>JARYHS010012519.1:101249072-101408250 GCA_031002005.1 Vandiemenella viatica | reverse complement strand
GGGTCCTTCATATCTAACTTGAAATAGTTTCCTTCATCATCATACGTCAGAGAAAATATTTTTTTTCCTGGATGAACACTACGCTACTAGATTTCAATACCTTTCATGGTAACTTTCCTGGATCCCACCATGTAGTTTTTAATACAGATCTCTATTTTGCAGTAATACCTTAACCTGTAGAAAAAATTCTCGGGTTTCAAGTTGCGTCAAAATTGAATCGCCTGGCGACGTTTCGTAAGTTTGCACCGTTTCCATTCTCAAGACGATAGTGAGACGATTCAACTATAACGCGGCTTGAAACTCGCCGCGAAAATGCACATAGTTATTTAACAATAACGCGTCTCAGCACATCTTGCCACTATCAATTAGATCAGTACAGGAATCAAAAGTCAAATTTTCGTCAAACTACTAACATTATCACCGTTATTTGCATTTGTCATTCCTACCTTTCTAAAAAAAAATTAATCGGGATTAGCGGCTTTATCAAGTTAACAATTTTTTTTATAAAATTAACACAAAATAGTGAAAATTATCCCTAAACTACGCCTCTAAGCGGTCTGAAAGCAGAAAATCTAGTTTTTAGAAGTCTTTGTCGAAAAAAATAAATACTCTCGCATATGTTGAAATTCATAATGTAATGTTAATAAAATGTTATGAAGTACTTTATGTTGACAACCATTAGTTTTTTAAGAAAAATAATAACGCTACAATAATGAAGAAGTTTAATCAAATAACTAAACTAAAAGTGAATTCATTTTGTATTTACTTATTTATTTTGTATTATTATCTTTACAGATAATGATGATGCACTGATGTGACGAAACAGCTTCCACAATAATTATCTTTACTGATACTTGTGAGATGTATAATAACGTTATAATATCAAACAATCGTAGAAACAATCAAGAAAGAGAATACACAATGGAATAAAAATATATTCTTTTTTTATTTTTTATTACCATCAATCATATCTATTGGCGTTATGAAACATAATAGTTATTTAGTGCTGATATTGTCGTTTGGTGAACTAACATTACTGTTTTTCTAATTAAAGAGAAACAACATCAGGTTTCCAAACATGTATCTTGGATAGCTAAGCGAACTACCAAAAGGAATTCGATCGGATGCCACAATCCACGGAATGTGAGATCAAAGGTTTACGCATGGTTGACGATCCAAAAGGACAGGGCAATCGGACATGGGAAATGGAACCGGCTGTGATAACAGTCAGTCTGGCGCGAGATCAAACGCTTCAAAGAAATACCGTTACAGTGCAACATCGCTCTAACAAAACGCATCGGAATTCGAAAGGTTCTGTTAATTACTTCAGTATTCAGTGAATCAAATACGTTATTAATAACTGAATAGGCCGTAAGATTTGCCTTTAAACTAGTTGTTATTCAGTCGATTATTGCTAATGATGCCAACATCGAACGATATGGCCATTTCAAAGTTTAAATATTTTTTCCAATGAAATATGAATGCTCTTTTGACCAAGGAACACTCTGAAAATATGGAACCGTTTGAGTGGTTTTTTTTTTATTTTTGTAAGAAGTCAGAAACTATAGTTACTGATCTATACGAAAATAATTTAATCAGTTACCAGTTATATGACAGGAGCCTGCATACCTTATGATTGATTTGCTGGTCCATGCGCGAGTCATCGTATGAATCACATGTTAAGTGCTGCTTGCTTTTAATTATTCTCGTTCACCAACGGTCATCATTGTTATGACACCGTGGTTTCCAGTTTGGGCTGATTAACAGCTGATTTTGTTTTCTTTCTGAGGTGAAATTATTTTGCACAAATCTGCTATTGATTGTTGAATTCTTATAGGCAACCTTCCAGCATTCCTATTCTGGAATAACCTGAGGACGAAAACTAATACTTAATTAAGTTAAGTATATGTTAAAGGTTTTCATGAAAGAAACTCCTTGAAAGTCCAATCTGCTCTTCTTTAATAATTCAATATAATCACTAAACGGTTAAATAAACACCATTGCATCAGAGTATGCAAAATACTTTGAAAGTAATAATATAAATAATAGGTCATATTCAGCAGAAGACGACACCACGTCATACGACGCTCTTTTGCATTTTTAGGAGCTTACGTGATATTAGTAAAACTGCATAACTGGCGAGCATCCTGGTATAATATTTATAAAACCGCTACCTTTTAACTCTAATCAGTTTGAACATAAACTCAAATCAAAATACTATTTATATGGCATCGGAAACTCTGAGCTGAATACTCTATGTACGGTACCTGCTGAATGCCATGCCATCTGAGTACATTATTATCCATGGTTTTATCGCTATACTATAGTAATGATGGATGAATTGGAACACTTGACTCCACTGATCCTCAACAGGATTGTACCAGATTAAGACCGGAAAATAGGAAGCAGTTATTTAGCGCGAGAGTAAACAAAGAAATTTAATTGACTAACATTATGTATGCCGGTAAACCGAAGATACTTCTGAGCACAGTTATAGTGCCTTGAAAACTGTCTGTCGGCTTGTTAAATACCGCCCAACGTGATGAGCAGAGCAAATTATAGTAGCGGGTGAGATTTCTTTAACATTTCTTATCTTACTGGCAACTCCTTCTACTCCATTCAAAAGTATGAACAAAATAATTAATTGTATTCAATATGACTTTTACAAAATTCAGTTGTAAAAATTAATGTTTATTTTTACGCTCTTTATTTGTGTTTGTAACAAATAATTGTTTTTACTATGATTATGACTCATATTGTATGTATGTATGACTTTGACATGATTCACATCCCAGAAGTCCGTCCTCATCAGGAATCCATGAAACAAGATTGATAAATAAATAATTAAATAAAACATGAATTATGTAAAGTTCAGCACACATTTATAATGTTCCAACGAC
Source organism: Vandiemenella viatica (assembly GCA_031002005.1). Taxonomy (NCBI): domain Eukaryota; kingdom Metazoa; phylum Arthropoda; class Insecta; order Orthoptera; family Morabidae; genus Vandiemenella; species Vandiemenella viatica. The sequence continues at coordinate 101,405,350 of JARYHS010012519.1, read as the reverse complement.
AAGCTTACTACTACTACGTGAAAATTACCCCATGTCACTTAGCATAATAACAATGAAACAATTATTAATCTTAAGAAAAATGAAGTTTAAAAAATAGAAATAGACGATAAAATACTTGCAGCAGCAAGATTAGAAAAATAATATGAAACCTGTGTTATATTCAATTATATCAACTCATCAGACTGAAGTAGAACATGAGCCACACACTTTTTGAACTAATTATTTGAATTTAAAATTATCATAATAGTTATTGGCGCTTACAACTGCAAACTCATTTTCAAGCTTTCTTGTCAGATCTGGAGTTAGCATACGATTTTGATACCAATATCATTGTTAGCGGAGCTTAATCCATAGAAGCTACTATTTCCAATAATAATTAATCAAATAAAATGTAGATATAGTTCTTGCAAAATTAATTACTAATAAATACAGTTACTCTCAGTCACCATACAGTTGTTAATATTCGTAAAGTTGTTATTAATTACTACCATTTTTCCGATCTGTTGCGGAGGAATTTATACATTGACAGCAATTTCCATAAAATCCTAATACTGCACGTTGCAAGTTTTTATTTTAAAGTTAAATTGTTTATTTTTATTTACCCTTCGTATATAGAGCCTAATGTCTTAGTGACTAAATTAGGCCCTACATATTAATTTTTACATGTTGGTTACATAGTGTTTGGAGATTTGTACAAAATATTTGCATGCAAGGAATTTGGCATACAGTTCCATTACACTTTGACTTACTGTCTACTTAATTCTATAATATTACATTTGGTCCTGCTTACAGTTATAACAGTTACAGCTGCTGTTGCAACCTTTAATATTATATTCATTCACAAATATCGCTTATTGTTGTTATAGTGCTGGTGGTTTTTATTGAAATATTCCAGTTATTCTTAGAGTATCCCAACATTCAGTTAGTTGCAGTTAACCCAGTTTGTACATTATCTTTCTGTAATCTATCATGAAGTTATACCGGATTACTGGATAATAACAATTGCTTATAAGTAACATTAATTTTATGTTCTCAGCCATTACAGTCCTGAGCCAGTTCGCATTTGCAGCATCCCGGCTTACCATTAATATGGATATTGTTTATTAGCATCATCCGTAGTTTATTCCAGTTCTCGACATCGTTACACAGGTAAGGAAATATCCTCACTACCTCGTGACTCAAATCAAATACCTATTTATTAATACTGTCAGTAGTTCCTGTGTAAAAATGCATCCAGGCCTAATCACCAAAGTATTTGATACCGATAATGTGAGTACCATACTGATTGCTAAAAGAGGATTATGACTCTCACACTTCCATTGTAAATACCTTCTCCATCGCCTCTATCAAAACTTTTACTTACCATCTTCCAGATGAATCATGCCCAAATCATTTAATGCCCAGACATTTAAATTATACATTTACAACAAACAATTCCATCTCAACAATATTATCAATAAAGACCTTCATTTTACTATTTGTGAATTTAATAAGCTGACCATTTTTTTTATATTTATTTTCCTTACACGTTGACCTACGTAACTAGAGACCCTGTAATTTTATAAATAATTCCGTCAAAAACAACTGTTTTGGTGAATTTTATTTTATTTTATTCTCCAGACGAGTTTCGCCCTTGTGGTGTAGGGCATCATCAGTGGCTGTAAATGTGTTTTTACATGAGTGTTATTACAATTACAATTTAAGTGCAAATCTTTATATATATATATATATATATATATATATATATATATATATATACAGTACTCACAGATATAGTGGTGATACCCTTTCATATCGCTCTGCAGCTGTTAATAAGCTTCATTCGTTTCAGTTGTGTTAAACAAAATTACATCAATCGCAAACAATTTAACGTCTGACTAATAGTGGGCTAAGAACGGCAGTGGTTCTTATACACACCTTCATTCCTTTATGTACTGTATCATTCCTTTTTATGTATATCGTTTTAAGTAGTTTGTATGAAAACTATGTGACAGATGATGAAGATCCTAGAACACTGAATATATCGTCGATGAATAGTGTTTTGATGCCTGACAGCAAGGGCAATCGCTACATCAACCACTGAAGTATCAACGTATAGGGTTGTTAAAGAGAAACGAAGGAAGTACTGAGGGACCGGAACTGATTTAAATTTTAACAATTTCCTTGTTTTTACCACTACATGCTAGTTAAAACTTACAAATGTTTGTTAAAGTGGTTAGTTAGCATCAATGTTCGAGCAACTAAGAAAGGGTAACTCAAATATTGTACAATTAATGTGTTCAACACTGGCCGTACTCATTCTGGTGAACTTCTACTTTAATACGTTGTCTCAGGAATGTTTGATTTTTAGTAAATATGTCACTACCTATCTTGAACTATCTCAAGATACCCCATACAACCCACGTCCTCAATTATCTGCTTCATATATTTCAACCTCTGTCTTCCTCTGCAGTTCTTACCTCCGACTGTTTCCTCCACTTACAAGGTAACCAATGCTGCATGTCTCAAAATGTGACCTACCATCCTGTCTTTTCTTTCTGTAAGACTCTTCCACAAACTTCTTTCTCCGACCCATCATTTCACAAAACACGTTCGTTTCCTACTTTATCTGTCCATTTAATTTTCAGCATCCTTTTATTGCTCCACATTTCTAATACTTCAATTTTCATTCTTTCTGGAATTCCTAAAGACCATGCTTCGCTGTCATGAAGTGCTGTGCTGCACACAAAGAGTTTTAAAAAGTTTTTTCTGAGCCCTAGATTAATATTTGGAACTAAACGATATTTCTTTTTCATGAAAGCTCTTATTGTTAGTGCGATTCTGCTTTTAACATCATTCCTGCTTCGGCCATTGGTTGAAATTTTACTTCCTAGGTAGCAAAATTCAATAACTTCTCTCACCGCATCCGACCCTATTTTTATATTTAATCTATTGTAATTGGTATCATTTCTGCTACATTTCATCACTTTAGTCTTAGTTTATATTTGATTCAATATCTTACTTCAGTATTTTGTGGTATAATAATTAATAAAGCTCAGATGATACCAAGAATTTGGTTATCCAAGATTCTCCCGTTAATCCGTGGAGAATATGCAATAAGCGAAATCGTCATATACAGTGCTCTTTTCGTCCATAAGCTAAGTGGTGAGAGGTATTAAGGGATTTTAGAATCGATAAATCATTACGATTTTAACCTTTCCTTTATCTCTCATAACGTTTACTAGGAATATGCGAAGTACACGATGAATTTTGTTTTGGAGGTTTTCATGCCAAGCAAAAAGTATCCATTTGCATATAGGAAAAATGGGTTATTTAAGCTACGTTACAACTGGAATGCAAGGTAGTTTGTAACTTGATCGACATGTAGCTAAGTCTTCAAAAAAAAGTTATTAGTTTTACGGTCACTGCAAACTTTTTCAACGGTGAGCCAGCCTTCTCTTTACCTCTGGGAGACGCAATGGACAGCTCGATGGCTGATAGTGGTTGTGTTGTTTGTGGAGAGGGTGGACTTTTCCTCTCTACAAAGACGCCTACGCTTCGTGACAGCATCCAACCCTCCCCCATCACCACCCCCTTTCGAGAGATCTCCTTCGTCCATTTCCGCTTTCCCTGCCCGTCAAAAGGTTCTTCTGCGCCTCCACCCTCCCCTTCATATCACATTTCATTATTGCCGCTAACAGACGTTAATTAAATTTTCTTCCCCTCTCTTGGTTATGTTTAAGAAGTTCTAAGTATCTGCACACTTTAGTTCTGCTGCGATATAGAGTACCATTAAAGTTTTATCCTGATTACTATTGTTTGTGTTATAATTTATTTGATTATATGAATTTTTATTTTATGTGCTTGTACTCTTTTTTTTTTTTTTTTACAGTATAATCGTTATGTTCTCCATGTACCTGTAACCATTAAAAATTAACAGTGAATTTAATGGATTTTAACATTTAGATAATTCTTGTACCAAGTTTTATTAATATCAAATCGTGATAACAATGAATTAATTACGGAATTATCGATTTAGAGAAGAGAGACTGTGTCATGCTACTGTTGACCTATTATTAAATTCACAGATTCTTTAACACCATTTAGAACAGGTTAAAAATATTTTTAGTTCTAACAGAAACTGAGATCGAGCGTACTTCAATTTACAAAAAAAATTTCTTTCATTTTTGACATGATTAATAAAGCCTATCAAATTTAAATAATTTTCAGGGGACCTAGGGTACTGAAGAAAAAGAATCCATCAGTTCTATCACTAAAAAAATAAATTACCTGCAGATTAGAAATATCTACTTCGATAACAGTTTAGCAATGTGGAACAGTACGTACAATTCATAACAATCAAATAATATTTTGAATACTAATTTCGGGTTTGTTACTTAACATCCCTTAGGTACAGTCAGTTTACAGTGTTACAATATAAAAACATAATATCGCATCTCAGCTTATTATATTTCACTGCGATTTCTAGAGATCCCTGTTAGTTACTATTTTGTACCTAATTCAAAAAAAGTATTGTTGACAGTAATTTTGCACCCACCCATACTTTCTCATCACTGCTCGGTTAGCTAATTCCAAGAAGAAAATTATTTCACAGAGAAAGATAAATTATAGAGTAAAAGCTCTATCACTTTTGATTTAAAGCTGACAGGTTTTTAATGCTAACATTTTTTTTACGCAAGTAGGGTATCAATTGAGGAAGCTTCCGAAATTTTATCCCTTTCTGTATAACTGATTACAAGATGTAATCTTTATGGATCCTATACTTATTCTTAGTATTATAAATATGTATGTCAGAATTAAGACTGAAGTTTTCCGGATTTTCTGCTACGAAAGACTGCAGGTATTACATGGAATGCGCTAGTGTACTATTACTATATTTATTAACATATCTCAGCATGATGTCCGTAGTCTTATTCCGCACGTCATTGGGACATGTTTGTGTGACGTACTGTACATTTAGTCATTTACTCTTGCAATAAGTTTCCCCAATAGGAGATGACATTATTGATTAAAATATGCCGAATATATAAGCCTCATCCTTTTTGTATCAGTTATTCTAGCTGACTTCTGTATTATTATATGTTGCAAACTGAAGTAACTGTGTCGTTTCTACACCAAGCATTAATTAAATTGTATTAAATCATTTGTAATGTTTTTGTATTGATGGATATTTTAAAGCTGTGCTAGTGTCATCTGCAAAGAATATTACATTTTCACTAATATACTTGGGAGATCAGTAATTATTTATTTAAATATTACTCTTTGTTTCTTAGATCCCTGGTGATTAAGGACCTCTGGGATGTTGAACGTATCATGGTTAGTATATATACATAAAATAAGAATAATAATCATAGTGAAAAATATATATAACTAACAGATAAAATAATAAAGAGAATAAAAAAAAATAAACATTAATTATTTAACTGAATTTTTCAAAAGGCGTATTAGGTACAGTTAATTCTTGAATGGAGCAATATCAGAAGAGTATTAAGAATTAATCTCTAAGGTGGCCAATGTTAAACTATTACCTTTTATGAGTTTATAATCAGTACTGTATTTACAGTATTCATGGATACATATTGATTTCTGTTTTCTAGTTATCATTTCGATTATTGTCAATGTGTCGTCTACAACTCAAACCACTGCTTGCCAAAATAATACCTTTGAGAGTAATAATCGTACTTTAGCAGAAAATAATTAGTTGATTGTGTTAATAGACTGTTGTATGTCATCTTTGCTCATAAAAATAATAAATGTGAAATAAAGACATTAATTTCATTGATTTATAATTAATGCGAAATTAGCAGTACTACTTATTACAATTTAATATGAGCACTATATATTATTATGTCAAATACTAGACTAACAATACAAGTTGACTTTAATAAAATTAGGCCGAAAAGATTACTAAATAATGATTGCATTATTTATGTAAGTTGCAAAGAGATAGTACAGATCCAAGTAGAGCTCATAAAAGAACGCATTTGGTTAATTACATAAATATCGTTCATTTTTGCTTTTGTGTTTATAATGGAAACGAAAAATCTTCTCGATATGCTGGTGGTTGACACGTCCAAGAAATTAAGTGGAGTATGTGTTCTCACAAAGATTGTAACAGTAACAGTGTCCTCAGTTTAATCTATCCTTACCGGATATAGCCAGCCGAAAACCTTGAATCACAGAAGAAATTTTGGAGTTGATGAATTAAAGCAGAATGCACAAAAATGCTCAGGATGAAGCAGAAGAAATAAAGACAATTTAGAAATCAAATAAACAGGAAATTCAAAGAAGCAATAGAGCAGTGACTGGAAGAAAAGAGCAAAAGAAAAGGGGGGAAACGGAAATGGTCGCAGGTAAAAGAAATGTGGCCCATAGGAAGATCAGACAAAAGTTTGGAGAAATGAAGAAAAGATATCTAATGATTAAAGCAGGAGATCTTTTTTAAATAACAGAATTTAAACAGAGCTTTGAAAGATCTGAAATCAAACAGGGCAGTAGGAATTGATTAAATTCCTGCAGAAGTTTTGAAATCCCTGGAAAATAGAGAATTCAAAGATTATTAAAACTGATATCAAAAAGTTACGAAACAGGAGAAACTCCAATTGATTTTAATAAAAGTATCATTTTCACACTTCAGAAGAAAACGCAAGCCGATAAGTGTAATAATTATAGCACCATAAGTCTAAGATCAAATGCATCAAAATTACTGACCAGGATAATATCCAGCAGAATAGGAAGGATAGTTGAAGAGATAGTAGGCAATGATCAGATTGTGTCTAGGAAAAACCACGATACAGGAAAAATAATTTTCGTTCTAAGTTTAATACTTTGAAGGTAGGATCAAGAAAACAAAAATACATTTATGGCATTTGTTGATTTAGAAAAATATTTTGATAATGTTAAGAGGACAAGAAGTCAGATACATAAATATCTTGATAGAATTATACTTTATAATCTATTAAAGAATCAAGTGGCTATAATAAAAGTAGAGAATCATGAGAGACATGCATTAGTTAAAACGGTTGAGAGACAAGGTTGCATTCTATCTCCATTAACATCCAATTTATATAGGAACGAAGTCTTTCTCGGCGTTGAGAATGGATGTAGTCTTCTCGGGAGACTAGCCGAGTAAGTAAGATGTTTCCACACGATATTTCGGCGATCTCAGACTCCGTCGCCATCTTCTGGTGAAGTGCCGGATCCGTCAGAAGGCTGGTTCTTATAGCCTCCGAATGCGCGCGTGGTGGCGTGCGCGCAGCTGGTTGGCTGACTCGGTCGGCGCCTAGGCGGTGGAGTGGGGGTTGGCGCCGGTAGGAGGCAAGCGTGGGCGCAGTTGGTCCGCGGCCGCCGTGCTGTGCACTTCGGCGCGCTGACGACGTATTGCATTAATGACCGGTGCCCACGCTTCGCTCAGCTGGTATCCACAGTCCCGGTTGACGAGATTGCGCGTGGTGCGAATTTCAACTGCTTCTGTGAGAATACTGTCCCAGAAGTTCCTTGTACGCGCCAATATCCTGGTATTCTCAAAGTCGAAGCCATGGCGTTGTTCCAGGCTATGTTCCGCCACCGCCGATTTTTCACTCTGCCCCAGACGCACGTGTCGGGCGTGTTCCAGACATTGCTGGTTAATGCATCGTACCGTCTGGCCAATGTATCTCTTACCGCATTCACATGGAATGCTGTAAACTCCCGGTGTTCGGAGTGCCAGGTCGTCCTTGGGGGAGCGCAAGATGTTCTTCAGCTTCGGTGGTGGCAGGAAGATGGTCTTAATCCCGTTTCTGGCCAGAACTCTGCCAATTCTCGACGTTGTAGGACCGGAGTATGGCAAGAAGGCAATGCGATCCTGTGGCTCGTTCTCGGTGTTATTGAGCCTGCGTCTCGGTTCTCGGAATGCCAGTCTGATCTGATGCTCCGAGTACCCGTTGCGCCTGAATGTCTGCCATAGGTGGTTGACTTCGCCCGGTAGGCTGTCGACATCGCAAATCGCTCGCGCCCTATGTACCAGCGTGGTGAGCACCGTATTGCGCTGTGCCGGGTGGTGGTGACTACGCGCGTTCAGGTACAGGTCTGTGTGCGTAGGCTTCCTGTACACAGAGTGTCTGAGTGTCCCATCTGGTTTCCTTTCAATCAGAATGTCTAGGAAAGGAAGCCGGCCATTCTCTTCCACCTCCATCGTGAACTTGATGTTTTTGTTGATACTATTCAGATGCTGGAGAAAACCTTCCAGGCTGTCCCTGCCGTGGGGCCAAACGACAAAAGTGTCGTCCACATAGCGGTAAAACGCGCTTGGCTTCATGTGAGCGCTAGCTAGCGCTTTATCTTCGAAGTGCTCCATGTAGAAGTTTGCAATCGCCGGCGACAAGGGGCTGCCCATGGCTACTCCATCAACCTGTTCGTAGTACTCCCCGTTGTATAAGAAGTACGTTGATTGGAGGGTGTGTCGGAACAATTCAATCAATCCAGGCTCAAAATGCTGTTCTAATAGAATGAGACGCTGGCTCTGAATAGTATCAACAAAAACATCAAGTTCACGATGGAGGTGGAAGAGAATGGCCGGCTTCCTTTCCTAGACATTCTGATTGAAAGGAAACCAGATGGGACACTCAGACACTCTGTGTACAGGAAGCCTACGCACACAGACCTGTACCTGAACGCGCGTAGTCACCACCACCCGGCACAGCGCAATACGGTGCTCACCACGCTGGTACATAGGGCGCGAGCGATTTGCGATGTCGACAGCCTACCGGGCGAAGTCAACCACCTACGGCAGACATTCAGGCGCAACGGGTACTCGGAGCATCAGATCAGACTGGCATTCCGAGAACCGAGACGCAGGCTCAATAACACCGAGAACGAGCCACAGGATCGCATTGCCTTCTTGCCATACTCCGGTCCTACAACGTCGAGAATTGGCAGAGTTCTGGCCAGAAACGGGATTAAGACCATCTTCCTGCCACCACCGAAGCTGAAGAACATCTTGCGCTCCCCCAAGGACGACCTGGCACTCCGAACACCGGGAGTTTACAGCATTCCATGTAAATGCGGTAAGAGATACATTGGCCAGACGGTACGATGCATTAACCAGCGATGTCTGGAACACGCCCGACACGTGCGTCTGGGGCAGAGTGAAAAATCGGCGGTGGCGGAACATAGCCTGGAACAACGCCATGGCTTCGACTTTGAGAATACCAGGATATTGGCGCGTACAAGGAACTTCTGGGACAGTATTCTCACAGAAGCAGTTGAAATTCGCACCACGCGCAATCTCGTCAACCGGGACTGTGGATACCAGCTGAGCGAAGCGTGGGCACCGGTCATTAATGCAATACGTCGTCAGCGCGCCGAAGTGCACAGCACGGCGGCCGCGGACCAACTGCGCCCACGCTTGCCTCCTACCGGCGCCAACCTCCACTCCACCGCCTAGGCGCCGACCGAGTCAGCCAACCAGCTGCGCGCACGCCACCACGCGCGCATTCGGAGGCTATAAGAACCAGCCTTCTGACGGATCCGGCACTTCACCAGAAGATGGCGACGGAGTCTGAGATCGCCGAAATATCGTTTGGAAACATCTTACTTACTCGGCTAGTCTCCCGAGAAGACTACATCCAATATCCAATTTGTATGTAGAGGAAGCAATAAAGGAAATAAAAGAAAAATTTTCATGTGGCATAAGTGATCAAGGAGAAAAAATGAGTATTCTACGATTTGCTGATGACATTGTCCTGTTAACAGAACAGACTGAGGATATTGAGAAGTTACTGAATGTCATGAACAAAATATTAAACTAAGATTTTGGACTACATATAAACCAAAGCAAGGGAAAAGTGATGAAATGTTGATAGCAGTAATAGTGAATTAAATATGAAAATAGGATCGGAAGCGATAGAAAACGTAAAAGAACTCTGCTACATAAGAAGTAAATTGGAACTGATGGCCGAAGTGGGTATGGTATTAAAAGCAGAAAAGAGCTTACATGAAAAAGAGAAATCTTATACTTTCAAATATTGATGTAAGACGTAGAAAGAACTTTTAAAACTCTATGTGTGGAGCACAGCACTTTATGGCGGCGAAGATTGGACTTTAGGAATACCAAAAAAAAAAAAAAAAAATAGAATCTTTTGAAAGTGGTGTTGTAGAAGGATGCTAAAAATCAAGTAGACAGATAATATACGAAAAGAACGTGTTATGGAAATGATGAGTGAGGAAAGAATTTTGTGGTAGAGTCTAACAGAAAGAAAAGACAGGAAGGTGTATCATATTCTGAGACATACGGGATTGGTTAATTTGTTAGTGCAGGGAACAGTTGAAGGTAAGAACTTTAGAGAAAGACAGAGATTACGATATATGAAGCAGGTAATTGAGGACGTGGGTTGTAAGGGGTATGTAGAGATGAAGAGATTAGCACAAGATAGGGAGGGATGGGGAATTGCATCAAACGAGTCAAGATACTGATGATAGCAAAAGAATAAGAAGACCTCCACACATGGGACTTGGGTTATTACAATATATAGAACAACAAGTTATGGTAACCATGAAATCAACTACAGACATAAATTGCTTTTATAAGTAACATTGTAAAACCATTCTTCTTTGCAACTATCTTTTTTGTTGGATGACGTCTAAAAATTTCATATTTTGTTCCATATTTTAACAAAAAGCAAAATTTCTTAGTTATCTATAACGTACATTTAATCTGGGGAAAGAAAAACTGTGTGGCAGAGGATGAAACAAAAGCGTCACATTAGAATAACTGTATGTTTAGTTTATTTTGGGGGCGTTTTGGTATACTTAAAGTATACTGATAGAAATAAATTACTTTATTTAGACTCCTTTGTGGTATGATAAAAGCACAACCCAGCTAACTAGTTTCGTAATTCATACCGTTGCTGTTAAAATGATGAATGGTGAGTTACATTACAATCACAACGCAATATTGCAGAACATATTTCTTTCTCTAAAGGATATATTAGCTCGGTAGCCTCTTATTCCTTAGGACTTGATGGTCATAATTTATCATCATTAAATTATTAACAACTTCTTTGTGTGTGTTTGTCTCATTTGCTCTTTTACGGGTCTGGTACCTTTGACAGCTTTGCTTCTGAGTGTTTGGTTTTGTTGTTTTCTCTTTTTCTGAGGGCTCTCTGGAAGGTAATAAAAACACTTTTAAGGGGGGAAAACCTCCTCGTTGTGTATAAATGATAGGTGTTAGGTATGTTTACATTATTTTATTCAGTTAATAAAGTATACTTATAGGGACTTAATATCTCTGCCACTTTTTTTGGCGTGTAAATACCGACATCTTTTAGGTTTTCTGTAATTTCTCCAGTTTTAGTCACATTATCTTGAAATCTCTCTGTCTACTGGAAAATTACTGTGTTAATTTTTGGCATATTGTTCAATCATGAAGGTCATCTATACTTGTATATCTATTTGTTTGTAGTATTATTCCTAGACTTCTATTTTATAATTCATTCATTTTCTGTTCGTGGGTGTTACCTACAGTACCCCAAACTTCGCATCCATAAAGTAAGGTAGGTCGAATAATTGTTTTATATAGTCACAGTTTGGTTTCTAACGATAATTCCTTGCTGTACAAGATTGGAAATATGTCCATTAATATACCTAGGGTTTTTTGGGATTTGTTTATTTATTCACAACGAAGTAACAACTCATTATTAATGATAAAAACAAAAATATATCGTAAGTAGAATGTAAATATTTTCAAAACTAAGTAGACTAAATTATGAAATAAAACAGTGCCCACTATGTAGGGCTGTTGATAAAATATCGATATATCTATATATCGATATTTTAAAAAAAATATCGATATTTATGAGTGATATTTTTTAGGACGATATATCGATATATCGATATTGAAATCTGGATATCGGAGTCCGATATTTTAAAAAAATTAGTGGTTATTTTCCGTTTTCCTCGTAGAATATTCCAAGTTATTATTGGAGGGAAAACGATTACCTGTGTTGCACATGCAATACATTTTAATAGATAGAATTTTAAGAAACAATGAACGATACGAGCACATGGAGAAGTAGGGCCGCCGTAAGCGGGCATGTAAGGCAGCATATTATGTAGCGGGCGACCTTTTTTTTTTAGCTCAACAGCTGCTTCGGGTGGTCGGAGGCGACACTGGGGATGGCAACAATGGGGGCGGCAATCTCAGAGTTTTTTGACCCTTTTCGGAAATTTCCTAAATCCACCACTGGCTGTAGTTGGACAGGGGGCGGCATAATCGCTATTGCACGCGGGCGCTCAAACAGCTAGCGGCGGGCCTGTGGAGAAGTAAAAAACGAAGGTAAAATAACTCATTCAATATTCATTAGAATTCTTGTCTGGACAATTTTGAAAAGTTTTTAAATTTGTCTTCAATCAATGCAAAAGTATTAGCATTAAGAAACTAATCGTAATGTACCAGGATATGGGTAGGGTTGCCAGATAGCCGGAAAATCCTGGAATGTCCCGGAATTTTGTGTCTGATCTCGTGTTCAGGAATTATGCGTTACTGTCCCGGAATTTCGTATACTAGTTTTTTTCTCAAACTCAGTTCACCACGGTGGTCATGAGGCCAAGCCAAGTATCCCATGCTTGCAGCGGGAGGATGGAATGTCCCTTAAATCAGAGGAATTGAAACTGACAGGAAAATACTCATTGAATTTTCTGGGACTTTGAAAATTCTAGATGCAGTTAACATTAACTCCCTTTATACAGAGTTCACATGTCTGAAACGTGTTTTTCAGGTCCTTCCAAAAGACTTTCCAAACGATAAAATCTGGGCCAATTTCTTTAGAACAAGCGTTTTTAATGATTTTGAATATTTAAAAAAAATAGTTGGTTTTGTTTTGTCAATTCAAACAAGCAATGACTTTTACGAGACAAGTTTTAGCCCGTTGAATAATTTATGAAATAAGAGCGAAACAGAACGTTCATGGATTCGATCAAGGCTGAACTGCAAACTCAATCAATTTTGAAGACTCTTGCTGAGAAATTTTATCAGTTTTGCAAAGCAGTGACGGAGAAATATTTATGAAAATGGCAAAATCTAGTAATAAATATTTTAAAAGTAGATGATTAAGATCTATTTTGATTGATGTTGATTTAGCAAAAGATAGATGATAATTTTTTGTTATTTGTTTATTTTCTGCCTAATTTTAATTAATGAGCCTAACAGAAGTGTTCAGTTTTGGTTTAATATTTTTGAGATTTTGATTGATAATACCCGATGTTGATTTTGAACCAAAGTAAAAAATTCCTAACGAGGTGGTCAATTTTTGTTTTAAGTTTAGTATTTTTCCTTTTGATTCATAATACCTGATGTTGACTTTCTACCATAGTTTAATTAATAAAGTTAAAAGAGGTGCTATATATACGTTAGATAGCATATTTACCTAAAATAGAATTTTTTATTAATTTGCATTTTTGTTCACTCTTTAAACATACCGCTAAAATACTTTTTAGACCCAGAAATGTCCCGGAAATTATAAGCCTGTATCTGGCACTCCACAGTTAAATATTTCGCGCGAATTGGATACGCTTCTTGTTCCATACCAACAGAAGAATTGAGCTCCAAAATTATGTCACAGCCAGTTTTGTTATATCACTTACGAATTTATTAAGATAAGAAATTGAAAAAAAGAATCTACCACTTTTGGATTGCCTTTACAAAGTGCTATGCTAAAAACTTATTATTATAGATTGGTGCCTTTAAAAAACAATTTGTTAACGCCAAGGGAACTGCCTTGACAGTAGCGGCTCTAGGATTTTTCCAAGCCGGGGAAAAACTGAGATTGCCGCCTCTTCAAACATTGTTGCCAGCCAGACCCCGAGAATCGCCTCCTTGATTGTTGGCCAAACGCATTGATGTCGCCACTTTAACTGTTTGCCAAACGCATTGTTGGACACGATTTTATCGCCCAGAGCAAGTACCCCGGTTTGCTCCCACCCCTCGCCCTAAATCCTGCATTCAACCTAGAATCTCAGCTTTAAAAAATTGTATTATGGTAAAGCGTTACCCATTTGCGAAGCAATATCAAAGAAGGGGAAAGTTTCAATTAATGTAGGGAGTTCTCCATTCATAGTAGAAGAAACAACGGGAAAAACATGAGTTCATGCTCTTGAAAATGTATGTCCAATGAAGTTTCTGACATGAGTTTTGGTGCAAAATTTTACTTCATTCACCACCTTAGTTTGGAATTTTTTTGGATCTGAAACTCTTTTAAGTAACTATGAACGTTCTCTCATCATAATTCTATGCAACATCCAGTTGTCCTAGAAAATGGTAATTTGGTACACATACTTGGCTTCATCCCCATAGTATAAGAAAAGTTCCTGTGTTTTTTCAATGCCAATCTAAAAGCTGAAACGTCTTAGAGAAAATTTGTAGGTTAATTGCTTTCTTCTTGATAAGGCTATATGGCTTGAATTTCAGTTTTGCACAAAGATCAGGAGCATAAAAAACACAATTAATTTTACTTTGTTACTACATTTAATTTGGAAGTTATTGGTAGTCCTCCACCGATGGTAACAATGCAGACACGGCGAAGCTCGCACAGAACGAATCGGACTCCTCGAGCCCGTTGTTTTACATGAGCGTGCGTTGTCGAGGAAAGTATTTCGACATGAAAATTGGATGTAAGCAGGAATATTGATAAATTCGGATACATAATCTTTGCTAAGGTGCAAACATTTGGTCCAAAAAAAGTAAGAAGACTCAGAACTAGCTATCAACCTACAAAAAGAAATTAAATTCCATATAAAACAATACTTGTAAAAAAAATTACTTGGTCATTATGCAAACTCTGATAATAGAACATCAACCTAAATAAATGTCTCTACAATGTTGCATTATTGAGCTTTTAAACTCACAAAAGCCAAGATTTCCCTCGATGCTCTTTTTGGATTCACAAGTCTTCGAGTAAATCATAAACATTCTGCCTTTCCTTTTAGTAAAGTAGTATTATAATGGCCAAATCACAATTTAAAAAAAAGATTTATCCGTAACGTCATAAAAAACTATTTTTTTTCAGAAAATCAAAACTTGATTCAGAAATTATCATTTAATAGCCACAAGACTTCGCCCTTTTTTTTAAAATGATTTGTTTTGTAATATTGTTTTTATATAATAGGGTCGATATATCGATACTTTTTCTTCGATATATCGAATCCGATATAATTTTTTTAAATATCGATATATCGAAAATCCGATATTTTTAAAAATATTAACAGCCCTACTAGTATGTCATCAAAGCGTGTATGTTGGATGGGAATTCTTTATATTCAATCGGGGTAAACACGACAGCAAGAAGACTTGCGCCAGACATTGTTAAATTGATAGCTACAGTTTCCCAAAAATTAAAGTGGCACATGTATTTTATTTCTCAGCGTGTCGATATCATGTCGAAACATAAAGTAATGTAACACTAACGTAAAATAAGATATTACTATGTACAATTTCGTTTAAATCATTAGTTTTTGTTTGATCGACGCACACACATACAAAAATTCCGAAGTTTAGGCCTCTGTGTCATTGATGAAATGTACTGATCGGGATAATAAGTATATGAAATATTAAGTGATGGCGTAAGATATCAGTTTGTTCTGTCTTGCTGATACGTATTAATTAGTATTTACCTCTAGGTACGGACTGGCAAACAAAAATTTAAAAATTTATGTTTTTGGACCCTACATCACCGGGAACTTTGTAACTTAACGGTACAGAAGATATTCTGCATGTCAGACCATGACAAACGCTACATATTGTGTTTAGCTTCATTAAAATCCGTCCATTATTTATTGCGTGAAGCGTTTAAGCAATAATTTTTTTTATTATTTGGATATAAAATATCCTATTTTTCGACCCATGAATTAAGGTATTACAACGTGCAGTTTTGTAGAAATCCGCCAATCAGTTTTAACATTATGCGTGGAAAGGCGGTTAGACTGACAGACAGCTATGCAGACAAAAAGACAGAAATAAAGACCGTTAGACAAAAACTGCAAACTGTTCGATTTTGGCGTCTCTATCATCGGTAGTGTACGTTATAGTTACCCTTTACTAAACAACTTTCATGTGCAGACAACTTTTTAACCATTTTATTAAGTAGTAGATTTCAAATAGAAGATACATAAAAAAGAACTACTTCATCAAGAGGCGATTTCCAATCACCTAGACAATAAGCAGTGTTGGTGTGTTTTTTGTTTGTTTGTTTTGTTTGTTTGTTTTTGTTTGTTTTTTTTTGTTTGTTTTTTTTTTTTTTTTTTTTAAATAAAAAAAGAGATTAGCTGTGTATTGGACAAGGAATCATGAGGGGGTCATGCACGGTCTCGAGCAATAAAACCTCTGAAATCCCAGCAGGAAGATGGAAGCGTGGGATGGTCAGCGGTCAGTGGGGAGCCGTGCTGCGGCGGCGAACTAATCCGAAGGCCAAGTGGGGTCAGCTTCTCGCCAGACAGAGACGAACTGTGCGTCTGGCCCGCGGGCGTCGCGGAGACCAATGTTCGTCGTTAGTGAAGCAGCAGTCCGCAAGGGGATCAGCGGAGCTGCGACACTTCATGTTGCGGCTGAGCGTTTCTAATGATTTCGGCTATTAACAAACTGATTACTCGAATCAGATCCCAGATGGAGGTGTATTTGTAAGTATTGCGGCAAATTACTATACAGGTCGAATAATTGCTTAGTGCGAGAAGTGTTTCACTGTACTTGTAAATTACACATGTTGTTCGCACGTTACTCAATAAAATCGTTGTCAAACTACGTCATCTACCTATCAGAGAATCCCAGTCTGTTCTGTGTTATATGTAATAGGGTAGACTGGGTACGGTTGTGACAATTTTCAATTTATCGCTCATAATTTTGTTAATACGCCAGTTAGCTGGAAGGAAGATTTTTTTTTTATGGTAAAATGTACATTTGTCTAAGTATAAATACTTATGTTTAGTCCTTAAGTACATTGGTTAACTCATAGCAGCATATTAGAAAAAAAGGAAAAAATGTCACAACCGACCACATCCCAGGGGTGGTTGGGACAGTGATTGGGGTTGGTAGTGAGTGGTTCAAAAATACACCAAAATGGACTAAAATCACTTAAATCACTTTTATTGCAAGGTTTTTTTATGGCTTAACGCCTCGTTGACGGCTAAGGTCATTAGATTTTTTTTAAACTTATGGCTTTACGTCTCGTCGACGGCTAAGGTTTTTAGAGGCGGGATGGGACTGGGGACAAGGAACGGGAAGGAATTCAGCCACGGCCTTTTTTTTTTTTTTTTTTTTTTTTTTTTTTTGAACGAAGCATTCCGGCAATCATCTGGAGTGATTTGGGAAACCATGGAAAACCCAAAACTGGATGCCCGGACGGGGATTCGAAACCGCGTCTTCCCGAATGCGAGACCAGAACGTTAGCCGTTCACCCACCACGCTCGGCTATATTGCAAGTAATATCAAACATAATGTAACATAATCTTCTTCTGGGAAAATTTAATATTTACGTAACAATAGAAATTAATCTGAGAACACTTTACTCACTTACAAGTAATAAAGCATTTTAGCATCTATGGTTATTACAATAGTCTTGAACATTTTGATAATATTTGGTATATCGTAGAGTGTCATTGTTTTTCCAAGGTGACTCCGCATCCATCCATCACAAGCAGTATTTATAGGTTTTTTAAGGGTCCGAAGACAGATAGATCCAAGGGTTCAGTTTGTACGAGCAGCGTGGAGGAAATTAAAGTAAAGTGATTCCATTTTCTTTAAAAAACTTCTATGTATTAATGTGGACTAGAGATCGCCCAGTGGTCGAAATTCGACCATAATTCATTAAGTTAATTAGTGTTTTTTTTTTTTTTGTAACAGAGTAATAATTATTGCAAATAGTTTTTTGAATTTGTTCTATTGCGTTTGCTGCAAGCATAACTATATGCACACATGTTATTAAGCAAGAAATACACGTTATTACATGTCGATATTATTTCTGTGTGTTTCTTACTCTTAATTCTTGGTCCAGGCTGCATTTCAACATAACCACAACTGCTATTAGTTAGGTAGACGCCATGCAATTTATCTTAGCGCTGAAAAACAATATGTCAGCCCGCACAGAGAAATGGTAAATGTTACATGATTTTCTATTTGCATATGGAAAGCATTTTTTATTCAATAATGAAGACTTAAAAACACGTGGAATAAATGTCAACAGCTATGAACGTGTATTTCGTGCGTAATAACATGTATGTATCTACCCACATTTCGGGTGATTTTTCCTCATTTCAACATATTCGAAGCTTACGATATACACTTTAAATCAAATATTATCGCCTAAGGAATGTGTGTACCAAATTTAGACCGACAGGACAATATTTGTAGGTTCCGACGTAATGCTAAACTCAGTATATGAAGACTTTGCTGCAATTCATGTACTCACTTTTTTTTTTAACTACCAGATTTCGTTCAAATGGTGGCTCACCATCATATTACAGCTACATCAATTTGAACTGCATCATTGTAACATCGTATATCTAAATCACGATTTAATGAATTCCGAATATACTCCGTTTCGAAATGTTGCTTCTTGCTTATATGTAAATTCAGAGATTAAGCTCGACTCTTTGGTTTCACCAAAGACCACAGAGTATCTCAATGCTGGAAATACACGTCACATAGTTGGCTCCGATCCGATTTCACTCACACACACGTTCCCGAATTTATTTTTCATTTAGTAATGTAGCTGTAGCATGTTTTAACTATGATTATAATTTTTTTTTTTTTTTTTACTGTTGACCAAAGATCACAGACATTGGCAGAATCGCTAAGTGTCGTTGCCACTTAAAAACAATTGAATGTATACAACGAATGATTTATTTTATTTAATTTAATGTATTTTCAACACATATTATATGTACATTTGGGCTTTATGCATTTCTTCCCCATATAAACTTTAACTATGCCAAATCTCACACTTCTCCGTGCCCGCAATATTCTGAAAAATGTTTCCAAAATTTTCGCTTAGCGTATTAATATATAGATATGTGAGGAATGTTTATCCAGCAGTAAAAAGACTCTTTGCGATGGGGAAGCATTAGAAATTTCTTAAAATGTTCCAGAAATACTAGGAACAATGCATCTTGTATCCAGCCTGTATTTGCAATCACAATAATGAGCGCGACCAGCGACGTCTGCGTAGGCTTTTCGGTTTGAACAGACAAGCAACACAGAGTGAACTAATCGCAGGAATGAATGCGGGTCGTCCGAGGGGCGTGTCCGTTAGGACAGTCTGGCGAAATTTGGCTTTAATGGGCTATGGCAGCAGAAGACTAGCTCGGGTGCCATTACTAGCAGCACAACATCACCAAAAGCGCCGCTCCTGTGCTCGTGACCATATCAGTTGGACCATAGAGGACTGGAAAAAAGTGTCTTGGTCAGATGAGTCATGATTTCAATTGGTAAGAACTGATGGAAGTGTACGAGTGTATCGCAGACCCCATGAAGTCATAGACCCAAGTTGTCAACAAGACGCCGTGCAAGATGGTGGTGGCTCCATAATGGTGTGGGCTGTGTTTAGATGGAATGGACTGGGTCCGCTGGTCAAACTGAACCGATTGTTAACTGTAAATAATTACGTTCAGCTACTGGGAGACCACTTGCAACCATTCATGGACTTCATGTACCCAAACAACGATGGAATTTTCCAGGATGCCAATGCGCCATGTCACCGGGCCATAACTGTTAGCGATTGGTTTGAAGAACATTCGAGACGATTTCAGCGGATGATTTGGCCACCACGATCCCATCGAACATTTATGGGACATAATGGAGAGATCATTTCGTGTACAAAATCCTCAATCGGCAACACTTTCGGAATTATGGATGTCTATAAGGGCTACACGGTTCAATATTTCTCCAGAGGACTTCCAAGGACTCGTGGAGTCCATGCCACGTCGTGTTGCTGCACTTCGCCGGGTAAAAAGAGGACCGACACGCTATTAGCAGGATATACCATGACTTTACTCACCTCAGTGTACAATTCGTTAGTAAGAGAAAAAAAATATTTTCTTATCATGATGGAACTTCAAGTTTCATTATAAGACACCGAGGCTTTAAGACGAAAGAAAATTTAATAATGGTAATAAGACTTTAAGTGTCACAGAGTTTAACAATAATTATCTGCGAGCGCTTGCATACCAGTGTAACTATTTGATTTTTGTATTGCCTTAATTCATATTAATTTCTGTGAGTTCATTCAATTTTGTTATTCTGGGTTATTCTGCGGTTATCGCGGGGAATGATTAATTGAAACTATTATTGCAGCGACATATGTAAAGGAATCATGGTTGACTTTCTTAACAAATGTGGAAAGTTTAACAATAAAACTTGGTGGATCGCTTCGTTGAATTCGGACACGAAATGGGTGTTGAATGTAACCGACCACTGTAACAGTCACAAAAGATTTTGTTGTGCCTAGGTTTTGTTTAATACGAACAATCAATCGGTATTTGTCGGAGGAACCTGTGAAGCCACGTAATCTTGGACGGCTATAATCGGAACAAGATATTCGGTTGAAGGTAAGAGTTGGTTTTTAGCTCCAAATATGTGACCAAACGAGGGACCAGAAAAATCCTTTCGCTTCTCGGAACTAACAGCTCGGCTAGAATTGCAAGCGGCAGGGATGAATTTAAGTCCAGTCTAATCTATTCCGGCTTAGTTCTGACAAATTTTTAATGTATATTTTCATATGCTGACCATCCGGGAATGGAAGGGAAGACGCCACGCCTTCGAGGGAATCAAGCTGGGACAGCTGGTTCGACCTGCGAGGGGACTCTTGTTTCTAAAGTTGGCCGAGGGTCAAGGGAACTAATTGCGGCCAGTTGATTTTCTAGGTGACGATACGCACCACTCGAAATCGCCCCATAGGGTCGTACTTGTAGTACCCTGCAAGCAGCTGAATGGAACGACGAAGGGGGCGATGCCACCCCACCGAGCCCAGCACGACACGCTATCGCCTGCCGACTCATCTCATCGTAGTGATCATCTCTACGATAAAGGACAGACAAGCTCATTTTTTTTAACTCAGAACTGTAACTTCAATTGTCTTTGTAAAACAACTGACTATCCATTCAATGAGGTGTTATCGATTAACAAAGTAATAATTTCCATTTCGTGAATGTTAATAAAGTCAATAAAGGTTTTCTTTAATTAGTCACATTTGTTTTGTCATCTATCATAGCCCCTTGCAAGCGAAAAATCAATCCGTCGTAAGAACCACATCCACTGTTATGTCATTAGTTAATTTAGTATACTTATTAAATGAATAAATTGCAAGAGGTCATGACAAACCCCCGTAATCATTTATTATTATTGTTAGTCATATTATACAAGTTTTTGATTGGTTATAAGCGTTTGTGAATAATTGTATAAACATTTGTAAATAGATTTGTAATTTCGAGTTTCATAAGCCATAATTTTTACAGTCTTTTGGAAGCATAAGCGTAAGCTTATTATCGTTAGCTAACATTGTAAGAATCTTTGGCTCTGGCCAGTAACAGCTGAGCGGACACAGTGTATGGTTCGCGCCCTGTCCGTGTATAACGTATGGCGCGTGTTAAAGCTCCCTGCAAGGGAGATATAATATCAATGTTCAGTGTATTAGGAACTTGTCAAAACGCAGTACGAGAGTGATTATCATTTCTAACATTAACAACAATACCTATCATTTTTTGGAGGTTACAAGTTATCAACTACATGTACTTGAAATAAAACTGAGCTGCAGCTAGCATGTGTTCGAGATGAGATTGGGCCTTTATCGTCCATAACACGCTGTTACCACAATCGGTGTGGAAATGCTACTAATTTACATAATTCGTAGAGAGCTGTCTGGCGATTATCGGCATCTAATTATTTCAAACTAATTGAGTGGAAAACTTATATAAAGATACCCTCTGGGTTCGTTAGTTATTCTTAATCATGAGCATGGGGTATAGAACAGCCTCCAATGAGGCACTACAAGCACTAACGGGTTGCCTGCCCCTTAATCTGGAAGTGATTAGAAAACCCTTCCGATACTTCATAAAGAAAGGCCAGGAAGCGGAATATATTGGCATCTACGTCCCGGAAAATGAACACCCCCCAGGCTCAAGACAGTACCGTCTTGGGGTACTTCAAAGAAAATGATTTATAAACCAGAAAATAAAGGAAGTGTGGCAACAAAGATGGGAAACCAGCAGTAATGGCAGGCACACATACCAGTGGATTGCTACAGCAAGTTCATGGATGATAGGCTGGCGGAAAACAGCCTGCCTTTCATACCCGACCACCTGCCAAATAACATGCCATCGGTTGATCCAAACCCTATATGATAGAAACATAAAAGTCAGTGATCTATGCACCTGCGATGAGCCGGAGACCTCGGACCATATAATACAAACATGTTAAAATTACCAGGCAGAATGAGCGGCTCTGCAAGAACTTGGGAGCACCAGATTGGCGCCAACAGCTGCTAGCAACAGAAGAAGGATTCCGGGCGCTATCCACCTTCCCCAAGGCCACTTTCGAGCGGAGGACGTTCCTGCTACAATCCTGAGTGACAGTAAAGAAGAGGTCGTCTGGCAGGCGTAGAGAGTCTTCAAAGTCAGCATACACAACATCCAACAATCTGTCTCTATGTCAATATCAACTTGTTGCCTCTTATTGCAAAAACAGAACCTCTGTATATGTGGGGTTCGGTAGCGCATGAGTACTCGGACCCGGGCTGAGCAACACCGCTCTGAATACTTATGCTCGTGCGCTACGACGGTGATCTGCGTTGATGGGGTGCGGGGGCTCGTATGCTGGTGAGCGGGTCCCATAAGCTGCCCGGTCGCTGCGACTTCCACCTTGCCCTGAGCGACACAGGTGGGGCCGGGTTGCCGCTGGACAGACAGAGAGGCTCGCTATCCGACCAGGCTTTGGAAGGGTCTTCGGCCTGGTTCGTGGCGGCGCTACATCCATGTAGCTCCCCGTGGGCACTCGTAAGGGGTGGCGAAATGCGTAATGCCTCACCGTCTCCATTGTAATGGTAGAAATCTCTGCCACAACGGTGGATGATTCGGAAGAGTCCAATCCCAAGGCGGGGGCGTAGTGAAGTAGTATGACAGCATGGTGTGGTCGAGGTGGCGGGGGAAGGCTTCGGCTCAGGTTCGGTACAACACCTCAACCGGATCGCTAGATCAAACATCTGTACTCATGTCACACACCATTCTACCTGTTCTACCTGCAACGTCGGAGCTAAGTGCAGCCGCAACTACGAGCAGAGAAGTTGTATACGAGATACCTTCACCTGCAGGTTTCCACAAGTGTGTGGAGACGCGGGAAAAGTATGGCCAGCTGCAGAGTTTGCTAATGGTCGACGGCATCAGGGGCCTCGCGGTGCGACCGCGGCTAATGGCGACGGTCCGTGTGTGCTGCCGGCAGCACACACTAATTGCGTTACACCCGTAGTGACCGACCGGGAGGCGCAGGCGGGAGGAGGGACTTCATTATAACGGGATTAGGTGCGCCGCGACGGCTGCTGCGGGCCTTGGAGGAGGCAGGGATCCCACCGGCAATTTGCGGCCAACCGCCCACCAAACTTGCCCGCCGCCCTGTTTGTCACGTACCCACCCCGGAGCCTGGTAAATAACGCACAGTGCTCCGACTCCGAGGAACGTTCGTGAATCAAG
Organism: Vandiemenella viatica; assembly: GCA_031002005.1. NCBI lineage: Eukaryota > Metazoa > Arthropoda > Insecta > Orthoptera > Morabidae > Vandiemenella > Vandiemenella viatica. The sequence continues at coordinate 101,381,650 of JARYHS010012519.1, read as the reverse complement.
GGTGATGGGACTGCTGCGGAGGTATATTTTAGGCGCCGCTTTATTGCAGGGGCTACAAGATGCTGTGTAACCAAGAATTAATTGTTGTGCCGCTCAGTAGGGTGATGTTGAGCGTAGTAAACTGGGACAATTTACATCATGTTCCACTTGTTTAACAGCCGTCAGCAATCACCTGAATAATTTACGTCTAACTAATTTACGTCGTTGTATAATTTCTTCTGCTCTGCCATGGAACATCTTTTAGTCAATAAACTAGGAGGATAAACCTTCATGTCGTAGATATGATCCTCTCCCCCCCCTCCACAAATCATTTTTATATTATTATAATATTTTTCTTTAATTAATCATATGTTTTTATGAATAATTATATTAATGACTGTCTTCTTCTTCTTTTTCTCGTCTCGATGACAGCATCAAATATGTGGTAATTTTTCTGCCAATGCGATGGCTTTGTCAGTAGCTGATTGGATGTTAAATTGACATACATTTATTCCAATTTGTGGACAAGACAGCAAATGTACCATGGTTTCTCTCTCCCCGCACAAACATATGGTATATGGCTGATCTCCCAGGTATCCCCAAGTGGCAACTGTATCTTAGCAGCGGCCAACTTCAACTCGAAGCCTGTTTAGCGACGTCCATATGGGTTCTGCTATAAAAAATCGGTCCTTCTCAGTACCAAAATTTCTTAAAATCATTTTTACTAACTGACCTATGACAAAAACTTGATTAATGACTGTAAATTAATCTTTACCCCTGTCCCCTGCTTACACCTAATCAGCAAAATACCACCTCCAGAGGTAAGACGCCAAGAAGCAACGGCACGTGAGTGGATAAAGCTACACCATCCTGACCATCCACAGGATCTCCCAATCCACTAGGTCCTAAATGACATACCCCCCACTCGTCTTAAATCCAGAAATCCAGTATGGCCAGATGTATATATCTTTGACGTCAATGAAAAATGGCGACAAAGCTGGAACTCTTCACCTGTGAAACATCCAGATATTAAAGATCCCACAACTGGACTTCCGGGATTCCACCTAAATAGAGACCGAGCGTGGTGGTGTAACGGCTAGCGTTCTGGCCTCGCATTCGGGAGGACGGCGATTCGAATCCCCGTCCGGGCATCCAGATTTGTGTTTTCCATGGTTTCCCCAAATCACTCCAGGTGAATGCCGGGATGCTTCCTTCAAAAGGCCATGGCCGAATTCCTTCCCATTCCTTGCCCCCCATCCTTTCCCGTCTTTAAAGACCTAGTTGTTATAGGAGACGTTAAGCAGTTAAAAAAAAAACCTAAATAGAGACCAGTGGGTCAAACTAAATCGCCTAAGAAATTCAACGCCATGCTGTATAAGTGGGGTCTTCAGGATTCTCCTGCATGTGACTGCGGTGCTCCTTCCCAGAGTGTGGAGCATATCATCAAAGAATGCCCTCTAAGGAATTATATTGGACTATTTGAAGATGTTTTCAGTGCTACAACTTCCTTCTTAGAATAGCTGGAAGAACTGGACATCAGTTTGTGAATGCTACCAACGTACTTGTCATTGTGTATATTTATATGTATTATATTAGTTGCTTAGCCATACGACAAATAAATAAATAATCTTTATATCGTTGGATTTCCACAAGCCGTAGTATATCTTGTCTTTGAGGTAGCATAAGTCTAGTATCGTTAACTAATGTTAAGAATCTTTGGTGGTCATGCCAGTAACAGCTGAATGTACGGTGTGTGAGTTGGCGCCACTTTTTCCTAGCGCATAGACGCATGTCAGAGACCTGTATTATGGAAACTGTATCGTAAATATAATTTGTATTGGAGCATATTAAGAAGTGCAGATACGAGTGTGTAAATGTTGATTTTGATATCAGCTACAGATTAAATAAATCGAGTGTTTTTCCCTTTTGAAACAGTGATTTTCATTTCGAACTTAACAATAATTCCCGTCAATTTGGTGGATCTAAGTTTATTAACAGCATTGTAATTTAAAAAATAAAAAAATCTACATGAGTGAGCAGCTTGAACGTATTCGTGATGAGATGGACCTACTCGTCCACAACACGCTTCATTTTTCTATAGTGTAGAAAGGTTGTTAAACTATCTACTCCAATTGTTCCCAAAAAGTGGTACGCGAATCCTCAGGGGTGTGCGAGGTCCCTTCAATAGGTACGCACGGTAATCTCTTGGTAAAGGCAATCACTAAGATAATTAAAAAAACTATGTAAAATCGGCAAATATTTTTGTTGGTCATTTTTTTACTTTTACGTGACGTTTTTTAATGTTTTAAAACTTAATAAATCACAAAAAGATTTCATTTTTTTGTTTATAATTTCAGGAATAAGTGGTATGCGAAGTTGAGCTACTCCTTCGGGAGCTGACGTGAGACTGTCTTTTTTTTTTTTTTTTGCTTTACTCCTCGTCGACGGTTAAGGTCATCAGAGGAGGATGGGACTGCGGGCAAGTAACGGCAAGGAATTCAGCCATGGCCTTTTAGAAGGAAGCATCCTGGCATTCGTCTGGGGTGATTTGGGTAAACCATGGAAAATCCAAATCTGGATGCCTGGACGGGGATTCGAACCAGCGCCCTCCGGAATGTGAGGTCAGAGCGTTAACCGTTCACCCACCATGCTCGGTGTGTGACTGTCTAATAAACACACTAATTAAAGGTAAGGTCATAATTGGCTACCTCAGCCTGGTATGACAGTTTAAAACGTATGTAGGAGGAAAGAAAATCCGATCTTGTGCAAACAAGCTGCGTATACGTATGACCTTTTTCACTTGGTTTCGAAGATAAAGCAATAGTAGGAGGCTCGTGTAAAAATTTCGTGACTAATATACGATTAATAGCGATGTTTGTGGTTCGTAATGGGATGAAAGAATAACCGGCTCATATGTAATAATTGTTTATCTGCGCCACTAACGACAACGTTTTATGAAACAAGTAGAAAACGTAAAATATTCTCGTCGTAATTTACGACACAAAAGAAAATGTAATATGCCTTAGAATTTATATGTAATTGACATAGTTTAAAAAATTTAAATTACAAAATATTTACTTTAAAAGAACCTCTCTCAAAACAATATTTGAAGTGAAAATATTATCTTAAATATCCTTTCAATGAAACGTATCCCGAACAGAAACAGAATTGTCCAAAACGTTCCTTACTCCAGAAATGGCCACATATAAAAGTCCGTGTGAGAAAACAGGGTAATTAGAAATGACGAAATGTTTCCTTAACAGAAACAAAAATAACAGAAAAGAAACTCCATACTCTAGTCAGACAACACACACACCTTAACAATATCTCTGGGATATGTGGTGATGCTATCTAGCGGGAATACAATCACTCCTTCTGAACGCCAGCGAAGTCCAGAAGCATGACTAAAGTATCGCATAACCGTGACCATGATTGTTCGTAATTTTCCCATTTACCGGTTAAATTTAGAAATTTTTTTTTTAATGAAGTTACCAGATCGGAGAATTTAATCTTTAAAATGATATCCCATATATAGAGTTTGATTAAGTATTAAGGGAGAAATATAGCTCGTCACACCAAAAGCCTTTTATAAATAATACATGTGGTTAATGTAAGTGCACGCTATTCTGAAGCAAGCATTTGTCAGGTGCTTTTCAACACGATAGTAAGCAAATGTAGTCGGTGAGAAACAGTGTAGAATACACAGGTATGTTGTATGTGTACTGTTTCGTTGACGATAGTATTGCTGCGTAAGAAAACCATCGACCTGTATTTCATGTGAGATATTCCGATGTTAACAACACATTGCTTGAAATTGAATACTAATCAGTACTCTTGATAATACCTGTAGGCAATATTCTCAAGACAATATGGAATACCAAGATAATATTATTGCCAAGACCGAACGTGGTGGGTGAGTGGTTAACGTTCTGGCCTCGCATTCGGGAGGACGCCGGTTCGAATTACCGTCCAGGGATCCAGATTTGGGGTTTCCATGGTTACCCCAAATCACTCCAGTCGAATGCCTGTAGGCTTCTTTCAAAAGGCCATGACCGAATTCCTTCCAGTTCCTTGGCCCCAGTCCCATCCCGCCTCTAATGACTTCGACGTCGACGAGACGTAAAGCCATAAGTAACAAAAAAAACTATCGTCAAGGTCTTTCTAGTTTGTCTCTCAGTGAGTATGTTACGGTTATAAAAGACAATGGATGGATAGATATCGTTGATTCTGAACAATACCGAACGTGGTGGGTGAACGGTTAACGTTCTGGCCTCTCATTCGGAAGGACGGCGGTTCGAATCCCCGTCCGGGCATCCAGATTTGGGTTTTCCATGGTTTCCCCAAATCACTCCAGGCGAATGCCGGGATGCTTCCTTCAAAAGGCCAATTCCTTCCCGTTCCTTGTCCCCACTCCCATCCCCCCTCTAGTGACCTCGACGTCGATGACGCGTAAAGCCATACGAAAAAAAACTGAACAATAAATGACAGGACACAGTTATCCATAATTACCACTCGGTAAAACGTTCGAAAGATTAAAGAATGTTCCTTTGGCCATATGGAGAGCGATGTAGTTTCAGGTTGATGGAGACCTTCCGCATTCCATTAGAAATATCAACTGATATCACAATATTTATGTTCTTGGCTTTGCGCTTTGTTGACGTCAGGATCTTTAGAGACAGGAGAGGATGGGGGACAAAGAACAGGGAGGAATTCGGTCATGGCCTTTTCTAGCAGCCATTTGACTGGAGTATTCTGGGGAAATCATGGAAAATAGAAATCTGTATGACCGGATGGAGATTTGAACCAGTTCCAAGCGATACCGCTCACCCCCGGATTCGATGACATCACAGTGGCAGGTTTCCTATTATGTAGATTGTTCGCGGTAATCCAATTAAGCATCTGTAATTATCTTCAGTCCACACCCATAAATGTTTGTTTATGTGATTAAACGAAATTTGATGTCTAAGGAATAAATGTTACTGCACGTGATGAATTAGTAGATCTCATAATGGACAATGTTGAGAAAAGCATGGGAACTGATGACACACTCCGATAAGCAAGGCGATACATTTTCGTATGAAGAGACAAATCAGTTTAAGACGAATATTTAAAAATTTCTTGTAAACTATTTTAACTGGAAGCACGCATAATACTGGCTTCATATCATAAAACTTTACGTATTAGGGAAGATTAATCTCGATTTTTATGATGTAAACTTCCTGTTATTATACAAACAAGAATACAAATATTTTAACTACCATATATTCAATCATTACACTGTATAGAGCTCTTACAATAACACTGAACAAAATCTTTGAAATGGTGAGGTGACAGGGAAGAACAGCTGACCTACCATTAATGGAAACGCGTATAACGAAATTCCAACCACGGCGTATTTAAGACACACAGAGGAGCACTCTTCCGTATATAATCGTAAAACGATATTATTCATCATTACTAGACATAAGTGTATGAGAAGATAATTGAAAAAAGATTACGTGACAGGTTGGAAAAAGGGCTAAGAGAAGAGCAGTATGGCTTCAGATCAGGGAGATCGACGGTAGATTTGATATTTGCCATGAGACAGCTGCAGGAAAAACATTATGAGTATGGAAAGGATCTACTGTTGGTATTCCTCGATATCGAGAAAGCATATGATTGTGTACACAGGAGTAAGGTATGGAAGGCCTTGGAGAAGACTGGAGTTCCCAAAGAAACCATCAAGAGAGTGACGGAACTGTACCAAGGAAGTGTGAGCTATGTGAAAATAGGGGAAGGAAGATCAGATTGGCTGGAACAAAGGAATGGACTAAAATAAGGAAGTGCCTTATCACCACTACTCTTCATTGTAATCATGGATGAAATAATGAAGAAGGTGGCAGCGAGGATGGGAGAGGAAAACATGAAGGTGATGGTTTTTACGGATGATCTGATGATCTGGGGAGATGAAGAAGAGGAAGTGCAGCGGCAGTTGGATGTATGGACAGACAGTGTGGACGAATATGGCCTGAAATTTAATGTAAAGAAATGTGAGTACATGGTAACAACCAGGAAAAATAATAGAGTAGCCCAAGGAATTGTGATGGTAGGGGAACAACTAAAGAAGGTAAACAGGTTCAAATACTTGGGGAGTGTATTAGAGGAATGTGGAGGAAATGATTGCGAGATAAATGAAAGAGGAAGACAAGCAGAGACGTTCCTAAGGAATATTAGAAGCCTGATATGCAATAAAGAGGTGCCACAGAAAAGCAAGAGAGTAATCTATCATACGTACTATGTGCCTATCTTAACTTATGCTGCTGAAACGTGGACAATGAAAAAGCGGGACATCAGCAGAGTACAAGCAAGTGAAATGAAGTTTTTAAGAGGTAGAATGGGAGTCACTAAAATGGACAGAATAAAGAATGAAGTGATTAGACGCACCATGAAAGAGGAACCCCTACAGGAAAGGGTAGAGAGGACCAGACTGATATGGTATGGACATGTCAAGAGAATGGGGGCTCAGAGAATCCCGAGAAAGATCCATGAAATTAATATGCAGGGTAAACGACCCAGAGGAAGACCAAGAGATGGATGGCAGAAAGGAGTGGAGGAGGGTGTACGGAAGAGAGGAGAGGACTGGAACAAAGTGGTGACAGAGAGGTGGTGGGAAGAAAGAAGGAAATGGAGAGGCTTGTGCATAATGCAGACCCGGCCAGAGGCCGGAAACTGTTGAGGATGATGATGACTAGACATAATTTCTCTTACATTAGTTTTATTGTAAATAAAATGGTACATTCGAACTTTGGGATGCTTCTTTAAAAAGGCACTGACCAAGTTCCTTTCTTCCCTGACCTAAGGCCTTTCAAGTCTCTAATCATCTTGACGTGAACGATGCATAAAGCCATATAACAGAATATTCTCCGTTTGTTAATAAACTTCGTAATGTTTACAAAGCCTATTACACTAAATTTTACCCTCGTTTATCTATCTGTTTTCAGCAGCGGTACCAAACGGATGGTCTGATAGAGAAGTTTCTTGTATAAATGATCTTTTAAAATAATGTTGAAATGTAATCATTACGAAATAAGATAAATGTAAGTAAAATGAGTAACTGCACATCAGCAGTATACTGCACTGAAAGAAATCTAATACGTTCCAGAATTATACAAATTGTTTCAACGCAACTGAGAAGTGAAGATCGACAGACGTAAGTAATCGTAGCTTAGTGCTCTTACCCACTTTTTTCTCTGTTATCGGATATGCGGATCGTAAAATTCGACAGCAGTCTTTTGGGATACAGTAACTGGGGTGTAGTACCGTCCAGGTGGACATAAAAAGGGCGGCAGTGCACTTGGTGGTGAGGGCTTCGCCGTTCGGGACACATGCAGCGCGGCAGCTGCGTCAGCTGGATACTCGATCGACCTGGTCGATACCACAGTGTCGCATCGCATCGCTTCCCCTACCCGGCAATAAAATTTCGCTACCGTACTGTTCGGCACCCGCGCTGAGCAAAGCCAGCGATGTTCCGTTGAATAGTAAAACAACATGGTTGTATGTCATTAGCGCCAGTTCCTCATTGTTCCTAAACATGTAAAATATATTCGTTAAATTTATTTAAAATTAAGAATGAAACATATATAAGACTGGAGTTACCCCAGAAAATTTTATTCACCTTCAAGAATGAAATATTTCATCCAGTATCATGAGTGGGGCTTCCAGGTGCATATAATAAGCAGAATTATGGGACGTTTCGAGAGGGTCAATCCCTGCCCTTAATCAAATATTCCACTTATTTTTCGGGATTCGCGCTGCTTATATCGATGTATTACTACCGACGTTGCGGCACCCAACCTGGGGTGCGTGTAGAAGTGTAGTATTACTTTGTGACGGTTGAGTGGTGTGAAAACCGTCACAAGTGATACTTCACTTCTATACAGCCCTGATGAAGGCCCCAAGTTGGGCGCCGAAACGTCGGTAGTAATACATCGATATAAGCAACGCGAATCCCGAAAAAGTAAGCGGAATATTTGATTAATATGACGCCTGCTAAAAGCGTAAAATGTTGTATAATACCTGCCATTGTTTTCAACCAAAGATATAGCCGAATGACTTTCTTTACGCGTTGCTGCGGATACGGCGGAAAACAGAAGCCGACCACCGCGATGACATCATCATCTCTTCTGCCCCTTACCAATGCGAAGCTGCTTCAAATTTTTTGTAGCCGCATTCCAGGTAACGCTTAGCTGGTGTCCAGTGTCCCTGTTAACTAAAGAATCAGCTGTTCTGATTTCAGCAGCTTCTGTTATAATGCTGTCCCAAAACACTTTGACCCGGGATAACATCCTAGTTCCTTTGAAATTAAATATGCGTCCATCTTGGATACTATGTTCTGCCACAGATGATTTCTCTTATTGCCCCAGGAGTACATTTCTTGCGTGCTCAACACACCGCTGAACAATACACCGCCGTGTTTGTCTTATATAAGCACAGCCACATTCACAAGGTATGTAATAAACGTTAGGAGTTTCTAATTCTAGGTCATCCCCAATGTTGCCAACCAAGATTTTAATTTCTGCTGGTGTTCTGTAAATTTTCTTAACTCCGTGTTGAAACTACAGTCTACTTATTTTAGAACCCACAAACGGAAGAAAGTTATCAATATTTATTTAGGTGATTTTTGTGTATGCTGTTGTGTCCGCTTCAAACTCAGATTTATCCATTTTCAATTTCCTTTCCTCCAAATCTTTGTCATAATTTTGCTATCTCTTTTCCGCGCGACTTTCTCTAATCCTTTCAGCTATATTTACCTTGGCTTTCTTCTGAGTCGTTTGCGTTATATCTCCATCTAGCCCATTCTCTTTATTTGTGTAAACAGTTGGACCCCGTTTCTTAAGTGTCTTTCAAGGACTCCTCCTTCACTCTGTACGTAATATTCTCATTCCTTACCCTACCCATTCCCGTTCTTTAACTTGTTACTAGAGAATTTCGTTTTGTTTATCCCTGTGTGCTAATATTCAATGTGTCTATTTTTTAACCAAAGTACTGAGATTTCCTAAGACATTCCTGCTTTTATCGTCTTTCGCTTAAACCTTATCATCATTCCGTCCGTTTGCACGGGTGTTTAAATGATTTCACTAATAAATGACACCCTCTTTATGGCTAGTACCACTTTTCTTCACATTAAACCTCATTCTAAATAGTACCTCCAAACATTCTCATTTGTCTATATGACAGTGAACTTATGTTTTTTAATCACCCATATTATTAAGGGATTAATAAATGCCACAGGCTTTATATTTTCTTCTAAAAATATTTCCACCATCTTATCCATAATATAATCAGTGAATAATAAATCCGAGTAAGTTCTTCTTATTTTCAATTATTTCTTCTCTCTAGCCAATCTGTTATCTTTCCCTACTTTTTCTAGCCTGGTAAACTTCAAGCTAGTTATCATACATTCACGATTCATATTTTTCTGTTCATACTCTGTTTTATACATAAGTGCTACTATGACTACGGCTATAACACATGACTTATCTAAAAGAGGAATAGATGAATCTTTGAATGAAATTTGACAAGTACTTATCTGATGTGAGAAAGAAGGCTTTCACGGCGTATCGATGATATGAAGTCGTCACGGGTTCTCCGTCGTATAGTGTTGAAGAAAAAGAACAACGCCCGCATCTATAAATTCCGTGGCACAGATAGTAATACATAAGTTTAGAAATCATATCAATACTTTACAAATGTGAAAAAAAACAGAAATTACTTTCTTCCCAAATTATTTCGTAATATATTTGAGAACGGAAATTTAATCTTTTAGGTCAGGTTTTTTTTTGCAGATGTTCTATGAAATCGATAATTTTTACCTCAACAGTAATTTGAGAACATACATGTTGTTCTTTTTAAAAAAAATAAATAAGGATCGTATTCATAGATTCACAAGCAAGTTCCTGTTATTTATTATTCATTTTCTTACAAAAATTATATCAATTATTTTATTATTTGTTCTTGTATTTCTTAAAGACTTTAGAATTATCAGTCTGTGCTCCAATTTCTCGAAACTTCAGCAGCAGCAGCAGCGGTTCCATCGCCTCGGCTCTGCTCGTGGGAACACTCTCAGCGAGGGAGTTCTACAACTCTCGTGAATATTTACGAACGATAAAACGTTTTGTTGTTTCAACTCGTTTAATGTCGTCCACAAATACGCCGATGTGGTAATTACTTGGCGATTGTTTGAAAGTCTAATATTACAGCCGGCGCACAAATTCGAGATGGTAATTTTCTGAAGCGCCCAAGAGCGCAGAGCGATGCTAGCAGCGTGGGCGAGTCAGGCGAAATGGTATTCCGGCTAAACGGTATCGCTCTATCTCTAATTCACGCTGGGTTCCCTACTCTCCATACAACACAGTTGTAATCACAATTAATTCGAGTGAATCTAATTGTGATGTGTATGAAAGTGGAACATATTGTAATAAGTCTGTTCTGAAATGTTTACGTAGCTGGAAGCCAAACAACGTTTTATCAGTCCCCTTTGTTTATTCGAGCAATATACTACAATACAATAAACAGGTTCCTTGTGAGAAAAGATGTGAAATTAAGTTGTATATATATATATGGAACGATTATATCCGCACGTGTTAATAGAATACTGGAGATGTGCAGAAGAAATAATTCGAGGTAAAAAGTGATAAATGTAGCAACTATGTTACAGTGACGAAACGAGTTTCAGATTGCCGGAATAAATGAGAAATGCTAATGTTCGTCATAATGAAGATTAATTTTTGAGGACTATATTTGATGGAGCTTTGTAGCACCTACTCTAATTACAGACATTAACAATACGTAATAAACTCTTGGAATTGCTTCCATTCCTTAGCGAAGTGTGCACTAACAGGCTTTGAGAAATGACATACCACACAAATTATTAAACTCCTATAGCTATCACAATTAGCAAGAAAGCAGAGATGGACAAACACAAAAGTATCAATTACAGCAAAACGTTAGTTTCTGCGACGTATGGGAAGTTCTGTCTTTTGTTCAGAAAGTGAGTGACAGCCCGCGCAACTGCTGTTCAGAAACCAAGATGGCACAACAAGTACTGTGTCTGCAATGCGAAATAATTGTCTATATTTTGGTAATAGTTGTTTTTAGCCACTCGTAGAGAAATTACAACATTTACTTGATTATGTAATTTTGCAATAGTTGACTTGAGACTTACAAAACAGATGGGTATATACTTGGTTGTCACCACCACTAGACATGCGCTAACTTCAACATGGACAGAGTTGAAATCGCTAGAACGACGAGCATGAAAGTGCTATCTTTTAAACCTAACTGCAAACATTTCCTGTGCTTGGATTGACGTTTCGATGTTACTATTGAAGCTATGATCAGTCTAATACTATTAAGTCTACCAATCAAAACAAAAGAAATTTATTTTTCGAAAACGAAATTTCTTCCCGTATTTATAACAAGAAAAGTATTACTTTGTCCAAGGCAGCCCCTAATTTATAGTTCATTTCCTAAAATCTTCATTATTTTGTGTTCATGCCCCAAGAACCATGAAGTCAGTCATGATAGACAGTAGTAGACATATCTGGTTTTAAGCAGCTAGGATATTTGAAGCTCAATACTAAATATCGCGTGTGCCATGGAAAATTTAGCAGAAATAGACTTAGTAAAACCAAGCCAAAAGTAAAAAAAACTTATGATACACCAGATCGCGTTTTACTGATATAATATTACATAAGTGTTCTAATTTTTAGAACAAATAAGTAATATTTACCTAAAAAATATCAGTATATTGATCCACACAGATTGCAAGCCATTTTAAAATATACAAAAAATGATAATATTAGTTGTTCATTTTATAAACGACTTGTCCATATACGGGAGTAGGCGGGTACCATGGGGTATGTTTACCCCTCCATGGCGGCGTATTGGTAGATTAACTAGGATGTTTTCCCGTTGCCTTCTTCAGTGTAATAGTGTTCTTAAATGTTAGTGTAAATGTGAGTCCAAATAAATTAAAATTAATCTCCCTGTGCCAGGATGTACTGGTTCCGCCAGATTTCCCAATGGTCGAACATTTTCTTCGAATTCCGAGTATTTGAATGCTAAGGTTCTCCAAATGGTGACCCTCTTCATTTGGCGAAACAACCCAATGTCATATGGTGCCATACAAGGCGAATAAGGTAAAAGGAAGAAAATAGTAATGAAATTATTCACCGAAAACAGTTGTGTACAGAACGAATTGTGTGCCGGTGCATTGTTGTGATACCAGAAGAAATATTTCTTGATCCAAATCTCCGGCGATTTAATTTTAATATCTTCGTGAAAACGCCATACAATGGAGAAACAGAGTGCCACGTTCACAGTCGGTCCGCTGGCATCAAATTCTGAACGACCGATTCCCGTCAAATGGGGAAAAAAATGGGCATGCTCCCACTGAAGTTGAATCATGAAATCACTTGAAAACTAGCACAGGGCTTACGACACAGTCTACAAATGCTTAGCGTAACGTATAAATGTTTAACTAGCATTTTTTCTGAGTTTAAAAAAAAAAATTCTCCCATACGTGTTCATCGTAATAAGCGCTACATACTCAATCAAAACTTGACGCGAACGTTCATATAGACCATATCGAGTTAACATTTCGTAAGCAGCTTCGATAGAGACTTGCCTTTCCACCGCCATAGACAGAAGTCAGTATTATTTCCCATTCTTGAACTCTGAGGGCAGTCTGTAATTTTGTGGAATACTTTCTCTTATGCCACCTTCGGGAGGATCCAGCCAAACTTCAGGTAACGATTTGGTTAATTTTTGTAAGTTTTAATGACAATTTGATCCATCTAAGAACTTCGGTGATCAGTCAGTACTGGCGGCGAGATGGTGTTGAAGACATTTCACCTTTCCTCTCGCTGATGTAGCTGGCCTACCTTCCTCCCCCAGACCTGATGGGCCTCGTTAGCCCTGAGGCGGGCGGGCTGGCTCATTAAGGGCCCCATCACACCCGTAACTACCTGCTGGACTCTAAAGCGACGCCCCAGGAAAGCCATTCAACTTCGCTTTCTCACAGTCCCTCTTTTACCCACGCTTCAACAGGGCTACTTCCTTTCATGGCATTGCCATTGCTCGAATAGCGTGAGGCCACAAAAGCAAGCTGGAAAATTTGTCTCGCATATCACTGTAGTGTGGTTTTCAGTTGCGTCAAAATATGAATTAATTATTTAGTAAAGACCAATAAATCGCTAATGCAACTGAATTTTATTTTAAATATTTATTTATTTTCCGTGCGTGTTTCACTCTATTTTTACAGCATCTCCAGTGGCATATGTGATTCTATTTGATGTTCTACTCGTCTCAGGGTCAGGGTTTGCTGTGTCATGTAATTTTAACTCGAACATTGTGAATATTTACCAAGGTTCTCTTCAATGTGAAATGGAGAAACGCAACTGTACACTGACGTGATTAAATGGTATTACCAACTTGTCTGTTATTATTACCAAGGTCGAAAACTGCATAATGAAAATCAAAGTGTGATTTAAAAATCACGTGTAGTCTTCGCCAGAAGATAGAATCGGTGAGTGACTCAGAAACGTCGCATATGCTTGACGCCGTTCGCCGGTAGGAGGCCCGAGAACTTTGCACACAATACCAAATATGTTCATAATAGTGTGTAATCAGGTCACTGTTCTGTTGTTGCATTCCACAGCGAAGAGAAACTTGGAAAAGATTCACAAGGATGGATCTATTTAATATTACAAGACAAAACAAATTCAGACTCTGAGAACATGAAATAGATTCGCATTTGCCGTAAAATATTCTATTAACATGGAGTAAAACGCGCGTGGAAAAAAATATACAAAATCTGAATTGCATGGGTGTATTATTAATCTTTATACAAATTTATTAACTTGTAGTTGAGGAAATGGACAGCAACGTCCAGTTATTAATTATTTATTAACTTCAGCGACATGTTACTTCTATAAATGTGAACTGGCAGATTTGTTTTGGCTTTCTTCTTCGTCACACTAGATAACCTTGAACGTATGATACCTCTTGTCGAAAGATGTCTTTAAAAATAAATAATGAAAAGTAAAAAAAAAACTCTATACTCCACACACACTGATTTACTGTTGGGTTAGACGAATTCTGTGGTAGCTAAATATTAAAAATGAGTCTAGAAGACTTATTCACTTCGCAAATTTCTTCATGTGGGTAGGAGTTTTGAATCTAAGAGTCGTCAAGAACAATGGATATCGCCAGTCAATCAGATTCGTATTGCCTGAACGAAACTGGTCGAATTTACTTAAAAAATTAAAGAAATTGTTTAAAAACTTAAGCGGAGAGTCTTTTGCCGTTGGTGAATGAAGGCAAAGGAATTTGTTTTCCTAATTTTGTAGCAAACAATTCCTGTGTATTGCCTTATCGGTTCCATTGGTTTGTATGAGGCACATGAATATTTTTTGGAGCTTATATAATCGTAGTAAAACGAAAGAAAAAAAATCAGGGGAGGAGGAGGGCTAGTTAGTAGTAGAATGTTCTACCTAAAGTTCTGACGCAAATACGTCTGTACACATACAAAAATACAAATATTTTTATATGTTAACATTTTATTTAGGTTCACAAGAGGAACTATCTCTAGGAACTTTATTAATAAACATTTTATTTACACAAGAGAAACGTCTGCTCAGAACTAAACTGCTACACCATGTGTTTCAGAGGAGGTTCTCAAAAGTAAAAATATTTTAATAACTTAACGTTTTATTTAGTGACACAAAAAACTACTTCCAAGTATTTAACAGCTAAACATTTAAATTAGATAAACTAGAGAAAATTCTGCTCAGTTCTTAATTGCTACAGCGGATGTTTCGGAGGAGGTTGACAGAAACAAAAAAAGACCAGGCTGATTGACTGTGGTATCGTTGTGTTTCTTTGTGCTGTCCTGGTTCATTGGAGGCAGCTCCGTTACCATCATCCTTCTCCCGCACCGCTGGGTCCTGCCTATGTCGTGTTCCTTCCTGCCTCCCCCCCCCCCCCAATAACTTTATTCTCTTCGGCTTTCGTTCTCAATAGGTAGAGGCGATACACATCCGCATTTCCATTTGCTTAAATGCTGCAGTGCGTTTCACTGGGTCTGCTCCATTTTGTTAGCATATATGTGCTGACGTTTTCACTTTTACAGTATTATTCTAAATTTACTTTTACCGATCACGAATTTGCTTTAAATCATCCTTCCTAGTATATTGCACACGAACTGATATTATTGTGGTTCAGTTCAGACGATAGGGGATAGTTATCTAAATCCACTGGACACACACTGCGCCATCAATCTATCGTGTCCCTTCTCCGCAACTCTGGGACAGGAGAGATGCCGGCTAGTATGCTAATATACCTCTTTGGGCATTCCCTTTATTACCTTCTGTAAATTCATTTAGAGTCGAAGTCTTACAGCCTTTTGTCAGCACAGGAAGATTGCACTGGTCACAAACTATTTTCTTTTGATCTGCGGGCACATTAGATTTGAGGGTAATAGAATGCCTCCCAAATACTTGCCATTCCTCAAATCGATACATATTCGTCTCCATATTCTGTGAAATCTGCTTTTACAACTGACTGAACGTGGTTTGTATTCGTACCATTATCAAAATAATTCTGTTACTCATAAGAACTATTCTAATTTACAAATACCTTTTTCATTATAAATATCCTACGAATAACCACGTTTCTATGTTCATTAGGCTATATTCACTGAGCAAAACCAATGTTATTTTAGCAGATTTCCCCATTGATTGTTCCAGCGGTTTCAGCAGAGTTTTCCGAGTGATTGTCGGAGTATGTAAACTCCAGGCAAGCTATGTCACCTTGGAACCCACATCATCCATTATTCTGAGACTGCTTTAACGGATAGAGGAACTGAACTTAGAGTCCTCAACTTGCAATTAACAATGAAGTATCTGGCAGAGGATGTTTGCATGTCTCTCTCCTTTCTCTCAACGTTTCGTCTGCGCAAGAGAAAGCGCGTAAATGCATGTACAACACCTAATTCATCTAGTTAGATTGTCCTGACGTCATACGTAGAGGAAAATGTTGTATCTTTCAGTAATTATACTTTAATCCAACTCTTCATAATACGAACATTTTACAGAAAAAAAGAAAACAAAATTTTCCTCTGACGCTTATTGCATCTCAGATACCGGTGGGAATAATTCTTTTCCGTAGCTAGTACCAAACAACGAAAAATGCGGTATTTTTAAGGGCGTTTAATACTGAATCTATATAATTAATTTCTGAAGAGCTGTACTATCTGTTATGAAAATATAGGAACGATTATCACAGAAATATATTACATACATTTCAGTCTTTTCATAAAATGCCTTTGTTATAAACATGTATTGGTGTAAATTACGCATTAATCATTACGCGGCACACAGAACTTGGTGTATAAAATCCAAAATCTAGAGATCACACTTTAAATTAATGCTAGATGGTTTCTGATAGGTCTACAGAAACACAATTCGTAATTTGACTGCGTAGCTATATTTCATCACGAATTAAAATAAATAAGTGTTTGACATCAATATAGTTTGTTTCTTTACATAAATAAAATTATAGGAAATTCCAGCGTATACCCAGATGATTCTCAAAGAAATCTTAAAGTGGATGGAGACAATTTAATAAATAGTACCTGGGTGTCCGATCTTCGCTGGTTTTCGATTTCTGTTCAACATGCAAGAATTTGCGTGAAGTTCGATTAAAGTTAAACGTTTTACTTGAAGGCTTCCTAGGAATTTTGAAGTGCACTGTTCATTTCTCTGACCAAAGAGAAGCTTACCTAACATCATTAGGCTTACTTGTATCTGAAACTTATACGAGATAAGCTTAGAATCGGTTCCAAGATACCGAAAACAAGAATTACTCGTCTTTTTGTTAGAAACTTGAAAAGCAGAACGTTATATACATAAGAAATTTCATCCAAATCGATAGAGCCATTTTCGAGATCGTCCGATTTACCGCAGGATAATATTTACCAGTCTGTTATTTTTTTCGTATGGACACCTGTAAGTGGCTTTTTCACTAGTTCGTAGATTCAGTACTATTTACGTTTTTGTGTTAAAGAAACATGGGGTCAAAAAGTAAATGATGATCACATTATAACTGCTAATATTGTTTTCAAAGAATTTGTGTAAAGAATTTAGAAAAAAATCACATCTGACAAAGCCAATATCTATTTTTTTAATATCTACTTTTTACATGTTTTACAATTAAACATGTAGCATTTAATGATAACGAATTTTTGCGATAAAAATGATATTTATAAAAATAAAATACCTTTCATTAATAAATATCCTTGCATTTACTTATTTCCACTTTATTAACTACCATTAGGTGACTGAAAAATATTCGCAGGGGTCAGATAGTATACAAGAACTGTTCGTTTAAAGATATAAGAGTTCCGTGTTATAACCAAAGAGAAACTAACTATCAGTAAGCTTTCTGGTACCTGAAACGTCTACAAGATGGAATTAGAACCCTTTCCGAGGTACCAAATACAGAAATTGTTCGTATTTTGAAAAATCGCGTTTTTGCAGGGAAGACACACCAATTTAGATAAACTTAAAAAGCAAAATTTACCTAAATATGAAATTTCATCCAAATTGTTATAACCGTTTCCGAGATAACCACAGCCAGCGAATGTTAAGTTATTGGGCTGATATCTGAGCAACCTCGAGAAATTTTGACGTAAGATATGCACATAGATGCACAGCTTCCTCAGTGGCCTAAACGGTTTATGTTATCTCTCAGTTTCAGTAAGTGGTCCCACGTCTGACATCACGCCTGATCGGCGACGCATAACGCGGTCCAATATAACACACAAGGGGGACGGAGGGGCATTAAGTGAAGCCCAGTGCTCATCAAGGAGCCAACCACACTAAAATTTGCATAGCACAGCCGTAAATGGTGCCCCGGGCGGTCTGTGTTTCGAACCCCCGACCCGGTAAGCTCCGGCAGTTAGGGGGATGATCCCCAGGGGTAATGCCCAGCCTCCGAGGTCCTTGGGGGTAACGAGCGGTCCCCACCCCACTGTCCCCTGACGCTCGTTCCACGCTCAGAGGGTCGCGTGATCGATTCCCGATGCCCGATAACCGCAGCAACGCACTCTTTTGTTGGTTCCTCCCCCGCATTTAAGGCTGTACTGTCTGCTCTTCCAACCCGTCGTGTCTTCTGTGCGGCAGTTTGTCGCTCAGATATTGACGGATATTGGTGTTACCACCATAGATTGGCTCATAAAATCAGCTCTGCACCAGAGTATCTAGAATACTGAAACCCGTTACCTCAATGCTTTATAGTTACTGCTCCAACAATAATTTGTAAGCAGTTCTGTATGTATTTGAATATAATACACGTATTCACGCAGGAAGATAGACAAATTTGTAATTTTTCAACTCGAAATCCACCCGAACCTCTAACAAAACATCTCTCATTCAATGAGGGCAGACGGGGAGTATATTACTTCCAGCATATAGGTGACGAAAATAATGACACATTATTAGATTGTTCGTGGTTTAACTAATATGATAAATAATCAGTCCACCATACAGTTCACCTTAAACTTGTTTTTATTTTCAAATAAAACACGGCGTCAAAGATACTGGTTACATGCATACATACAATCCAGCGATTGTATACAACACTTCTTCCACAGACAATACAGTCCTTGGCCGTCGCAAATTGAGTTGATGAAAACTGTTTCTCTGTCTCGGATGTTCGCTTTATATAAACTACATCGAAATTTCTATAACACTTCAAAGGATTTCTACAATATTTATCGAACATTAACAATACTTAAACAATTGAAACATATTAAAAACAATCAATATTAATACATAATCATTTACCATCATTAGAAAATTGTCAGAAATGGAAATTAAAGATACTTAAACACAAAATTATCCACAAAATTCATTTTAAACTGTAGCAAATTGTCCTTTAGACATCGTTACTCAATACTTGGAACTACAAACATTTAAGCAATTCTCTTGCATAATTCTGTCCATAAACACACTAAATGCCCTCCAAATAATTTCTTTTCAAAAACTAAGTCTATTTACAAAGTTTAGGTTTTATTGCTGTTACAACATGTCTTAAATATAACATTTGGCATACTAATCGTTACCAAAAAATGTAACGTTTTCTGTTTGCTGATTTGATTTTTTTTTCTTATGGTTTTACGCCTCGTCGACGTCGAGGTCATTAGAGGCGGGATGGGATTGGGGACAAGGAGCGGGAAGCAATTTCACCATGGCCTGTTGAAGGAAGCATCCCGGCATTCACCTGCAATGATTTGGGGAAACCATGGATAACCTAAATCAGGATGCCCAGACGGGTATTCGAACCGGCGTCCTCCCGAATGGGAGGCCAGAACGTTAACCGTTCTTGCTGATTTGAATCCTACTTGCATGATACAAAAAACTTGATGAAACTCAGTTTATTTCTGGTTTTAGCAGAACGATGTCAGAAAAAATACTTATCAAACATTTTCTTATTTTATTTCACCGCAACTGATACGTTAATGATAAAGTTTCCTGGGAAAATTTAAACTAGGATGGTTTCCCCTTGACACCCCCAATGACTGTAATATATTTACGTGTTTAATGTTTGGTTTGGATGACTGTAGTTTGTGTATGTTCATTTTAGTGTGTTATTTGTGTTGTGAATGAATGACATATGGAAGAAGGTGAATCATACTCTTCAGTTGGACACAATTGGGAATATTAATAATTCCAAGTTATATCTTTCACACATGACTTCCCATAATTTATACTACAGCCAATATAACATATCTATTTTGTTTGTATCCTTATTACATTCAACATTGCTAGGAGTACATTTTGAATAGCTTCACGTTCGTTTGAAAATTCACAGGTTTATCACTTTCATTTTTCGCAACACATGAGAGGACAGAATAATGAATTACAGGATGAAATAACTACTCCCAGTTTTAATTGTACAGTCTTGTACGAAAACTTGATACTGCATCAATGTCTAGGAAGATGTACCGGGTGATTATAATTAGACTTTCCCTATTTAACACGTAATAAAACGGAAACTAATTACCGTACGAGTAACACGCTATAACCATAAAAAGATGCATTACCGTTGGTAGGATGAGTAGTATATTATGTCCATCGGCGATGCAATATAATATTATGAACTACATTTTTATACCGCTGTAAGGACTCAGTGAATTTCTGTTTTTTTATGTCCAAATACTTTTTTTTTATACTAATTCCTTTACGCCTCGTCGACGGCTACGGTCATTAGAGGCGGGATGGGACTGTGGACAAGGAACAGGAAGGAATTCGGCTATGGCCTTTATGAAGGAAGCATCCCGGCATTCGCCTGGAGTGATTTGGGGAAACCATGGGAAACCCAAATCTGGATGCCCGGACGGGGACTCGAACCGGCGTCCTCCAGAATGCGAGGCCAGAACGTTAACCGTTCACCCACCACGCTCAGTCCCAAATACTAAACTCACCACTTTCGCTTAAACTAATTAGGGGTTCAAGTAGTGACTTAGTGGCAAACAGGTAGAGGCACAGTGGCACATAATCAAGGAGAAAAGTTAATTTCTGAAAAGTGTTTTTTTATTTTGTAACCAGCCACTTATCTTCGCCCATACGTAAACCAAAATGATAAATGTGGTATCATTATAACGATTAAGTTCTCCGCTTTCAAACATCATAAATTAAAAAACGAATTATTTGTATTTTTTTTAACTGCTTAATGTCTCTTAACAGCGAGGTCTTTACAGACGGGAAAGGATGGGGAGCAAGGAATGGGAAGGAATTCGGCCATGTCCTTTTAAAGGAAGCATCCCGGCATTTTCCTGGAGTGATTTGGGAAACCATGGAAAACCCAAATCTGGATGCCCGGACGGGGATTCGAACCGCCGTCCTCCCGATTGCGAGGCCAGAACGCTAGCCGTTACACCACCACACTCGGTTGAATTATTTGTAAAGAGCAACTATCAAGGTCACGAATATGAGACGGTTCAGAGTTAAGCCTCTAGGCTTCGCTGCCGTCGATAAGGTTTGGTCGCGTAACCGCCAGATAGCAGCACCACACATAACAGAGATATCGGTAAACTGTGTCTGTTTTCTACAGTTTGGCGCTTTTCGGATATTTTTTCTGTTAATGAAAATTTACAGTTTGATGTACAATTCCTATTTAAACAATCTATTCGCAAATTTTTACTCCAGATAGCAGTACCAAATATTACAGATATATCGATGGTCTGTGTGTGTTTCGTTCAACTTAGCTGTATTCCGGTGAGGTATGTAACTGTTTATCTTCCGGCAACAGATAGCTTCAGGTGTTTACGTCAAAGTAGAGGGCTGCAGGATAGCATACATCTGGTGAAATGACAAAGATATTGCTGCAAATAAGTCGATTGTTCTTTCAACGTACTACGGACCACCAGCCTCGGTATTCCAAAATTTTTCTCGAGTCAAGAGTCAAGCGAAGATGAAATTTCTCGTCAAATCAAAATTTGTTATCTTACTTACTTACTTACTTCCTCTTCATAGATAGGCCAAAAGCCTGTTCCGACCTCATTCTTCCGACCATCTCTTCCTAGGTCTTCTAATGTCCCTTCTGCCTGTGGGATGGTACTCCAGCGCAAGCTTAGGAAATCTGTCATTTTCCATCCGTAAAACGTGGTTCTTCCAGTTATCCCTTTTTTTTGTGGGTAATTCTATCATTTAGGGAATATCCTTTTACTGACCTTAAAAACTTCATTTCAGATGATTGAATTTTGTTTTTGTGTAGTGTTTTATTTACCCACGTTTGACTGCCATATAGCAGAATCGGTACTGCCATCTTATATATATATAAATCTCGCGTCATGATATTTGTCCAAGATGAACTCCGAAACTACTTAACCGATTTTGATGAAATTTGGCTTATTGTGTGTAATTTGGTCCAATTTAAAATATATGATAGTTTTAATCTCGATTATTGACCTCAATATTTATTATTGCGAAATACAAAGGGAGGAGGGGTGGGAGGACAAGCAACGGAAAAGAACATAAGTTAATTTTCGCAGTCGAAGATTCACAGCAGCAGTTTTTATCTTCTTATATATACATAAAAATCTCGCTTCACGATGTTTGTCCGAGATAAATTCGCATTTAACCTTCCCTTCACTTCCGGCACGGATTGCTGTGTAATGTGAAGTACGCCAGAACATTTCCGTGATTCGGATTCCACGCTAAATTGCAGGTCCCCTGTATCCGGCAGAATTAGCGGTTAAGGTTAAGGCGGCTACGACAGGGGCGGAATGCGCAGCCAATAGAAACCCTGTCACCAGGTCATTACGACCACACGAAATTGTTATTATAGTTCCACATGTTTCTAGGTGTACACTTTTTTACGTCATATTGATCCCACAGGGGATATTTTCCATTAAGTAATTTGTAATAAAATGTAAATTTTTTTTTCATTTGTCCTTAATTTTAATTCTCCGATAGTCTTTACCAATTACTTTTGAATTTTCAAATAGATGAAAACGTTTCTGTCTTTATTAGTGATTATTAATTTTACAACATTAGGGAGTTTAGAATAACCTTGCTGAGTCACAGCAACGCGTGACCGGGTCAGCTAGTTTTTTTATGAAACTTGAGTTGCGTCTCGTCTAGTGCTTTTCCTTTCAGTGATCGTCGAATTGTTCCACACATATACTGAAATCGGTGAAGTTTCTTCTTCACCTCGTTATCCTCATTAAAAAATAATTCACATCCGATGGCTGATTGTCTACTACTATAATTTGTTATCTTCTTGAATGTTTTTCTCCAAACAGGACTACATATAAAAAGAAAAAGTTATTTGTAATGTGGAAATATTGTTCTGTCCTGTTATAAGCATTGTTATTTTCGTTCGCCGGTGTAATACACAAAATGACTGGAATTAGGTGTGAAATTTCCAACTCGAAGGTCAGTTCGTGTTATACACATGTTACGTACAGCTTCCACTTCCTCGGGCAATTCATGGTGCCGGAGATACGTTGTGGCGAGATAGTCATGCGGAAATGTCAACGCCGTTGACGTGCGGCATTGTTTTGGCGCAGAGTTATCTGGCGCGCAAGGTGTTTTGTCAGTAGAAAGTGTGAGGCATCCCATTTCCATCCCGGACCGTGCAGCCTCTTTGTGCCTCATTCCGGCCGTACCTTGTCGCTAGTCACACGCGCAGAATGCCGCCGCGTCGGAATGGACAACGTGTTAAAAAGAACTCCGCCGAAATCCAATCAAACGCATTGGCGTGAAAGGGAATTTCTATTTGGGCAACAAAGCCTCTGTGTCGGGTTTTAACACGCGCGCTGTTTTTTTTAGTTTATTTGTTTCGTTTTTACACAGAAACGTTTTTAGGATGTTTGCGATTAATTAATTTATAATGTGTTTTGCATCCTGCGTGATAGGATTATGCCGGGTTATACATTGTCGCAGTAATGTGGGTGTTTAATATTTCATCGGTTATCTCGCCCGTTCATTTAATGGTACAGTTCGTTTAGTTTCGTTTAGATAATCGAAAGACGTTTTTTTAAAAAAAAATCTTAGGAAACTATCTTCATCTTTCTTTTTTCTCCTCATTAAAAAAGTTATTTTATTTCCCAATACAAACCATGTATGTAAATTCTAGTCACAGTCTTACAAAACTTGATTTTTTGTCGCGTCAAGTAAAGTCATTCAATAGAAATCTCGGAGTTATCATTATTTGCTGACAGAACATCAGGTTAAAGTTTGTCACGGTAATGTGACTATTTTTTACCAGCTTGGATTTAATGATAGTGTTGTTGGAAGTTTTTCAATGTTTCCCAAAAAAGTTTGTATTTTACTCTTCGCCAGCACGACAATGTGTATTACATACATTAAATATACATTTAAGCTAAGGTGAGGAATAGGTAAAATTTAACTCCAAAATTGTTTGCTGCTATTTTTTTAGACCAATCATTGCGCATTGGGAGGATTGTACTTCCAAATTCAGTTGCATTCCTCTTTTCTGAAATGAATTACGGTTTAATCGAGATTATTTACAAATTTTTTTGTTCTTCTTGTCTTAAAATTTCGTAACCAAATATCAACCCCATTATGAGAATTGTATTTTGTGATGAAGGGGTCTGTGACCACAATATTCTCGAAATATTTTGTAAGAACTATATTTATTCACGTTGAATCATATAAGCTCATTCTGCACCATATGTTCTTACATTTTTAACAGTAACTTATTCTAAATAATAATACTTGATTTCATAAAGACGATAATAATAGCAACGTGGATACGTCGCAAAGCTTGATTTTCGCGAAGAGAATAGTTCTGACTTTTTTTTAAAATATTTATTTATTTATACCATAGTCAACCAATACAGTCAGTAGCTACATTAACATGTCATTAATTAATTTTAAAAATGTTGATAAAAATAGATATGGCATCTTGAGACATGGTTTAAAGATTGTATTTTACACACAAAAGCTTCTAGGAAGGACTGCCGCATCCACGTTATGCCAAAAATTTTCTTTACATTTAGGTGTTTTCGCAACATCCAGACCTCGATTTCAAAATTGACAAGAGGGTTGTCAAACTTATCTTCTTATTGTGTAGGGTGTAAAACATTGTCTGCCCGTAACATTAAAATTACTGCATTTTGTTTATATTGTGGGTATTAGTTGCAATCTGATCGCACTATTCACGTAGTGGATACATTATCAATGGGAGCAACAGTGGACCTCAGTAATGTTTACACGTCCGTTACTTGGCCGCAGGTGAAGCGGTGTAACAGTGTGTCCGTGTTGCCACATATTTCGCATTTTCCCGGTGCTCCAGTGTGTACCATGGGAAGTTTTCCCTTGGTTTGGATTAAGTCATTCACTACTTTATATCACATTGCAATGATATTGGAGGGGAGCACTTTGTTGACGATATTTCTACAGACATTTTCCCAATATCGTTATTATTCGATTTTATTACATTCACCACTATTTGTTAGTATTTTATCAACTTCTTTAGTCATTATGCCAAATATGAAATTATCAGTCATATATGCAGTTATAAATCACATTCCGTTAAAATTGCCATTGTAACTGAAGTGCCTGCGAAAAGCTGTTACAATATTCATTAATTTACTTGGAATGTAAATTTTTTCGCTGTTTTCAATTATCTTTCACTGATGTATGATTTCATCATCGATGCTGTGAAATGAAGTACTATAGGAGATGGAAGAAATAGTAACTAATTAAATTCTTGTAATCGCAACAGTTTACAACGTTAAAATAGGAATGTGTTAAAAAAAAAGTTAATTTTCCTGATCCATATACTGTAAAATAAACACTTATTGCCAGCAATCTTAACATCCTTAATTTTTTTCGACATCGGTAGAGTGCTAACTTGAGAAAATATCTTTCTCAAAAATTTCGTATTTATCTACTAAATTGGCTATTCATTAGCAAGTGATCATTGACGAGAACAAGATGGTAGCCTAATAAAGACTTCACCCGACTAGCGCTTGTAAATTGTCTGCTCCAAAGAGTATTACAGCCCCGAACCGAGCGGGGCGGTGTAACGGTTAGCGTTGTCGCCTCGCATTCGGGAGAACGGCGGTTCGAATCCCTGTCCGGGCATCCAGATTTGGGTTTTCCATGGTTTCCCAAATCTCTCCAGGCAAATGCCGGGATGCTTCCTTCAAAAGGCCATGGCCGAATTCCTTCCCATTCCTTGCCCCCCATCCTTGCCCCCCATCCTTTCCCGTCTCTAAAGACCTAGATGTTAAGAGACGTAAAGCAGTTAAAAAAAATTACAGCCCCGATTACAAAATGTTTGCCGACTAATTCTCCTGTAGAGTACGTTCAGCCTTAAGCTAATCCACAATTACATCTTCGCACTTCATGACTAGTACTGCTAGTGATAAATGGAGAGTTGTTGCATTCTGACGAAACTGTTTGTGATACCATCATTGGTCATTGTGTATGATAATGTGTTTGGTATAATTATTAATTTATTATAAAATTATTGCTAATTTAATAGTCCGAAGATTATAAAGGTTTGTAGAAATTATTGTGAAAATATGGTGCAAATCATGCATAGAAAGATCAGTCAAATATGTGACTGCAATTCTTAGGTAAAATTATTAGAGTGAATATCATAATATTGAGAGGACTGATGTAAGATATTTAGACAAAGTCGGTCACTATGCCACCATCATGTTCTAGACACGTTCATGCAAGCCCATTTACTTCACAGTATTATAAGTCAACAACGCTAATAAGGTTTCTGCATCCCAGGTTCATTTCCACGCAATTATTTTCCTGTATCAACATTAATATTTTGTTAAGTTCTATAAGAGAATTAAAAAATGTAATTGGTTTTAGTAACGTATATTAAACAAAGAGGCTTATTTTATTTGAATTTCATCCATTATATAGACGTGTTTTAGTAAATTTTACAATTTTTATTTACTTTTTATTCTATGTTTCGTGTTATTCCAACAGAACTGTATTGGAATATATAATCAGAATATATAATGAGTACAAAGACGCAAAACAGCACCAGTAAAGTTCGCTATGAACGGATGTAAAATATTAAATTATTACTGATCTCATTAATTCTACGAAAACAGATTTGGATAAAGACATTTATCGCAAATACCAATTACTTCAATAAAATCGTTGAAGGAAGAATAAAAAGACTCTTGGAGACGCTATTGCACTCCTGATTAGTTCTATAACTGCAAAGTTTTGCTCGTTAAGGAAGGAAGTAATTCTTACTTTAACGGAATTAGTTAACCGAACACCAATAACAGAGATAATAGTTTATGGCTTTCGGATCTGATTTTATCCCTGCGAATCAGGCTGCCGATAAAGTTTTTGCCGCACAGGAAGCATAATAGGTGGTCATTTAGGAACATCCGTTGGAACCTTAAAACACATTATCCTTGACACTTTGGTGTTAACCGTTCCTCGAGTTCCTCTTAGAAGTATCTGGCGTTACAATGTGATTAAAATTGAATACTGGTCAAATTTATTAGAGCAAGTAATGTTTCACCGGACAGTTAATACATTCTGCAGCTCAGTAAACCATGCAGTTTACAGCAGTAAAATGATTGGCTCGCAGCTTTTTCGTAGTTTACCGTGAACAATAACACAAAGACAGGAGGTTGCAACCACACAAGCTGTTGTCTGTTCCACGCATGTGCAGTGTGCTGTTACACCTTGTACCTTGAGCGTAATTCCGCAACCGGGTTCTTAGCATTTTGCACATTCGTCCCACTCTGTGAGACGGATTACGTTGGCTCAAGATCTAACACTTAAATTTCATAGATACTACGTCTGTAAATTTCCTGGAGAAATGTTCACGCCGTTGGTAACAGCAATAATTAAACAAAAATATAAACAACTTTTCACTCAAATATCCATTTGGTTTCGAATCTCAAATATCACGTAAGACAAATAAAAATAAAAAAAATAACAAAAAAAAAACACTGTTATCTTGACCAACATATCACTGTAAAAATAACAACACATTAACAATATTAGGAGATAATTCGGTATAAAATCCCGGAAATGAAATATAAAATCTCTTACCGAATTATTTGCAGGTGTCTTAAGAACACGCAGATAGTATCATCATATCGACGAATTAGTAAGGGAACCTTGTAATAGAGGTAATACATAATAAGACTAGAAACACCTAATAGTGTTAAGAAAAGCGGCCCTTTTGCATAGTACCAAGAACAGAAAAAAATTGAAAATGATAAGAATGAAGAAGATTTACTTTTAACAGAAAAAATTCTTAGCATAAACTTATTTTTCTTCAATATACAACATTGAAGGAATGAAAATATTTTAAATTAGTGGCACGGGAAGAAAAACATTCATCTTTTATGATAATTCGTTACTTATATCAATAGACAACCGCAAGCTACAAGCTATAGCAATGGCTGTTATAAACGATAGATAGTGATTTCCGAGCGTTCCGCACGTTACCAAAACAGCAGTATTATGTAAATTCCCCTTTCTGTGACAACGCAACACAAAGTTCATTTTCCTAATAACTTCATTTGCTCTGCGCTTGACAAACAACAACTCACAATAAGAGATGAGGGGAAAAAGAGGACGAAAACAAGTGGACATAGGTAAATCTTTAAACTCCATAAACATTCAGTTTTAATATAACATAATTATATGTTGATGTCGTGATTTGAGTAATGCAAAATTATTTCATTTTATAAAAACGTATTTAAGATACTCAAATAAGGCAGCTTAGAGCAGTAAGCATTGAAATACGTATACTCATTCGTGCACGGAATACCAGAAACTGTTTTGGGGAGAAGGTGAGAGGGGTAACTTGAGTTCTCGTGGATTTATTCTGTGGCGAGTCAAATTAGTAACAATTTTTAGAAAAAAATTAGCGGCTGTTGTTAACGGATTTTAGTCGACAGACAGCTATCAAAATGTAATTATTCTGGAAGCTATTAAAAGCTTTATTTAATTAATTACCCTCGCCAACCTTTAAAATATTTAATAGTTAATGAAGGGTGATACTTGTACATTAGTTATAACGAAATGTTATCCAAGGCCGATGTTCCAAGTCTTCAGGATAAAAGTACGTCCCCCTATCTTCGACTTTGATTCATATGCCATACAGTTTCTACCGGGAATTTTTCTGAGTAACATATCTTTTCACATGTTGAATACTAGGTGCCTGTGACATCTTTATCCACAATTCCCGTTCACTTGGCTTAATATTTTTCATAAATGTTAATTTTTGTTTTATAATTTCTTTGCAAATTTTTTTCTATTTATAATGGTCCGGTTCCTTGAGTGCAAGATATATGGCTAAAGAACTGAGTAATATCATCTTAGTTTATCGTTGAAATTATGCACTTAAAAAGGCTTCAGAAGATGTGCACCAGGGAATCTACATCTACATATATACTCTGCAATTCACAAAATTGTGGGTGGCAGAGGGTGCTCAGCACCAAAGCTAATCTCTTTGTTGTGCATTCCAATCCCTAATGGTACGACGGAAAAAAGAATTCATATAAGAATCATTGCGGCACCTTATTTCTCTAATCTTATCTATCCTGTCATTCCGGCTCAAATAGGTTGGTGGACGAAGAATTTCACTACACTCGTGAGTGAAAGTGGGAGTACGCATGTTTACCAATAAGTTTAAACGAATCGTGCGTAGTCTATCTACCAGAGACTCCCAGCCTTGTCTACTAATCAGTTCTATGACGCTTTCATAAGGACTGTAGCAAGCGGTCACGAATCGAGCGGCTCTTCTCTGTACTTTCTCTATACTTTCGATCAACCCCTTACGAAACGGATCCCAAATGGCACAACAATAGTCCAAATGTGGACGCACAAGAGATTTGTACGCTATCTCCTTTGTTTGTTCATTACAATTTTTCAATATTCTACCTATGAATCGCAGCCTAGAATTTGCTCTACCTACTAAAGAATTAATGTGTATGTCCCATTTCATGTTCCTTTGTACTGTTACTCCCAAATATTTCATAGAATCGACCATATCAATAACTGAATTGTTTAACTCGTATTTCTGAACAATTGGATTCTTTTTGTTAGTTATGCTCATTGTCTTGCACTTTTTACAATTTAGCGTAAGTTGCCACTCAGCGCACCATGCCAAAATAATATCCAGATCACGCTGAATTTCTAACCAATCGGCCAAATTCCTTACTTCCCTATAAATAACCGCATCATCAGCAAACAATCTAAAAAGGCTTTTCACTTTGTCTCCGAGATCGTTTATAAAATTAAAAAAAGAAGTGGTCCTATTACACTTCCTTCAGGTACCCCCGATGTAACATCTAGACTAGAAGAACTTTCTCCTTCAACGACGACATACTGCGACCGACCAGTTAGAAAATCCTTTATCCATTCACAAAGCTGATCCGATATACCGTACGCTCGTAGCTTCGCTAAAAGGCGGTTGTGTGGCACAGAGTCAAAGGCTTTCTGAAAATCTAAAAAAATGGCATCTACTTGTGAACCTGCATCAATAACTTTCATTACGTCGTGTGTAAATAGGGCCAGCTGTGTTTCACATGATCTTTTCTTCCGAAATCCGTGTTGATTTGTTGTAAGCAAATTATTATCGTCTAGAAATTTCATAATGTTCGAGCATATAATATGCTCCATAACTCTACTACAAACAGATGTTATAGATATTGGACGATAGTTTCCAGGATCACTTCGATCACCTTTCTTGAAAATCGGAGTTACTTGCGTGATTTTCCAGTCTGAAGGTACTTTTCGCTCTTCTAATGATTTACTGAATATATCAGACAGAGATGGGCCGATTTCCGCCGCATATTCTGAAAATATTCTTACTGGAATTCCATTTGGGCCCGGTGCTTTCCCCCACTTCAAGAGCTCTAATTGCTTTATGATACCTGCAGTATCTATCCGTAATGATTCCATCACCAACTCGACACGGCGTGGGAAAACGGGAACACTATCCTTATTTTCATCAGTAAATGAATTTTTGAATACAGTATTTAGTACGTTAGCTTTATCGCGGCTTTCATTAACCTCTGAACTTTCACGAATTAGTGCTGGTATATTGCTATTGGTACAATTGACTTTTCGTACATACGACCAGAATTTCTTTGGGTTTTCTGTGAGACTCTTAGAGAGAGAGTTGGAATGAAAATCATTGAAGGCCACACGCATTACATTCTTAATACGTCCTCTTAACTCAGCTAAGGTTTCTAAATCACTGCGACACCCCTTCCTTCTTGAGCGAGCGTGTATCCACCTTTGTTTTTTGAGTAATCTTTTGACTTCGCATGTGTACCACGGTGGATCATCCTCCCCATTTATTATCCGCTTCGGTATATGTATATCCATACCTTCCCTGACTATTCGTATAAATCGATGCCACATCTCTTCAACGGTGTCATTTTTTGACTTGAAGTTATGGTAATTATTCCTCAGGTAGGTTCTAAAACACTCCTTAGAGGCCTTACTGAATTTGTATACAATCCGCCGTTTTCTCCATTTTCGCTTGGTCATTAGTCTGATAGTTGCAATTACCGCTTTGTGATCGCTTATACCTGTGGTCGTTGAAATTTCGGTGAATAATTCTGGCCTGTTGGTAACCAGCAGATCTAAAATATTTTCGCTACCGTTATGACACCGCGTAGGTGTTTGCCAGGGATAAGGAGACCGAACCACTAAGAGCTGGTAAAGGCTTTTGTTCGGTATAAAGCCGTTGCCGGACACTGAAATAATCTGGTGGACCTGGACGCCGAACTATCAGCGAATAGAAAAGCGTTGTATTTGTCTATGACTCTTAATACGTTCCAAGTGGCGTCTCGGAAAATATTTTACTGTGGTGGACGGTCAAGGAATTTTGGATTACTGTTGCTAAAGTTACTAAAGTTGGGATGAAAGTTGATTGCAGGCAGGAACAGGTGGAATCAGGGAAGTTACAACAGAAGCTTTGGAATGTAAGCATCCAAGAAGCAATGACACCAAAGTAGATTAGATAGTCAGCAAAATTAGGCTATAGCATGACAACATTTGAAGACAGGTGGTAGGGAAAGAATTATTCCTATTGGCCAGCGGCACTCCCCACTACGGATGATAGGGAGGGGTGAGCCGCACAATACTGGGAGGCACGAACTGTGAAGTGTCT
This sequence comes from Vandiemenella viatica, assembly GCA_031002005.1. Taxonomy (NCBI): domain Eukaryota; kingdom Metazoa; phylum Arthropoda; class Insecta; order Orthoptera; family Morabidae; genus Vandiemenella; species Vandiemenella viatica. The sequence goes on along the minus strand of JARYHS010012519.1, from coordinate 101,349,967 downwards.
CTAGTGACTAGCGTCTAGGAACAGGTCGTCAGCAGCAGAAGGAGTTTGGCAAGTCTAGGAAGTTGGACAGGCTTCCTATGCAGCTATGCAGCCAGAGGACTACGAAGTGATCTAGCGAGGCAACTTCACAGCTATAAAAACAGGTGGGAGTCAGCCAGTGATTCATAAGTAATGTAGAAGGCAAGGATTAAAGTAACAAGCTGGGGGTGATAGTCTATGGAATTATAGAAGGAGCTAGGACAGGCCTCATTGTACAGAAATGATGTAGTAAAGTGTAAATATATGTACATATCTTTACTGAGAGTTTTATTTATAAGTACTACTGCTCACATGACTAGAGGTTACCCACAGTTTATATGTCCTTCTCGGGAGTAACAAGGCGAACAGGAAAAAAGTTTGCTCATCCACCACATTACTTTATAAGAGGCTTATTAGAGTGATTTCGCGTACATAGTAACAGTAGCGGACTTAGTCAGACTATCCTGCGATTGTAACACACGTTGCGGCATTCCACTAATAAAATCTGTGACTCACGATATTAATCACTTGCAGTCAGTTCAACAAATCTCTAGCTATCATATTGTGTTGATAAAGTCAAACCTTTATTGTATCCATTAAACGTATGCTATGAGCTACAATTATCGTGCAAATGAATACAACAAACAAATACTATAGTGACGTAAACCTAAAAATATCTGATCAATAATTAACTCAATAATTTAATTTAATTGCGATGGAGCACACGCTCCGATGGTAATTTGCCTACACACCCATCTTCCCCCATTTCCTTTGCCCCCTAATTTTGCTCTCTACAAATTTCAGTTTTTAATTCATTCAAAGTTTTTAGCAAATGTTTCATCAATTCTCTTGGTAACATATTCCACTCCCTGATCCCCATTATCTAAGAAAGAAAATTTTCCCACACCATTGTGACTGAAATTAAGTGCTAGGTTGTGGTCATGGTCATCGTTTTCCTGCCAATTCTTACACCAATATCTTTCCATGCCTCATCACTAATATACACCTTGTACACTCCCATGACTCTCTTGGCCCTCCTCTTCAATTAATCTTATTCCAACTCTTTTATCATATCGGATACTGATTGTTTTCTATCATAATTTCCAGAGACAAATCTATCAGCCCTTATTTACTCCCACTCCAACTCTTGTATCTTATTCCCAAAATGTGGGATCCATATTACACCACCATATTAAAAACAATGGTCTGACCAAAGTTTTATAACCCAATTCCTTTACTTTTCTGGTATATCCCCTCATCCCTCACACTAACAAGTGCAGGATTTTGAAACCATTTCATTCTACCTGTCAAATAAATTCTGCCCAGTTTCGCTTATTATCAAATTGTATGTTCAACTACATTTCATAATTACAAATAGTGAAAGGCTCAAGGGATAGCAATATTTCTTATATATATATATATATATATATATATAAATCAAGGTAATTTTTTAAACACATTTCCTTTACATTTTGGACCAACATTAATTTTTTCAATGTCGTCTGTTGTTTCTGCAAAATGTCTTTTGCCCATCCAACAATTGGCAACTAGTAATTACTTTTCTAATTGTTAATCTTGTTTCTTTGAATAATGCCAGTCCTATTTCTTATTATTTCACACTGCTTGTTGCGTCGTGTCAGGAATATGTTAAATTCAATGCACCACAAAAAATTTTATGGCCTCGGCTGCTTATGATAATATTGAGTCCTGCAAAGGATTACTAGTCTTACAGACATATTTGTGACGCTACGACGATAACATCGTAACTTTATGAAGATGATGCTATTAAGCCTTGATGACCTCTGTGCTTGATTGAATAGATAGATCGTAATTTTGAGGAAATGCACGACCAATTATTGGCGTCGAGCGCTGGTAGGGATAATTATTCACTCAGCGTAGTGTGCACTTATCGGTCACCCGGAATAGAGCCCCAGGCGGGCTTTGAAGCCGGCGCACCCTATAGTGCTGGCCAGAACAATTGGCGGGTCTCCTAGAATGCGCCGTTGCCAAACCACGCGCGTAACAGTTGTATTCACCTTTTTACTTGAAGTAATAGTTTATACTGTATTTTAAATAATTTATAATCGAAATTTTGTGATAAAATATTGATTTATGTCATTTCGTTAAGAAAGTTATGTTCGTGTAAATGCATTTGATATAACTGAAGAATACTTTCTCGAGAAATTAAGAAAACGTATTGAATTACTCTTCTTTATTTTATTTGTGGCTAAGCACGTATTAAATTTTATTTACAACTAAAATCAAAATTATACTTTGTTATCCTCTGCACTGAAAAACTTGCAAAATTGACGACAAAATTATATATAGGCCTATATATAGACTATAGAATTAAAATTGCTGTATACCAAAAATTTATATGTAGAAAAGAAGTATGGCCACTGCAGTTCTTTTTATAAAAATCAACCATAATAAAAGTAAGCAAAAATGTTATATTGTCATCATGAATATTATTAGAAAGCCAAATGTTTTTAAGCAAAATTAATAATATCCAACAGTAATATCGTAACTTACTACCAACAATAAAACAAGTTAAATATGAGTTTGGGGTTTTAAATAACATTAACACAGCAAATGTTTATAGTATCTTAAACTGTTAAGTACAAGCTATTAAAGTTGCTCAGTAATTGATAAGTTTATTGCGTAATATGTTAAATGTTCTTTAATACCTTACTTGTCATTATTCATCTCCATCAACGCCTTCTTCTTCATCATCATCATCTTCCACTTCTTCGCTGCTCTCGTTCTCTGTCGTTGAATCTTCGTTGAGGTTGATTATAAGAGGCTCGATTACATTATCTCGGACCACTTCCTTTTCGAAATCTTCTGTTTGCAGTTTTTTCGGTATGGTAAACACATTTCTGCCACTGTTCGACGGTGACGTTTTCCAAGGCTTTATGCAACAAACGTTCGACATCGGCGATTTTGAAAGTGTTGTTTTTCTCCGCCACTTCTCTTTTGACTTGGGCCCAAATGAGCTCTATCGGATTGTACTGGCAATGATAAGGGGGTAATCGGACTACTTCATGTCCTCTTTCGTTTGCAAGTACATCCAACTCATACACCGGTTCTTCTTTATTCATGCGAACCTTCTCCAGCATCTCAGCTCTAGTCTCCGTAGGCAAAAACGAAATTTTCTTTTCTGTTAGCCAAGCAGCTATATCAGCTTTCGGCGATTTGGTTGTTGGAGCTCGGTTTATCACTGCCGAATGATATTTGGCGTTGTCCATGACGATGATAGAACCTTCCTCCAAAAAATTCAAAAATCTGTTGAGAAACCAATCTTTAAACGTCGTTGTATTCATTTCTGAGTGATAATCTTCAGATTTGTTGGTTTTGCTGCATCTGTAGACCAACTTACTTTCCTGGAGAAAGCCTGTCTTTGCTGAACCCGCATGCAAAACAATTAGCCTTGCCCCTTTTCCGACAGGTACCTTTAAGCCCCCACTTTGATTTGAATTCTGCCAGATATTTTTTAAAGAATGGTTCTGAGTTACCCAAGTTTCATCTAAGTAAAAAATGGGTCGCGTGTCACCTGAGCTACGAAGGGAGCTCATTTTCCTCAAAAATTTGACTCTTGAGGACACTAAGTCGTTTCGCTCAAGCAAAAATCGCCTACCATCATTCTGACGCCTGTATTTAAACCCTATATTGTTCAATATGCGTCTTACAGATCGTGCAGATCCTGTAAAATTTATCTTCTCTTTTAATATTTTTCTTAATTTTTCTGAGGTAGGGTACTCACCACGGTCGTAAAATTCGTGTACTGTTCTCCTGACAATGTCCCTGTCAAAGTCGTTAAGCTTTGTTATAGTGCTGTATTGTTTCACATTTTTCTTTGGAGAAACAAACGTAGGCGATTTTCCCTCACGACACACTCGCTGGACAGTTCTCAAACTGACACCACAAGCTTCAGCGCAAATAGCCTGTACATTCCCTAAATTTCTTCGCAATATGGTTGTTTTTTGCGGTAACAAATCACTACAGTTTTTTATTTCATTAACATCAAGTACGTCCATATTTTTCAAGTCTTTTCTTACCAGCGTGCATGTAGAAGACAAAATTTCACCATCATTGTCCACAAGGAGTTTGAAATATTTATATACACTGTGAATGATAGATTTACTCTGCCGGCGAAACTCTGTTGTCTTCTTCAGCCGCGGTGGTTCTGCTGTCGATGACGTGCGTCTTGTTGGAGTCGTTAGTCCGGAAACACCTGGAGTAGGAGAGTAAGTCTCTTCCTGAGTATCCATTTTTAGTAGCACGATTCTCTTGCTAAATTACCGTTATTACAATTTACTGCACTTTTTGTTCGGTAAAATTAGGACACTAAATTACTGTAATTAATAAATAACTAAAACGAATTATTTAAATCGCAAAACGCTAAAATCAAAATATTCTCTCTCGAGCAAGCTCACCCTCACACTGACACACTTTCTAACTCCGATTCACAGGTTCACACATTTTTTGTGTGTTGAAAGGGAGGTGGAAGGTTTGGGGTGGGCTGCCGCTTGGACTAGGCAACACAGGCCGCACAGCGTTGCAATTTTCAGGTGATAGAAAGAGAGCGCATCGCGAGTTTGTCCCCAAGTACGGCAACAGCGCGTTAACACTGACCCGCCAATTCTTCTGTCCACAGCTATAGTAGAGGCGTTGGCGTGCAACCTCTGTGACTGATCAACCATACTGCCTGCGAGCGTGGGGAGTTGACAGATTGTGGCGAGTGACGTAGGTTCGACGATTTGCTCCGAACACGAAGCTATAGTTTCGTTACAACTTCATGAACAGCGTTTTTGATAAGTGTAAAATCTTTATTTATTTTTTAACAGACGAAAATCCAACATTCTACCAGCCTACTTTCAAAGGGGAAAGTACAGATGCAGTACCTATAAAACGATTTTCGTCTCATGATGACAAATTCTTAGAAAAATTTGAGTTGGCACTGACGTAAAACTGGTTATGCTACCAAATCAATAAAGGTTATAATAAATATCAGGTTTTAATATGGGAGGGGGCAGAATGTACAGGCAATAGTCACCAGGTCGTTACCACCACACGAAATAATAACTGGTTAGACCTTTCACTTTATTCCATTTTATTCACAATTATAGACAGCCACTCCAATTTATGCCGTAAGGTTCACTATTTCTTGACAACATTATATTTTTGAGTTTCACCCGTAAGTAATAATTCTTTCTCGCTCACGAGCGGAGGGAATCCATCGACCCAGCTGTTCACGACTTTTTGTGATTTCTTGCTGCCTCCACATATAGCCGAGTGGCTATGACATTAAAAATATTATACTTACCTCAACTAACCAAAATACTCCTCGCCTGAAGCATCAGATACAAAATTATACTTAGTTTTACAGAGATTTTGTATACTCTTTACGTATTTCTTCGTTACAAACTCATTTGTGGCCTTGCGACCCCGAAAAATTGCTTGGCTGCCAAGTAACAAATTTTTTATTTGCAGCTGATTCCACCTCTCTCGTGGCTTAATCTGAACCTGGAATCGTGTTGTTGAAGGAAGACCACAGTTTAACATCAGTAGCATCTTTGGTGCTGTGTATGGTTACATTACTGTTGTGGTATTTCTACTTAATTCAGCAAGTTTCACACATAAAGTAACTGTTTAAAGAGTTTTATAACACCCCTTATTGTATTATGGATTCGACGATAAGAAAGGCAACTTTGAAATTCAGTTTTCCATATGGTTTCCCAAGACCAAAAGTATACGAAATTGACCAATGGCTATACGATCAAATAGAACTACGCGAAGATGATGTCCTCGGTTTGCAATATGATTTTCTGGAAAATGCAGTTTATGTTAAACTAAGTAACGAAGAGAGATCTATACAAGTAATGGAAAGGACCAATGGTGATATGGTTTTCACACACACAAATAACGAGGTGAGTCACGTTCGCATAACCTTTGCAGGCATAGGATTACACACGATTAAACTGTACAATTTACCTTTTGAAGTAGAAAATGACTGTATCAGTCAAGTAATGAAAATTTATGGTAATGTCATGCAAGTATATGGAGAAAAAATGGACAGGAAACATGCGTTTCAAGGTAAACAATGGGGTTAGGGTTTTACGTGTTGACCTCAACAAACACATACCGTCCTACGTCGACATAAGAGGATATAAAGCCCTTGTTATATATGATGGACAACCACGAACCTGTGCGTTATGTGATTCGCCGGAGCACCTACGACAGCAATGCCCGAGAAAAAAAGTAGGTCCTTCTTCCAGCATTAATGACAGATTAGCTAGTAATCGTATAACAACTTATGCGAATGCAGTGTCAGGGAAAGTTGGAGTAAATAATTCGCCAGAAGACTTGCTTTTTCATACCACGGAGGAAGAAAAGAAAATCGAAATGCCGCCTGGATATTGCAATTCAGAAAAAGAGATAGAATCAATACCATTTATTAACCCAATTATTATAGAATCTGAAGAATCTATGACGAAAGAAATAGATGTAACAAATTTAGAAGCAGAAGAAGCACTAAAAGTCAACACCAACAGTGATACAGATACAACATCGACCATAAATAAAATTCCAGTTAATACAGTATAACAAAGATGATAACACCAAAGATACTTTAGTCTACTCATCAGACGCAAAGATTACTGAACCTGGATATAGCTCTGATGACACAATCAAAGATATAAGACCCAAGTTAAAGAAGACCAGAATAACGAAAACCAAACAGAAAGAGTTACAACAAGATTCTAGAAGTAAACTAAGGAAATCAACAATACAAAGAAACACTATGAACAGTACAAACAATCCAAAGGAAATGGAAGTAGAAGAAATTACGACTAAAGAGGAATCAAAAGATACAACTTTGGACGAAGGATACTCACAGAAAGACATTCAAGTAAAACAATTATGGTATGAAGACGTTTAAAATAGCAGATTGGTAACACCAGTTCCAACCATAAATACCACGAATTGTTACCATGGCAACAATAAACATAAACCGAATTTCGAACCTTAGCAAATTAAACTTCCTAAGTCAATTTCTCTACAAAAATCAAATAGAAGTTTACAAGAAGTGTTAACATATGAATTAAATATTTTTGGATTCAATACTTTTTTGAACATTGAGCAAACAACCAATACTGGCACTGCAATTATTATAAGGATGAAGAGATACTAATCTCTGGGAGAGGGATAGTAGTACATATCAATGACTGTTGCATCGTTAATGTTTCCGTACCATCAGGTACCAATAAAAGGGCCGAAAGAGCGTCATTTTTCAAAACACAGGTCCCTTATTTATCCGCATTATCAATATATATGCTCCTTCTGGTAACAATAACAGTTTTTTCATTTGCTACGTAACAATAACGTCAATATAATGAACCAAGTTTTAACAATAGCGACAATTAACATCAACCGCATAACAACCACAATCAAGCTGCATTATTTGCAACAATTTCTTAGCCAAAGTCAAGTAGATGTCGCACTCATGCAAGAAGTGATATCTAGCGAATTTGAAATCTTTGGATATCAATGCATAAAAAACTTGGACCCCAAAGTAAAACCGGTACAGCAATATTAATCAAGGAAGGACTCGCCTACAAGAACCAGGAAACTTTAACTTCCGGGAGGGGGATTTCAATATGCATCAATGACATAAGCATCATCAACTTATATGCACCATCAGGCACCAACAAAAGAACGGAAAGAACGGAATTCTTCAAAACGGAAATTCCATACTTACTGCGGAGGAAACCGACCAGACTTGTAATTGGAGGCGACTTCAACTGTGTTATTGACCGAAGCGATCAAAGTCCAAACCCTAATATCTGCCAAGAGTTGATAAAAATGATCGAAGGTTTAAGCCTGAAAGACACGTTTCGGATACTAAATGGAAACCAAATCAGTCACACACATATGACTTCGACCTCTATAAGCAGACTCGACAGAATTTATGTATCTAATAATCTAAATTCGGCAGTTAGCAGCGATGAAATAGCACCTTTAAGTTTCTCCGATCACTGTGCGTATCTATGCAGAATCAAGAGCGACCCAATTTGTATTGAGAGAGGTAAACGATACTGGAAGATGAATGTCTCGCTTCTCCGAGACACAGCATGTAAGGAAACCGTCATCAGCGCCTGGCTTTCGAGTATTAGAAATTGCCACAAGTATAGTTCTAATTTAATCTGGTGGGTCACCCACAGAAAACCGAGATTCAGAAAATCAATTATTGCCTACTCGCAAGGAAAACATTACTGGACAAACAACACCATGGAATTTTACTACAGATGTCTGAAGGATCTGTATAAAAAAGACGTGTTCACTACCCGAGACCACGTACTGATTAAAAAATATAAAGCCAAAATCAACAAAATACAGGCCGAAAAAATGAAAACCCTCCTAATCAATACTGATAACGCGGATGTCGTAGCGAAAGAGAAGGCCTCGGTATACCATTTGATTAGGGCGACAAAAAGAAGAAACTCTCAATTTATTTCTAATATAACTTCGGCAGAGGGAGTCAGAATAACCAACCAAAAAGAGATTCCAGCAATGATTTGGAACCATTTTTCCGCCTTTTATAATGCCCGCACTATAATCAGGGATGACAGATACTCCATATTAAACCACATTAATGAATCCTTGGACAACGACGAACGAAACGAAATCTCTAGTAATATCACTTTAGAAGAGGCAGAGTTATCCCTTATGGCAGGAAAAACAAGAAAATCACCTGGCTACGACGGCATCCCACTGGAATTTTATAGATGCTTCTGGAATGTCATTTCCCACAAGATGGCTGAAATGTTCAATGAAATATGGCATACAGAACGTTTGCCTGAAGCCTTCGCAGAAGGCATAATAGTCCTTATTCCCAAAACGCCACATACGAAGGACATTAGAAACCTGAGACCCATTACGCTACTAAATTCTGATTACAATATCTTGACTCGAATCCTGAAAAGAAGAATAACGCCACTACTCACCAAAATACTTGGTCCGTATCAGGCAGGCCTGATCCCTAATCGCGGGATTCAACACGCAATCTTGGAATACAGAGACATTATCTCTTTGGCAGATAACCTGAAGCTAAAAGCGGGAATCCTTTTCCTTGATTTCGATAAAGCATATGATCGTGTCGAACATCAGTTCTTATACAATACCATGAGGAAAATGGGAATGGGAATAAAATTCGTATCAGCAATTAACAAACTAACCAACGGGGCAACCACAAGAGTCCTAGTAAACGGGTTTATCTCAAAAAACTTCAGTATGTGTCGAGGGGTAAGACAAGGCTGCCCGCTCTCAATGGTCTTATTTGCCATATACATGGAAACACTATTACGGAGCATCCATTCCAAGACAAAAGGCATAACGTTCCAGGGCATAAGATATATACTACAAGAGCATACGCAGACGACATTGGTTTCTATGTAGCCGACAATAACGATTTAGTCACAATTAACAACCAAATAAGGATTTTCGGCAGAGAAAGCGGTGCCACTGTCAACATGAACAAATCTGGCATTCTTTTAATTGGATTAAGAACACAAAACATGGTAAATACATATGGATTCCAACAAATCAACAAGCATAAAGCCCTGGGAGTGTGGCTAGAAACGGACCCACTCAAAATGAGTGTAGTCAACTGGCGGCATGTGTTAAACAACACAAGAGCCACACTACAATTGCACAAAACCAGACAGATAAATAACATATAAAAAACAAATCTAATAAATCTGGCGGTCCTAGGCAAATTAAATTATATTGCTCAAGTGTTCCCTGCACCTAAAGGAATAATAGAAAACGTCCAGAGAGCAATATCTTGGTTTTTGAGTCAAGATGAAATATTCAAAATTAACTTCCAGACATTAACCCTGCCAAAACTAAGAGGAGGTTTGGGTTTAATGGACGCAAGAATCAAAGCAAACGTGATGTTCATAAAAGCAATGAGAAAAATTTCTGAAAACAAAGAAACAATTACGGCTCAGCTACTGGAACACTACAAATCAATGAGTATAACGGCACCTGTGGCCATAGCCCACATCAACAAACCATTCCATCATATCAGGTTTTATTTCCTTGAATGCAGTTACATCATAGCAGCACGAAATGATAACTTCCCCAAGAATTCCAAAGAGATATACACAATCTTGATGGCGCATAAACGTGGCAACAAAATAGAAAATAAATACTTGGATATTAACTGGAAAAACGTGTGGAGAAACATTTTCAATAGGACAATTCAATCTGATAACCAAACCCTGTGGTACAAAGTAGTCAACGAGACCCTGGCTACCAACGAGAAGCTACACCGCATACATCTTAAGGCAACCGATAGATGTGACACTTGTGGGAACACAGATACCCTGATACATCGTTTTTCTTGTGGAAAAGCGGAATCAATTTGGATGTGGACAAAACATGTGGCAGCGTATATTTTACAAAAACCGCCCGCGGAAGTACTATATAGCTACAATTCTAGCAAAGCCGGATATAAAGATTACCCCTCCAGAAAAACACAATTGTTTAGTATGGATCCTAAGTCAGTCAATGCAGGATATATTGCAGAAGACTTCCCAGAATTTGGAAGAATACCTGACAATGCTCAAAATAAAACTATGGAGCCTAAAGAAAACTGCGAAATATAAAATTAAGTTCGGGGGCTGTCTGGATGAGATACTCAAAGACAAAAAGAACACCAGCTAAAGTTTCTCGACGAATGAATGACAAGGAAAGGGCTGCAGTTTGTTGATTCGCCATGACATCGGAAGAGGGAGAGAAACAAGAGAGGACCAGTGGATGAAGGTTCTGGTTTCCCGTTAGTTCGAGACGCCTGTTCGGTCTTGGTGGACATTGGTTAAGAATAATGGTGGTGTGTGTTTTTATAACGAAAAGGGGAATGAACTGTTGTTATTAATTTCTCGATTGAGTGTTTATGCTGGTATTCATGTGTATGTTTCAATAAAGTTTAGTTGAAAAAAAAAAACATGTAATCTGTACCAGAGAGTATCCACGCGTATTTCGCATTAACAAAGAGAAGTTGTGCTACAAGTTAAAATCAGCTTTGGAAATAAGCTTAAAACATGTGTAATTACCTATGTCAGTTACTAGTCTGAATTTTCAAAGTTCTCAGAGTAAGAGTGATGATAGCTGATTCTATGAAAGCTTTTCTTTGCGTCAGGCGTAAATTACCTATATTCCAAGTACCCAAAAATAATTAGAAGTAGGAAATTCTTTTGATTTTTTCCTATGGCTTTACGCCTCGTCTACTTCGAGGAGATTAGAAGTGAATAAAAAACGGGGACAAGGAACAGGAAGGAATTCGTCCATTGATTTTTGAAGTAATCTCCTCGGCATTCGCCTGGAGTGATTTGGGAAACCATGGATACCAAATTCTGGATGGCCGGTCGGGGATTCGAACCCACGTCCTCCCGAATGCGAGGCCAGAACGTTAACCTTTCACCCACCACAAGGGCCCATTTAGGCTCTGAGGGCCCCTAGGCTATATATGTGGTGCGGCCCTCCCTGTCGGCAGTGGGCCTGGCTGCCTCCGGCTGTGGATGCTTAAATTTTGAAATATTCGAAATTCTGCCAAAAACCTTATGGGCTGGGCAACCTTTTTTTTGCTCTACTACTGGCCCAGGCGGGGTTATCCAGGGTTGTGGTGCGTGTCCCCTCTTTGTGGTGCAGCCTATTACGCTCGAAGGGATTCTTGATAGCCGGTTCGGTGTTTGAACCCGCGTCCTCCCGAATGCCATGCTGGAGCGTTACCACTCACCCATCAGTCTCGGAACATTCAGAATGTCGTTGTCTCATAAGGGCTGTTTATGTTCTCACTGATATGAAAGTTTCTTTGCTGCAAAAGAAAAGAATGAATGTAAAATGCCACCCAGTAAACTACGAAAAACATTAAAATATTTCTTTCAGTGTCTGACAATTCAAACAAGAAGTAGTTTAAAGAGCACTGATTTAAAAACCCAGCTGCCGTGTAGTAATTGTTTTCCTTTAAAAAAATTTCGTAGCAGAGTAGGTACAAAAACCTTGCAGAACTTAGCAATGATCTGGATACTATTTAAACTGACGGGCGGAGGCACCTTAATAAAGAGTCATGAAGATAACATTAACCAGAAATGAAAGTTTTTAAATTTAGAACATATGTAACACTTGAGGGCGACATATTAAGGAGAGCGCCATCGCATTCAAACATTTCCGCATCACTTTAATGGTGAATTTAGAAGGCGTTAACAATATTTTTTAACCAAGTGAAACAGTGTGTCTCCAAAAATGTAAATTAATTTTCGAAGATTGCAGATTCCGGTCCGGTCATTGTCGCCAATTACAACTTTACAGTTAAAATAATCTAAACGTACTTAAGTGAATGAATTAGATGTGCCCTTGTTGAAAAATGAAATTGTCCCTATGTTTCTATTTATATTCATTTCAACCGTTTACCGATATAATGACTAAAACACATAATTCTTTTATAGATTCAAATTAACACTCCTTCTTCTGGTTTAATTATTTCCACATCTGTCCAATTCATGTTCTCATTCACTACGATAAATTTTCTCCAACTCAGTCTTTGACTTCCAGCGATAATAACTACTTTAAGTTGATTGTAGAGACAGCCACACACCTACTCAAAGAAATTTAACAAAATACGAATATTTAGTTTAAATCTTTCAAACAATTCCCTTATACAGGGCGTTCGCCGGGAAACGCTACCCACAGTTAGCGCTACAAGGAAGAAACTGCTCGCGGTGAGCGAGCGGTCAGCTTCCGGCATTGTTCGACCGTCGGCCGCGGACTATTTCATAATAATTACGCGTCATAAACTTGTATGTGCTAAGCATTTAAATGTGACGTCAGTTGCGGATCAACAGTGCCATCGTGGACACCCTGCAGGTACCAGTTGCAAAATCTAATCCTAGGCCCCTGGTCTATTTCTGTAATTGTATGCACCACAATTGTTTTGTACGGCTTTAAGGGAACTAGCTTTGTTACTTTCCAAGCTGACGTCTTAGATACGCCTGCCTGCTGCCCTAACTGACTTAGTGATTTTTTGGGTGACTGTTCTAGTCGTAAAGCGATATCGTCAATTTTCTCCTCTGTGAGAATACGGTTGACCGACAGTCTCTTTTTGTTCAAAAAAATGAACCCGTTTCTCTTACTTTTTTAACCAGACGCAGAATTGTTGATTTAGCTGGCAGTAAAGCGCCAGGATATTCGCGACGAAATTTACTGCGACACTTTTTAAACGACTTCTTCTTCACATATGTATCGTAGAGAAATATTCTTTGTTGCAAACTGTAACGAACCATAATTTTACTCACACTCAAACACGGTACAGATTAGTAAGAGTATGAAGTCCCAAACCAGCCAAACCGCACTGTTGGGGCAGCGGAGGTGTTAAACAGTGCGGTGATTCACGGCGCCGTGTGGCGGGAGTTGCTGGCCCCACTGTCCCAGCAAGTTGCCGACGGCAACAGACTGGGAGGGTAGCGTTTCCCGGCGAACGCCCTGTATATACCTTCTACTAAAAAATGAAATGTGTTGCTGCCAGGTGTTTCCTCATAGGTACTATTTTCTTCGTAAGATTAAGGCAGTATTGGTACCTGATTGCAAGTATCTAAAATTACGCAGGAAGTATTAATTGATTTCCCATTTGAAGCAGTCCCCTTTCAGAGCTACTTCTATGAAGAGAAAAAAAAAAAACTTAAAGTAATTCTAGACAACATCAGTAGATTCAAAACGGTAATCTTCCGGAACAGATTTTGGTTTCTTTTTGTGGAACTAAGTTAAGTGAATAAGAAACTCTGAGAAATACTGCTGTCACTATTTCGCTCAGAAATTTATCTGTCAGTAGCGTTGGGCTGAGGAAACTAATAGAATTTAACGGAAATCTGCTCACCCAAAGAGTCAAAAAGTACATGGAAAACAACTGCATACAGCAGGTAGTACAGACAACTTGCCGGTAGAGTGCAGCACTTGTATAATCAGAATGAATCTTCAGTTGTTGGTGATTTAATAATTAGAGGTTCAGATCTCTTGAAACAAAGTAGTAATTCCGAAAACTTCAGTATTTAGTGGGTACGTATATTCTCGAGCCCGGAGTGTAATTCACCGTTTTACCTTTGACTACAGTTCTCCAACATTGATACCAAACATCCTCCGCTGACGTGTTGGCCAGCAAAGGGCTGGCGGGCATTTCTCGGGGTCACTTGTTTGCTGTGACAAGCGAACTGATTGGCACACGTGTTGCATTCTCAGTCGAGAGGCAGAGAGCGCTAGTGGGCAATCAAAGGGTTACTGATGTACCGACTGTGTGTTAGGCTGCAACAACATTTCCATTAACGCCGAGAGCAGCTTCGCGTGGGCCCGCCATTAATCCAGTATAACCCCAGGATGACAATCGGATCTACCATTAAATGCTAATGCCTGCATGAGGAACTGCGGAGGTTGTGCAATTTCAAAAGGAAGTTACGGTGCATCAGTTGCGCGGGATTTCGTCCAATCCTGTTTCTGGATACCTAATTAGCGCTATACACAGAGGTTTTTAAGCCTGAGTATCGAAAGAGTTCTAAGTATCTGTAAACAAATTATTTATTTTCCATCCTTTCAGACAGCTCAATGGCCAGACAGCTGAAGATTATTCTGCTTGTATAACTTCCAAACAAATTATTTCAATTTTTAAGTATTGGAGGTAGAAAAACCTTAATTAAAAATTCGAGCATAAAGTAATGACTATTAGCACCTAATGTTTTAATATATTTTAGTATGAAAATGATTGAAACAAAATTGTTCCCTTTTAACTCACATTAGATAACTTAGAAAGATAAGGAGGAATGCTTGCAGTAGTAACTAACAACACGATTAACTGATTAAACATTTATAACAAAGCAAAATATGCTTCTACAAACTTATATACTATACGTAACGTCCCGCTTTAATTAGAAAAGCTATAAATACCTCTTGAAGAAACATATCTATTCTATATAAGAACGAAGTCTTTCTCGGCGTTGAGAATGTATAAACTGCTCTCGGGTGACTAGCCGAGTCAAGAGTGCGTTGCTACACGATATTTCGGCGACTAGATTCATTGCCGCCATCTTCTAGTCACCGAAATATCGTGTAGCAACGCACTCTTGACTCGGCTAGTCACCCGAGAGCAGTTTATACATATCTATACTAATACTATAAATACGAAAGTAATTCTGTCTCTCTGTCTGTTTGTTACGTTTCTTGGGCTAAACGACTAATCCTATCATGATGAAATTTGACAAGCAGATGCGATTTGGCATGAGGATAGACATAGGTTACGTTTTCTGTATAAATAGTACATACTGTCACGTAATTTTGAAAAATTACCGAATCGACGATAGACAGACACTTAGGATGTGTAGGACTCTGTAGTACCTTTGTGTATAGCGGCATGGTAGCTCAGTGGTTAAAGCGCTTGCTTAAAAATATTTGGACTGTGGTTTGCGGTTCAAATCCCGATGGAGGCAAAGACTTTTAAGAAATATTTTTGATCGTATGAGCCACGCCTGGATGGATTCCATGTTATACTTTAGACACTACAAACTTAGCTGTACATTGCTTGGCAAATTGTATGTGGTCTAACAATTCTATAGGTGTACACTTTTTTACGCTATATTGACAACTAAGCCGTTGTTTCTCTAGCAGTCAATGTGTGTGTGATCTGCACTAATCTATACGAATATTATAAATGCGAAAGTCGATGGAGCAAGAAATACTGACGTCATCTAATCGTGAGGACATCGAGCGACAACCAAACTCAACCTAGCAATAGGACAGCAGCCACGACGATCAGAAACGTCCCGCTTCAAGAGACAGTATTAGCGCATACATGTTCATCGCCAACTCAGCTTCTTGTCACCTGTATGAGCCAAGAAGTTCTCGAAGACGTCAAGTAACTCCTAGAAACTAGGAACATAAAATGCAGCATGGACTCCCAAGGGAATACTAGGCACGCAGCAATGGCCATACATGCAGAATCATCTCCAGAAGACTCCATCGAAACACCTCAAGACAGATACTACACCACACGCCCAGCACCAGGCAGGAGCGTGACCACAAAAGCTAAGCACACCGACCTGGCCAGCAGCCAAGACACGAACAGGAGCGGACGGTACTTCAAAAATCAACCAAAGAGGAGGAAAGCGATGGCAGCGATACAACGATGTTTCCACTGCCAAGGATTCGGGCACAAGGCCTCGGACTGCAACAAGCAAGTGGGTTGCGTCCGCTGCGGCGGGAACCACAGCAAACTGGTATGCTCACGTCCGCGAGAAGCAACGCCGAGATGTGCTAACTGCGGTTCTGACCACGCTGCCAGCTACGGGGGATGTCCTGTGAAGAGAAGACTCCAAGCCGCCATCGGAAGACGTCAACATTAACTCAGCCACGCCCGAACAGCCCAAGGATCGGTCGGCCCACAGAAAAGGACGTCAAGCCGCGGCAGAAACCATCCGCCGACGGACATAAGTGACCAGCGCGTGCATCAATGCTGCATCCAGGAGCCAAAACGTGAAAATCAGTTGGGGAAAATCGTCCAGTTCCTAACGCAGCATATTACGACGATGATCCCTAACTGTCCACACGAACCCAGTAGGGGGTTTTAATATAAGGACGCATACGGCGTCCACAGCCATTTTTCCCCCAAAAGTGAAATTAAAATGTGTCCCCAAAAAAACATCCAACTGACACCCAGAAGTTATACTACCAAAGGTAGTGGTAACTCAACAACAGCCGTAGAGGCAATTAAAAAAAAAATAATGCGAAAGTAACTTGTCTCTCTGTCTATATGCCTCTTTGTCTGTCTGTTTATTACGTTTCTTGGGCTAAAAGGCTAATCTCATCGTGATGAAATTTGACAAGGAGATGTGATTTAGCATTAGGATGGACATAGGATACTTTTTCTGTATAAATAGTACATATTGTAATGTAATTTGTGGCTGGAAACAGAATCTCTCCAAACCTTGGTGACTTGTAACTGATTAAGCATTCTCCACAATGTGACTCTTGCCCCGTAGGCTATATAGTGGCGTACAGGTGACTTTAACAGAAGAGTGGTCACGTCTCCCGTGACTAAACCTAGAGAGTGGTCATCTCCTCTGCGATCAGCTTGAGACTCTATGACTTCGCTGGCGACTCACACGAGGTTTTCTCCCGTACCCGCTGCCACACACGACTAACCTAGTGGTGCCACGAGACATACAGATGTGATAAAAGTGTGAATAGTTATAAATAGAGACTCTAAGGTAGTTTTATTACTAAGGATCTTAAGTTTGTATAGCATTAGCGAGACGTGGGAAATATTCTTAAAAATTTAAGCACACTACTGTGGCAGCCATTGTGGCAGGAAGGCAACGCTTAGGGGTCGTTCAACCCCGCCTTCCCGTCAGCTCATTTTGGCGCGGAAAGTATCCCCGACGTACAAAAATGCCATCTCTTGAGAGGTTTATTATCTGTGGGTTCGTCCATAAGGTTAAGGGTTTGGAAAACAGGAAAAGAAATTCGTGAAGTCAGGGTTGGTAACAACAACATTAGAAAGACACAGAACGATCCAAACCACAGTTAGCTGGATAGTATTTAAGGCCCACTGAACGCAAAGGGTCCTCAGTTTTGCTCAGTGTGATCTATTGCTGCGACTGCCTACTCCGGAAGCCTGCCCAGCAATGATGTAAGTCAATTTTTTCTCTCTCATGTTCTGTGCTGATGCTCATTCTTGCTAGGGGTTTGGAAAAGAAACTTTTATAAGATTTCTATGGGATTGCTGATTTGCATATATGATTGAAAGTAACTATGACAAGGAAAAGAATTTAAGTGAAGAACTGTTAGTCAGTGGACAATTTTCATGAACTTTTTTAGTCACATACGAGTTCTAGTGCCCATCACTGTGTCCAACTTGTTTAACATAACAGAATTTGCTTTGAATAGTGTGGTGGATCCATCAACTCAGTATAAATTTCTTTTTTATCTTTCCTGTCCCCTTTTTCCAGAGATTTCATACACTGAATGCATAAAACCTTTGGTATGAGATTTGATAAATAGTAAATTAACTAGAATTATTAAATGGGGTAGGAATGTCATAACCTATCCTACATGGCCGCTCGAGTCAAAGTGTCATTCGTTCTTCTTGCTCTCTGAAACCAGGAAGAGCTGCGAAGTTTTCATCACGTGGACCAATCACATGCCTGCACTATGAGACATCACACGAGGGGATGCCAGTCTCCGTTCCAAAATATCATCATTTCATGTACTGTTTCCTGCGTACGGGTAGGGCAGAACCACGGAATCAGAAACTTTTCTACAATTTGTCCCCTGTGAATATCATTTGGGATAATGGTGACTGGACACGAATATATTCGACTGATGTAATGATTTCATTATATCCTTTGGCAGACGTTGGCCGACTTTTTGTACCTGCTGTTGATACTTGCCCACCCGGTACGCTGTTTCCGATGCAGAAGAACTTTTTTTTTTAACTGCTTAACGTCTCTTAACAGCGAGGTCTATAGAGACGGGAAAGGATGGGGAGCAAGGAATGGGATGGAATTCGGCCATGGCCTTTTGAAGGAAGCATCCAGGCACTTGCCTGAAGTTATTTGAGAAACCATCGAAAACCCAAATCTGGATGCCCGGACGGGGATTCGAACCGCCGCGCTATCCTCCCGAATGCGAGGCCAGAACGCTAACCGTTACACCACCAAGCTCGGTCAGAAGAGCCTCCTGCCACTTGATTGCTGGTATTATTTCGCGTAGCAATCAAATGTAGTATCACCCAGGGATTGAGTGTGACATTACAATATGATTGCGTTCCAC
This sequence comes from Vandiemenella viatica, assembly GCA_031002005.1. NCBI lineage: Eukaryota > Metazoa > Arthropoda > Insecta > Orthoptera > Morabidae > Vandiemenella > Vandiemenella viatica. The sequence goes on along the minus strand of JARYHS010012519.1, from coordinate 101,331,079 downwards.
TAGTTAAGCTTGGAAATTACGTGACATCCCTCTTACAAACATATATTCCTCCAATAGAGATTAATCGACAGCGTAACAGTCACCCCCTGTTCGAACACATGGAAAGAAACGTTCTGCCCTATTAATATTACGAACACAAAACGATTGTTATTATTCTAGATCTGCTAGTTGGAACTGCATTATTTAAAAAAAAAAAAAAAAACCTCTTACTTGCGTGCCAGCCAAGGCAACGTAGGGGCTAGGTCACTGCTTCGAATCCGGCTGCGGGCATGGACTTTAATTGTCGTGTCAGTGAATGTGATGTCCGTCCTGTGGCGTTCATAACTGGTTTGAAAAATGCATACTGGAAGAAAATGAAAGCATTGGATCACACATATTACCACTGTTGAATTCAGATGCAAAAATTGTAGTTTAAAAAACTAAAATCACGCTTTCGTAGTAATGTGAACTAAAAGGTTAAAAATAATATTTAAATATAAACATTTTGTTTAACAGTGATAGGACATCCCACAATTCAGGATAATTATTTTTTTTGAATAAGCTTAAAGAATAAAGTCACTGATTACAAAATTAACTTTAATGTAAAAAAGCATGGGGTGCTATTTCAGTTGTCTTATATTTTTTGTCGTTGGCTGTTTGTAAAGACAGAGTCATTATCAAAAGTTATGTAGAGCGCACCCCACGCTTTTTTAACATTAAAGTTAATTTTGTAATCAGTGACTTTAAGCTTATTCAAAAAAAAAAAAAAATTATCCTAAATTGTGGGACGTCCTATCATTGTTAAAATAAAATGTTTATATTTAAATATTATTTTTAACCTTTTAGTTCACATTACTACGAAAGCGTGATTTTAGTTTTTTAAACTACAATTTTATTTTTAACTTTTTAGTTCAGATAGTTTAAAAAGCATGTTTCTTACTGTTGGATTTTCTTCGCCAATCTCTCATTTTCTTTGAGTTGTAGTTTCAGTTTTAATTATTATTCCCACGAGTAAAATACAATTAAATGGTCAACTCAACAAGAGATCCAATAGCAGGGTAAACGAGGAAGGCTACTTTTCTATAATAGTACGAAGTAATATTTCGAATACTTACTATTCAACATCACGTTAAGCGACTGCAGACAAAGAAACCTTTCTGGATAGGAGACAGCGGAAGGCCATCGTCTACAGCAACCAAGGCTCGTAAATCACACCCGGGAAACTGGAGAACGATGATGATGATGATGGCTATATTGGGCGGGAAATCTAGTGAGGTGTGGCCGCCAAACGAAGATTTCTCGAATTTCAGCACTTGTGCACTAATGTCGCGGCTGCATTTGCCAAACTCAGTAATCCCATCAAGTATAGGATACACTGACAACGTGGTGAGAGTGAAATTATTGAATTTTTATCGGTTCTTAATAAGTGTGCAAAATTTAAAACGATTCGAACGTCAGGAAGCGGGTAAACACTGAAATTAAAGATTCCATTACATGCAACCATTTTTCTATTGTTACCGTCAGAGTAACGATAATAGCAGGACGTTGCTAAGAGACTACTGTATTGTCAACGGTTCTTAAAACGTGTGCAAAATTTTTATGTTTTTAGTGTCAACGTAATCAGAATATCAGAATATATATAGACATAGCTATGAAATTATTGTATTGTAATCAGTTATCAATACATGAGCAAAATTTCAAAAAATTCGGACATCTGGAATTTTGTTAAAATTAAATTGCAAAATTCCACGACATTCAACAATTTTTCTGTTGTTACTGTCAAAGTAATGAGCATAGCAGGATATAGCTATGAAATTATTGTATTGTCACCGGTTCTTAATATGTGTGCCAAATTTCAAACAGCTCGGACATCTGTAAGTGGGCAAAATGGAGTTGTAACATTCCGTTGCATACATACATACATACATACATACATACACACATACACACACACACACATACATACATACACACACACACACATACATACACACACATACATACACACACACACACACACACATACACACACAAACATACACACACATACACACACACACACACACACACACACACACACATACACACACACATACACACACACACACACATACACACACACAAACATACACACACATACACACACACACACACACACACACACACACACACACATACACACATACACACACACACATATATACATACATACAAGTCAAGCTAATATAAAGTGTGTAAAAAAAGCTTGTAGTAAAATATATACAGAATTATTGTTTCGTATAAGCATTTCTAGGTAGACACTATAACGCGGAATGGAATTAAAAAGACCTGGTTAGAACGCAGAATGCACCGATTTTTTTTTTTTTTTTTTAATTGTCGCTTTACGCCTCGTCGATTTTATTAGAAGCGCGATAGGACTGGGGACAGGGAACGGGGGAAGGAATTCGGCCATGGCGTTTTGAAGGAAGCATCCCGGCATTCTCCTGGGATGACTTGGGAAAACCACGGAAAACCCAAATCTGGATGCCTGGACGAGGATTCGAAACCTCGTCCTCCAGAATGCGAGGCCAGAGCTTTAACCGCTCACCCACCACTCTCGGTGGAAGAATGGTCTCAATCGTGTTTGACAACAGCAATGTGTCACACTAGAAAAGTAGCTTTCTGGCAGAAATTCTCCTGTTAGTGACCGGAACACTAAAACAGAATGTTGTAATTCGCATGCACTCACTCCACCGCACTGCATTACGGATGCCGAAACAGTCGAACCGCACTACCTGCATATTGCAGCCACCGCATACGTTGCCTACATATGCGCTCGTACGTTACTTTAGTGATCTGCGGGGAGATAGACGTCTGAATTGGATCAGTTAGTAGAGTTGTAGTTAATGGCAGCCTGACTAGGTAGAACGCAAGCTTTGTTATTCAAATTGCCAAATATCACTCTGTATTTCGCTTTGGTATGCCCTGTTCACATTCACGTTATGTGACTGAAGGATATGGAGTATATCGATAGGGAAACCGAACTCCCGCGGATACTGTTATTGTTATTACTACGCCGCAGGCGCTATCTGCGGAAAATATGATTATGTACCAATATATGGCATTACTTGTTAGCAGGTTATCCTTTGACGTTAGAGTGATCTGGTACATTTGTAATAAACAAGTTTTGAACGGGGAATAAGAGAATATTGAACAGACAAATATGAGGGTATATGAGAATTTATAATTTCAATCTCGAATATTAATGTCTAACAAATGGGCTACAGAAGGTAGTATACAACTAGATCATGAATCTTTACAAAATGTCTAAGTACTTTTATCTTGGTCAGCTTGTAAATATGAGAAGTGATATATGACCCGTAATTTTCCGCCGCATTAAACTGGCAAGTATTTGGGAGGCGTTCTATTATCCTGAAATCTAAAGTACCCACAAATCTAAAGCAAATAGTCTATGACCAGTGCATTCTTCCTGTGCTGACATAAGGCTGTGAGACCTGAACTCTAAATGAGTTTACAAAAGGCAAACTAAGGACTGCCCAAAGAGCTATGGAGAGGTCAATGCTTGGCTTGACAAGAAAAGACAAGAAAAGAGCAACTGACATTAGGTCAGTTACAAAGGCCATAGACATCTTAGATAAGACAGCATCCTAGAAGTGGCAATGGGCAGGCCATATTGCGAGGAGAAAAGACCAGAGGTGGACAAAAACCGTGTTAGAATGGCGCCCCAGAGCTCACCACAGACGGAGAGGAAGACCATCACTCACCAGACCGATGGGAAAAGGACATTCGCAAGGTTGTCGCAGTTAACTGTCAGAGGATCGCCCATTTTCGTGTGACCTGGAGGAAACTGCTCAAGTTTTACCTGAAATCATGACTTTAAGAGGTCACATCAGAAAATCATTGAACTGGCTGATAATGATATAAGAAGGTTCAAAGTTCTAAAGCAGGTTTACATTCTATTAGGAAGTTAAGAGCGAGGGTGGTGGGTGAACGGTTAACGTTCTGGCCTCGCGGGAGGACGCGGGTTCGAATCCCCGTCCGCCCCTCCAGATTTGGGTTTTCCATGGTTTCCCCACATCACTCCAGGTGAATGCCGGGATGCTTCCTTCAAAAAGGCAATGACCAAATTCCTTCCCGTTCCTTATCCCCAGTCCCGTCCATAGCCGTCGACGAGGCGTAAAGCCATGTGTAAAAAAAGAAACTTATGGTCAACATTCTACATCTACATCCTTGTCCATACTCTGCGATTCACAAACATTTTGATTAGCACAAGATGCTTTACACTAAAACTAACTCTGGGCATTCTAACCGCGAATAGCCCGAGGAATAAAAGAATACATGCGAGCATCAGTAAGGCTTCTTATTTCTCTAAATTATCTCACCTGTCATTGCGACCTAAATAGGTTTGTTGACAAGTATTTCATTGGACTCCTAAAAGAATTTCACATATTCGCCAACGAATTGAGTAAAAACCGATGACGTCTGCAAGACAATCCCAGCCCAATCTAACTAAGTATTAATTCTGGGACGCTATTGTTAGATTTGTAGCAAGCAGTCACTAATCGAGCGGCTCTCCTCTGTACTTTCCTAACACGTCAGTGAATCCCTTCGATATTAATTCCAAACTCCACAACAGTAATCCAAACGTGGAAGCATGAGAGTTTGATATTTTCTTTGTAAGAGTGTTGCAAATCTTCAAAAACGGCCTATGAATCAAAAATAATATAACTAGTAATCACTACAGAACTAGTACATTTTAGGTCATATTCCCTGCTATCCCCACAATAGCACTAACATTCCACTGATAAGAAAATTACAAGTATCCAATATTTCACGTGATTAAAGTTCAATACATCTCTTTTCAGTCTTACTTGCTTTGATTCTTAATTTCTAATTAATAGAAACATAAAAATCCTATTTATTTACACATACGTTTATTTCTGAGTTGTATAATAAGATTGGAAGGTACAGCGAAGTTTAAGTTTCGACTTAAGAGTTAACAGTAGCCTACACTTTTAAATTCTCATAATTTCCAGGGTAATTACTGCTAAATGAGGGGAGACGAAATCTTATCTAGATTATGTACATTTTTTTAGTTTACGTATTCTTACTTGCAATATTATTGTACAGCAGTATAACATTCTGCTGATAATTTCTAAGTTCGTCTTCATTATCATATTCAAGGCGTAAACTATTTATGGTTTGGTCCAAGTTCACACATTCTGATCTGTCCACTTTTTCTTAAGTCGACCTATCTTCTTTCTTCCCTCTTTTTGGCTTTAATTTAGTGATGGTCTTGTGTCTTCCATAAGTACTACACGTTATATCAATTTCTTCTTGTATCTGATTATTTCCACGTTCAATTTAAAAATGTGAATTTTTTCCCCTTTTTTCTTTACTTCTTTTCTTTCCTAGTTAAGTTTGCCTTGCCACAGTTCCCAGACATTTCAGTTCAGGTATCCTATTCCCTCCATTTGTCGAATTACAGAATTGATAGCTTCATAGTATTTGGTACTAACATTTTTTTGGGATTTTAGATTCCTCTTTTGCCTATTAAACTTGGGTAGCATTACGCAGATCATTCTGTATGTGAAGCGCTTGCTTTTAAATCGGAAATAGCAACATGGTTACAAAACGCCACCGAAACGCTACGAACATGGAAGGTATTTTTTCAGAAGCAAGATTTTAATCCATTCTATTTTCATCTCACAAATTCCACTAGAGGTCCACAGTAACGCTTTGAAACAAACTGGCTGCTTTTTTCCTTCACTCTCGCAGAAATTTCCTAAAATTGGTTGTTGGATATTTTCACTAATATATGAATCGACACGGTAAACCATGAAAGTAACCGCTTTAACGTTGTATAGCCTGCAGATTGTATAAGAGACATACCTATTAACATCTTTGTAATTCATAATTGTTCAAAACAATAATCCGTGTGATTTTTCACAGTACGGAAAAAGGTAAAAATTTCATTTCTCAGAGGTAAAAATTTTATTGCATGAACAGCAAACGAATGTACTTTTTTCCATTCTTGCTCCGTACATTATTCTTTCGAACTGCTCTCAACGATATCTATTTCTTCTTGGTCCTTAGAGACACTTGTAACTTGTATTGGCATTACATATTTACGGTTTTTTAACATAAAACATTAGTAACATTATTTTTAGCATAATATCTTCTTATCAAATATGTTAGCATGTCATCTGTTGCTCGTAGGGATTATACCTTGTAACACTTCGTCATTAAACTGTCTTTTAAGTTTTTCATAAATTTATAGTGGATTTATGTTCCCCTTCGTATTAAATTGAATTTAATTCCTTGTTCCATTCTTGAATGGGCCTATAATTAACTCACACTTCTCAAACAAACAACATGATACGTATGTTTCACAATTAATTAAATAGATTAGTATTTCTCCTCGTTAATCAGGAGTATTTGCCGCTTTTGAATTTATTTTATTTTTCTATGTGGTAGATTACTTCACTTTGCTCAGAAAAAAGATAGTATGATCTCCAGTATTCATAAAATGTGTCGTCTCCTGGAACATTTATTTCCGGTATTAATTTCAAACGCAAGCGTTCAACCATACATTTTTGCGATACAAGCAAACCGACAATTAATAAAACAATAATACTGGAACAAAAGCATTCACTAATTTAATTAAAATTTAAGTACTTGAAGAATAATGAAGCATTAATAATTAGGGTAATTTTATTTTTGACATGAAGAACGCAAAATCGGGTGCATATAAATCCGATTATCGCACAACGAGATTACATATCATTGGCCATATCGTTATTTCCATTTACCGATGCGCGCGTAATATTTTAATCAAATAATTCTGTCATATTCACCCACGCGAGGACGGGCGGAATTCACTGAGCAGTCGCGTCGTAGGCGCGGCCAGTCGGTGTTGCACTGGATATGCGCCCACTGGAGTGTATACACCTGCAATTCTACAGCAGGAGCCTCCCTGCCTCAGCAGGATGTTTTTCGCCTCAACGAGGCGAACAGAATTGCGAATTTGTTGGCAGGATGAAGTCATGCGTGGTCCTGCGGTGAGATCACTGGACGGTGGGGTTATTCGCGCTGATGATGTCGGCCGGGTTACAGAGGTGAAGAATCGCAGGCGAGCTGGTGCGACTGCCAGGTGAGTCAGCCTCGCGCACCGCCTAAGGCGTAACCTCATTACCGTCGAACGTGAAATAACTTCATTTGCGGCTGGCGGAGACCACCGAAGGCGGCGAGCTGCGAATGAGACCGCACGCTAGATTCGATCTGGCGACTTCCATCTCGGACGAAAGAAAAATATGACACATTTCCTATTCACACTTCTATGAAGAAATATTGCTGCATCACGTACCAGACCGCATTAATTTATTTTGTTGTCATTATTACTTTTACGTACTTTCGTATTGTATTGATTGAAAGTTGTTCGAAACTACGTTGTTTTAGTTAGGAACAAAATACAATCACTAAAAATCATTAGAATAAATTATTCATATAAGTAGCTTTCAAATATAGATAACAGGGAATTAAATCTAATAAAGTGTTTTACTCATCCATCATTAGAACTTCAATTGAACAGGAATTTAATAATAAAAAGAAAACAGTAGCTGGTCTGCCAAAAGATAACATTCTGTATCAAAAAACAAGATCGTTTATCCGGAAGATCTTCTTATTCTTATAAATAATAAAAAGATTTAATAAAAAAAAAGAAATTAAAAAAGAAAAATACATAAACCTTTGGATTCATAGATCAATAACACAAAAATTGATCATCACAGATTCTGATGGCAGGGAAAAGATTCTATTCTGTTTTATTAGAAAATTTTGGTGATTGGACTATTGTTATGCTCAAAATTTATGTTAGCACAAAAATATTACAGCAACAACAAGAAAATATTTATCAAAAGACATTTAAAATTTTTCACCCGATATGTTCTCTTTAAATGTCAGTAAAATTTAAATTACTTCCTACGGAAAATACATAATTCTAATTTTTTAGTGTAACGAGTATGTTTAAAAATGTCACATTACGAAATTATACCAGCATATTCTCCTTTCCATGGAAATAACGTATTTCATTATATAAATTGCAGTTTCCTATGAATTCTTCAGAAATCTAAAGTCAATCCAGTGAATATCAGCAAAGATTAAAGATTTATCAGTTCCTTATCTCTGCTGGTATCCAAATTCAATTTAACTTTCCATAGTTTGTAAATCTATCCTTAATAGAAGGATGCTCATATTTTCTATCTGAAATAAATTCTGCTTTCATTTATTTTAAATATAAATCATCTACTTACATCATTAATTCCAAAACCGATTAATCTGTCGGAATCATATACTACTTAGTCATTAATAACATAAGGGACTGTAAATTACACTAAAATTAAATTTTTGCGTAAAAAACATTGATTGCAATTTTAGTAATTAGCTTATGTTTGTTGTCTGAAAATATAATTTATATTCCTTACTTTCAATGTCTTACTCATACTCGATACCCTGTTAATTCATTCCAACTGCTTAGTAGGTAATTTCTTACATTCTCCAAGACCCCTCAGTTAATGATACGTTGTAATTCGTGGCTGCTTAAACACTACAAGATATGCTTGTAGCATACTGAACATTAAATGCAGTTAATCAAAAATAATTAACTTGATTGATTCCGATACATAAACGTTACTTCACAATAACACTGGCATAAGCTCAACACGATACTTCTCCACTGATGGAGACATTTATACACGTTTAATTAGTAAAGATTTATACAACAAACTAAATATTATAATCACATAGGCAATTTTGAACAATGAGTTAACACTAGGCGACAAGAGATAATTTACCTAATTGATGTTTTAAGTTAAATAAGTGGACAGCAGTTAAATCTATTCGGTCTCACAGAATCATGCAGTAGTAATGCGTTTTATTAAAGCAGTTTCTGTAGAAAACTGATCCACTTACACAGATTTCTGCACCATTATTCTTTCACGTACTCTCGTGATTCGTGTGAAAGGTTTCCTGGCGTGACTATGGCAGCACTAAATGTATTTTTGAACGCGGAATGGCAGTCGGCGTTAGACGCATTCGCCATTCCATTTCGGAAATTGTTCATGAATTCAACATTCTTCGTTCCACAGTGTCAAGGTGCGCCGTGAATATGTAATTTCCAGCATTACTTCCCGCAGTGTCTGACCCGTCTACTTAACAACCGAGACCAGCCTCGAGGTGTCAGGCAACTCTTCGTCAAAGAACAGCCACACTCAATGCAGACGTGCAGCGAAATTTGGCGTTGATGGGATATGGCATCAGAAGACCGACGGCATTGTTACCGCTGCAGCGCCTCTACCGGGTTCGTGAACATTTCGCTTGCACCGTAGATGACCGGAAAAATGTTTCTTGGTCAGATGAATCGCGATTCCAGTTGGTAAGAGCTAATGGTGAGGTTCGAGTGTGGCGCAGACCCTTCCGAGGTAATGGAATCAAGTTATCAGGAAGGCATGTGCAAGTTGGTGCCGGCTCCATCCTGGTACAGGTTGTGTTTACATGGCATGGTCTGCGACCTCTAATTGAAAATGGTCATGTTCATCTAAGGACGCCATTTGCAGTCATTCACAGCTGTCACTTTTCCAGGACGACAATGCGGCATGCGACCGGGCCAAAATCAATCACGACTTTTTTGAGGAACATTCTGGAAAATTCTAGCGAATAATTTGGACACCTAGAGCGTCAGACGTCGAAACTAACATATATGGGACATAACCGAAAGTTCAGTTTGTGCACAATTTTCTGTACAAGGCACCAATTTTGGGCGTCCATTAATTACGTCAGGTGAAATCGGGGGGGGGAGGGGGGAGGGGGGATCGACAGAAATATCACGTTATCTTGGAGAAGAGTAGAGCTAAAAAAACATCTACAAACGACGTCGATAGCAAGGGTACCGGGGTCTAACTGCCCTTGGAAACAAGAGAGCTAAAAAAAAAAAAAATCTCCAAAACTTACGTGGTTGTCAGAGTGACTTGTTTAGTTGCGATACCACTTCTTTGTAAGTAGTTTAGCACCTACATTTATTTACATTGTATGCTGGGTGAGTTTTTCTTCCTTAGTTAATAGTACAATCGTTACAAACGTAATACGGAAACGAATACTTTTAAACTGTTATATAGATAGTAAATGATTTAAATGAAAAACTTTATATATAAAAGAATTTTAATAATGTAGAAATTATGGTTAAGATTTTTTTTTTTTTCGCTGTCGTCAGTTTTTAGACTGGTTTGATGCAATCCTCCATCCCTTCCTATCCTGTGCTAACTTCTTCATTTCTACATACCCCTTACAGCCCACGTCCTCAATTATCTGCTTCATATATTCTAATCTCTGTCTTCCTCTGCAGTTCTTACCTTCGACTGTTCCCTCCACTAATAAATTAACCAATCCAACATGTCTCAAAATATTATCTACCAACCTGTCTCTTCTTTCTGTAAGCTTCTTCCACAAACTTCTTTTCTCATCCATCATTTCCAAAACTCGTTCATTTTTTACTTTGTCTGTCCACTTAATTTTCAGCATTCTTCTGTAGCACCACATTTCAAATGCTTCAATTTTCTTTCTTTCCGGTATTCCTAAAGTCCATGTTTCGCTACCATAAAGTGCTGTGCTCCACACAAAGAGTTTGAAAAAGTTCTTTCTAATTCCTAGATCAATATTTGAAACTAAAAGGTTTCTCTTTTTCATGAAGGCTCTTTTTGCTAGTGCTATTCTGTTTTTAACATCATTCCTGCGTTCGACCATCGGTTTTAATTTTACTTCCCAAGTAACAGAATTCACTTACTTCTCCAATTTCATGGTTAGAGATAATGTAAGGTTAAATATAAAACCAAGATTATCCGAGAAGTGCTAAAAAAATCAGATTGGAATAGATTGTAGATATATATTGTTGATATTAGAACATCAACAGAGCACTCGAGGAGTAATATCAGTCTATAGATTCAGTATTAAATTATAATTAAACTGCAACCTCTTCTACGATCGTTCTGATGGCTCAGTAGTTAAGGAGTGTGACTAGAGATCGAAAGATCCACAGTTCGAATCCCTGTCTCGGAAGGGATTTTTATAGGCCTTGGAACAGCGTGCTGTGTAACATGAAGTGTCCCAGAACACTTCTATGGTTCGGAAGACTGTCGGTTTCCGTTACCCGATATGAGTACCTGGTTAGATTATGGTTGCCACCACAGAGGGGAATGTGTGGCAAGTCGCAATTATAAAACATGCGGCCGAACTACCTTCGGTGTCTCCTAGCCAATAATGTCATACGAATGCCATACTCAATTCTATGGACATAGAGCATGAATGGATGATTCACAACTGACCAAAAAAAATTTTCACGTCATCAACAGACCGCGACTAACCAAAGCACTATGGCTTGTAGAAACCCATAAGGATCTAGCAGAAGTCAACCTAGACCCACTGACTTCTATATGGAGTACATATAGACAAATAAACCCTTCACATAAATTTGTGTCCAAGATCCCAAAATCTTAAACTGAGAACTGCATTGCACAAGACAGACGTGAAGACCAGAGCGATACGATGAGGAGAATTTGGAATGATAAGAAAAACTAGAAGACTAAGAAGGACAATACAAATTAATGGTTCCACACGCTCCTTAGTGGGCTAAACGATAATATTAATAAATACTAGTTATAAATGCTTCAAGAAACGTTTAAATGTGTTTGTTGCTTATATCTGAAGCGTGTCGACGTCATAGTGATTTGACGCACACGAAAGGTTCACGTAAATGAAAGTATAGTCTGCAAACGTTTTTCTTTTTCAAATTTTCTGAGATGCCAGAAAATGAAACTTATTAGGTTGATCCACCGCATTTGATTATTTGAATTCAGATATTACCTACGTGGGTTGGCATTTTTCAAGTTTATGGACTGAAAAAAATCTTGTGTGAAATGATTTTACATCTTAAAGACACCTGCATGGCAACGTCAAATAGAAGAGGTACATAGGAATTTAGAGGATATTGCCTGATTTTACCGTCACACCATGAGCAGTCCGAATTCCTCTATTCGAGCCGTAGTGAGGGAAAGTACATATGCGTTTGTGGGTAGGAGGTTGAAGAGGGAAGGAGAGACGGCGTTAATCCGACATTTCAAAGCTCTTACAACGTTAGCTGACTTCCCAGGCGACGTCACCAGATGGCGAAAGTGGGAATAAAAGCTGAGCTGTGTAATTCGAGTCTGCACTCTGGCTGCTTGCGAGTGAATTTCCCCACTCCGTGACAGGCAGGGAGGGACAGCAGCTGAAATGTCAGCCACGTTCTGGGACAAGCACAGCGGGAGCTGCCACCAACAGGGCAAGCCATCGACCTTTGTTCGTCACAGTTACGTCACACGATGAATGATCCGCAACAAAATCCTGCGATATGCAGAGGACAACGGAAAAAAAGTCGTTGACGTCCGCGTTGTTAGGAGTGGCAGCTCGAGATCTTGACACCTGCCATGGCTGCCACTGTTGTTACGGCTGACAACACTGTGATTTCCATTTACGTTTTTTTCCGGCACATACTGGGAGTTCTGTGAAATGCTTTTCGTTACTGCAACCATTGCAATGTATCATATACAAAGGTGCAATGTAGTCTTCACGGGTGTACCGCCGGATAGTGTTTCCACAACACTATCCGGCGGTACACCCGTGAAGACTACATTGCAGTCATACGCCGGGAAAGTCTTCGTTCTTACATATACAAAGGTGTTTATTTGTGACGAGAAAGCTTTCTCCGTTCATACTTGACCATATTGATAAACGAGGTAGCATTTCAAAGATTAAATTCTCCTCTTTGATAACATTAGAAATTATGAAAGGATTTTTTGGGATATTCAACCTACATATGTCTTAATTATGTGGTCTCGAGATCACGGGTATACGATAGTTCAAAGTAGGGATTTAACGGATCTCTGCATCCGCAATTGCGGATCTTTCGCGTGAAATAACGGATGTTTTGTTTACACTGCAATATATATTATTATTTTCTCTTTATACGAGATTCTGCCATCCTCTCTTAGCTAACAACAATGTGGTTGTTTTTTTCTGAAAATTTTGCAATAAAAAAGAACTAAATTTACATGTTTTAAACTTCCATGTAAAGTAAAGCGGCCTATTCAGGGTCCAACTTTCAGGTCATCCGTGTAGAATTATAATTGAATGCGCTCACCCAAACATGCTAGTAAAATGAGTCCAACAAAATTTTCCAAGCAATCCTTTCCACTCGTACTTTCTCGCACATTCGCCGGATTTTTCTTCCAATCGTAATCTAACACCATAGCTTGTGGGACAGCAAGGATTCGTATCGGTTGTTTGGCAGTCCCAACATCCAACACGTCCTGCATGTAGTTCTCTAACCCTTTTCACGGCCCATCAAGGTTCTTTATCGAAAATCTGATCATCGCAGGTCCTACAAGTTGTACTGTGATTGGGCCACCAGAGCGGTGGAAAGGCGAGTGGCGGGCACGGAGATGTGCTTGTGCCTTGTGCTTGACGCTTAAATTAGTCGAACCGCGAACTCCGCAAAGTTCACATGACAGAGATTGTTTTTTTTTTTTTAGACGCATGCGTCGTTATGTAAATAATTTTATTCAATTGTGAAATCATCCCTTTTTTTGTTGAAAGATGAGGCAAAAAATAAATCAATGTGGCAGTATTATCTGGAAATAAAAGTTACTTCTAAAAAATGAAGAATTCGGCATGAAAAATATACTTATTTTATTTTAAGTTTATTTTTAATAAAATATTAATATTTTAGTAATTAAAAATAAATTTTTCCACTGACCGCATTCGCAAAACTTCCACATCCGTGGGTGTCAAGTATTGAACATCAGCATCAGCATCCGCATCGGCAAAGATGGACCGAACGTGGTGGGTGAACGGTTAACGTTCTGGCCTCGCATTCGGGAAGACGGGGATTCGAATCCCCGTCCGGGCATTCAGATTTGGGTTTTCCGTGGTTTCCTCAAATCACTCCAGGCGAATGCCGGGATGCTGCCTTCAAAAGGCCATGGCCGAATTCCTTTCCGTTCCTTGTTCCCCATCTCATCCCGCCTCTAATGACCACGCCGTCGACAAGGAGTAAGGCCCAAGCAAAAAAAGAGGCAAAGATGACTTCCGTTACAAACTTAGTTCAGAATCAAGATGCTAGGCTTTGCTCTTATCGATAAGCAGTGACAACATTACCACTGGATAGCAACACCACTTATCGAAATTTTCGCACGGGCCATGATCGCATTACCCCTAGATATTTAAGTTGACAAATAAACAATTACCATAAAATGAGATAGTGCAGAACAAAGCTGTTAGAATTCGTTCGCGTCGATAAGGAGTCATCTCATTACCGCTGTATAGCAGAATAACATGTCACCGAGATATGAATAAGGTGTGCTTGTTTTCTAGAGTAAGGAGCTCCAGGGATATTTTCGTTTCTGTCAGGGAAACATTTCATAATTTCTAATTGTTTCGTGTTTTGTTGCATATCTATATCAGTTGAAAACTAAACAATTACTACAAATTAGTCCATTCTACTTTCATCCTGCTCCAAACCAGCAAACTCGCTGTTCATTGCACATAATTCGTGAAATTTTCGCACTAAGTCAGTACAAAATACAGATACAATTCGGACACGATGTTAGTCTTCAACTGAAAAATTACGAGAGTTATTACTGAAAATTATTTTTGTTAACATTTACGTAGGGGAAGGTGGGTCAATAGAACAGACGGAGTACTGCGGTATCATGGTGGTCCTAAACCAAATACTGCTAGTGTTTATATAACTCTTCAAATGTTATCTGTAATGTAACAGTTGGTTACCCACAAATTACCTTATTAAGTAATTAACTTTTAATTTGCTGCTGGGTATGAAACAGCGATCATGGGTGATATATTACATTAACATTATGTGTGGAGATAAAGAGATAATAATGAAACGAACGCAATACATAACCCCAAATATTAACGACATGATTTATGGAAATTTATATAATAGATTATGCAAACACAAATGAAGCAATTTATTCGTTCACACGATAGGCAGCACCACTTCAAATATTGCTTTGCAATAAAGGTATATGTACAATAATGAAGTATGTCTGTAGGTCATCAACAACCTAAATTTTCAGAAGTAGTGGCAGGTCCAGGAGAGATAGAAACAAAAGATGCACAGAAACCTATTTAAAACATGGCATAAATTTAGAAGCAGAGGGTAGAGCTATGTATCAAGGCTACTCCTCACATTTTTCATACCCTGCCGACATTTCGTTCCAGTTTTCATTAAAGTAATAAATTTATTTTGTAATCATTAGAACATGAAATTCTATTAACGTTAGGTGTATAACGAGTTATGGCGGAGAAAAATCAGCTTATTGGCCAATTGACAAAATTTAGACACCTGCAGCGGTTGTATTAATGTGGCTGTGGAATCCTGTGTGTTGAGCTCAATTGGTGACCAACAGATGAGGACGAAAACAAAGCAGGTAAGCAAGAGGAGCCCGTGTTTGGGCGTATTCAGTCAGCTGCTAGTAGGGTGGGAGGAATTTGTTCGGTGTCTGTCAGCATGGCCAAATTTCAGTGGGCTGACTATAAGATCGCCCTCTGCGGCGCCGGCGAAGGAAAAATCAGTTCTTCTTTCAGGTCGGATAATCCATGTGTAGCTTGTAGGAAGATGACTAAATGGGTCATCTCGTACAATTTAAATTAATTATGGTGTGATTTAATATGCATAAGAGATAAATTGATATTCTTTTTTTTGAGTTGGAGACAGAAATAAGCGCCGAGCTAAGGGTTGTGTTAGCGTGGGCGACAGTCTGACTCAGCCGGAAGTGTCCCGTAGTTCGAGACAATGAGGGGATTATCTCTGGCACTGGTACCTGTGAGAAATTCTGGACGCTGGGAATTTTGCGGATGGAATCCTTCAATGGGCGTTCGCTTGGTGTCGTGAGAAAATTGATTTCTGCATAGCCTCCCGAACAATCCCGACAAAACCCGAAGACTCTTAGCAAATAAGAGGCAATGTATTAGCCAGCATAGAGGGGAGACTTTTGCGAAACATTACAAATTTTGTGTTTTTCATGATACTCGCCGAGGAGAAGGGGAGACGAGCTCTGAGAGGCGAGAAGAGGTCACTTGTGCTGGGACTATCGCCCTGGCTACTGCTTGCCAGAGCAGTATTGATGGTTCCATTCTGGAAGCTTGGGTGATTGAGTGCCAAGTCCCGTCGAGGTTGTCATTTGTGCTGGTTGACGTGACAAGTGCCTTACCATACCTGGACAGGAGCGCTGTTTGAGAGACGATAGCGCTCTTGTTGCGACGCTGCATGCTGCCAGACAGACACGGTAATTATACCTCCAGAAACAGTGTGTTCTCAGACGAATCATTGAGATAGCCCTTTAACGGTCTCATGAGTAAGAATTCTTATGCAGCCGGACATTAATTCCTGAGCTAGTTGTGTCTAAAAGCCGAGTGCTTTTTGGATTTCTTTATCCAGTTTGAATTGAAAGACTGACTTTCTGGAAACCTTCAATGACTATTATTTGTGGGAACAAATTAACTCCCTGGCGCCCTATGTAATCCAGTTAAATCTGATTTTTTTTTTTTTGTTATCATTGTCATACAAGAATCGCTCTCGTCATGTATAAGAGAGTTTTTGCTTCAGTTGCATATGGAATTTGTAACTCTTTGTAATGTTCATGTATTGCAATTTCTTAGCTTCAATTAACGATAATTGTTTGTTTGCTATGTTGCACCTGTAAGACAAGGTATTGCGTTGAACTTTATTTTGCATAGACAGATGTTTAATATTAATGGTAAATATACCTCTGTCTGTAAGCAGTAATGAGTACCAAATAAACCAATATTTTAGGATCTTTTCAAATATTAATATCAGAAGAAATGGTTTCACCTCTGTTTCCTGAAATTAATATATGTGCTTTGCATAAGATAGTGAAAGGTGGCGATTATAAATCATGAAAGATAAGCAATTAATCTGCCCAACTACCAATCCGCTACAAGCAGAAGTCTTCTCACTGTAACAATAACGAACGGATCAGCACAACTGTTCAGTGCTGATTATTCCAGTTCACATTTGTAATTAACATATTTCGTTGAGGTATCTGTGTCTACAGTCCTAAACAAAATATCTCATTCACTGTCTGGTTGCAAGTTTGCAGCACGTCTAATAAATTTCCAGTTTAGTTTCGGTTGGTGTCACGTTTTGTTGGTATTTTCTAAAGTACAAGTTATATTATTCTTAATCTGGAAAGAAGGTTTTTAAAAAACTCACAACAAGTTCCATTTCCGGCTCGTCTGAATGTGATACTCTGACAGGTTGTTACAGTGCGAGATTTAGCTTACGATTACTATCACTCCGCGATTTCGGCACCATTGATCTGGGGTCCACACTCCATAATCAGTAAATCAAAATGTATTCCTAGTGTATCTTCCAATCTCCCATTGGCTCTCTCGTATCCATAGCATCAAATATATGCCTTAATAGAAATACAATATTAATAACTAAACCACGTCGAATACAATGTAACACAGTTAATCTTCTAGATGATGATGGATTACATGTATATCTATATATATATATTAAAAAATCCTTAATTGACGAGGATGATACTAAAGAGCTGATTTGAAACTATAACACACATTTGTACAGATCAAAATGGTAGTTCTTTACAGTATACAAAATGATTGTTTATACGAAAAATGCAATTTAATCTTCCGTAGTAAATGAATGGATCGATATTACCAAGATGTTCCGAGGTGCTTTGTTTTAAGCGTGATTATATTACATACTTGTTATAGTAGCATACTCATTACAAGGACCTAGATGCTACGGGAATTCGAACATATCAACGCAACAAATGATGCATCCTGAAGAATACTTAACAAGTATTACAGCTCAAGGTACGAGTACCCTCCAATCTGACAGGGTGCTAAGGATCTGCACACTGGATTGCATTTATTAGATGGTTTTTCGCAATCACTAAGTCGAATACAGGACGGTTTCTAATATGCACAATTATTTAAAAAAAAATACCTTTATTACATATTTAGGTAAACAATTCCCCATCAAGATTTCATTTGCGATTTCAATTAATAATCACAGGGCGATACTCTTGAGAGGGCTGAATGCTTAATTTCCTCATGGGCCAACGTCTTAAAATACGAGGTTACAAAGCCTGTAGTGATACGTGTATAATTTGATGCAACAAATACAGTCAACAGATAGTACATACATAGGTTATTTTTTGACACAGTCTCCCTATCGGTTTAGGCACTTGTCGCTTCGTGTGATGAGTCTGAACATTCCCTCCTGGTAAATATCCTGTCCTTGCGTGTTCAGCCACGTTGTCGCGACGTTTTTCACCTCCTCGTCTGAAATGAATCGTCGGCCTCATCGGTGCTCCTTCGAGTGAGGAGAAAGGTGGAATTCTGTTGGAGCGAGGACTGAGCTGTAAGGGGGGGGGGGGGGAGTCGAAGATCTTCGTCGGTGATGTTTTCTCTACGGGCCGCAAACTTTCGACACCATTCTACGACATGCTGACAAGACATTACAGTCTCTCTATAAACCTCTACCAGCTGCCGGTGAATTTCAGTGGCAGTTACATATTTCACCTTCAGAAATCGAATAAGTGGACGGATTTCTTCGCGAGACCAGTTTTCCCAACGAGTCACCATTTGGTTTTCCCTAGAACTAGCGCCGTAGAGGACGGGTGACTGAAACTCTAAACAGTTGGCAATATCATGTTTTAGAATTACCATACAGTACTAATTTATCTATAACGGATGACACTCCAGGAATATTGTCCCTGGAACCTTCGTTTCTGCTCACCCCTTGTACATTCTTCTCTCATAGTAAGATATTACTTTTTTGTATCGATATTTAACAATCTTTTTGAGTTACTGTATACGATACAGCCGACATTGCAGTGATTCACGTGTGCCTTGGAGTACTGAAAAGCAGACAGAATGGTCCAGCGTGCGTGTTGCGCATGTCCCCTTGTCGCCAAGGCGACCCTCCACCTCCCCGGTGGCCCTTCCTGCCGTCCAGCGATTACGTTTACGGCCGAGAGCCGGGTTTATTCTCGGCCATAAAGTGGACTTTTTTACTGCCCGGCCATGAGCTGTAATTTCTGACGAGCTCACTCTGCCAGTCAGCCGCTGTCCAAATTCTGTCCGACGTGCCGCAGCAGGGGAAAGGCGGTAAACTGGACTACAGTGGAAGGTGCAGCCTGAAAATGACCGCAGAAAAAAAGCTGCACAACTCTGCAACCGAAAATCTTATTCAGGTGAATAAGATAATCTATTATTTTTTTTATTTTTGATGTTTCCATTCGGCATTTATTTTTTTATTTCTTGCACCTTGAAAAATTAATGAACTAAATGTTGGGTATAAACATTGCTTTCTCTTTACATATGTGTGTTTTTCGTTTATAGAAATCCGTTTCATGGCTAAAAAAGATTCAAATCATCATTGAATTTTTTTTTGGTTTAATTGTAGCTATGAGATTGTACCTGAAAGCAGGAGATTTTTAAAGATTTTTTTTTTTTTGTACTTTTGGCGCCATTGTTCTAATGTGCTGTCACGGGGCTATAATTATTATTATCATGTTAATTAATAGAAGGGGCTAAGAAACTATCCCATGTTTTGGTCATTATTTCTTATATCTAAAGTATTACTGAGCAGTAATTTTAGAGCGTGTAGTGGGCTACAATAGTTATAAAAAATATATAGCAACTACGGAATGTTAGCAGCGAGTATGCAGAAATGCAGAAGAAGGCATCAAATAAATTATAATAATGTAATTTCGTGTGGTCATAATGACCAGGTGACATGGTTTCTTAGAGGCTGCGCAGTCCACCTCTATCGTAGCCGCTTAACCTAACCCTGTAATTCTAACGGGTATAGGAAACTTACAGTTTAACGTGAAATCAGAGCCACGGAAGCATTCTGGTGTAGTTCACATTATACAGCAAGCTGTGACAGACTTAAAGCGTGGGTAAAAGACTTTGTAAAACCCCGGGTGATTCCGGGATTACCGTCAAGGATCTTTCGATGTCCAGTCAGATGCTATAACCACCAAGCCATCTGATCGCCCAGCAATAAAATCAATGTTCCTTTCCTTTTCTAAACTGGGAGAAAAGGTTGTCAGAGGCAACTCGAGCGGCACATAAGTTCAACCTTACTTATGCGCTATCATAAAGGAATACGTCTGGCACCTTTCTTGTTGCGTCATCTGGCAATGACAGATTTCTTGCGTGACGTTTCTCAATGTGGAAGTAGCCTTGTAACACCGTGATGGGAATGTTCACTATTTTAAGATATTACATGAAAAGTAACCTACATTGACCACCATATCACGTTACGGTGGCTTCTCGCTGCGGTAGATATGGCAGCTCCACCACGCATTAATATATCGGGTGTCTGTACGATTGGAGAATGCAATCTCCTTTTAGATTAAGACATGTTTGTATTGCAAGTTCTTTTGAATTTACACGCTAGAACACGGCATTCAAGAATATTAGTGATACCGCCAGTTAATGACTGGAAACTGGTTGTTCCTTGCAAACCACTGCTCTTGATGGGTCTATTTTTCTATTTGACCTCAATCGATGATTGTTCGATGAATACTTCCTTTCACAAAGATGGAGGTGGCGTGCCCACTCGAACTTATCAATAAAGAAAGATTTACTTGTATCCTGAACACGCAGGAATTTATATCCAACTGTGGTGGGTGGTCTCAGATTTTGAAGGTAAATTCTGAGTTGCTTTTTTATTATTATTAAATGAAGGTGTTGTTCTTAGTCGGCAAGATTTTAAACGCTGTACCAACTTTCTTTTGGTGAAGTTCTGGAATGTGTACTGCCTTACGTTTTACAGATAAAAAGCTGTAGAATTAATGGATTGGCAGTCACATACTGTCAAAATCAGATATTTTGTCGCACCAACCTGGTGATTCTATTTCGCTTATAACTGATCAGTTTGCTGCAGAAAGGTGAGAATATTTCTGATTCGATTCCAGGATTAATACACACCCGCTGGTGTGTTTACTTGAACGAAACACGAATTAAAATTAGGAGAACGTGTCTGGGAACGGTAGAGAGAAATGTGTGTCCAGTTGGGAACACTTCTTGAGCCCTGGGAGTTGTTTTTCGCCACCGGACAACACGCTGTGCCGGTTCGTACATCTTCATTTGGGACGTCTAGATGCCCACATATCACTCATTAGAAAACATACAGGGTTATGAAGCCATGAATTACTACCAACCGACAAGTTTTCATTCCCAATAAATCGCCGATCACGTGATGAGTATCGACATAAACTCTTATTACCCACAATGTTCCACCATGCAAATATACACTGAAATGCCAAAACTCAATTAGAAGACTTTGTTTCAATGTAAGGTTACGAAGATTACTTTTCTACATGTTTAATGAGCCGAATCAACAGTTACACTCCAATTCAACATGGCCTCATCTAGCTGAACAGAAAAACATCTACTAGGATAAAGAATCATAAGAATATAGCGCAGAAAAGTACAGAAATTTCACTCGTGCCCCAACATGAAGATACAATTTTTCGTAATTCTTTTATTCACACAAATTAAAAAAAAAAAAGGGAACAGGTAGCATTCCCTGCGAGATACCGTTCACAACTTAATAAAACTGCTCGTTCGTTCAACTTTTTCACAATCACCGTCTTTTTATTTCTGCATGTGAATTTTGTTTTATTTGAATATTGTATGCCGCAACTTAGTGTTCTGACTAGTTCCTTCAAAAATAACATCACATCATGCATTGTTGCAGTTTCTTATAAAAACAGAGAGGAACAGCACTCACTCAAGTGCAAGCAATACACCAGAATAAAAAAAAACATTATAAATATAGTTAAAACTTCTACCAAAACCATATAACAATGGAAGAAACAGAAATAATACTTACCAAGCAGTGAATTTCCTAATTTACTATGAATTAACTAACAGAAGTTTGACAGTAATACTATCATCCTGGAATAGAAGGAATAAACCGGAAAAGCATTTCCATACAAGCAGAAATGAGCAAACTACAAAATTTGAAATAGATCCCCAGGAAAATATGAAGCAACTTAGGAAGCTTAAAATAAAATCTCAAAGAAGTCGGTGTAGATAATATTACTACAGATGTATCAACGATAGCGGGATACGTTATTGTACCTTACCTCGAAATACAATTTAAAATCAGTTCGGTTGTTTACCAAAGAACTGGAAAAGAGCGATAGTAGAACCGTTTTATAAAGGAGGGTCAACAAATAGAGTTGAAAATTATAGGCCGATAAATTATGAAGAGAATAATATGTAAATACATCATGTAACGTCCGTAAAGAAAGAAACTGGTTCTAAAATAGAAAACGAGTATTTAGGCATGGATATTCATGTGAATCTCAGATGGTGAGATATATGGAAGATTTTTGGGATGAATTATACAAAGGAAACCGCTAGATCTTTGTAAGGCATTTGGCAGACTGAGCCATAAAACTGTTTGAATAGATAAAAAAAAAATTGACTTGCTGGGTAAAATGCAAAAGGCAAATCAAACTGCAGTATCAAAAGAGGTGGAGGTAATTATGCGAGTGCCACAGGCTAGTGTATTGGGACCATTGTTATTCATCACAGTCAGAATTTAGGTTGTTTGTAGGTGACATAATGGTATGTAAAAAGAAAGAAAAAAGCGGGAGAAAACTGTGAACAAGTGCGATGAGACCTGCATAGAATATCTAACAGGGAAGGTGAACATGGAATGAAGATAAATACCAAGAAGAGTCAGCTTATTAGGTACACAGCTAAACCCTGAAGGTTGATAATGATTATAGGGTGGAGAAAGAATTGCTTGTTGAAGACTTGAAATGTAAATAAGATTCGATAACTAACTCAAGGAGGCAGGACTCATTTGACAGGTAACAGGAAAAGGTTACAAAATCGTTCATTTACTGGAGAGGGTGATGAGGGGATGTACCAGAGTAGTGAGAGAATGGCTAACAGAACTTTGGTTAGACCATTGCTTGAATATGTTGATGCAGACTGGGACATTTTTGGTATTTTTGGCGTGCAAAGGAGGTCAGCTAGATTTGCTTATGGAAATTACCGCAAGACCCAACCGGTTACTGATACGATAAAGGATCTGGATTAGGTGTCATTGGAAGACAGGAGGAGGGTGAAGAGTGTGCTTAACAGGAGTATGTCAGTGAAAACGTGGAGGGATATTAGTCGAAGAATTAGGAGTAGGCATGGAAAGGAAAAAAATGACCATGGGCACAAACTGGCACACGATTTCACGTCATAAGGGAGTGGGAAAATTTTATCTTGTGGTAACAGTGTCAAGGGTTGGAATAAATGGCTGAGGGAAGTAATGAATAATTTACCAAAACACGCAGAAGGAACTTAAGGTTAAAATTGGTAAATGGAAATAGTAGACAGAGAGAAATTTAACACTTGAAGTATATAAGATATTTATTAAAAGTACGAGTGATAATAATAAAGGGGCAATTAGATGACTAGGATAATTGCTACAGAATCATGCATTACATTGCAATTAAATTCTTCCGACATTTGATGCTTTAGTAACACTGTCTACTGGTTATTATCTGTAACTACCGGGTATTGTGTTGGCAGACAAAAAGCAAAGTATGGCAATAAAATATAGTAGAATATCTCGATACAACGCAATTACTCCCCAGCTTTGCAGCTTGCCACGAAACAAGAGTATCATTTGAAACATTGATTACTTTTCCCACTTTCAGAGGCAGTGTTATTTATTGCCTGTCTAGACTTTCACGATCTCAATAGCTGCTGACTCACTTGTCCCCCACGCACGCGCGTGCCAACACGGACGCACGCAGGTCGTGGCCATGTTACAACTGACGCAGGCATGTCCGACACGATAGTATCCTTGCCCGACACGCAACAATCCCGTCAATTACCAATAGCAGTTCTGCCAGACCCTGCCTTTTCGCTCGCTCTCATTAGACGCACGGAGCGAAGTGTTTTCCTTATCTCACTGGAGTTAATGCATTTGGGCCGCAGTGCAATCAGCATAATTGGCCTGTGCCGCGCGGCTGTCCCTCGTCAATATAGAGAGCTCGCGTCGCCACAACCGGCTACCATGATAAATTTGTTTTCCGTCGGCACGCCTTCTGACGTGCGAAAGAGACAACAGTGGAAGCCTTGTCAACACGTAGCTGCTCCCCAAAGACTGTCTGCAATAACACACTCGGCAATTTCTGCTCACCGCAATAAAGCTACTTTTTCAAAACCGCAGAATTGCACAAAGCAGTTCTCCGGCTGCAATCAGTATATTTTTCTGGGAATGCTTATTCCTTGTTTACCAGTTGGTTTAAGGGGCGAAAACAAGTCGAGGAACAAACATTTCCGTTTAAATTGTAATACAGGACGTTTTATAGAATAAATATATTACATTACCACATACCACAAAAAATTCGCGATTGGATACTTGATTAATTAAATTAACATACGCGTTATGCTATTATCATGATTCAAATTCCCCATTACAATGAAGTTTTCAACTACCGCTCTGCGACATCAAGTCGATTTATCGCATTCTAAGAAACAACGGTTGTATTAAATCGATCGCAAGACTCATAGAAATCAAAATGAAACCATAAATTAGATAACAACTCAGATTTTTATGACAAAACCAAGTAAAAATTATATTTTTAACAGTGCTTCTTCTTTTCCTCATGTATACCAGTAAACGGATTTTACCAAAAAATTAAAAATTTCTAATATATTACGAAACCAAGCGTTTCCTGTTCTGTCACTGTTGTCATCTTGTGGTGTTGGTGAGCTGGCATGACAACAGACAGACAAATCTTACGGAATCTAATTCTTTTTTTTTTTTAAAATTTCTAACTCAAGGGTTGTCATTAAAGACATATAAAAGTGCTGATTAACAATGTTCAACATCAGAATACAATTTTTAAAGAAAATACAATTGAAACAAATTAATTTGTAACAGAAAAATTTGAAATAATAACAATTAATGTTCGTAATAATAAAAAATATCAGTTACATTGGATTTTTTTATCATGAGAGTTGGGTGAAAATTTCATAATGTCTCTTCATGGAATTTTGCTGCTCTTCAGGTACTCCTGATTTGGATGACTATTTGGCTACCGTAGTCCTTATAGGCTTAACAGTATTCAGAGGTAACTGGCCTGTCTGCGATATGTATGGTGTGTCCTGCTGTCTTTTGTTGCCATCATCTTGCTGTAAAATTTACATGAACATTATCCGGGCGAGATATACGTTCTTTTCTGGTATACGTATGGTATAAGAAATACCTAGGTGTTGTGTTTTCAAGATATAACTGAGCCTAGGTGCAGAAACAAACGCAGAATATAATGTTCGCTGGATTCGAGATATTTATTTTTGTAGCGTTGGGGAGACTTATACAGGATGGCATATTTCAAAATGGCACTGATAAAACCCCATGGTTATGAGCCAAATTTTGAAGCCTTCGGATAGAAGGATATATTAACTCATACTTTGTGAATCTTGAGGTATTAATAAGCATGCCACATCCTGAAGCTTGGATTAATTGTGAATAATTGCTAGGATTAAATGAAATATCAAGCACAAAGAAATATGACATAGCTCTAAATTTCAATACACTAAACACAAAAAATTAATTCCAATTAATGACACGTTTGATTTATTCACATCAATTATAATGGAACCTGTAAAACCAGCAACATTTAATTAATATATTCTATGAGATATTAGAAACATGGAGCAATTTTTAGGCTACTGAATCTTTCTTGTGAACATCTGACTGGGTATGGCACAGATGTAACAGGCGAATTGCGTTTGCTGCAATGACACATAGTGATCGTCCTTGCCAGTATTAAAATATTTTGAAAGCCTCTTTGGCCACCTATGACCTCTGTGAAGCATGTTTCCGCTCTACCAAACAAGACCAACACGAGATGTTCGGTGACTGCGTCCTACCAGGAGTCCCAGAAGGCAACGCAGAAGTGGCGCAGGATTCTTCTGCCTTCACCATCTCGCGTCAACTCACCTAGCGGTGATACCACCAGACTGTGGGTTTCCAATATCGTAGCGTCGAAAACTTCTGCCCCCTTACGATTCGTCCGTCATGCAACAACATTGTGTTAACTATAATACTTGTTACTAAAAAATTCTCTGAATGATTCGGAAATCACCACTCCTCTTCTCACTTTCGGCAAGTACCGAGAAGTCCTATCTGTAGTTTCACATACTTTAGTCTCTATAACTCCTTGATCTCACTTCGTGCGAACAAACATGTGAGTTTATTGCCGGACCACAACAACAGTCAACCACTGCTCTATGCTCACTTTTGAATTTACTTCGTCGGCCAATACAAACACCTAACTGCGGACATTTTTTAGGCAAAGAGGATGGTGGTTTTGTGGGAAGTTTCGAATGGATGTATTGACTTAGGTGGACATGGGAAAATATTGGTGTGTTATTAATTAGCATCTTTGGCTAAAATTTCGGGTTTCCACTAAATATATGCCTAAGGAAGAAACAAACTTGGGTACAGCAATTTTATTATTCCAGATGTTGACTTCTAGATTAGCATCCGATTGGCAGACGTTGATCTCCTTTCTATGATTAGAAATTTGTGAAAGAGTTTTCGTTAAATGAGGTTTTATTGGAGTTTGATGTGCTGTCTGTTGGTATTATCAGTTAATATATGATGTGATGTACAATGTGTGAAGTAATCTGTGCAGAATCCTATCGTTTCTAATTTGAAAGGGGGTAGTGAAGCACTGTGAGTGTGGCAGAGTGTATAGTATTGTTTCGGGAATAAGTGAGTGGTAAAACAATTGTGAACTTAGATCTAGTATGTCAAAAACAAAGAAAATATTAAAATCATGTGAGATAGAAACCAAATGAGGACAGATTGAACCGGGCAACAAATTGTCAAAATCAGTCTCAGTCTGTAAAAGACGGCAAGGCTCGCATGACCGTCGAATGTTATTTTTTCACACAGTGTACTTAAAATAAGCCTCATCCACATCTGAATCTCTCAGTGCAGAATGTGGCTCCATATCACGCTAGCTAAGACATTAGGCCCATAAAGATTTCTTAAAAATTATAAGAGAAAATGTTTTTGTCTGTTTGGTCCTATGGGTAACGGACTTTCAGTTGTTTCTAATCTATTCCATTACTATAAATTATGCAGATATCACACTGGTGTGTTTTCACCATAATTTTTTTGTTTCAGTGAAAACATGGTGTAGTTACTGATTTCTGTTCCTCACGACAAGTTTCAAATATGCAGTTCTTTTCCTTAATAGTGTCAGATTCTTGACCTTTTTATAACTGTTTTAGGAACTCTTCATTTGTACTTTTTACAGTACTTTTTACAGTACCCTCCTCCTTTCCTCCAATTAGTCCCAATCCAGCTCCTTTAGCGTATCAGTTACAAACTGGATCCTGCGATAATTTCCACAAACAAATCTAGCTGCTCTTCTTTGCACACCTTCCAAGTCCTGTATTTGATACCAAAATGTGGGTCCCAAACTACACCACCATATTCAACCAATGGTCTGACCAAAGTTTTGAAACCCAACTCCCTAACTTCTCTGGTACAGTACAATTTATAATTCGGTATCTAATAAAAGAATATTTGTCTTAATTCTACGTAACATGTCATATTTGCAGGAGTGGACTAATGCGATAAATCTTACAATGTGACTAATCCAGTTTTTTTTTAAAAAAAGAAGAGGTTATTAGTTATAAGTTAGATTATTAACTCCCTTGAGTTTTCTTTATCCTGAAAAACCTACATATTAGGCCTACATATTAGGTTCTTTGGATGTTTAATTACTTCTCGTCCTGTCAACGTTCGCAATATTAGGTTCTTCGGTGGTTTAATTTATATATATTGATTAATTAAAAAGTCCACCAGAAGGTTATGTTGTAGATTTGTTTATTTGCTCAAAACGAAGTCAGCGATATTTACAAGCGTAGATACAATACAGAGATGCACTTCTGAGCCGTCGCAAATAAAATCTCCGTGAACTCAACTTGAAAAACTAACTGGATGAATCTCTCTGTAAAACTGAATGAAGTCAACTAACTGCTCTGTCCAGCCGATCCGTTTATATAGTCTCTATCGAAATTACGAGAATTCTTCAAAGGCATCCGCCCGATATTTCTCGAACATTAACAATCACTCAAACAATCAAACATATTAAAAACAATCGGAATTAATACAAAATTACTTAACAACATTACAAAATGATCAGAAATGGTAATTAGAGATACTTAAATACAAAATTATTTGCAGAAATCATCTCATACTGTAGAAAATTGTCCTGTAGACATTATAACTTGCATTAATACATGGAATTACAAACATTTAAGAAATTCTCTTGTACCATTCGGTTCTTAAACATATTAAATGGACTTTAACCTAGCGGGGCGGTGTAACGGTTAGCGTTCTCGCCTCGCATTCGGCAGGACGGCGGTTCGAATCCCCGTCCGGGCATCCAGATTTGGGTTTTCCATGGTTTCCCCAAATCACTCCAGGCAAATGCCGGGATGCTTCCTTCAAAAGGCCATGGCCGAATTTCTTCCCATTACTTGCCCCCATCCTTACCCCCCCATCCTTTCCCGTCTCTAAAGACCTCGATGTTAAAAAGAGACGTAAAGCAGTTACAAAAAAAAAAAAAAAAAAAAAAAAAAGTGGACTTTAAATAATTTTCTTTCATAAAACAAAGTCTATATACACTGATTTACAAGAAATTACAAAACAAACATACCAGATCATATTCAAGCAAACTTTAGCTCACTACAAATACTTCATACAGTACAATACTATTCAAAATTCAGGTATGAGGGCTGTTACACTACATATTATGAACTTACAATGACTCTCAGGGGGTTCTCAAAAGTTGACTTCAAGGAACAAGGGTCGTTATTTTTATCTAGTTATCGCCTAATATAAGCTTCTTTGCATTATTTTTGCCAAACGAATATCTAAATATTGCCACGCAGCCATACGTTACAGCGGTCTGTTATAAATTAAATCACAGTTATTTTATTATAATGTAGAGTATCGCCTGCACATTTCTCCAGTTAGTGGTAGCTGCCAACCCTCTTACTTAAATTAATTTAAATATTAGCACAGTTCTGTCTCGCAGTTTAGATGGTCAGTAATGACATGTTGCATGTACTTGTGGGTACGAAATCTTCGTTATTTGCTTAGTGTTCTCACAAGAATTTGCTTAATAAATACGACACGGTACCGGGAGGCAGCAGAACACTTTGATGATATTGTTTAGACATGCTGAATAAATATGACACATGTTCCACAAAGCACTTACTGATGCAAAACAGAGAGAAACTGTACAGCAAGGAGTACTAGTATGTATTTAGACTAATTAACAAGCTCGGAAGGACTGATTCCTTTTACAAATAACACTTGATTAAAAGACTGTTCTGTATTCGGCTGAGTATTTTAATAAGTTAACTTGTCTCATAGTCAATTTATAGTTTCATCACCCTGAACACTGTCACATGATTTCTCGTACTGCATTTCAAGGACAGACTAGCAGAAATAAGATTTCCAAGTAATCAGTAGGAACAACAAAGTAATTTAACCGTACATTTCTTTTAAGAAATTTTTTGTTCTGTTATTAATGCCTCAATTTTCTGTAATACAGGTTTTTCTATAAATGTTTTGGAATTTGGTCACTGTAAGCTTACTCCTAGCAAAGTGTGGTTACAAAATGGTCTAGGAATGTCATGGCAAAATTTTTCTTCCGTCTTCTGAATGGTTGATTGCATAAACATTTTATCTAGTTTCATCATTCTTACCTGCAATAAAAGCATTAGGCCTGCGCGTTCATATTTCTCTTTATTCTCAACTTAAATACAATTTTATTATATCGTATTATTCTTTTTAGCTTGAGTGACATAATATACTACTTGCTTAGAAATAATTATTATATATCACATATATGCTTAGAAATAGTTTGCTTTTTCTGTTTAAGGAATTATCTTTAAGTGTTGGAATTTACAGATCGATAAAGGAATTGCCGTTGCAACCTTATATTGTATATATAAATGAAGTGTAGTATTGTCGAAATTTTCAGTTAAGTTAATGACGTCTTCAGTTCTAATCGTGAATAATCCTTAGAAACGTGCATTATTTTGTACAGTTCGGAAATTTTGAATTTGGAGAAGACAAAAAGTAAATATTAATCATGATTGCAGATTTGCAGGTACGCAGACTGATCAGATTTGAACTGGCAATATGTATAACAAGCTCTTCATATCTTGGAACTATGAAGTCATCTCAGTCTGATATAAAAATATGATACCTCTTTGTCATTTTTTTAAAAACGGTGTCGTTTTTGATTTCACGTTTTGTCTATATTATCTTGTTGAATTGAATCGTTCCTCTAAAAAATTAGAGACCTCGCTGCCAAAAATCCTTTGGAATAATGAAAGTAAGCTTCTGCTCAAACTATGCCTTTCGAATCCCCGTCCTGGCATCCTGATTAGGGTTTTCCATGGTTTCCCCAAATCACTCCTGGCGAATTCCGGGATGCTTCCTTCAAAAAGCCATCGCCGAATTCCTTCCCGTTCCTTGACCTCTGTTGTTTCTCGCTTCTGAGGACCACGACGTCGACTGGGCGTAAAGCCTAAAGTAAAAAAAATAAAAAATAAACAAAATAAAGGCGAAACCTGCTATTATAGTGGTATAAATTTCGCGGCTATATGAGTGTGCCAACTGGATGGTTGAGGTGCAGAACAGAGAAATGGAAGGTTCCTGGTTCATACGCCGCTTCAACTTGAATCACTTTTCACCTCTCTCAAAGCTTTACTTTCTTCATGTAAAGATGGGTAGGACTTCCCATTACTTGCGTTGCACGTATAACTGTGGGGCTTTTTTGACATTAGAATTACATAACCGAACCTGGTGAATCAGAAGTAACTGTAAGACTTGGGATCCCCGTCCGGGTATCCAGATTTGGGTTTTCCATGGTTTCGCAAATCACTCCAGGCGAATGCCGGGATGCTTCCTTCAAAAGGCCATGGCCGAATTCCTTCTCATTCCTTGCCTCCCATCATTTCCCGTTTCTAAAGACCTCGCTGTTAAGAGACGTTAAGGAGTTAAAAAAAAAAAAGAAAAAAAAAACAATACTTGGGCTCGAAGCCCCGTCCGGCAATCGAATTTCTGGTTTTCCATGGTTTCTCTGGATCCAGGCGAATGCTGGAAAGGTTCTTTTAAAAGGCCATTGCCTAAAATATTCCCCCTTTTTTATTCATGCCACTAATGACACTATGGCTACAGGGCGTAAAGCTTTGAGCAAAAAAAAAGTCGTTTTGGTAAATAATAGTAATAAATAGTTTTAAATGTTGTCTTTTGGGCAATCTAATTACACCTCGGGGCCTGATGAACAATAATGCATTTACCCACAGGTCGTTGTTAAACAAACTGTTTCTTCA
The DNA here is from genome assembly GCA_031002005.1 of Vandiemenella viatica. Taxonomy (NCBI): domain Eukaryota; kingdom Metazoa; phylum Arthropoda; class Insecta; order Orthoptera; family Morabidae; genus Vandiemenella; species Vandiemenella viatica. The sequence goes on along the minus strand of JARYHS010012519.1, from coordinate 101,299,528 downwards.
TTCCATTTATCACATGTTGTCTACATGTTATCCAAATTGTCTTTAAAAGTCATATTAATTTTCGATTAAGACCTTGACAACAGTATTGACATCAAAGGTGCATAGAGTAGGAACGTTGGAGATTTTCAGGAGTTTTGTAAGAGTATATCGTAACACAGTTAGAAATCAACAAAATGCTAAGATGCACCTTAAGCAACTAAACAGGGAATCAATATCAGCAAAGAAGAAAAAAGCTAGACATTCCTGCAGACATAATACAACTAAAACTGTCTGTAGTTAGGAAATTCAGGGGATGAGAAGATCACTGCCAATAAAGAAACGGGAAACGTTAACTAGGATAGAAAATGGAAGTTTTAAGCCACTTGTTCAGATTGTAATCCCGGAACAGTAGGTAAACAGGAGCTTTTCGACGAATGATGTAATAAACAGGAAATTAGAAACACACGACGAATATATTGCTGCGAGTGGTGAGTAGGTTAAAGATCATAAAGAATCTGATGCTGACAATACTTTTAAATATTGGAGGATGTGATATCGTATCATAATTAGGAAAGTTATGTGGGTTATATCTTGAGACTTCCTGCATACCATAAAACTGAAAATATTCCATCGATTTGTTGTTCAAAATTATGGAAGACAAATAGAACCTAGAACTATAGACTGATTAGTTCAGAGCGATTAGTTTAACCTAAACAGTTATCTAAGCACATTAGAAATGTTTGTGAGAAATAAAGTGGTCAGAAAATCAGCTATGCGGATTTGGAAGAGAATCTGTTATTTCTCTATGTGTAGACTATTGCAGTAAAATGGCCAAATGGTACAACATTTTACAGTATATTTCGAAGAATAGAATGGGGATGAATTACATATGTTAAATCCAGTTGGGGTGAATCAGGAGGTGTGTTGGATGGAAGAATTCCTTAATGCTAAAAAAACCAAAGGTCATGGAAGCGTGGAAATGTATCGAAACAGGTAGAAGACAGTACACAAGGGTCAGAAAATTGAATGTTGGGTCAACTGTTTCAAAATGGTACAACAATTTACAGGATAAGTCGTAGAGTAGAATAGAGATGAATAATGTTAAATCCAGTTGTAGTGAATTATAAGGTGTTGTGGTGGATGGAAGAATTCTTTACTGCTAAAAAACAAAAGGTCATGGAAGCGTCGGAATTTATCGAAAGAGGTAGAAGACAGTACACAGGGGTCAGAAGATTGATTGTTGGGTCAACCGTTTTCCATTACAGTAATAAATCATTTTTAGCTTATTTACATTAAAAATGTTATATATTTTTCTATGGCATAATGTTCCACAATCGAACTAACACAAAACAGTTACACAGGGACATCTTGAAAGGTAGGTCAACATAGAATGGACATAAATGTAAAAAGAATGTTGGTTTGGTGTGGTCATTAGTTGAAAGGGAAGTATTTTATTGAAGTCATGAACTGTAAGACTGTTGGCAATCGATTTGATAACTAACACAGTTTATCAGAACTAATTAGTGAGGTGGTATGGAGAAGTATTGATGCCTTGAATCTGCGTATCTGTTTGTGACAATGATATGGGAAGTGAGTGAACTGAAATACAAAGATTTAGTCAGGTTCTTGTTTGAAAATGGTGATGTTGTATGTGATCGATATGTATCAAGTACAGGAAATGGAGAAAATACAAATTAGGGCACCTATATTTGTTCATGAAAATTACTGTAGAACTCAATCAGTAACTGACAGGATAAAGAACTAGGATTTACAGTCACTGGAAGAAAGTAAATGGAGAAAGGGAATGCTGAGTAAGTGTAAAGCATTCATCATAGAACAGGCCTGGACAGATGTTGGAAGAAGATTTGATCTAGTAGCTGGTAGAGATGGCCATGAGAAGATATTAGCACTTGACTTCAGGTATATGAAAGTGGTGAATGTTTTCACTTATCGTCAAGGGAATTAATAACTGTCATTAATTATCCTGGGAGGTGTCAAACAATTTTCCTGATAAAAAAAACCTCATGTAATGCAAAAGTAATTCTATAGAGAAGGTTACAATTTGGTAAAAGCCAATTGTAGTTAATAAATCTTAATAAAATGAAGTTCACCGTAATTTCACCGCTATACCACTGGTTAATACCGTAGAAGGCGGGGTCGTTTTGGGAACATTCGTCTCCCTATCCATAAATATCTGAGGACTGTACTTGACTGTCAACAGTTTTTCCATGAATGCTTTTGTATTCCTTCAAAATAATCTGCATTTCCTCCATTGTTCTGCATGTTTGACGCTGTGAATTCATGGATGCATGTTTCTGGTATGCTCCAATGCTTCGCTCGATATAATGCAATGCATTCTGTGAATTACAAGCAGAAAACTAGCTTCAAATCACAGCATGCATCTGTTTTAAACATGATGTGTCGCAAAACGGATTCTGAAAATAATGGTCACACTGGATGCTTTTTATTTTTATTTTAGCTTTAAGCTTCTTCGACGTCGAGGTCACTAGAGGCGTGAAAGGACTGGAGGCAAAGGACGGGAAGGAATTCAGCCATGGGCCTTTGAAGGAAGCTTCCCGGCATTCACCTGGAGTGATTTGGGGAAACCATGGAAAACCCAAATCTGGATGCTCGGACCGGGATTCAATCCGAGGTCTCCCGAATGCGAGGCCAGATCTTTATCGCTCATCCACCACGCTCGGACAGTGGATGCAAAAATTTAGTCAACTAAGCACCGAATATTAAGCATACCTAACTAACATCTACAACGCACTCCCTTTACATCAAAATCAGTAAAAACTTATCATTACTGTAAAATACAATTTGCGTTATTTATTTGACATAAAATTAGTATTTCAGTGTAATCTGGTCTCCTAGAGATGTAGGAACACGATAATCAGCGTAACTATTTGACGTAAGTGAAAAGCTATTAGAATGTACCTTGAAAAATGGGGTCACAAAACTCGGATTGATACCCTGGAATAAGTCACAAAATATCATGTCTAAATTAATGTGAAAACTGATACATTCAAGTATTAATACTATATCAGATAATTACTCTCCGAATTATGCATTAAATATTAGAGAATTACTTCCATCCATCTACTAAACACATCATTGCTAATGACTGATATCATAAACTATTATTACTGTCCAACTTGACATATTTCTGTCAGGTTTGTAGCGACGTATTAAAGAAAGAGTGTAGTAAAAACAGTATTAATTTATTGATAGTGAAAATGAGGCGCAAACTAAAACCTAATCTGAATAAAAAGTCCTATCTTCCATAAGCAAAATGATATGGTTCCTCAAATTGCAGATTTTCTGCAATCATTCATTGTATTATTCAGGTTAGAAGAAAGTTAATGTGAAAAAACAAGAAAAGTAAAAACAAAACAAGAAAATTTTCTGAAAATCTTTTCAAACTGTGCGTTTTACGTTCAAAACAAAATAAGCAGACATAGACTACCAATACACAAATGAAAATGTAATATTTTACCTTTATTTCACCTCCAAATTTTTAGAATCAATATTTCACACAAAAATTTAGTCTGTATATTCAGTTTCGTTGTTAATTATCACTAATAAACAAGCGTTCTAGCGTTATATATATCGTTTTGGATACATAAATATTTTTATAATACTCGTACAATACTTCGTTTTCGGGGCTCTCTGGTTAGCTATTGCGGTTCTTTATATTGCAGGCGATAACGAGCCAATTACCATCCTTTAGTTTAGAGGGTTGAGCGTGCTCAACAAGTGGAAATGCGTAACACGAGCCGAGGCAGTTTCTAGAACCATCCAAATATTCAATATTTCTTCTGTACAAGGCCGTAAACTCAGAGGCTAAAATGTTTATCAGTTTAAAGTAATAAACGATAGTTAAAAATGAAATTTATTTCTCATTATATTAGCAAAAAACATTTATTTCACCTTCGAGACACGAAGAAAACTGACTCAGTTGAGCAATTGAGATCATGAATTATAAATCTGAAATTGTCTCAACTGAACGGCATTGTCTTATTATCTGTTCAACTAGTTCACTGAGGACTAATCAATTCTAATGTAATTATAGGGAAAATGTTACACGAAAATACTGTAGACCATAGAGAACTGCAAAATACTTTCTTTTTATTCATTACGGTATCTAAGTTTTGTGTTACGATTTGAAACAAAGCGGTACTGAGTAGCCATGCAGGAATTTAGTCCATGGTTGCTTTCAATCGCAGAATTACTAAGCCTGAAAAGCAGATCATCTGGATAACAACGCTGCTTTAGGCTGTCTGTATTGAGTATACGTCAGTATTTTGATACTCCTTCCAGAACTTCAGGGTATCGACTTCTTCTCTTTCTTGCACTCTTTACTTAGCAATTATTATTTTCGGGCTTTCTCCGCACTGACTTATATTTCTGTAGTGGTATCACATAAATCTCTTCATCAATTTACCTACCACAGATGACAGATGATTGGCCTATAATTTTCGACTCTATTTCTCACCCCTCCTTTATGTACCGGTACTATATCGCTCTTTTCCAATCCTCTAGTAAGCAGCAAGAATCCAGACTCAATTTAAATAATATTTTAAGATAAGGTACAATGTCACATACTGCTATCTTTAAGACATCTGTAGTAATCTTCTTTACACCAGCCCCATTATATTTTTTTCAGCTTTCTTAGTTCCTTCAGGATATCTTCACGGTGACTTAAAACATTTCTGTCTGCTCATTTCTAATTGTGTTGTTAAGCTCGTTCTCCAATTTACACCCTACCATTTCTGATTCATTGTCCCTAATGGTCTCAATAAACCAGTTACTTAAAATCTCAGCCTTTTTCAAATCCTCAGTAACTTCTTTTCCATTCTTATCAATAAGCGTCTTAACACTCTCCCTTCCCCTCAGTTTCCTGATATAGCCATAGAAATTTCTAAATGCATCAGTCAGTAGTCTCCCTGCACCAACAATACTCTTCATAAACTCGTCTTTAGCTACATTCTTTGCTATTATTAATTTCTTGTTTAGTTGTTTCAAATATTTCCTACTACCCTGCTGTCTCTTAACTCTGTTTTGTTCTCTTCTTACCAACCTCTTTAACCTCCTCACCTTCATATTGTAGTATACGGGTTCTCTACTTCTCTTTATTTCCTGTTTTGGAATAAATATTTCTTCCCCCTTTCTTATTATCTCCTTGAACTCTTCCCACCTTGACTCTACTGTATTTGTCCCATCCTTTCATTTGCTGAATCTTTCCCCAAAATATCTCTACAAATTCGAAACTGTGCCTTTTTACTTCTATTGTGCTTTCTGTTTCCGTAGCCCCATGTTGGGTAGCCACGTCAATGGTTCATATTTCTGTCTAGCCTAACTGGTGGAGAAGTTATCAGTAGCATGCTGCGTCAAGGAATGTCTATTCATGTGGGTGAACATTCTTCAAAAAACGGATAAGGTCCTTTTCGCTTGTCAGTCTCTTGACATCGACCACACAGGAAGAAGATTGCAAATGGTGACACTGTCAAACCGTTCAGGGAGTATGTGCCTACAGGTGATTTCAATAGATTTCTTATCCGTGACTTACGGAAAGTGATGCGTGCCTGTCTTTTCCGACATCCTGCATCGGCCAATCATAATAAGTCAAGTTGAACTTACGATTAGGTACGTAGGTCAGCTAGATAGTTGTGCCCTCTGCCGTCGGAATTCGACCTGTGCCGTCCTTTCGGCTTGGAGGAGAAATGGAGGATTAACGTCTTGATGAGATCTTGCAGAATTCTACATTCAGTAACGTGGCTGTTATTACTGCAAGGACCAAAGGTGGTGATGAAGTATATTATGCAAATGATCCATCACTACTGTAATATGCATTCTGTCCAATCAATTATCACTGACTGGAAGACTGGGTACAAAGATGGACAGGGATGTGGTGACAACTGACACAGGATTGCACTCTGTTGTTTTACAGTCGGGGGGATGAAAATTCAAAAACGTTGTCAACTCGTACTAAGGGGAAAAGTTATGTATGTCCATGCCTATCCACGGTTGATAGTCATTCTGTTACGTTTTTAGTTAATTCATTAAATGTATATTATTATAATAAATGTAATTTGTTTCGTATGTGACTTTAAAAGTTACTAACAGCATGTACAACGTTATTCTTTCTTGCAAGACTTACGAATTTCTAGCCAAAATTGGTTCACTAAATTTGTTTATATTGATATGAGAGGCAATATTCCATTACAAATCACACACTATATGCTTATAAAGAAAAGCTTCGTCTTTTACAATTTTAGAATCTGAATCAAAGTTAAATATGCTTCTGCATTGCACAGAAACGTGCACATTTACAGGTTGAAGTGACGGTGGGATATTCTGATGTTTCTACAAACAATAAGTTAGACAACTTCCGTGGCTTCGTAGCAGCCTACTGCGTTTGACGTATGAGATGATAAACAAGCTGCCAACAATTCGTTTGGTGATATGGAACTAACTGCATCCGTTAGACTATTCACACTCTCTTTTCAACCGGAATTCGGAGCAGGCGTTACACAAAGGATACGCAAACGCCAATCTCGCGTTTTCTGGGGCTTTTTTTTTTTCAGTTAAAACTGAATTTTGCTTGTATCGGCATGATTCATGTGAAATGTTGTTGAGTGACAATGTGATAGCTTTGTGTTCACTTGTTGGTCGTCAGTCTGTAGCAGTTGAGCGAAATATTCGATCAGATACTGTAAGTGTAGAAAAAGTATAGCCTGGGACAGATGCATTAAAAAATTCACATCTATTGCACAGCCATACAGCGCATACTATTCAGTTTCGCTGTAAGTTGCCCCTATATTGGAGTGGTATGACGGTCATAGTTTCGAATCCCACCACATTGTGCTCCCTTGCCATCTTAAATTCGATTAAATGTAATCTTCACGGTTCTCCGCCGGATGGTGTTGAAGAACGATGAGCTTTCGGTGTCGTGCTCTGCCACCATCATCAGGTTTGGTGTTACCGCAGTGACAACCAGAGCTGGCACTCCTCATATGACGCGTCGCCAGTGCAGCTCTGGTTTTCACTGCGGTAACACCAAACCTGAAGATGGTGGTAGAGCACGACACCGAAAGCTCGTCTTTCTTCAACAGCATGCGGCGGAGAAACAGTGAAGAATACATTTCAGCGACACGTCCGAAAAGACCGTTCACTCATTAAATTCAGTTGCTAGGAAATTTTCAACATTCAACTAGAAGACTACTTCTGCGGAACGCTGGAAGGTATAAGATGGACTATACCGAAACAAATTAACGCAAAGCCAATACAGTTCTCAAAGAAATTACAGTTGTGGTCGGACTGAAATCTGTAACGAGCAGCTAGTACACAGGTGGAAATTACTTTCATATTTTGGTAAAGAACGATAAGAAGTGTTCAGCAAAGTATTTCAAAATGTTTCCATAGATGTGCCCCGATACAAGCAGCTAGAATTAAGACGACCAGCCACTAAGGGAGCGTGCACAAACCACGTAGCTCCATTTTAGCCTCCTATTAACCCCCCTCCCCCCCCCCCCACGTAGCCCTGCGTAGCTTTTGCCTCTACGTAGCACGTAGCTTTTTCCCTTTTGATCCCAGAAGAAATTTTTTTACTGTTTTCTCTTGTTAGACAATTGTAAATTATATAAGGAGATAATTAACTGACAGAAATAAATACTCACATGCTGTTGTGTGTTCTGTACCTCATTTTAACTGTGAAAAATGTTATGAATGGAAAGCTACGTGGCCTGGTTCGGAACCCCCCCTCCCCCCAAGTAGCCCAACGTAGGCTTCCAGCCAAGCCCTCCCCCCCCCCCTGGACCGAGCCACGTGGTTTGTGCACGCTCCCTAACAGCTGGTAAAGTCATTGTTCAGCAGAAAAGCAGCTGCCATTACGAACTGAGGATTGTATGTCTTCTAAAGTACAATTAAATTTATAAGATATTTAATCAAACGTAGTTAATCATTTCAAGTACTCTGACGATCAACTGATAGTGTTACACACTAAGGTGTAATGCGTTAAATCTTAATACTTAAAATTCATCGACCCTTTTAATGTAACATTTTCAGAGTTCAATTTTCTGATTTTAAATCGTAAAACTTGTTGGTAATTTTCAGGGAAAAAGAGCAGCTATATCACAGTTCATACAAATAAATATAGAATGCCTCAGATATTTTATATTTCACTCTATCAGTGCATTGTTCTAATCAAATTCCATTCCCTAAATTGAAAAATTCTGGTTAATCCTAAAATATGAAGAGCGCTGTACTTGGCAATTCTGATGTCATTCATATTAAATGGAAAGTTTAATATTAACCGTTGAATAAAAGCATTCCCTCAGTGAACCTTTGCCATCCAGGCTCTTTTTTTATACGTTTCTTTGTCATTTTTGTTTTTTCTCCTGTATTTATTGTGTATGTGATTTAAATCTATGTTGTCGAATAACGAAGAGGAAACTCAATTTTCTGCTTTCCAGTGATACGTTTGCTACACGGTGGGAATTTTGTGCCGGAAAAAATCTGTAATACGGATACCGAATGATTTCTATTATCAAAGCACAGAATACTTTATCCGAAATTAAATATCTCTTCCCTTTTCAATAGATTCGAATTGGAAGTTTTGATATGACTACTTTATGCTAATAACTTGTACATAAAAAACTGTCTATCTAATCACATATAAAGTTCAAACAATGATAAATGTTTGATGAATCCTGTATGAGACAGTAAAGATGTTTACTTTACCTTCCCTCCATTCTTAGTAGTTCGATTGGTTTTCTGCTCTACAGTTTTTGCCAGAAACATTAATTCTTGTTGGCGTACAACTAAAACGTGTGTTACAGCTACATATTGAAAAGTGTGATATAACAATATAATATAATCATTTAAAAACTACTGCATTGACAACTGAACTATAAATGGTCTAGATATATTATACATACAAGGCTCATATATTTAGCTTACCGGAGGCATCTACGAAACGTATAATTTGTTCATAAAATGTTTTCAGATGTTTATGAATGATGAATATAGTCGCATATATTGCTAGTTTGTTCAAGATGTTAATCATGGTTGTTCGTTCAACCACCGTACAGACGTAAGATTTATTGCCTGGAACCTAGTCTATCATTTACCTTTCGCCTTAGGGCATTCATAAGCTCGTTTCGCTTCGTGTTATTTTACAGCGTTACACCAACTATTTCTCTGTGCGTAATGTTTCAAATCTGATCTGTTTCATACATTCAGTTATTCGTTGTACTTTCCTACTTGCCTTTCACCATATAACTTCACCTGCAGTTTTTCGTGGAGATTTAAAGATCTACACTTTTTGGCTTATTTATCTACCTTACTATAATTAGCGTTGCTTGTTGTTTTCTTACTGTTAAGGTACATAATTTTTTGCTTTTTTCCTAAAGATCATGTTGTCCCACATACTACATTTCTTCCTTCCCATAAACGATATAATACACAGTTTCGGTGCAGAAAATAAAATAATATCGCTATATAGAATTCTGACTTTGATATTCAAAGGTCCATTAAAGCCCTTTATACAGGGCGTTCGCCGGAAAACGCTACCCTCCCAGTCTGTTGCCGTCGGCAACTTTCTCGGTCAGTCGTGCCAGCAGTTTCCGCCACACGGCACCGTGAATCACCGCACTGTTTAACACCTCCGCTGCCCCAACAGTGCAGTGCAGTGACCCTTACATTGTTAAGAACGGTTTCTTTGCATTGTAGATAGTTTGTGACTTCAGTCTCTTATTAATCAGTGCTGTGAATAAACGTTTCTTTGCGGTTTGGCTGGTTTGGGGCTTCATACTCTTATTAATCTGTACCGTGTTTGAGTGTGAGTAAAATTATGGTACGTTACAGTTTGCAACAAAGAATATTTCTCTACGATACATATGTGAAGAAGAAGTCGTTTAAAAAGTGTCGCAGTAAATTTCGTCGCGAATTTCCTGGCGCTTTACTGCCAGCTAAATCAACAATTCTGCGTCTGGTTAAAAAAGTAAGAGAAACGGGTTCATTTTTTAACAAAAAGAGACTGTCGGTCAACCGTATTCTCACAGAGGAGAAAATTGACGATATCGCTTTTCGACTAGAACAGTCACCCAAAAAATCATTAAGTCAGTTAGGGCAGCGTGTGTCTCGAAATATGTTCAGAAGATGTGAAATGTGCATTACACAAGAGGGTCAACACTTCCAGCATCTTTTATAAGGTAAGCTAATGAATTACGTCACATTTAAATGCTTAGCACACAAGTTTATGAAGTTTATGAAGCGTAATTATTATGAAATAGTCCGCGGCCGACGGTCGAACAATGCCGGAAACTGAGCGCTCGCTCGCCGGGAGCAGTTTCTTCCTTGTAGCGCTAACAGTGGGTTGCGTTTCCCGGCGAACGCCCTGTATTTATGCCCAAATAATGGTCCCTCGGGTATCTGTAAGCCTATAGCATTATGTTTCTACACAATTATTTGCCGAAATAGGTTGATTCGTGAGATGTTCAATATTTCAATGCTCAGTTAAAACTATTACACCAAACTACAAACTAGTACTTGTGCCTCATTTTAGCCACAGGTCTGTAGAGACTTCCAAATTCAATGCTTCCGTGATATGAATCTTACTATTATATGCACAGCACAAGTAGTGATGCGGCATTAGATGCCTTGGAATCGCAAGTATATCTCTGAACCTGACGGTAGTTACGAAAATACGCAATATGGTAGCTGTTTAATTGCCTTAGTCTCCAATTCCTTCAATAATCGTGTGGTAACTGAATCCGTACTATATTTTACAACTGGAAATCATGTAACACGCCAAGGAAGTTGCAAAGAATGTAAAGGGAAATAATAAATGATAACAGATATTCCCGTTCTGAAAATGTAAGACTGAATGTATGAATTTCGGTATTGTTATTACTTTTCAACATGATCTCCGTTAAGATTAGTGCACTTGTTCCAGCGATATTTGAATTCATTATCCCATCTTTTTCAATGAGTTCTGCAAAATAGCCACGCAACTGTTGCCTGTGGATTCCTTTTTATATCATACTCGTATCAGAAATGTAACAGAGAAAGCAAGTTGATGGGAGAAGTAGTTCACTATGTTTAATGGAAGCATTTACTCGTATGTTAGTCAGTGAAATCAGTTCGGAAACTACAGAGAACCTGTTACATATTCGTAAGGACTAGTTCAATCGATCATTTAACACGACAGTCTCTCGGTACATTCTTCACACTACTTATAAGTCCCTTGCGATATAGACGCCGAACAACACAATAGTGCTAGATATTTGTACATTCAAAAGCTTCAAAGTAAAGAAGCTTTATGGAACCACTAGATGTTACCCGTGACTTCGTACGCGTGGACTTTCATTGCCAGAATTGAACATATAAATCTGTTAGTAACGTAATATTTGTCCCAAACAGCGCCGATTTGGCATAATATGACAAGAAAGCCATTACTACGCTCCATACATTAGTAAGAAAGCGCATTAACCACTGAGTTACGAGCGCCCTATACCGGAAGGTAGTACAGAGACTTACACATCCTATGTGTCTGTCTATCGCCGTTCAGCCATTTTATCAAAATTACATGACAATATTGTAACGTCTCGTTTTATGACGTTATTAAAATAAGAATAAAATAATGAGATGCATTCATTAATAAGTTAATTTGCAAAATTAATCCCGGGTAGGCGCCAAGAATGGAAGTGTTCTCTATCCGAGAGAAGCGACATTCCAATTCTGAAATACTGTTAATCAAAGCAATTTTAAAATACCATTAAAAAACACAAATCTTCATCTAATCAAATGATATACTGATTGATTGGAAAGGAAATTATTGAAAGCAGGGTTTACAACACCTATTATTTTCTTTGAATATAAAATTGATTGGTTTATTAAACAGAACTGACCATTAAAAGTTTCTTTTGAACAATTTAGAGCATGATTCTCATCTCAGAGCGTTGCCTAGGGTTGAATGACGCAAGTGTCTATACATCGTCGGCGTTCTTTACCGTAGCAAATGACGTGCAGATAAAACAGAGTCTCATAGACCTTGTTGACCAACTGGGTGAAGGTCACTTGGCGAAGTAGCTCCCCGCAGCTATCCGGCGATCTCCCATGGTGCGCAGGTGTGGATTGTTCGCTGGCCAGAAACAGAATGTCTTCTTCCCCGCTTGTTCGCTCCGTTGAAAATTTGCAGGCTCCCGAGTTTTAGCAAACGCGGGAAATTTCAGCGAGTCACAGCGTTTGGCGGGTCTTCCATGATCTCCATTGGCGCTCCTCATGCAACATAAAAAACTTATGGTTTCTAAAAGTTCGTAACACAGTTTGATTCGCTCGTTCCCAACAGAGGTGTTCCGCAACCTGACTTTTTCTCCGAAGCATCGTTTCTCTAGTTTCAACTTTCTACTGTACCAAGAAATCCTCATTTCGGCACAGTCCCTATACTGTCCTTTGAATTCCATTGAATGCGTAAAGCTTTTAACTTTACGGCCTGCCATAAATCGTTCGGTCTTTCAGCGCAGGTATTAGTCACCTGGCTCTCGCCGATGCCAAAGAAACGTGGAATTCACACGCATAAATTTACCGTCACCAAGGGATATTACAATATGTATTATTTCTGCAGAAAAAAAGTATTCTATGTCCTTCTTAACGGCAAGTAGCATCTCCTTGTCAAATTTCATCACGATCGGATTGGCCGTTTAACCCAAGAAACGTAACAAACAGACAGACAGATAGATGGAAAGACAGTGTTACTGTAGCATTTATAATATTAGTGTAGTTATCTAAGTAGCAGAAAGTATTTCTAACCTGTTTACTTCTAGTTTAGACGCTTAGTTCTTTCATATGCGGAACAGCTGCTGAGTTCGGTTCGATGGTGCACAACAGGACAGCCGCAATCTCAACTATCGTGTAATCAGCGTTAGGCCGGCACTCCTCTTTGCCTTGCAGATTGCCCAAGATTTCACAGGCGATGGCCAGAGGACTGCAAACAGCGAGCCCCAGGCAACTCATCCAGGGCGTCGCCAGCATGGGGGAGGGAGTTGATCCCTCGGAGGACAGCCCTCTGTTTGCGTTAGGCACTCCTCCCTCCCCAGATGCGCGGCCGATACAATTCCCGGGGGAAATTCGCTTAATTAATTAACTGCCTGCCACTGTCAAGAAATTAGGCGAAAATCCTCAGGCGGGAATTGTTGGTGCCGCATTGAGTTAGGTTTGTTGGCTGTTCCATCATGTTATGTACGGCATTCGTGTTTGCTTGTACCATGACAAATAAGAGGGAACTTTAACGTAAATTCCACTGCACATGCATGACGTACTACAGCATATCTTAATATACTACTTTAAACCTAGTAGTTTGTTGTTCTCTCCCAAAATACATTAAGTAATTTATATAAAAATGGTTTACTACAAAGTTACAATAGAAATATGTTAGATTTGGTACTAATACGGTTAAACCACAAATGAAGCCACACATTGTTAATTAACGTTCTGCTATTTTCATATTCCAAAAATAGCAGCAATGTTACAACCGGAACAAATGAAATTAATTATTATATGCGTAGAAAACACGATACATTGTCAACGCTATTTAGTCATTAAACATTTTCACGTCCAAAGATACCTTCTGCTTTTATTACAAACCGATAATCTTCCTGAAAACTTACCTGAAAAGTTAAAACGTTTTATCTGCAGACGACACTAACCTAATTGAAGTAAGGAACTACGTCATACTTCAAGGAGATTCTGGCTCGATTCTCGGCCCGGTCATCTAAACTTTTGTTTTCGACGCTTTTCCCGAGATCAGGTGAATATACTAATCCTGCCTTCAGAAAACCCACGGCCGTTTTTCTTCACTTTCCTTGCATAAATTTTCTCCCGGCTCTAATGATTTCAAGTTAATCTAGCCACAAACTACTAGTAAAAATGTTCGTTAATCACTTGAAAAATTAAATGCACTAAGAGTCAAATTATATTGTTTTACTTCATTTATTCGCAACCTTTAATGCAACGCAACACTGGAAGCAGAGCAGAACGAAGGATATAGAGAAAATACTGCTATCATTGTAAAGTTTGAGATTGCATTTCGCAAACATATAAATGCAAGATTTTTCAATGACTAGACGACTCCTGCGAAAATTTCGCGAAAATGATTAATAGTAAGGTTGGTGGTTTGTAATAGAGTGAAAGAAGAACCACCTCATTTGTTTATTTATTAGTGTAATAGATACGTAACAAAATTCGACGCCATGAAACAGTTTATGAATATCTCTGTGATATGTGTTACTGCTATCTAGCGGATTGGCTCTGAACTGTCTCATACTCACGACATTCGTAGTTATTACTTTTGCCCTTTAAGGATGAAATCCCGAAAAATTTTGGTCTTAATTTATAATGTTGCGTGAGTGGAAACCTTAATCTTTAAAATGATACCTAACTTATCTGTTTCGGTAAGATGTCAAGATAGATAGATGAATCACCATAAAAAATACAATGCACAAATAATGATTATTTTGTCCTTTAAGGATCGAATACAGAAAAATTCCTTTCTGAAAATATGATTTAACCAAAGCGGGGACCTTAATCTCTAAAATAATACCACGTTTCTCGATTTCAGTTAGGTATCAAGGAAGATAAATAATTCGTGACAAAAAGAAATACCTTACGGATATAATAACGCTATTGCCCTTTAAGGGTAGAATTCTGAAAAATTCCATTCTGATAATATGATGTGACGAAAGCGGTGACCTTAATTTTTAAAATGTTACCTGATTTAACTATATCGATTATAGATCAAGGGAGATAAATGACTCGTGACACAATAACGCGTTGTAGAAATATTGATATTTTTCCTCTTTATGCGTCGAATTCCAAAAAATTCCTTTCTTAATATACGATTTCACCAAAACGAAGATCATAAACTTCAAAATGATAATTCTGTTATCAATTTCGGTTAGTTATCCAGGGAGATGAGTGGCTCGTGACACAAAAGTCTGCATTTAGAAATATTGACTTTTTTTTCCTTTAAAGGACGAATTTGAAGAAATTGCTTTCTTAAAATATGATACGATCAAACCGGAAATCTTAATATTTAAAATGATACCTCATTTATCAATTTCCGCTAGATATAAAGGAACATAATGGCTTGCGACAATAAACACTTTATATAAATAATATACAGGGTGATTATAATTAAAATTTAAGTTTCAAAACGCTCTAAAAAACGAACCACTGATTAGAATGACGTCAAAATTGAACGGTGTATTATTGAAGAAGCGTTGAACGGTGGTGTGCAACCTTGCAGTGCACGGAGAATTACCCGAACATCGGACAGGCCTGTGAGCACGGTACATAACATTCTACGAAACATCCTGAAATGCTATCCGTACAAAATTTGCCATGTGCAGGAGTTCCTTCTGACCTGCATGCGCGAGAGGGTTTCGCTTTGGAATTTCTTGCTCGCATAGAAGTTGACAATGATTGGCCGTGGAAAATTCTATGTACAGACGAAGCCCATTTCCATCTGACGGGATATGTTTTATGATTTGTCGACGAAATTCTGATGCTTACAGCGGCATCTATCGCTAAAATTTGGAACTTTCTTTTGGTTCATGTTATTTTCCCCTTCTTCAATAATATGCCGTTCAATTTTGACGTCATTCTAATCAGTGGATCGTTTTTTAGAGCGTTTTGAAACTAAAACTTAAATTATAATCACCCTGTATATGATAGGTTTACATGGCTATCAGATATTGCACCACATCTCCGCTCTAAGGACATAGATGACGTCATGAAAAAGTCTGGTGGAGGATGAGTAAAAGAGCTATGAAAACGCGTTACTAGTTGCATTGTATCCCACATTCATACATTCATTTCGCTTACCGGGAATTGAGTAAAGAAATGAATAAATGCAGACAACTTTACCTTGAGTGTGGAAGCCAGCAGAAATTCTATGCGCATCGACGCTCCCTGGAGCAAAGTGTACAAAGAACTGGGATCAGATACGCGCGAGCAACGATGGGTAAACACTATTGTCAACAGACTTGGCGAGCGCGCGCTGAAAAGAGCCAGCCAGCCAGCTCCGAGCTAAGGAGCTCTCGCGGCGACAAGGAGCCTCCCCTTCACGAACTTCAATAGCACTCTGCTGCTCAGATTAGGTGATATGTGCCTCTACAAGGCTCCGCTAAAGAAGGTAAGTGTGAACGAAGACTCTCATACCGACTACGAGCCAAGACCTGCCTGAAAAAGAGCAGATAGCGTTTCTAATGCTTTGTATTACATTCGAGCTGGCACAAATGTAAAGAAAATTAATATCGTGACATTTATTTTTTACTTATATCGTCTCATTGCTTTTGTAAGAACTAAAAATGGTAGAGCAAGTAAGATGAAAGATAATCAAAGCGCATAAAACGGTGTAGAAGATAACACAGAGTGTATCACAGCTCCAAAGCTGTTTTTTTCTAAAGCTGAGTGAGGAGCAGATAAAAAAAATCCTGAAGATCAAAACTCATTTAGCTAAACGCACTCTCTTCAATGCATATGAAATTAATAGTATTTTAATTTTTTCTTTGCTTATGGTTTTACGCCTCGTCGAAGTAATTAGAGGCCGTAAAGGAATGGGAATGAACACATCCATGGTCTTTTTGAAGGAACCATCCCGGCATTCTCCTGGAGTTATATGACGAAACCATACAAAACCCAAATTGGATGGCCCGACAGGGATTCAAACCTGCATCCTCCAAAATGGGAGGCTGGAACGTTATCTCTCATCTACCACACGCAGTATATTTGTAGTTGTAATGATAACTATAGTTCTACAACTGGTAGAGTCATATTTGGCGTTATTAATTAATCTGTTTAATAAAATAAAGAGCAAGGTATCAGTGTGCCTCAGACCGGTGAGAAACAACGTGGCCGGGAACGAGGCCTGCCTCCCCCTCCACCCCCTCCCCCCGTTTTCCTGGTACCGGCTCTCCTGGTTGCGATTTTTAGGCGGTTTTTCCGCATCCATCAAGGAAAATGCCAGAATTGTCACCAATATCTGCCTCATGAAGTTTCACATTTCACAAACAAATAACACACTTATCAGTTATCACACACAAACATAGTTACACAATTCATTCACAAACTAATAGACTCTCACTTCCTCCATTAGTACGTAGTAGGAATTAGCAACAGGTATAAAATGCTTATCATCATCAAGGGCATTCAACCGTAGAATCAAAATTCCAAATTTGACCAAGCCAAAGATGAGTAAACCCCATCAAAAGGCATGCAAATCGTAATGTTGGAAAAAATAGTGAAGAAGAATTTTCAAACCGAAGACTATGGAATTTATGTCCACTTACTTCTAATTTGTGTGCTTATCATGAAAACCCCGTCTCCTATATTTTACAAAAAGTTTTAAACACGTGTGCATGAAATTAAATTTGGGCTAGAGAAAAAAAGTATTTAAAATGGAAAATACATAGATTACAAACAAACAGATACATTTTATTGATTCTGGAAAAAAAGGTCTAATTTTTGTAAGACGCTAAGAAAGGAAAAGATATATGACATACTACGTTGGTTTTAGTGTACTTTCTATGCAATTGTTAACAGAAACAGCTGCGAAATACTGCAACCTCATTTATGTGATATAGCTTTTACAGTGGAAAATATAATCAACCTTAGGGCGATTACGGATTTGTCTTGTGGACAGCTGTATTAATTATTTGTCTCATGAAGGATTGCCAGTATCTTAGGACGCTAGCTGTGATGCTGTCGTTGGTGGAATATGTACCAGGACCCTTTGATGATCCCGCAGCTGATGCCTCGAAGTGTGAGGGACTCATCTGGAGGCTTGTCGAGATCCGTGATGGACCCTTTTTGCTGTACTCTGGCTTCGACAGTTCTGTACGTACATATATGGTGTGACCCCACTTAATGCTGCACCAGACTCAAATTATTCATCCCTCAACTCTCTCCAGAATATGTTCTCCAACGCAATCCTCTGTCCGCCAATCGCAACTTGCGAGAAAGTTAAAAAAAAAAATAATAATAATACTGTGAACGGTCAACTGGGGGTGGTGGTGGTGGTGGGGGGGGGGGAGGGGTTGGTGAGCGGTAACGCTCTGGCCTCACATTCGGGATGACAAGACTTCGAATCCCCGTCAAGGAATCCAGATTTCGGTTTTCAATGATTTCCCGAGACCATAATACCAGGAAGGTTCATTCAAAAGACCATGGAAAAATTCCTTCATATTCCTTGTCCCCGGTCCTTTTACGCCTCTAATGAGCTCGACGTTGACGAGTCGTAATGCCATACACAAAAAATGGGGTGATCCATTCTTTACGTGGTTATGACAAATTAATACGAATTGTCCTGTCAGTTAGAGATAAACCTTAGCGAATGTTGACAATCTACGCATGTCATGTGCGAAATTGTTCGTCTCGTGCTTAGCCGCTCAGATTAAAGACTGAAACAGACTGAATCGTCTGGTTTTAAATCACGTACGTGCGTTGACCGTGATTGTGTTTACTGAGACTGGTTTAATCTTCCAGTATTTAATTTTTTTGGCAGGTATCGCTTGAGAAAACGAAGATATCTGGTCAAGACAATCAGCCCATAGAAGAAATGTCTTTCATGATTAACAAACAAGTTTACCTGATGGATTGTTTCAAAGCGTAAGAAAGGAAAGAGTTTATTTTAAAAATTACGCAAATCGCTTGTTCTATGTTACTTTGTGGTATATTATAAGTTACATATGAAAACTTGCTGTAGTTATAGCATAGTTTTACTGTAATCAAAGCGCTCTGAAATCATGACTATAATACTAATCTGATGACTTAAGATGCTGGAATGTCAATTAAATCGAGTTCATATTCAAACTCTGTGACCTTAAAAATCAATTCCTTAGCGAAAATCAACAGCTGCATATTCGGGAGTAATTTACAAGCACTCTACGGACGAGGTCGACTGGTAAAGTATTTGGCCTGCACCATTCTTGTTTTGATGGCAAATTTATGGGCAATAAGCGAAAATTGGCGATCAAAAGTACAGGCCTATATAAACTTATTAAGACATGCTACAAATATACTAATTGATACAGGATAAAATCGGTTACTGACGCCAAAAGCTTTTACAAGCAGCTCCAGATTTAAGACTTTATTTGTTGGCTTTTCGTTAATAGTTTGTGAAACATAGATGGCAATGTACCATCAGACACTAGCCACAACGACTATAACTTATGATACAATGGTGTATTCTCTAAAATAGTTTTTTTTTTTTTAAAAAAAAACCGAAACATTTCACGTCAGTGGAAACCTACTCTATGAGTAACTTTGTAAAACACTTTTCCTTTTAGAGGTCGTGCAATAACTTTATTTTATTTCCTTCTTTCTCTTTTATCTGAATATTTGTAGAAGGCTTAGTAATTTCATTTACGCAATGAATTATGCCTCAAAACCAACCACTTACCTTTACATAACATTCCTACAAGTTTTATATAATATTAATATTATTTAAGTAAAAAATTCTAATTTATTATTTTTGACATGTAACATCACTAATCAACTTTCAAAGAAAACAGTTACCATTTTAATATGATTCTTGTTTACTGTACTTCACAAGCGTCCGAGGAAAAATTATCCTTAATCTATCATTTTTTAACCTCACATTGAGATGACCCTTACCCTGTATTATTCAGGCAATGACGTTCTGTACATTAATCGAAACCGAATCAAAATCCGAACAGTATTTTTGGGAATCCCAAAGCAAAGAAAACTTATAGTAATTTGATAATTTTTACAATTTTACGATATAACTTCAAAATAAAACATACTCCATTTCATCCATGTGTCCACAGCTATTCATTAATCGAAACCCCATAAAAATCCTACCAGTAGTTTTTGCGTGAACGGTGTTACACGAAACATTATTCTAATTTTCTAATTTTTTCGTGCTCGGATCCAAGTGGAACATGCACCATGTGACCTGCAGGACCACGTGCTGTACATTAATCGAAATCCCATAAAAAAATACTCAGCTTTTTATAAAAACATCTAGATGAGACCTACCTGTTTTATCCACTAGACTGCAGACTGTTCATTTTAGCGAAACTCCCTCAGTATCCTACCAATAATTTTTGCGTCCGTCAATCAAGTTCACAAATTTAAAAACAAAAACAGTAATTAATAGTAGCTTATCCCAACTCATTTTTTTTAATATTTCAAGTACAAAAACTGAGCGTTGTGGATGAGTAGTAACGCTCTGGACTCGCATTCGGGAGGACGCGGTTTGGAATTCTCATCCGTTCATCCAGATTTTGGTTTTCCACTGCTTCCACAAATCACACCAGACGAAAGCCGAGTTGGTTCTTTCAAAAACCATTTTATAAATTATTTTCCGTTCCTTGCCACCAGACTTTCCCCACCTCTAAATACCTCGACTTCTACGAGGCTTAAAGCCATAAGCAAAAAGAAAAAAAAATTTTTTTTATATGTATAGATTTAAGGGTTTTCAGTGCGAAAAAAAGTTTAGTCTTCCCAAAACCTGTAAATAACATTTGTGAATTTTTATAACATCTCCATCAAAATTGTTATTTCAAAACTTAATTGTTGCTACCATAATACCACAAATCAGAACACAAATATTTCAACTACCACGAGTTTTAAGGCTCTGTCTTCAGACGTGCCTACGTTAGTGATCTTAATAAGAGGTTGCTACAGCAATATATAGAGGGCATATTTACCAAATAAACATAACGCTTCGTTGCGTTGATTGCTAACTAGTCGAGCCTTAGGCAAGCTTCACGTTAATTATAAGTTTTGTTTTTGCAGAATGTGCTTAGCATGAATATAATGTGTGATATAAACAGAAACAGGCTGAAATATAAACACCACGGTGGCACATAACAGTGCCCTCATTTTCGTTGAATGTTTTGTCTGGTAAGCGACTTGATATACAGTACATATCACAATCTGTATAAAACGTGCCTTTGTGGCTTTCAACAATCGTACCATAGCTTATTACGAATTAAATTCCCCGACGTAACTACCATGAGTAAGTTTTATGATTCAATAGGAACTTCACACATAAAAATCATTACTTTGAATTACTCAATGACAGTGATACTATATTATAGAATTATACCTTTTATTTAATCAAACATAGTATGTCTGGTTTTGGTACTCATAACAGACAGTATTTTTTCAGCGACGATCATCATTATTTGTATTAACTTTTGTGTTGCTAAAATGATTTAATAGCAAATTTTTGCTATTTTAAATTAATTATTTATCGATGTGGGACCTCAATAAAAAAAAATTCAGTTTTAAAAACAGTATATTGCATGCAGGGCTTAAATGCTTTGTTTATATTTTTTAATCATATGATTAACTTTTATAATGATTTAATTAATTGTTTTACGGCTTCTTGTGATAATGTGTAAGTTTGAAGCATGTCTTTCAGTTATTGTCAGTTTTTTCCATAGTTCGGAAAAGGATCAGTTACAGTTGATTGATGTACGCACCGTATTACGAGAACATTCGATCGTCGACGACCTTTCGTAACTTAGGCCTCATCTTTAATACGTAAAAGGATTGAAACAGATTTATGGTCTCTTTGGATTATTAGTAATTTTACGCTTATCCGTTGTAAACATGTCATACTTTTTGAGTCAACACTGGTTGTATATTATTAAATGAAGCCTAGTTTTTTTTAAAAATTGAAATTTCTTTTATCGTAGCGTTTCATTTATGATGAAATAACCTAGTATTTTCATATAACACGCTTAATTTCACAATTGACGTATAACTTGTCGATCAGATAGACTGAAAACTGTCAGTTCTGTAACACACAGTTCCTAAAATATAATTATTGATGCTATAATTCTTTTATTTGGCACTAAAACTAAGAAAGATTTCAGCGAAACATCGGCTTATATATAAGTAAAATAAAATTAAATTATGATATTATTTTATTATTCTGTTTCAATTGACCAGTATAAGGAAAATTTTTGAATGAATATATTAAATCGAACAATTGTACTTGTTCCAATTGTAATGCCATACAGTAATGAAGCTATAAACTAAATTCTGCTTTTCATGTAGAAAGAGAATTATTACTCCCATTACCGTGCTGACGGTATTAAATTACACAGAAGCCTCTGCAATCCGACATACACTGAAGAGCCAAAGAAATTGGTACACCTGCCTAATATCGTGTAGGGCCACGCGAGTATGCAGGGAAGTGCCGCAACATGACGTGGCATGGACTCGACTGATGTCTGAAGTAGTACTGGAGGGAGATGACACCATGCATCCTGCAGGGCTGTCCATAAATTCGTAAGAGTACGAGGGGGTGGAAAACTCTTCTGAACGGCACGTTGCAAGGCATCTCAGATATGCTCATGTCTAGGGAGTTTGGTGGTCAGCGGAGGTGTTTGAACTGAGAAGAGTGTTCCTGGAACCATTCTGTAGCAATTCTGGAAGTGTGGGGTGTCGCATTGTACTGCTGGAATTGCCCAATTCCGTCCAAATTCACAATGGACATGAATGGATGCAGGTGATCAGCCAGGATGCGTACGTACTTGTCACCCGTCAGAGTTGTACATAGACGTATCAGGGGTCCCAAGTTACTCCAACTGCACACGCCCCAAACCATTACAGAGCCTCCACCAACTTGAACAGTACCCTGCTGAGAAACAGGGTCCATGAATTCATGAGTTTGTCTCCATACCCGTACACGTCCATCCGCTCGATACAATTGGAAACGAGACTCCTCATACCAGGCAACATGTTTCTAATCATCAATAGTCCAATATCGGTGTTGACGGGCCGAGGCGAGGTGTAAAGCTTTTTGTCTTGCACTCAGCAAGGATACATGAGTGGGCCTTCGGCTCCGAAAGCCCATATCGATAATGTTTCGTTGAATCGCTCGCGCGTTGACACTTGTTGATGGCTCAGCAATGAAAACCGCAGCAATTTGTGCAAGGATTGCAATTCTTTCACGTAGAACGATTCTCTTCGGTCGTCGTTGGTCCCGTTCTTGCTGGATTTTTTTCTGACCGCAACGATGTCGGGGATTTGATGTTTAACTGGATTTCCGTTATTCACCGTGCACTCGTGAAATGGTCGTCCGGGAAAATCCTAACCCCATCGCTACATAGGAGATACTCTTTCCCATCTCTCGTGCTCCGATTATAACACCACGTTCAAACTTACTTAAATCGTGATAGCCTACCATTTTAGCAGCAGTAACCGATCTAACGCCTGCGCCAGACAACTGTTGTCTTGTGTATGCACTGCCAACCGCAGAGCCGTACTCTCAGTATTTACATATCTCTGTGTTTGCATACGCATGCCTACACCAGTTTCTTTGACTCTTCAGTGTAGAATTAGAAGAAGAAAACCAAATGCAGTGATACAAACGATGTAATTAGGTACAACATGTTCCTTACCTTTCAATAAAAAAAACTTCATCACAATTGAATTTGTACTGAATAATGAGGGTTTTCTTGTCGTTGAGGTCTAATGCAATCTGTTTTTCTTTACTACCAGAGATATTCTCCAAAATACCATTAGTTTTTGACATTTACAATTTGTATTACAAATTTTATATACATTATTTTATATTTATAATCAATAGTATACTGGCCTAACATATGCCCGTAAAAATACGCTTAAAATTTCTGCTTACTGAGAAGATACTGGGCTTTTGAACATCAGCACTAGATACCATTCTTTCACAGTAACTGGAATGATACAGGTTTCCTTACATTGGGTGCCAAAACGTATGATCATCAAAACACACTTATGAGGGAGGTGTCTGTTGAAGCAATAGATCTGGCCAAAGATTTGTGGCTGTGGATGTGAAGTGAAATCATCACTTTAAACTAAAATCGAAGCATCCGTCAGCTCAGTTCAAGCACGCTAGTCATTCTCCTTGAATGAAGGCAAAGATTTTTCCATTAACAGGGGAAGTGGTGGTGTTTGCTGTTGAGATTCTGACGGTTTTCCTCTCCTGGATTCCTTAAAATGGGAGAAACCATCACAGGGCATATTATGCTAATCAAGTGTGAATAACATTCAAGTGAAAGAGAATAGGTAAATTATCCACAAAAAAAATTTGGGCAATGCCTCCAGTCCCGAGTGACCATGACTACAATTATCGAGTGTATGTTTCAGCTTTTAATGTCCCATAGTTGGGAGCCGATATCATAATGTAGGGCCGTAATTATTATTATTAATAATCTTTTATACTTTCATGATGTCTAGCAACTGGCTTATTGACAAAATGATTAGATTACATTCCACGGATTGGCGCAAAATGATAAAAAACAAAAGAGTAGATTTCTTATTTCCTAAAGTACTAATTCAAACATTCCTTAAATAAGTACATTGATATGTAGCCTTCTAAACTTTAGAGAACCACTGCAAGAATCTTTCTGGAGTTTATGGGTTTCCAAAATAACTGGGTAAATTTAACTGGACATTCTTCAAAAAAAAAAAAAAAAAATATTTATGAAATTTAATTAATCAGACACTGGATCACTTAATACGTACTGAAAATACTCTTGTTAGAAATTTTTCTAATTTTTTTATTACGTTTCTGTTTTATATATACCATTTGAGAGATAAATTCGCAAAACGAATAATGAACTGCATTTAAAAACAGATTGCTTCTTACAAGAATTATTTTTATAGAATTTAGTTTAGTAAAAAATTCTGTACAAGCCACACCCTCTGCGCGATATTAATTAACAGTTTCCGTATTTTTATTTTAATACATGTAATTATTTTATCTCCGGCTGGATTAAAATCAGAATTTAATTGTGAAAGATCTCCTTATTAAAACTTACTTGTAACTAAATGAGTGTATTACCGACTTCAAAATAGGGTAATGAGTAGCATGAGACTAATATTTCTTGACCGGTATCGGAAAAAACAACCTGCTTTTAGCTTCTCGGTAACAGAAGGTGGACAGCACTGGGCTGGAGACCCGGTGACGTCAGCTCGAAAGAGAGTGTGCCCAATTTAACGGGCCAACTCCGGACGGTGGCGAAGCTGTTAGGCTTATTGCCTACAGGCTCAGTGTCGAACCCGTTCCGCGATCAGGCCTGCCAACCGAACAGTTGCCCATGTATAATTCAAGCGGCGGCCGTAAGAGTGCACGCCGTTCGCGGTAACTGCCCACCACCCCCCACTCTCACCGCGACCCTCTTCCACAAACTGGTACCGGGCGGCCGTTTAATTGAAAGCTTATTTGGATGGAATGGTTTCCACGGGGGAATCTGAAATTAAAATCCAGCCCCACTTTCTGCATCTGTCAGGGATGAAATCGTTTGATCGGGCTCGGTCATGCCGACTACTATCTCTGGAAAATATCTAACAGGTGAACCGTGTGCGGTGTAAGGGGGCAAGAGAACGCAGAAAATTAAATTTCACCACATGTAATTCAATGCGGAAGAATTATTTTGGTATTAATTAATTTTGATGGAGTGATTCGGGATAACGTATCAGTTCTGTGTAGTTGATTGATGTACACGTCTCTTAAACCGATTGTTACAGGGAATTGGTTTATTAGGCAAACAAATGAAAATAATTGCATGAATCTCCATTTGAACTTAAATTAAAAGAGAAAACATATCACAAAGCTGCATGTATCGGATTAAAACCTGGGTGTCGTTTCTTTCAAAATAACACAAACGATTATTGAATCCATTAAGTAATATACAATGGCCAATTTAACATTTTTATTAATTTTCAAAAATGTAATGTTAAAAACGGAGGCAAAGTGAAGTCTGAATGTTTATTTTCGGTTTAAAAAAAATCTCTTTTTATGATATTTATTAATTCCAAATTCAATCTCATTTATCCCTCCTGGGACGAATGCTTAAGAATATAGGAAATAAATAGAATTGGCATTTCAAAATGCAGCACTCTGCACTTAAGCGAACTCACATTAGTCAATGACTGGGCTTAACAGCTTCAGTAATAAATTACAAACCACAAATCTCGTGTGGCTTGATGTTCGATTTGCAGAAAAGCACATTCCGTTTAGTTGTTTCCAAGTGCTGTTCAATTAACGGACAAAATACTTTCCACCCTCATACGTTTATGGCAAAGAACGGTAGTTTGTGCGTTGATTGATGGCCTAATTGCTCATGGCACTTGCATTAACTGTTTGCACTGTAGTCCGTTTATCAATGGCGGTCTGTTCATAATTTATACGGTGGCCGGGAGTTCGGCGGTCATTTTGTGCCCACTGTGCAGTGATCAACAATGGAAACCTGTTCCGGGGATGAACGCGGCTGGAAATGGTCAGCCACCGCTTTGAATCGCAACAGCCACTGCTGTTGATGGGTCTGCGCACATGGGACGCGTTTTAAATACTGCCTGCAATTTTCATTTGGTATTAACAACACTGTGGGTATATAAAACTGAAAGTCATTGCAGCCAGTCAGCTAATGGAGTGAAACCAAAGCTTTTTTCTTTCGACTGATTAGTTGGGGAAACAGAGAATATATGTAATGCTAAGCAATTGTTATGGAAGTTGGGAAAATTATAATTATCACACATGGCAAATTATTGTACCTAAAAACCTACTTCTGTAATACAGTAAATAAAATTTATTTTCGTAACATATAAAATTTCACGTTTGTCTAAAAGTGAAATAATTAACTTTGCTCATCAAAATGTCTAATTCCGTAGTTCTTCCTTCATTTTGAACACATTGCTTACTCACCTACCTAGATTGCCTTGCTTCCTGCTACAATATTTCAATGCACCCCTCCAGTTGCATTTGTTTTGTACCAATCTCTTCTTATCTGCATATAGATTACAATCCGGATCGTCAACATGACGCTTCACGTACTATTAATTTTTTATTTCCTTTTTCAGTATTTTACTTTACCGAGTAGCTTTTCAGACTGAAACAGATTATGGGTGATGAAAAAAGTCATGAAGGGAAGAATTTAAAGTCCTGCACATTTTTAGTGTGCTTATTTCTGCTTTGATACTTCCTCAAAGGCTGATAGCAACTATCTTTTTTAACAAGCTCAGATGTTCTCAAGAGGATGTCGAAACACGATATTTATATGTTTGAATTAATAGATGTAATCTGAACTTGCAGTCACGGAAGCCATGTCAAATTTTTTTATTTTTTATTCTTCTCTTGGAGAATGCAAATAGCTTTTAAACACAACCGGGAAACCTCAAACATTTCCACAAGGTCTTGAATAGACTTCTAATCAGCATTTGGATTAATTTACAATATTACAAATCTTCCACATGAGTTCAACTTTCTTGCTGTTAACAATAAGAAATCGACGTTACCATTTTTTTATTATCGTTGTTCCTCTTTTTCTTCCAAACATTGCCGTAATCTACTGTATGCTTTCACTTATACCTTTTTTCCTTGATTTTCAATCTCCGATGTACTTATATTAAAATAAGATTATTTTCCTTTTCTTACCCGTAAAGAGATCATATTATAAAGTAGTACTATTAAAAACTAGCCGTATTGATGCTTGTAATTAGACAAGGATAAAAGTTTTACAGAATTCAAGATGTTATGCCACTAAGCATATTGCGTATTGAGACTTTCCGCAACTAAAATGAACTTTAACCGAATTGTCTCGCCAGCCAGATCGGACGTAACCCACTGCTAACACACTATTGTAATAAAGTATACGCCCACTAGTGTCCTATAACTAGTACTGCGTCTCATAATTATCCGTCCACCATTCTGATTATTTCTTTATTATTAAAGAACGCATTAGCTAACTCCATATAGAAATTTCCGTAGACAGCATTGGTGAATCAGTTTCTATCAACGCCTCCTCTGTCGGGGGTTGATAGCTTTTTAGCATAAATGTACAAAAATTAAAATAATTTCGTGTGGTCTTTCGACCAAGTGCATAGTTTCTTAGCAGCTGCTCAACCTTACACCCTGTAGTAACAAGCTAAAATAACCTGGTTATTTGTCCAGGTAAAGGGTATCTACATATTACTGTGGAATCCGAACCACCGATAGTGTCCTCGATAAATATCATTTTAATTTCCAAACCATTTCATTTCTGAATAATATGATACCGATGGTTCGTAATCCCATAAAAAATTTTGACTGTGAATAGATACTAAGTACAGACACTTTCATCTCAATGCAGACCAAAATAAAGCATGTGAGAAACAAGGCTTTCCCGGCGTATTTTTGATACGAAATCTTCGCGGGTTCTCCACCGGATAGTATTATCGAGAGACAAGCTTTCGGCGGCTTGCTCTGCCGCCATCATGAGGTCCATTGTACGTATGTGACAACTAGAACAGCACTGGCCCCCTACGGATTTCGCGAGACTTCCAGTGCAGATCTAGTTGTCACATTCGTACAATGGACCTGATGATGGCGGCAGAGCAAGCCGCCGAAAGCTTGTCTCTCGATAATACTATCCGGCAGAGAACCGCAAAGATTTCGTACAAAAATAAAGCTTATTTTACTTCGATCAAAATCCAAGAAGCAGTTTTTGACTGAATCGTGTTCAGCGAAAGATGAATAATAATTTGTGGGCCCCTTTGTCTTCATATTTCATATCCTCGGTTTCACATCAAAATTAAACATATCCTATACCAACTATCCGTAGTACCATGATCAGTATATTTTTCTAAATCCTATCATATTCCATCCTTGATGTTGCGTGAATTATGTTCAACGAAAATCGAAATTAATTTTAGGACACTTTTTTCTTAATTTCTCCGCTTTCCGTAAAACAAAACAAAATATCATTATATATGGTAACTTTGATTGCACGCTGTATGAAGCTGTACCAACATTGAATCCGTAGTTCTTGCAAGAATTCCTTTCAGTTAAAGAATGAAGTGGGTGGATAGACAATTATCTTCTATATTTTTCATCCTACCGAAGCCGCGTGAAAATACAACATGTCTCAATTTGTTCATTATTAATAGACATTCGGGTTATGCCGCGTTGTTTATTTCATTACCTGAGCTTTCGGCTGGTATCCTCCAGCCGAAAGCTCAGATAATGAAATAAACAACGCGGCATAACCCGAATGTCAATTAATCCTGAACAATGATGGCCGCGGAAGTCTGAGGAATCATGTCTCAATTTACTCAGTGACCCTGGGATGCACCTGTTCAGCACCACATGAAAATCTGCGTACCTGGAATAGCCCGCTCCCAGGGGCTACAACTTGGAGGAACAGAAGGATCACAAAAATGCTTTTAACGCTATATTAGAAATAGGGGAGACTGGAGCAAGTTCGCAATTAGCTTCTATATATATATATATATATATTTTTGACCACGTGAGCTTTATAGTCTCAACTACTTACCAACAAAACGACAGTGCAAGTTCTGTATTTGGGTGGGAAGAAGAGGCGATTCTTATAAATTTAATTCAGTACCTAATTTTTCTAAACTGTCTTATTGATTTTCTGTACCACAGGCTTCATGGCATAGGCTTAGTTTGTGTAGTAAATTTGAATCATTGAACTGAGGGCTATGTTTCCCATTGTTAAAAACATTCATTATCAGTGTGATAGTTGCTACAACTGCCATCTTTGTTATAAAAACGTATTTGGGGCAGGTTGGCCATCTCTTTTCGGGTTTGGTTGGCACATAGGCAAATGAAGAAACTAAGTGCAAAGAACAAGACCTATTTTACTATTTTAAGTTAGGTGGGGAGCCTAACTGTGAGCTACGCTGACAGAGATGATAGCTTTGATGAACGTAACGAGTGAACCAGACCCCAAACATCCCGTGAGCAGGTGGTGGAAATATCTAGCCCAGTTAACATCTCTTCAGAAGACAAAAGGGGTAAAGTAGAAAGCTGAAGAGCTAAAAGCTTCAGCTCAACAATAACTTGTAGTGGTCATATACGATGATGCGCAGTACACAGGGATCGTAACATCATTGGACGAAACATATGTTCTTGTTAAGACAACGGTAAAGTGTAGTAAGTTTTGGATATGGTTTAAAAAAGTAGATGATATTTGATGCAAATATGAAAATTTGAGGAAAGCTCTTTATGCACAACTAATAAGTCAAGTTCAATAAACCTTCCTGGTCACAATGAACCCTGTTTGATTTAATTCCAATATTTACGGTCCCTTATTTCTTTTAGTATCTCTCAGGCTTGCTTTCTGCCGTATATTATTGAGTTTTTTAAATTGAAATATATGCAAATGAATTACAATAACCTATTTTTATTTACTTCAAATATTTCCACGAATTCCAGGGTTTTTTTTCCCTCAATCTCAAATCTTCTTCTTTTTTTTTTTTTTTTTTTTTTTTTTTTTAACGTTTCATGAGGTCTATGCCACCTAACCCCATTTTGCGTGACAGCCAACCCCGCATATGGGGTTGGTTGACCAACCACAGCTTGTACCGTTTGGTGATTTCTTGCAGTCATACAAATTAATATTCTAATTTTAAAAAATAGAGAAATGTCACCTAATAGATACAGATTACAGTGATATATTCAAAATTGGGGCAGTATTCATAGAATAGTCTGTATAAATCAAAATGTGAAAACTTGTGCCCACTATCCCCAGTCTCCCTACAGATTTGGCAGGGCATTAAGCTGCGTGGGTTTAAATGACAAGGCCAGTAGAAAGTTTGAGAGCTAGGTAGCCTCGCGATGAATTTACGTGGACAGGTGCACTTTAACCAAAACTGCGACAGTTACCAGAAAAATCACCGGCTGGGAGTTTCTGCCGCAAGTGTGTGATGGGCCAAAAGGCGGGTACACATCATAAAATGCAAAGCACGAACGGGTCCAAGGTGAGACGAGCATCCCAGTGTGTACCTGTAGCCGAGTCATGGAAAACCGACAAACAACCCGAGGCGATTCGAGCGCCATCCGTCACTAGTCGGTACTTCAAAGGGAATTCAGGGTTGCCACAAATTCTATGTGGACGGGTATTTCTAGTCGTACGTCTGCCTCTCTCGTTCACACTGCTTCTTTGGCACTCAGTCATCGTTTAAACACACTGTGCGTTAAAATTAAATAAAATCTCTATACAGGGTGTTACAAAAAGGTACGGCCAAACTTTCAGGAAACATTCCTCACACACAAACAAAGAAAATATGTTATGTGGACATGTGTCCGGAAACGCTTACTTTCCATGTTAGAGCTCATTTTAGTTTCGTTAGTATGTGCTGTGACACAATACGCCATTCTCCAGGGCTGCATCAGCGCATCAGGGATTCCATGCGACGGAGGGTGGATGCATGTATCCTCGCTAACGGAGGACATTTTGAACATTTCCTGTAACAACGTGTTTGAAGTCACGCTGGTACGTTCTGTTGCTGAGTGTTTCCATTCCATGTTAAATGTGATTTGAAGAGAAGTAATAAAATGAGCTCTAACATGGAAAGTAAGCGTTTCGGGACACATGTCCACATAACATATTTTCTTTGTTTGTGTGTGAGGAATGTTTCCTGAAAGTTTGGCCGTACCTTTTTGTAACACCCGGTATTTTACTGAAGGAGTTTTATTGTTTCTTTTTGTGCGGACCATTTTTGGTTATGAATTGACACAGAGAAAAGGCGCTCTCTTTTATTAAGTCGTAAGAAAGGCATCCCATATTGTGGGAGAAGGAACAAAAAACTTTATCTTAGTCTTGTTTAAAAAAAAATTGATAGAGAAAATACTTGGCGTGAAGCAAGTGCACTTAAGTGGAGAAGAGACTAGCGTTTTAGAAAAGGAAAAAATATGAAGTATTAATGGCTCGGAGGAGAGAGAAAAATTGAGATTTAAAAACCGTTGGAACAGGCAAACGTAAGTTGTTCCAGAATATTAAGCGTCTTAAACCATTTAGTTTTGTATAAATTAACGGAAGGACTTGCTAAATCTTAATTTAGTTTTATTACAGTGATTGGTTACTCTGTTCTTCTTCGATGATACTATTTAAAATAATTGCCCACGAGTGTGTAATCAAATCCGTTAAAGTTTAATTGCTGACCACCTTTTTTAATTTCTTAACTAACTAAACTAGCCATCACTATGAATGCAACAATAGCCATTGCTAATTGTCACCGTACTCCATATCCACGATCTAACTCCACAACACTGCCAACTCGACAGAACAAACGAATGTCTCGTTCGATGCCTAGGCGAACTGCGTTCGTGAAAAACAAAGTGCACATACCAGGCATCCTTTATACCGCGCCTCAGTCCCATTCATGCGTTGCATCGTACTGACGCGTACTCTCCTTAAGAATCGTCATTTACTGCTGAATGCCGAGCATTAACCGGAGAGTATAAATCTCTTAATTGATGCAGTTTCGCTGCGTATATGGCTGAATAATAAATAAGGTATAATAATACAGTAATAATGATACAGAATATGAATGACGGAAGAATATTGGGTTTTTGAATGCTGATTTGTGATCGGGTAAGGGCACTGTGACATTGGAGATGTTCTCTGTAACAGAAAAATTAAAAGATCCCACAAGTCTTACAATTTTTCCATCGATATCCTCTTTTCGTTACATTATTTCACAATCTAATCCTTTATCTAAAATTTTTGGCTCTCTTTTTGTGTATCGTTTGACCTAGATACCGTTCGGTGACATTTTATCGCTATTGCTTTCTCAGCACCATCCAAGGGTCACATGTAGGTTTAGTGAAGCAACTTAGACTAAGATTTTCTGAATCAATTCGTTTCGTATTTTATATATTGATTTAATCTTCAACTACAATCTACCATGCCGCACTTTGATTGCTTCAGTTTTTCCTCTTTCTAGTACTCCCAAAGTCTAAATATTAAGTTGGTAATATTCTGTAATAAATATACAATTCTCAATTTTCATTTTTACAACGTAGGTGTACTTACTAAGTGATTTCTCCTTATAGAGAAATCTCATTTTTCTGGTAGAATTATTCTTCCAGTATCAGTTGTTACAGTATCTGGCTCATACAACAACATTAAACGTTCTGGGATGGAACTGAGAAACAATCCAGTAATATTGCTGTGAACAATTAATATTCTCCATAGTTACTACCTTCGTCTGACAGAGATAGGGCATTGCACGAAACCATACACATCAACAGCAGTTTTGTACTTCCTCTTCACCTTCTCCCCTCTCTTAACGTTTGATATTTTTATTATCTTTACTACCTTTGAAATGTAACGAACACAATTAAAATTAATTCCTAGACGTTCAATTAAAAAGAAATTGTCTCTAAGTATAATCTTCATCACCTAACACGTTTTAGTTCTGACTGCTCTCTGAAGAGGGGTAATACTCAGATCATTACACAATCCTACATTACTTAAATCACCTGATGGTTCACAGGTCAATAGATATATTGATTTTATCATTAATGAGTGTTGTTAATAATTCCTATTTTCTCCGTCAGACCGTTGCATCCACGTTTCCAGTCTTATATCTTTAAACGAGCAATTCTTGTATATACTGTATATGTTATGTGGACATGTGTCCGGAAACGATTGCTTTCCATGTTAGAGCTCATATTGTGGACGGCTGTGATACAATACGCCATTCTCCAGGGCTGCATCAGCGCATCAGGGATTCCATGCGACGGAGGGTGGATGCATGTATCCTCGCTAACGGAGGACATTTTGAACATTTCCTGTAACAAAGTGTTTGAAGTCACGCTGGTACGTTCTGTTGCTGTGTGTTTCCATTTCATGTTTAATGTGATTTGAAGAGAAGTAATAAAATGAGCTCTAACATGGAAAGTAAGCGTTTCCGGACACATGTCCACATAACATATTTTCTTTGTTTGTGTGTGAGGAATGTTTCCTGAAAGTTTGGCCGTACCTTTTTGTAACACCCTGTATATATATATTGGATCTCGGAAACGGCTCTAACAACTTGGATGAAACTTCATATTTAGATAAAGTTTTGTTTTTTAAGTTTGTCTAAATAGATGTCTTCCCTGCAAAAAAAAAAAAAAAAAAAAAAAAAAAAAAAAAAAAAAAAAAAAAAAAAAAAAAAAAAAAAATGTGATTTTACAAAAAATTAGCAATTCTTGTATTTGGTATGTCGAAAACGGCGCTAACGCCATCTCGTAGATGTTTCAGGTACCAGTAAGCCGGGCTGATGTTAGTTAAGTTTACTTTGATTACAGCAAGGAACTCCTATAACTTTAAACGAATATTTTTTGTATACTAGCTGACCCGTGCGAGAAGTATCGTGGTCAGTCACCGAATGGTAATATAATAATGTGGAAATAAGTAAATGCAAGTATCTATTAATGAAATTATTTTGTTTTGAAGGGTAGTAATAAATATCACTTTCACTGTAAAAAGTCGTTTTCATTAATTACTACATGTTTAAATGTAAAACATTTAAAAAGTAAATGTTTAAAAAATATTGGCTTCTTCAGATGTTCTTGTTTCAATCTTATTTACTTTACAAAACTTCTATGAAAACAATATTAGTAATTATAATGCGATCATTTTTGATTTTCTGATTGAATGTGTCTTTTAATGTATTTACAAACTCGTGAAAAAGCCGCGTACGAGTGTCCATACAAAAAACAGGTTCTCAGAAATACAATATTGCTTTTTGAAGTGTCTGACCTTGTGCTTTATTAATGTTCGTAACGAAGATTAGTTCTTTTGGGAATTGTTTTCTTAACATTTGGAAAGGCATGGACCAAGCGTGGTGGGTGAATGGTTAACGTTCTAGTCTCGCATTCGGGAGGACGCTGGTTCGAACCCACTTTCGGGCATCCAGATTTGGGTTTTCCATGGTTTCCCCAAATCACTCCAGGCGAATGCCGGGATGCTTCCATAAAAATGACATTGCCGAATTCCTACCCGTTCCTTGTCCCCAATGCCATCCCGCCTCTAATAACCTCGACGTCGACGAGGCGTAAAGCCATAAGTAAATAAATAAGAAAGGCATGGCTGATCAGAAAGAGTGAAGTTACTGCTAGGTATGAGCATAGTTTTATCGGAGTGAATGAATTTTGCACAAATGATGTACTCATCTATGTTAATGAAAACATATCTTGCACCATTAATTAATCCCTGATTAGCATTAAGATTTGTATTTAACATAATAACAGCAATTTTCTTTAAAAGCAATTTATGAAGTGGTAAAAACCTTCAAGCATTTTACTTTAATCAAATGTTACTAAAATCTTGTATATTGAATAGAAATCGAAAGATGTCTTGCGAAGATCGGTCACTTGGATGTTATGTAAATATTTTATTATTTTCTTTGAAAAATTTTGTCAAACCTTCTTTCCGATTAAGCCAGAACTTTTTAACTCTCTTTTTGACATCAACTGCTGTTTCACTTTTATCAACACATTGATCTTTTCCTCTGCGTTTTCGTCTTTATACTGTTTCTTTTGAAACGAATATATTTTTTCCCATTTCTGTTTAACATCTGGTTGATACTTCTCGAATTTCTCATCGAGAATAAATTGAAGTTTTCTGTTTTATTTCTGAGTTCCATAATTTTGTATTTTGGAAATTTGATATTCAATATTTTGCGTGACTTCAAGCAAGCTGTGCTTTTTCCGGTTCTTCTCAAGTTTTTTACTACTTAGCTGCAGACTGGGTATATCTCGTGAGATTTACCATCTATTCCACCTGAGAGGAAGCATCATGGGAGTTTGGCATCTCCAGATTGAAAATTATTTGGTAAACATTCGAACGGTTGATTGTTCGAAGTCAGATAGTGTGTATCATTTCTGTAAATGATAAAACTGATGTCATACTGATACATAATGTTTACTAGTTACTGGAAGAGTCTGATAAACATGTCAATCTATTACATAATTTCCTCAGCTGACACACTCACCTCTATTTCTATTGACTGTAGAAGGGAGACGTCACGAGTCGGCCTTCACTCGCAAATTAACAGTGACCAGAAATATTTTTGAAATTGGGGGTTAAGTGCACAGTTTAATAGCTATGCATCTGCTATGAAATTAATTGCCAGAACACATTCATTAAGTTCAGTTTTCGTGTAATTTTTCTTTTTAAAGAAAAGAAAGTATTGACGGAATAAAAACTGGAACTACAAGTACTTTTCAGTAACATGTCGCTAATGAAAGAAATATATAAAAAAATATATAAAAAAATTTAAAAGAACTTATATTACTTATCGTATCTGCTGTAACCACGAATGCCAATTGTCATTCCGACTTAGGCTAAATTTCAATTTAATTAAAACTTTCCTTAATGTTTCTGCTAGGCCAAAGTTTATACATAACGGTTCATTTGATTTTTACGTATTTTACTGACCAGCTTCGTTAATGGTCTTTGTTCATTTTCGCTGTAACGGAATTATTAGGATTTTTTAAAGTGGACATCAGATCAAATCGTGAATACCGAGTATTCTGGTAGTTCATTTCTTCGGAATTGCTCAACTATTTAATAATCTAGAATCTGTATTAAGTTCTCTGGACACTATGACCAAAGATTACATTTTGAATGTTTGCCCACCCTCAATAAAAAACAACGTGATGTTTTCTGAGCAAACAGGTATTCTTCAAATTTTGCAGAGTGACGTTTTAGAGTTGTTGTTTTTTTTAATGGCATTCGGCCATGTTAGCCATTCAGCCAGCTCAATGTGTGTGTGTTATTTTTTTTTTTTCGTTTTTACAGTGTATAGATTTCATCCAAGTGTGATTGTTTTCTGTCTTTTGTAGGGACGACACAAGACGAACACAACACTTAATTAAAACCACCCATGCCCTCGGCCGGACTCGAACCGGAGACCCCTGCAACGCGAAGCAAGCACGCTACCCCTACGATGCCGGGGTCGGCCGTTTTAGAGTTAAACACAAGTAAGTATTTCAGCAAGTTCTCTACGACCTTCAAAGCAATTATACTACTGCGCGTGTTTAATACGTCTATAATACTTCTGAGGTTTTCAAGTTCAAGAGATTTTATTCACCCTAATGGTGAAACACAGTTCAAGTTCGTATTTTATCAGATCAGATCAACTTGTCGTAATCTCTGACCCTAAAAACTGGAATTATTCTAGAGGCATGACGATACGCAAAAAACAGCCACGGTCTTAAACAAGTTAATTACTAATCACTGTCCGACATGATTCAGTGGCCGGGGTGTGTGGGTAAATACTGTAATTAGTCCGTAGCGCATGCCATCTCTAGCTGAAGTGATTTGCTGAGTAGCCGTGCACAGATGAGCGCCAACATCAGTTACGTAGCCCGAGAGGTCTAGTGCGCATTTGCTGCCACTACGAGCGCCCTAATTCTAGACATTCGCTACGCACCGCAAATCCAGCCCCGTCGAGCCGTTTATAAGCCTCACAGCCACGCTCGCAGTGTGGCCGATGGGCTTAGTGTCAGGCGCCAGAATAATTTGCGTAGGAGGCCACAAAGCAAGAGTCAGCCGCGGCCGCTACTCTGGTTTTAAACACATAGCGCTCATATTATAGTTGTGGCCAAATCTATTGGCGGGTGGCGTCAAATGCGCCGTTGCCAAACCGTGCGCGTAACAGTTGTATTCACCTCTTTACTTGTATTAATAGTTTGTACCGTGTGTTAAGTAATTTATAATCAATTTTCTGTGATAAAATATTGATGCATATCATTTCGTCATTGCAGATGAATTTAATGTAATTGGAGGTTACAAAAGACCTGTTATTTATTATTCTATTACCTGCGCAGAAAAAATATTCTCGACATACTAAGGAAACTTATTGAAATACTCTTCTTCTTTTATTTGTGGCTAAAAATCCACGTATTAAATTTTATTTTCAGTTTGTATATTTATAACTAAAATCAAAATTTTATTTTGTTATCCTCTGCACTGAAAAACTTGCATAATTAACGGCAAAATTATTTGTTTGTATATTACCACTCATCACTGTCGTAAAATTCGTGTACTGTTCTCCTGGCAATGTGCCTGTCAAAGTCGCTAAGCTTTTGTAGAGTATTGTATTGTTTCATCTTTTTCTTTCGAGACACAAACGTAGGTTATTTTCCCTCACGACACAAGCGCTGGACAGTTCTCAAACCGACATCACAAGCTGCAGCGCAAATAGCCTGTTCATTCCCCAAATTTTTTCGCAATATGGTTGTTTTTGCGGTAACAAATCACTACAGTTTTTGATTTTATTACTATCAAGGATGTCCATATTTTTCAAGTTTTTTCTCGCCAGCGTACATGTAGATGACAAAATTTCACCATAATTGTCCACAAGAAGTTTGAAATATTTGTGCACATTGTGAGTGATAGATTTACTCTGCCGGTGAAACTCTGTTGTCTTCTTCAGCCGCGGAGGTTCTACTGTCGATGACGTGCGTCTTGTTGGAGTCGTTAGATCTAAAAAACCTGCAGTAGGAGAATAAGTGTCTTCCCGAGTATCCATTTTTAGTACCACGAATCTCTTGCTAAATTATCCCAATTACAAAATACTACACTTTTTTGTTGGGAAAAATTGTTACAGTAAATTACTATAATTAACAAATAACTAAAACGAATTGACATCGCACGTAAAATTCGCACATCACTAAAACTCAAAATATCCTCTCTCGAGCACGCTCACCCTCACACTAGCACACTTTCTAATTCCCATTCACAGGTTCACATATTTTTTGTGTATTGAAAGGGAAGTGGAAGGTTTGGGGTTGGGTTGCGAGCTGTTGACGCTCGTACTAGGCAACACAGGCCGCTCAGCGTTGCAATTTTATAGTGATAGAAAGAGAGCACATCGCGAGATTGTTCCCAAGTTCGGCAATAGAGCGTATACACAGACCCGCCAATACATTTGGCCACACTTATAGACCTCTGGCCTCAGCGCGAACGACGAGCGAAGGCAACTGTTTTCTTCCGTGAGCGTCAGTTAGTTTCAAAGTATGGCCTCGTTTACACGACG
Source organism: Vandiemenella viatica (assembly GCA_031002005.1). Lineage (NCBI taxonomy): Eukaryota > Metazoa > Arthropoda > Insecta > Orthoptera > Morabidae > Vandiemenella > Vandiemenella viatica. The sequence goes on along the minus strand of JARYHS010012519.1, from coordinate 101,260,702 downwards.
CGAGTTGACTGGAACGACAGTAGGGTGGATCTTCGATGGGGAGGGGGGGGGGAGGGAAAGATAGTGAACCAGCATGCAAGTAATAATTTGAAGACAGTCCATTATCAGGACAGTTCTCTTAGTCGAACGTTATGATCTTCTTGAAGGTATGTTCATATTCCAAGAAGGAATTAATATTGTTGCTGATTTGTTAATTATAACGTTTAATGATTATAAAAGAAAATTCCGAAAATGGATAAGAGAGTGGATATCAAAAAGAAACGCTTTAAGTGCCTCAGCGACATTTTATATTGAAGTTGCAATTGAAGATGTAGAGAGTTAGGAGAATCATTTAAGACTAACTGTATCTCAATTTGAAGAGCGGCTGTCATATATAAAAATAAAAAAACATCATACCATAATGAGGCAATTTGTTTAATATCATCATTTCTAAACCCTGTTCTTATAACTTTTATTCTTAAAATTCCACAGAATTTCTTGGCTTTCACGCACTTCTGAAGATTTTAATGCATCCGCTTCGCTCCACTTGCTCGATTTGTTAGTTGTTGCCTTCTTGTTTGTTGAGCTCGCACGCCAAAAGTTGGTCATGAACCAAGTTCACTATCCTCAGTTAACTGACTGTCTTGAATTTTGTGACACGCGCACCAAGACAGTCAACTCGTTCCAGCCAACTAGCATCTTGTAAATGCAGCCTATATAGTACGCTTGAAGTTGTGAGGTGCTTTCTCTGTATTGTCTTATGTAAATCGTGATTACTTGGTAGTATCAGATAGTATTCTCAGATATCTATATAGCAACGCAGCTAAACAATTTTAAGCTAAAATATTTTATTGGTTCTATGACAATAACACACCCCAACAATACTTTTTATATTACTATTATTACTTTATTTAATTAATTGTATGTGTGTTTGAATAATTGTATTGATATACATAAATTAAGCTATGTATCTTATGATTTCCACAAGCCGTAGTATGTATAGTCTTTGGGGTAGCTATAATTAATGTAAGAATTTTTGGCCTGTAACACCTGGGATGCCACACATGCATTATATCTAGACACAGGTGAGAGACGGAAGGTTTGAAATGTGGAGAGTTGAATGTTTAATTTTTATGTCTGCAGTTATTGTAAAAGTACTATAAAGAATATTAATTTAATGTAATTTTAAGTATAAATCGAGTGTTACTTTCTTTTGGAACAGTCATTTTCATTTAGATAGTAAAAATAATTTCGATATTTTCGGCGGATCAAATTAATTAACATAGTTTTAATTTAAATACGAAATGAGCAGAAGCTTCAATGTGTTCGTGATGAGGCGGGCCTTCTCTTCAATAACACGCTGTATTCCCCTACAGGTTATTAATTTATGTTATACTTGGGGGGTTGTCCTGGTGTTTATAGGCAGCTAATTATCCACACCAATTAGAGGAAAGATCATAGCTGGAAACGATTAAATAAATGATAACTTAACTTTCTTCCGTTATTCAGATTTAATAAGAGTAATTCGTAATAATTCATGAAAAAGTGTAAAATATCTCAAATCCAATGACTAATGCGTAAAAGTCACCTTCCATTGGACGTTCTTGCAGGTAATTTTAACTGTGGTGGTTCTTCGTTGTCTTTTGCACCGAGTATCGTATTAATTTTTGTGTTTGTCACTGTTAAGAAGCGCGTGTGTATTAATAACTTAATTTCTTTTTGTCTTAGCTCTACGTCCCATCTACGTTAAAAACATAGAAGCTGGAGTGCATTAAGATAAGGAACTTGAAAGAATTATTAGGTAACTTTGTTCTGCAGTAATCGGCCAGACGAGAATGAAGCCCTTAATAATGTCTCCTGCGTTCTTTTGAACAGCAGCAACGTTACTGTTTGTTAATAGGATTTTATTTCAGTTCAGTGATAGTTAGAAAATAACTCATAATTGAATAATCATTACGTATCATCGTGAATTTATAGTGTAAATCATCTTAATTTCAAGCATAGAAGCATTGCACCTCAACAACTAATAATATTAAAGGAGTTAATAATTTTTATTTCTTTTAAAAGTCACATTAACGAGTTATTTCAAGATAAATATATAATAAATGAGTGCTTGCATAACATAAAGAATTTCTGTGGGATTTCTTACAAACGAGTTAAAGTTTATAGTACCGCCAAATTCATTGAAACAAATAAGAAGTAACAAAACAATGTTACAAGTATGGTAAAGAAAAAACTAATTGTACTGAAATGAATTCATTATTTCCATAAATCTGTGTTGCAAACAACATGCCCTAATGAGAACATCAAAACGTTCATAGCAGCGAAGGTGGTGCCACTTTCTCTGCTCCGTCATGAATATGTTAGCGTAAGTCCCTCGTTACACTCTGGGTGGGATATTGGGTCAATATTGGTACTTGACACACGAAGTTCGCAGTTTGTGGATGCATAATTGAAAGCTCAAACGACGAGGGAGTAGTGCAGTGAACAAGAACTGTGTCATGGCACACGTGTGAAGTTTGCTCGTAGATTTCTAAGTACACTCCCGTCTGTGAAAGTGACTGCAATATTGAAAGTGTAAGGGACTTAACTACCTCAAGAGTCGATGTGACTGCTTTCTCTTAAACAAAACCGCATCTGGACTTAAATTAATGTAGTAAATTGCAATATACATTCTGTTTAAACAGAATGGAAAAGCTATATTTGTTTCAATATCGAGGATCGAGTTATCGTAATTGCTTTTGTAAATTATACTCTTTTACAAAATTATTACATTATAACTTATATTAAAATTTAAGCAGCGTGTTAAACTGATGTGATATCTGGCATTTTCATTGTAATATATTATGTTGTGCCAGCTACCATATTTGAGGATGTCATCGATGAATCGAAATTGTTAATTTTGTCCAATGTAATGTTAATTCAGTGGCAAGATGTTTTAAGTAAGATGAAGTGGCGTCTTTGTTTGCATCGAAAATCTCCTTTTGCTCAAACAGCTGACAACAAAGTATTTCAAGAAGAAGGTACGCAAATTTTGTTATTAACTATTCCATTTTAATATTCTGTAGAGAGTCTGATATTAGTATAGAAAGTATTATTCGCTGAAGTGATATAAAATGCACCTTATGCGTTATCATTTAATCTTATTGTCACAGTTGAGAAATTTAATTACTCTTGGTGACACATGGCACATTCATCCAGCAGTATTCATGTTTATAAAACCTCAACGTAATACTTTATCTAGTTACATTATGGGTACAAAAAACAACTCGTAAAATAAGCCGTGCAACTAAAAAGCAAATACAGTTAGTTCAATATACATAACTCATCAAGTAAATAGCAAGTTTCGAATAAGTTAGTCGTATGGTCCCGCCAGCTAATAAAACTTAACAAGAGCCCTAAAAGAATCGTGTCAATTGAACCTAAAACCGATTCGCTTGGCACAAGTACATGGAAATCAGTCACTCACAATCTCGGTAATAAGTATCTTAACAAGTACTCATGCAAATAACTAATTTTATGATTATTATCATTTGTTTGACGCACTTTATATCTTGAAAGTAGCTCCGTACAGATTTACCAAAGAAGAGACATTTAAAATGTTTTTATTTGACTGTGTTAATCTTTGAAACAAATGTATGCTTTCTAAATAAACAAATAAATAAAAGTTGTTGTAACAGCCCTCAGACCTAGACTTCAAATCGAATTGTGTTTTATGAAGCATTTGTAGCAAGCGAGAGTTTGATTGAATATGATCTTGTATGTTTGTCTTGCAGTTTACTGTAAATCAGTGTAAATGGATTTTGTTTTTTGAAAAGAAATGATATAAATACCTTTTAATAAGTTTAAGGAGAGAATTATGCAACAGAATTAATTAAATGTTAGTAATTCCAAGTTTTAAGGTGAGCTACGATGTTTAAAGAATGATTTACTACAGTTTAAAATGATTATGTGGATAATTTTGTGTTTAAGTATCTTTGATTTTCATTTCTGAACAATTCGTAATGTTTTTAAATGATTATGTATTAAATTTGATTGTTTTAATATGTTTTTAATTGTTTAAGTATTGTTAAAGTTCAAGAAATATCTGTCGGAAGCCTTTGTAATGTTCTAGAACTTTCGATGAACCTTACATAAAGAGAGCGGCAGAGACTCAGAGACATTGATTCCAGGGACAGTTTTTTTCGACACAGTTTATGGACAGAGTTTACGTGTACTGTGAGAGTTATGGTAATATTGTCTTTGGAAAAAGTGTTACATGTGACTAGTATCTTTGAAATTGTGTATGTCTTCGAGAAATAAAAACAGTTAAAATTATAAACTGTATCATGGATTAATTATTTCTTTTTTTAATTAAACCACGAGACACCTAATAGTGTTATACTAACTTAATATTCCAAAAATACATTGTGAAGCAGGAAAGAAGGAAATACATGACTCGACCTTTTATTAACTGTGAACTTTAATGACAGAAAGAATATTAAAGACAAAACTTAGCTGTTAAAATCGTATAGGGGTAGTGAACTTATTTTACCTTTTTGAAAAGTTAATTCAAAAGTAAACCAAATCAGAGATCACTAAAATGACAAAAACTAGAATAAATAACAGAATTTTTAAATGAACTAAATAAAATTTTTCCTAGATAAATTACTTTATATTATCAAAGAATCTCATTTTCTTTTAAAGAAAATAAAAAGTCTGATATGTTTTAGAATGAAGATAAAAAAAAATTAAAAATTGAAATCTATTTTCTAAGAATCTATAAATATGTTTTGGAGATGACTACTGGTTGTGATGGTGCATCCAGGCCTGCCATCATATAGGCGACCCACAGGCAGTTCTGCGACGAAGACGAAAGTCAATAAGCGGGCGACCGCAGACATGAACGCTGCTTCGTAATTGAATCTGCCAGAGCACCCCTCCCTCCACCCTGTTGGGGTGGATCCGGGACACAGGTGCGGAAATGTGACGCCCACCCATCTGTCTCTCATCCTGACAGCATGTCAACATCAACGATTTTTTTTTTTTTTTCTGGCAGTAAATTTCGAAAAAATGTTTCTTTATCCCTGGCAAAATAAAAATATGTGGAAGTTTAATTTCATCTACACCGAGTGGTTGAAATATTTATGTGCATTAGGCTTAAAATAATCTTGCCATGAATTCTAATGATCTATTGAGTAAAATATTACACACTAATTTCTATATCACTAGAAATCTGTATTAAAATATTTACGGTAGACTGGTTTTTTTCCCATTTTTCAAAATTGTATCACATTTCACGCATTCTAGAGTTCTTTTAAATTAAATATTAAGAAACTTTTTGTAAATACCATATTTAGCTTCTTTAATTACATATTATTAACTACTACATATTATTTACTAACCCCAGTGTGTGGATATTCAGCCTTGTTCTTTTCCTCAGTTTGAGGGTTTACCATCAGACTCTTTAACCATTACGTAGTCTAGTTTGTATCAACCAAAAATATTGTAGCATGGAGACCAATACAGCTTTAATAAGATATGATCAAAGCGGTTATTCAAATCCGATTCTAGGCTATTAGAGCCTTCTTTATTCTGAAGACTGATAGTTTTTTCGTTACGAAGGAGTTTGTTCTAGAAGTAGGAAGATAGTTCTGAAATAACGAACCTCCAAATGCTGGAACACTATTTGTGTACAGTTTTTAAGATTCTCAGCAATACGTTTTATCTTTCTCTGTTACATTTCTACTTTTTTAACATCTAACCGCGACCAGCGTTTTTTCCTAAACAGAAGAAGTTGCGGCTAGACTTGGACTTAAAGGTTTTTACAACCAATCCATTGAAATAAAATAAACTTCTACTAATGTAGTTTTCACTAAACCAGTTACTTGAATAGTTGCTTAATAACTGCAAACAAAAATTATCGATCTCATTAAGTGAGCCATAACGCTCAGGTTGACAAACGGGAGGACATTCTGTTTTCGTTTTTCCATCGTTTCCCGAAATCACTCCTGGCAAATGCTGGAATGGCTCTATGTCTATACTCTGCAGTTCACAACTTTGTGGTGGGCTGAGGGTGTTTTGCACCAAAAATAAATATCCCGTATGGCACGAGGGAGCAAATAGTTCATATAGGCATCATTGGTATTCTCTAATCTTATCTTTCATGTCACTGAATAGGTAGGTGGACGAGGCGTCAAGCTCTAAACCAAAAAAAGAATGGTATATACATGGAAACGTTCAAGCAATACAAGTAGATTTCAGCTAGATTACATCGTGACTAATCAGAGATTTTGAACGAGTTCTAGACTGTAAAGCATACGCTGCAGACTCTTACCACACACTGACAGTTATGAAGTGCAGGCTCAAATTTAAAAGAATAAAGAAGCAACGCATGAAGAACAGACTTGAAGTGAATCAACTTAAAGAATTTCACATGAGGGAATGCTTCCATTATGGTCTTTATTGAAGGAAATTTAGCCACTTATAGCATTTTTTTAAATAGCTTTCCCAATTCTACTAAGCACGGTATGATTTTCCGCTCCCTATATTGAGAAAACAATCAGTAGCATGTTCTAACAGCCCTCAAACCTACAGTAGACTTTAACTGGAATTGTATTTTATGAATTATTTGTAGTAAGCTAGGTGTTGAGTAAATATGAGTTTTTATGTTTTTCTTGCAATTTATTGTGAATTGGTATAACTGGACTTTGTTTTATGAAACAAAATTATGTAAATACTATTTAATATGTTCACGCACAGAACTATGCAAGAAAAATTAATTCCAAGTATTGAGATGAGTTACGATGTTTACAGGACAATTTGCGACAGTTTAAACTGATTTATGTAGATACTTTTTTGAGTAAATATCTTTAATTGTCATTTCTGTGCATTTCGTAATTATTGTAATTGATTTTAATATGTTTAATTGTTTAAGTGTTGTTAGAGTTCAAGAAACATCTGTCGGAAGCCTTTGTAATATTTTGGAACTTATATAAGCGATCAGCAGAGACGAGTTTGGAATAGTTTTTACGTATACAAGAAGTCTTATAGTTGAGTACTGTGAAAGTGTATTGTCTTAAAAAACAATGTTGAGTGTAATCGCTGGGGTTCTTGTTTATATGTGCCACCAGTATCTTTGGAGTCGGATGTCTTCTAGAAATAAACAAAGTTATATTTGAAAGTGTATCTGGGACTAATCATTTCATCATATAATAAAAATCCGAGATACGTATCAATGCAATAAGTAGCAAGACAGAAACTGAATTACCTCTGTGTACTAAGATCGTAAGTTGGCCATCGTGACGAAGATTTAACGCCTCGAGGTAACAATGTCCTTTGGGAAATCTTCTTCTTCAACCACCAACCTTGCTTCTGCAACTTTATATCTTTTCAACTTGACAACACTGTCTGTATAGACGAAAACTTCTGTTTCTGGGAAAGTAATCAGTTGTTGTTAGCAACACCAAGTTCTTCCGCCTCACGAAATATCAAAGACGGCTGATCTTTTATTGGCTATCGTTTGTCTCTCGACTGGTTTGATGCAATGCTGAATCCCTACCTATCTTTCACTAACGTATTCATCTCAGCATACCCATAGCAAACAACCCACATCCTCTACTATCTTCTTCATATATCCTAATTTCTGTTTCCCTCAACAGTTCTTACCTTTGACTGTTTCCTCCACTAACAAATTAATCTATCTCGGATGTCCCTAAATATGACCAACTATCCAGTCTCTTCTTTCTTTAGGACTCTTCTACAAACTTCTTTGCTCATCCATCATTTCAAAAACACGTTCGTACTTGATCTTTCCACTTAGTTTTCAGAATCCTTGTACAGCACCACGTTACAAATGCTTCAACTTTACGTATTTCTAAAGTGCTGTGCTTCACACAGAGTGTTTTAGAAAGCTCTTTCTGAGTGCTAGATCAATATTTAAAACTAAAAGTCTTCTGTTTTTCATGAAGGCTGTATTTGCTACAGCAATTTTGCTTTTAACATCATCATTAAATTAATATAAATAATTAACAATTACACAGAATAAATTATTATTTAAATAGCGGTGAAACATACGCGCCAATAGTAACTTCCCTTAAAAAATACAGGATCATTGAAATTCATTGTCGGAGTTTCAAAAAATTCCTACACTTAGCACAATTGAGATACAAATTTGAATCTTATTTTGATGTGTAAAGAAACTCATCAAGTTTTTTTACATCCATTACAAATATTCGATATGTGCGCCCTGTGTCACTCTGCACACATCTGTGTGGTAGTCCATTTCATCCCACACGCGACGCAGCATGTCATCAGAAATGTTTAGAAAGGCGGCCCTGATCCGTTCTCTCAGTTGCGGAATAGTCGCAGGTAGAGGAGGAAGATAAACTTGATCCTTGACGTAACCCCACAGAAAAAAATCACATGAGGTTAAATCTGGTGAACGAGGTGGCCAAGCCGTGAGCATTTGGTCACTGTCGGCTCCGCGTCCTATCCATCACTGCGGCAATTGTTCGTTGAGAAATGTTCTGACCTCTCGATGGAAATGAGGTGGAGCACCATCTTGTTGGAATATGAAATCATCCACCTCTTTCAGCTGAGGCAGCAACCACTCAGAGACCAAAAAGCCTTCTTATTGCATTAGCTGCCATATTGCAAACACTGACATCTGGCGGAACAAAACATAATTACAAGATTTGCGGCTGCTACAAAACAAAACTTTGAGAGTTTGTCTATTAATCCATGTAAAGATAATACGAGTACCTGCATGTTTAGTACACAGCCGGTAAAAAATTCATGAAACTCCGACAATCATTTTGAATCACCCTGTACTTTGTTACTAAACGAGACTTCACTTTAAATTCTTTGTGTGTTCTGTTTAATTCGTTCAACATGTTCCTTCAAAATTTATTCCAGTGCCTGAACGCTTTAGCTACTAATTACCTTGCGCATGAAATTAAGTTCTATATAATTTTTCCACTTGGTGGCCCTCTTTGTGTCTTCCGGAAAAGTAGGTATTTTCCTTTATCTCATAATTCATATCTCATCATACACACTTACAATAACACAAACTGTTGCATCATGGAGAATGCAGAGCGATCTTATTAATGAAGTCGTGTTAACTGCATAGCAGCAATTCTAGCTTAATGCATTGGTGGAGTATAAACAGTGTGTACAGTAGTTGTTACGTAATACACAGCGGTTGCTGGAGGATCCCTTGAGTAACTCCACAGACCGCTTGTGCTGAGAGGCGGCATCATGGCGGTGACGTCTGCGTCCATCACTCCGTACCTGCTCTGTGTGCCGGGGACGTGTTTCTCAGTCGGAGAGGGAAGCTGCTGCGGTAGTGCTGAATAATGGGAGGGCTGTTTAACCCTCGCAGTGGATTAATTTCAGCGCTCTGCACTGTAGCGCCGCTCGCTACTGCGGCTCCTTAATAATAATGCCGGCGGTTCAGCTGGCTGGAACTGGGGGACTTCGAGAAGCGCATTCACTGCGCAGCCAGCTTAACGTGGGAGATAAGCGGCATCCGAACTGCGTGGAGCAGGGGCCACAATCGTTACATCCGTCAAGGCGCAAAGAACAGTAATACGTAGTTTCCCGTCAGAACTATTGTCGCGTGTTGAGCCGAGCTGAGACTTTTGATTACGACAGATGACCTTTTGGATTCGTCTCGACTGCCACCAGTTATCGGTACGGTTAACTGTATGTGACATGGTGCCGAGAAATTAGGTTAAATACTTATTTGATACCGGCAGTTAGTAAAATAAGCTCTACATATATTTATACTCTCTTCTGTTAGTCTTTTAGTAGACATCTGACAAGACACTTAGCATAATTTATCTAGGTTTATTATTATATCTTACTAGATTCCCTCAGAAACACACGCGTATAGCGCAGAATTGCAGCATAATACCAAAAAATGTTGAGTTGTCCTAAGCCGTTATTATTCTCAACAGTAAAGGTTTAATACAAACTTCTAATGATAACCATCAGCGTACGTATTAATTTCTGCGAACGGAATGAATATATCAGCTCCAATTGCCTGACTATACAGATTCAGTCTTTTATGCAAAAATAGAAAATTCAGCACTGAAAAACATAATTAGTAGTAAAAAAAATGAAATCTACGTTAGTCATGATTTATTTTATTAAAACCATCAGTAAAACGTTTGTTTTATTATTAACAGAACACTAACACTGATATCAGAGGCATATACTGAAGCTGATGGTCAAACACATTGCCAGAAATCGTGGGTAAAGAAAATCTCTACTGAATTTTCGTTATTATTTCCTCACATTCAATATGGCCATCGATGGCGTTTAAAAACTGAACACCCCGTATTAAATGAAATAATATTTCAAGTTTTTTTTCAGCGCAGATTGTGAAAAAATTGTTATTATTGTAAATTGCTCATTAAAGGTTATGGTCAGAGATATTGTAGTTGTGTATTTAGTGCGAAGTATGCTGCATCTAGTGATTCCTTCTGTGGAATTCCTCACCATACGTTCAGAATTTCATTTAATGTTCTTGCGTTATTTAACGTTGAAACGTAAGACATGCCAGGCAACTGAATTAAGATTCTAAGCTTTAAAACTATGAAAACCCCATTGAAATCTGCTCCGTAGTTTCCGAGTTTTTAAACAACAAATACGTCCGGTTTTCGTTTTATAGATATAGATTTAGTGATCAGGTAGTTTGAAAGGAAAAACACAGGGTATAAAATTATTGGCTAATTATTAATTGCGAAGGAAACAACTGGTACAAATACGTCAGATAAAGACGTTTTTTCGTAAACACACTGTTGCAATATAGTAATGATGGCACGGTTGGTACTAGTTACGATATGGTTGCGTAATAACGATAATATGGTTGGTATTGAATCAATCTCTAAATAACTTGGAGGATGGAGTGACATGAGATAGTTCCTGATTTAATTCAATCATGAAATATTAGGTAAGTTCAGCACGGAATAAATATCTAGCAACAGATTACCTTAGTGTAGTGATGTTTGAGTCGAAGGTGTAAACGCGACTAGCGAGGTTGTGTCTTCGCCTTGAGATCGCGCAGCAGTCGCTAATGGAAGGGATAAGCTTACTCCTGATTGGCTAGTTAAGATTTTAGTACGAGCAAGTGTTCTGGCTGGCTACTGATGACATATGCTATGGGAAGGAGTTAACGTAGTAAGTTGGTAGCTGACGGTAGCTTCTCACGTCCTTGAACTCCGGTTCAGCTCATACGTATAACCATGCAGCAGTAAGGCGTCAGTGTCTGGTACCAAGAGAGTCGTGGCTAATAAAACTCGGCCGAGCATCCGGTCATAGTGTTACTGTGAAACAGCTCTGGGCTGGTCATGACTGCTACGAACGAAATGATATAAAGATTTTAACACTAATCCAATATCCGAGAAAAGCAGTCATGCGACACTACTATTGCTTCTCGTTATTTAATGCTTGTGAGATTTTTCAAATCCTTTATTTTTTCAACTACGTTTTTTCACCCCACAAATAAATACTAATACGTGGACGAAGAATGTTTCGGTTGGATAAATCTGGAGTCGCGCAACAGGTAATTGAAATGGCCACAAAGTGATCTTCAGGTATTTGAATGTGCTGGAAAACAGTACTTGTGGGAATCAATTAATAAAGAAGCCATAAAAATACGGTCTAGT
>JARYHS010012519.1:101197073-101248072 GCA_031002005.1 Vandiemenella viatica | reverse complement strand
AAACTTTTTTTTCTCACAAAGTATTAATTTAAGCTAATAGCTTTCAAGATTATTGCACTTCTAAAATATCGTGTTATATTTTATAAATAAATGAAATAAAAGATATATTTTTGTGGCAAAAACCTCGATTGTTCCGCGACCCACCAAATGACACGCCGCGACCCACCAGTGGGTCGCGACCAATAGGTAGGGAACTGCTGCTATATTGCGATCAGTGTGTTTACGAAATAACTACTTTATCTGAAGTATTTGTACCAGTTGTTTCCTTCGCAATTAATAATTAGCCAATTATTTTATACGCTGTGTGTTTCCTTTCAAACTACCTGATCACTAAATAAGATATGATAATAAACCTAGATAAATTATGCTAAGTGTCTAGTCAGATGTCTACCAAAAGGCTAACAGAAGAGAGTATAAATATATTTAGAGCTTATTTTACTAACTGCCGGTATCAAATAAGTATTTAACCTAATTTCTAGACACCACGTCACATACAGTTAACCTTGCCGATATCTGGTGGCAGTCGAGACGAATCCAAAAGGTCAACTGTCGTAATTAAAAGTCTCCGCTCGGCTCAACACGCGCCAGTAGAAACTATTGCTGTTCTTTGCTCCTTGACAGATGCAGCGATTGTGAGCCACTGCTCCACGCAGTTCGGATGCCGCTTATCTCCCGCGTTAAGCTGGCTGCGCAGTGAATGCGCTTCTCGAAGTCCCCCAGTTCCAGTCAGCTGAACCGCCGGCATTATTATTAAGGAGCCGCAGTAGCGAGCGCCGCTACAGTGCAGAGCGCTGAAATTAATCCACTGCGAGGGTTAAACAGCCCTCCCATTATTCAGCACTACCGCAGCAGCTTCCCTCTCCGACTGAGAAACACGTCCCCGGCACACAGAGCAGGTACGGAGTGATGGACGCAGACGTCACCGCCATGATGCTGCCTCTCAGCACAAGCAGTCTGTGGAGTTACTCAAGGGATCCTCCAGCAACCGCTGTGTATTACGTAACAACTACTGTGCACACTGTTTATACGCCACCAATGCATTAAGCTAGAATTGCTGCTATGCAGTTAACACGACTTCATTAATAAGATCGCTCTGCATTCTCCAGGATGCAACAGTTTGTGTTACTGTAAGTGTGTATAGTGAGATATGAATTATGTGATAAAGGAAAATACCTACTTTCCCGGAAGACACAAAGAGGGCCACCAAGTGGGAAAATTACATAGAACTTAATTTCATGCGCAAGGAAGTTAGTAGATAAAGCGTTTAGGGACTGCAATAAATTTTGCAGGAACATGTTGAACGAATTAAACAGAAAACACAAAGAATTTAAAGTGAAGTTTCGTTTAGTAACAAAGTATTTTTTAAGGGAAGTTACGATTGGCCCGTATGTTTCACCGCTATTTAAAGTAATAATTTATTCTGTATAATTGTTAATTACTTATATTAATTTAATGATGATGTTAAAAGCAAAATTGCTGTAGCAAATACAGCCTTCATGAAAAACAGAAATCTTTTAGTTTTAAATATTGATCTAGCTCTCAGAAAGAGTTTTCTAAAACACTCTGTGTGAAGCACAGCACTTTAGAAATACGTAAAATTGAAGCATTTGTAACGTGGTGCTGTACAAGGATGTTGAAAACTAAGTGGTAAAATAAAGTACGAATTGAACGTGTTTTTGAAATGATGGATGAGCAAAGAAGTTTGTAGAAGAGTCGAAAGAAGAGACTGGATGTAAGTCATATTTAGGGACATGCGGGATCGATTAATTTGTTAGTGGAGGAAACAATCGAACGTAAGAACTGTCGAGGGAAACAGAAATTAGGATTGCATCAAACCAGTCGAGAGACAAATGAGAGCAAAAAAAAAAAAAAAAAGATCAGCCGTCTTCCATATTTGGTTAGGCGGAAAAACTTGATGTTGCTAACAACAACTGATTACTTTCCCAGAAACAGAAGTTTACGTTTATACACAGCCACCCATATAGTGTTGCCAAGTTGAAAAGATATAAAGTTGCAGAAGCAAGTTTGGTGGCCGAAGAAGAAGATGTACCAAAGGATATTGTTACCTAGAGCCATTAAATCATCGTCAGCATGGCCAATTTTCAATCTTGGTACACAGAGGTAATTGAGTTTCTGTCATGCTACTTATTGCATTGAAACGTATCTCGGATTTTTATTATATGATGAAATGATTAGTCCCAGATACACTTTCAAATATAACTTTATTTCTAGAAGCCATCCGACTCCAAAGATGCTGGTTGCACATATAAACAAGACCCCCAGCGATTACACTCAACATTGTTTTTTAAGACAATACACTTTCACAGTACTCAACTATAAGACTTCTTGTATACGTAAAAACTATTCCAAACCCGTCTCTGCTGATCGCTTATATAAGTCCCATAGAAAGTTCCAGAATATTACAAAGGCTTCCGACAGATGTTTCTTGAACTCTAACAAAACTTAAACAATTAAAAACATATTAAAATCAATTACAATAATTACGAAATGCACAGAAATGACAATTAAAGATATTTACTCACAAAAGTATCTACATAAATCAGTTTAAACTGTCGCAAATTGTCCTCTAAACATCGTAACTCACCTCAGTACTTGGAATTACAAATATTTAATCAATTTTTCTTGCATAGTTCTGTCCTTGAACATATTAAATAGTATTTACATAATTTAGTTTCATAAAACAAAGTCCAGTTATACCAATTCGCAATAAACTGCAAGAAAAACATAAAAACTCATATTTACTCAACACCTAGCTTGCTACAAATAATTCATAAAATACATTTCCAGTTAAAGTCTACTGTAGGTTTGAGGGCTGTTAGAACATGCTACTGATTGTTTTCTCAATATAGGGAGCGGAAAATCATACCGTGCTGAGTAGAATTGGAAAAAGCTATTTAAAAACATGCTATAAGTGGCTACATTTACTTCAATAAAGACCTTAATGGAAGCATTCTCTCATGTGAAATTCTTTAAGTTGATTCACTTCAAGTCTGTTTTTCATGCGTTGCTTCTTTATTCTTTTGAATTTGAGCCTGCACTTCACAACTATCAATGTGTGGTAAGAGTCTGAAGCGTATGCTTTACAGTCTAGAACTCGTTCAAAGTCTCTGATTAGTCACGATGTAATCTAGGTGAAATCTACTTGTATTCCTTGAACGTTTCCATGTATATATCATTATTTTTTTGGTTTAGAGCTTGACACCTCTTTCACCTACCTATTCAGTGACATTAGAGATAAGATTAGAGATTACGGTGCCGTAATGATGCCTATATGAACTATTTGCTCCCTCGTGCCATACGGGATAATTAGTTTTGGTGCAAAATATCCTCAGCCCACTACAAATTTGTCAAGTGCAGAGTATAGACGAAGATCCATTCTAGCATTCGCCAGGAGTGATTTCGGGAAACGATGGAAAAACGAAAACAGAATGTCCTCCCGTTTGTCAACCTGAGCGTTATGGCTCACTTAATGAGATCGATAATTTTTGTTTGCAGTTATCAAGAAACTATTCAAATAACTGGTTTAGT
Source organism: Vandiemenella viatica (assembly GCA_031002005.1). NCBI lineage: Eukaryota > Metazoa > Arthropoda > Insecta > Orthoptera > Morabidae > Vandiemenella > Vandiemenella viatica. The sequence continues at coordinate 101,244,523 of JARYHS010012519.1, read as the reverse complement.
GAAAACTACATTAGTAGAAGTTTATTTTATTTCAATGGATTGGTTGTAAAAACCTTTAAGTCCCCTTCTAGCCGCATCTTCCTCTGTTTAGGAAATAACGCTGGTCGCGGTTAGATGTTGAAAAAGTAGAAATGTAACAGAGAAAGATAAAACTTATTGCTGAGCATCTTAACAACTGTAGACAAATAGTGTTCCAGCATTTGGAGGTTCGTTATTTCAGCACTATCTTCCTACTTCTAGAACAAACTCCTTCGTAACGAAAAAACTATCAGTCTTCAGAATAAAGAAGGCTCTCATAGCCTAGAATCGGATTTGGATAACCGCTTTGGTTATATCTTATTAAAGCTGTATTGGTCTCCATGCTACAATATTTTTGGTTGATACAAACTAGACTACGTAATGGTTAATGAATCTTAATTTTGTAAATAAATCCGTCGAAAACAACTGGTTTGGTGAATTTTGTTTTTTATTTAATTCCCCAGACGCGTTTCGCCCTTGTGGTGTAGGGCATCTTCAGTGGAGATATAGTGGTATTCCTTTACATGTCGGTCTGGAACAGCACTTCATAAAGGAATACCACTATATCTCCACTGAAGATGCCCTACACCACAAGGGCGAAACGCGTCTGGTGAATTAAATAAAAAAACAAAATTCACCAAACCAGTTGTTTTCGACGGATTTATTTACAAAATTATTGTTCCAACAACTGCGGGAAGATGGCCTATCACCATATTAATGTTAATGAATCTGATCGAAAACCCTCAAACTGAGGAAAAGAAGAAGGCTGAGTATCCACATACAAGGGTAGTATACACACATACACACACACACACACACACACACACACACACATATATATATATTTATATATATATATATAAGAGTTAATAATATGTAATAAAAGAAGTTGAATATGGTATTTACAAAAAGTTTCTTAGTATTTTATTTAAAAGAACTCTCTAATGCATGAAATGTGATACAATTTTGAAAAAGGAGGAAAAAAAAGTCTACCGTAAACATTTTAATACAGGTTTCTAGTGATATAGAAATTAGTGTGTAATATTTTACTCAATAGATCATTATAATTTCATGGCAAGATTATTTTAAGCCTAATGCACATAAATATTTCAACCTCTCGGTGTAGATGAAATTAAACTTCCATATATTTTTATTTTGCCAGGGATGAAGAAACATTTTTTCGAAATTTACTGCCAGAAAAAAAATCGTTGATGTTGACATGCTGTCAGGATGAGAGACAGATGGGTGGGCGTCACATTTCCGCACCTGTGTCCCGGATCCACCCCAACAGGGTGGAGGGAGGGGTGCTCTGGCAGATTCAATTACGAAGCAGCGTTCATGTCTGCGGTCGCCCGCTATGACTTTCGTCTTCGTCACAGAACTCCCTGTGGGTCGCCTCTATGATGGCAGGCCTGGCTGCACCATCACAACCAGTAGTCATCCTCCAAAACATATTTATAGATTCTTAGAAAATAGATTTCAATTTTTAATTTTTTTTTATCTTCATTCTAAAACATATCAGACTTTTTTTTTTCTTTAAAGGAAAATGAGATTCTTTGATAATATAAAGTAATTTATCTAGGAAAAATTTTATTTAGTTCATTTAAAAATTCTGTTATTTATTCTAGTTTTTGTCATTTTAGTGATCTCTGATTTGGTTTACTTTTGAATTAACTTTTCAAAAAGGAAAATAAGTTCACTACCCCTAGACGATTTTAACAGCTAAGTTTTGTCTTTAATATTCTTTCTGTCATTAAGTTCACAATTAATAAAAGGTCGAGTCATGTATTTCCTTCTTTCCTGCTCACAATGTATTTTTGGAATATTAAGTTAGTATAACTCTATTAGGTGTCTCGTGGTTTAATTAAAAAAAGAAATAATTAATCCATGATACAGTTTATAATTTTAACTGTTTTTATTTCTCGAAGACATACACAATTTCAAAGATACTAGTCACATGTAACACTTTTTCCAAAGACAATATTGCCATAACTCTCACAGCACACGTAAACTCTGTCCGTAAACTGTGTCGGAAAAAACTGTCCCTGTAAAATCTGTTTCTGAGTCTCTGCCGCTCTCTTTATGTAAGGTTCATCGAAAGTTCTAGAACATTACAAAGGCTTCCGACAGATATTTCTCGAACTTTAACAATACTTGAACAATTAAAAACATATTAAAACAATCAAATTTAATACATAATCATTTACAAACATTACGAATTGTTCAGAAATGAAAATCAAAGATACTTAAACACAAAATTATCCACATAATCATTTTAAACTGTAGTAAATCATTCTTTAAACATCGTAGCTCACCTTAAAACTTGTAATTACTAACATTTAAGTAATTCTGTCCTTAAACATATTAAATGGTATTTACATAATTTCTTTTCATAAAACAAAATCCATTTACACTGATTTACAGCAAACTGCAAGACAAACATACAAGATCATATTCAATCAAACTCTCGCTTGCTACAAATGCTTCATAAAACACAATTCGATTTGAAGTCTAGGTCTGAGGGCTGTTACAACACCTTTTATTTATTTGTTTATTTAGAAAGCATACATTTGTTTCAAAGATTAACACAGTCAAATAAAAACATTTTAAATGTCTCTTCTTTGGTAATCTGTACGGAGCTACTTTCAAGATATAAAGTGCGTCAAACAAATGATAATAATCATAAAATTACTTATTTGCATGAGTACTTGTTAAGATACTTATTACCGAGATTGTGAGTGACTGATTTCCATGTACTTGTGCCAAGCGAATCGGTTTTAGGTTCAATTGACACGATTCTTTTAGGGCTCTTGTTAAGTTTTATTAGCTGGTGGGACCATACGACTAACTTATTCGAAACTTGCTATTTACTTGATGAGTTATGTATATTGAACCAACTGTATTTGCTTTTTAGTTGCGCGGTTTATATTACGAGTTGTTTTCTGTACCCATAATGTAACTCGATAAATTATTACGTTGAGGTTTTATAAACATGAATACTGATGGATGAATGTGTCACCAAGAGTAATTAAATTTCTCAGCTGTGACCATAAGATTAAATGAGAACGCATAAGGTGCATTTTATTTCACTTCAGCGAATAATACTTTCTATAGTAATATCAGACTCTCTACAGAATATTAAAATGGAATAGTTAATAACAAAATTGCGTACCTTCTTCTTGAAATACTACGAGTGCTTCTGTTGTCAGATGTTTGAGCAGCATAGGACATTTTCGATGCAAACAAAGACGCCACTTCATCTTATTTAAAACTTCTTACCACTGAATTAACATTACATTTGGCAAAATTAACAATTTCGATTCATCGATGACACCCTCAAATATGGTAGCTGGCACAACATAATATATTAATTTATTTAAATGAAAATGCGAGATATCACATCAGTTTAACACCCTGATTAAATTTTAAAATAAGTTATAATCTAATAATTTTGTAAAGGAGTATAATTTACAAAAGCAATTGTGATACCTCGATCCTCGATATTGAAACAAAAATAGCTTTTCCGTTCTGTTTAAATAGAATGTATATTGCAATTTATTACATTAATTTAAGTCTAGATGCGGTTTTGTTTAAGAGAAAGCAGTCACTTCGACTCTTGAGGTAATTAAGTCCCTTACACTTTCAATATTGCACTCACTTTCACAGACGGGAGTGTACTTAGAAATCTACGAGCAAACTTCACACGTGTGCCATGACACAGTTCTTGTTCACTGCACTACTCCCTCGTCGTTTGAGCTTTCAATTATGCATCCACAAACTGCGAACTTCGTGTGTCAAGTACCAATATTGACCCAATACCCCACCCAGAGTGTAACGAGGGACTTACGCTAACATATTCATGACGGAGCAGAGAAAGTGGCACCACCTTCGCTGCTATGAACGTTTTGATGTTCTCATTAGGGCATGTTGTTTGTTACACAGATCTATGGAAATAATGAATTCAATTCAGTACATTTAGTTTTTTCTTTGCCATACTTGTAAAATTGTTTTGTTACTTCTCATTTGTTTCAATGAATTTGACGATACTATAAACTTTAACTCGTTTGTAATAAATCCCAAAGAAATTCTTCATGTTACTCAAGTACTAATTTATTTTATATTTATCTTGAAATAACTCGTTAATGCGACTTTTAAAAGAAATGAAAATTATTAACTCCTTTAATATTATTAGTTGTTGAGCTGCAATGCTGCTATGCTTGAAATTAAGATGATTTACACTATAAATTCACGATGATAAGTAATGATTATTCAATTATGAGTTATTTTATAATCATTGGGTTCAAAGATCACTGAACTGAAATAAAATCCTATTGATCAACAGTATTGTTGCTGCTATTTAAAAGAACGCAGGAGAGATAGTTATGGGCTTCTTTCTCGTCTGACCGATTACTGCAGAACAAAGTTATTTAATAATTAAAATTTATGGTGATTTGTAACGATTAAGATGGCCATAAATATTGCAATACATACTGCGGTCACGAAACCAACGTTAGAATATACTTTTTCATAATTTACATCGTAAGGTTTCAATTCATATACAATTTTTTAGATAAACTTGAACATTTTAGATTAATTTCTGTTTAAGATCTTATTAGTTTACGGCTAGGTAACAATGACACTATGCTGTGCAATCTCCAAAGTCAATGGTTCGAATCCAAATAGTTTACGTAATATTTAGGTTACCGAATTCACCTAAACTGTTATTTTATATTTACTTTGAATAAAGAGCAATTGCATATAATAAGATACCTCGGAAAAGGTCGAAAAATTAAAGAAAACATAATAGTATTTATCACAATTGTGTCACACCTACAGATTTGCCATTATTTTCGCTCAAAAAGCATTAACTACACTGCCTACCGTATCTTCAACAATGCTTTTTAGCGTCATAAACCAAATTAATTCGTCTCGCTTCTGGAGATACACTAATAATTTTTCTCGTAACTGCTATGGACCGCCAATCAGCATCCGTCCCACGGAACCGCTTTAGGCGTTGTTAGAGTGTCCTTTCTTGCGTCGACTTCTTACGTGCTGATGCTTTAGCTCTCACGTAAGGAACAATTCTGTTAAAAAGTAATCAAAAACTGCTGGATTCTCACACCATTACGAAGAATCACCCACGTATGATTTGTTGAAAAACTTCCCCCTCTACAATTTTAGACTCTATTTATAACTCCCTCCCCCCACCCCCACCCCCACCCCCAGTGTGGTCACATCATTGGCTTTTTAAGTGTAGCCACACATATGAAGTCAATCTCCATAACTAAATTCTCAGTGAAATTAATCCAGGCTAATGCCGGAATGGTTTCTTCAAAAAGTCATGATGGAATTCTTTCAAGTTCTTTATCTCAATCCACTCCAGCCTCTATGTCCTTAACGTCGATGAGACATAGAGCTCAGAAAAAAAGAAACAAATTTATTAATACACCCGCCCTTCTTAACAGTGACAAACACAAGAAGTAGTACGATACTCGGTACAAAAGACAACGAAGAACCACCACAGTTAAAATTACCTGCAAGAACGTCCAATGGAAGGTGACTTTTACGCATCAGTTATCTGATTTGAGAAATTTTACATTTTTTCATGAATTATTACGAATTACTCTTATTAAATCTGAATAACGGGAGAAAGTTTAGTTATAAATGAAATTATTGGAATTACCTTGCTAATACGACAACATGGATAGTAAAACGTTTGAAATATGACACCAGTAAGACTGAACTTGTGGTTTGAACATGATTAGATTTTAATACTCAGAGTGACGAATTTTTTAACATCTTTTGGAAACATTATTACACCAATTGAATAGTTTGTGAGGATTAAATTGGTATCCACAAGTGTTTCTGTGAGAGATTAACGTTTGGGTCTGGCATCCGGAAATTTGTGACTTGCCATCCAGATTTCGACCTTCCGTGATTTATCGATATCCTTCCAAGGGAACGCCAAGAGACCTCCTATATCAAAATCGCGACCGTCTGTATTCCGATTCCTTACTCACGTTCCTCTCACTTCTTCTGCAATATTGATGTCAATGATCCTTTAAGTCACCATTTCTTTTTTTTTTAATGGAGTTCGCCTGAACAAGGTATTGGTTATTGTAGCTGTTGAAAACTTATCGTTTATTTAATCGTATCCACCATCAGCTACGAGCTTTCCTCTAATTGGTGTGGATAATTAGTTGCCTGTAATCACCAGGTCAACTCCCGAAGAATAACATAAATTAATAACCTGTATGGAAATACGGCGTGCTATGGAAGAGGCCCACCTCAGCACGAACACATTCAAGCTTCTGCTCGTTTTGTATTTAATTAAAATTATGATAATTAATTTGATCCGCCGAAAAGATGGAAAATATTTTGACTATCGAAATGAAAATTACTGTTCCAAAAGAAAGTAACACTCGATTTATATACATAAAATAACATTAAAAAATTAATATTTAATTGTTCTTTACAGTAATTTTACAATAAATGCAGATATCAAAATTAAACATTCAACACTCCACATTTCAAACCTTCCGTCTCTCACCTGAGTCTGGCTACAAGGCATATGTGGCATCCCAGCTGTTACAGGCCAAAAACTCTTACACTGATTATAGCTACCTAAAAGATTATACATACTACGGCATGTGGAAATCATAGATACGTAAATTAATTTATGTATATCAACACAATTATTCAAACACACATATAATTAATTAAAGAAAATAATAATCTATATATATAAAGATGAATGTTTGTTGGTTTGTTAGTTCTTCATACAAATCCACAGTTGTCATCCGATTTCGATGAATGTTTGCACACTTATCCTTTGAAACAAGGAGAAAAATACTGTCTACATTTGGTTGAAAAATTATCTGTATAAATAATACATGTTGTCTTATAATTTCGAAAAATGGAGCGAAGCAGATGCATTAAAATCTTCTGAAGTGCGTGAAAGAGCCAAGAAATTCTGTGGAATTTTAAGAATAAAAGTTATGAGAACAGGTTTTAGAGATGATGATATTAAAGAAATTGCCTCATTATGGTATCATGTTTTTTTATTTTTATATATGGCAGCCGCTCTTCAAATTGAGATACAGTTAGTCTTAAATGATTTTCGTAACTCTCTACATCTTCAATAGCAACTTCAATAAAAAAATGTCGCTGAGGCACTTAAAGCGTTTCTTTTTGATATCCACTTTCTTACCCATTTTCGGAATTTTCTTTTATAATCATTAAACGTTGTAATTAACAAATCAGCAACAATATTAATACCTTCTTGGAATATGAACATAGTTTCAAGAAGATCACAACGTTCGACTAGAGAACTGTCCTGATAGTGGACTGTCTTCAAATTATTACTTGCATGCTGGTTCACTCTCTTGCCCTCCACCTCCCCCCCCCCTCCCCATCGACGATCCATCCTACTGTCGCTCCAGTCAACTCGCGTAAACGAGGCCATACTTTGAAACTAACTGACGCTCACGGAAGAAAACAGTTGCCTTCGCTCGTTGTTCGCGCTGAGGCCAGAGGTCTATAACTGTGGCCAAATGTATTGGCGGGTCTGTGTATACGCTCTATTTCCGTACTTGGGAACAATCTCGAGATGTGCTCTCTTTCTATCACTATAAAATTGCAACGCTGAGCGGCCTGTGTTGCCTAGTACGAGCGACAACAGGTCGCAACCCAACCCCAAACCTTCCACTTCCCTTTCAATACACAAAAATATCTGAACCTGTGAATGGGAATTAGGAAGTGTGTGAGTGTGAGGGTGAGCGTGCTCGAGAGAGGATATTTTGATTTTTAGTGATGTGCGATTTTTACGTGCAGTATTAATTCGTTTTAGTTATGTATTAATAATGGTAATTTACTGTAACAATTTTACCGAACAAAAAAGTGTAGTATTTTATAATTGGGATAAATTAGCAAGAGAACCGCGCTACTAAAAATGGATACTGGGGAAGATACTTATTCTCCTACTCCAGGTGTTTCCGGACTAACGACTCCAACAAGACGCACGTCATCGACAGTAGAACCACCGCGGCTGAAGAAGACAACAATTTCGCCGGCAGAATAAATCTATCATTCACAGTGTGTACATATATTTCGAACTTCTTGTGGACAATGATGGTTAAATTTTGTCTTTTAAATGTACGCTGGTGAGAAAAGACTTGAAAAATATGGACACCGTTGATAGTAATGAAATAAAAAAGTGTAGTGATTCGTTACCGCAAAAAACAACCATATTGCAAAAATTCAGGGAATGGACAGGCTATTGGCGCTGCAATTTGTGATGTCGGTTTGAGAACTATCGAGCGCGTGTGTCGTGAGGGAAAATAACCTACGATTGATCCTCGAAAGAAAAATATGAAACAATACAGTACTCTAACAAAGCAACTTTGCCAGGGACATTTTCAGGAGAACAGTACATGAATTTTACGACAGTGATGAGTGGTAATATACAAACAAATAATTTTGTCGTTAATTATGCAAGTTTTTCAGTGCACATGATAACAAAATAAAATTTTGATTTTAGTTATAAATATACAAACTGAAAATAAAATTTAACACGTCAATTTTTAGCCACAAATAAAAGAAGAAGAGTATTTCAATAAGTTTCCTTAATATGTCAAGAATTATTTTTCTGCGCAGGTAATAGAATAATAAATAACAGGTCTTTTGTAACCTCCAATTACATTAAATTCATCTGCAATGACGAAATGACATGCATCAATATTTTATCACAGAAAAGTGATTATAAATTACTTAAAACACGGTACAAACTATTAATACAAGTAAAGAAGGGTGAATACAACTGTTACGCGAACGGTTTGGCAACGGGGCATTTGACGCCACCCGCCAATAGATTTGGCCACAACTATAATATGAGCGCTATGTGTTTAAAACCAGAGTAGCGGCCGCGGCTGGCTCTTGCTTTGTGGCCTCCTACGCAAAATTATTCTGCGCCTGACTCTAAGCCCATCGGCCACACTGCGAGCGTGGCTGTGCGGCTTATAAACGGCTCGACGGGGCTGGATTTGCGGTGCGAGGCGAATGTCTAGAATTAGGGCGCTCGTAGTGGCAGCAAATGCGCACTAGACCTCTCGGGCTACGTAACTGATGTTGGCGCTCATCTGTACACGGCTACTCAGCAAATCACTTCAGCTAGAGATGGCATGCGCTACGGACTAATTACAGTATTTACCCATACACCCCGGCCACAGAATCATGTCGGACAGTGATTAGTAATTAAGTTGTTTAAGACCGTGGCTGTTTTTTGCGTATCGTCATGCCTCTAGAATAATTCCAGTTTTTAGGGTCAGAGATTACCACAAGTTGATCTGATCTGATAAAATACGAACTTGAACTGTGTTTCACCATTAGGGTGAATAAAATCTCTTGAACTTGAAGACCTCAGAAGTATTAATAGACGTATTAAACACGGAGAGGGTCGATCGCGCAGTAGTATAAATGCTTTGAAGGTCGTAGAGAACTTGCCGAAATACATACTTGTGTTTAACTCTGAAACGTCACTCTGCAAAATTTGAAGAATGCCTGTTTGCTCCGAAAACATCACGTTGTTTTTTATTGAGGCTGGGCAAACATTTAAAATGTAATCTTTGGTCATAGTGTACAGAGAACTTAATAAAGATTCTAGATTATTAAATAGTTGAACAATTCCAAAGAAATGAACTACCAGAATACTCGATGTTCACGATTTGATCTGATGTCCCCTTCAAAAAATCCTAATAACTCCGTTACCGCTAAAATGAACAAAGACCATTAACGAAGCTGGTCAGTAAAATACGTAAAAATCAAATGAACCGTTATGTATAAACTTTGGCCTAGCAGAAACATTAAGGAAAGTTTTAATTAAATTGAAATTTAGCCTAAGTCGGAATGACAAATGGCATTCGTGGTTACAGCAGATACGATAAGTAATTTAAGTTCTTTTAAATTTTTTTATAATTTTTTATATATATTTTTTTATATATTTCTTTCATTAGCGACATGTTACTGAAAAGTACTTGTAGTTCCAGTTTTTATTCCGAAAAGACTTCCTTTTTTTTAAAAAGAAAAATTACACGGAAACCGAATTTAATGAATGTGTTCTGGCAATTAATTTCATAGCAGATGCATAACTATTAAACTGTGCACTTAACCACCAATTTCAAAAATATCTCTGGTTACAGTTTATTTGCGAGTGAAGGCCGACTCGTGACGTCACCCTTCTACAGTCAATAGAAATAGAGGTGAGTGTGTCAGCTGAGGAAATTATGTAATAGATTGACATGTTTATCAGACTCTTCCAGTAATTAGTAAACATTATGTATGCGTATGACATCCGTTTTATCATTTACAGAAATGATACACACTATCTGATTTCGAACAATCAACCGTTCGAATGTTTACCAAATAATTTTCAATCTGGAGATGCCAAACTCCCATCATGCTCCTCCTCAGGTGGAATAGATGGGAAATCTTAGGAGATATACCCAGTCTGCAGCTAGGTAGTAAAAAACTTGAGAAGAACCGGAAAAAGCACAGCTTGCTTGAAGTCACGCAAAATATTGAATATCAAATTTCCAAAATACAAAATTATGGAACTCAGAAATAAAACAGAAAACTTCAATTTATTCTCGATGAGAAATTCTAGAAATTTCAACCAGATGTTAAACAGAAATGGGAAAACATATATTCGTTTCAAAAGAAACAGTCTAAAGACGAAAACGCAGAGGATAAGATCGATGTGTCGATAAAAGTGAAACAGCAGTTGATGTCAAAAATAGAGTTAAACAGTTCTGGCATGAAGACACGAACGACTTAATCGGAAAGAAGGCTTGACAAAATTTTTCAAAGAAAATAATAAAATATTTACATAGCATCCAGGTGACCGATCTTCGCAAGACATCTTTCGATTTCTGTTCAATATACAAGATTTTAGTAATATTTGATTAAAGTAAAATGCTTGAAGGTTTTACCACTTCATAAATTGTTTTTAAAGAAAATTTCTGTTATTATGTTAAATACAAATCTTAATGCTAATCAGGGATTAATTAATGGTGCAAGATATGTTTTAATTAACATAGACGAGTACATTATTTGTGCAAAATTCATTCACTCCGATAAAACTATGCTCCTACCTAACAGTAACTTCACTTTTTCTGATCAGCCATGCCTTTCTTTTTTATTTACTTACGGCTTTACGCCTCGTCGACGTCGAGGTTATTAGAGGCGGGATGGGATTGGGGACCAGGAATGGGTAGGAATTCGGCCATGACATTTTTATGGAAGCATCCCGGCATTCGCCTGTAGTGATTTAGGGAAACCATGGAAAACCCAAATCTGGATGCCCGGAAGTGGGTTCGAACCAGCGTCCTCCCGAATGCGAGACTAGAACGTTAACCATTCACCCACCACGCTTGGTCCATGCCTTTCCAAATGTTAAGAAAACAATTCCCAAAAGAACTAATCTTCGTTACGAACATTAATAAAGCACAAGGTCAGACACTTCAAAAAGCAATATTGGATTTCTGAGAACCTGATTTTTGTATGGTCACTCGTACGCAGCTTTTTCACGAGTTTGTAAATACATTAAAAGACACATACAATCAGAAAATCAAAAATGATCGCATTATAATTACTAATATTGTTTTCAAAGAAGTTTTGTAAAGTAAAGAAGATTGAAACAAGGACATCTGAAAAAGCCAATATTTTTTAAACATTTACTTTTTAAATGTTTTACATTTAAACAAGTAGTAATTAATGAAAACTACTTTTTACAGTAACAGTGATATTTATTACTACCCTTCAAAATAAAATAATTTCATTAATAGATACTTGCATTTACTTATTTCCACATTATTATATTACCATTCGGTGACTGACCACGATACTTCTCGCACGGGTCAGCTAGTATACAAAAAATATTCGTTTAAAGTTATTGGAGTTCCTTGCTGTAATCAAAGTGAACATAACTAACATCAGCCCGGTATAATGGTACCTGAAACATCTACGAGATGGCGTTAGCGCCGTTTTCGACATACCAAATACAAGAATTGCTAATTTTTTGTAAAATCACTTTTTTTTTTTTTTTTTTTTTTTTGTAGGGAAGACATCTATTTAGACAAACTTAAAAAACAAAACTTTATCTAAATACGAAATTTCATCCAAGTTGTTAGAGCCGTTTCCGAGATCCAATATATAGCCTATATATATATATACAGGACTTTCGCCGGGAAACGCTACCCACTGCTAGCGCTACAAGGAAGAAACTGCTCCCGGCGAGCGAGCGGTCAGCTTCCGGCATATTTTCATAATAATTACGCTTCATAAACTTGTATGTGCTAAGCATTTAAATGTGACGTCAGTTGCGGATCAACAGTGCCATCGTGAACACCCTGCAGGTACCAGTTGCAAAATCTAATCCTAGGCCCCTGGTGTATTTCTGTAATTTTATGCACCACAATTGTTTTGTACGGCTTTAAGTGAACTAGCTTTGTTACTTTCCAAGCTGACGTCTTAGATACGCCTGCCTGCTGCCCTAACTGACCTAATAATTTTTTGGGTGACTGTTCTAGTCGAAAAGCGATATCATCCATTTTCTCCTCTGTGAGAATACGGTTGACCGACAGTCTCCTTTTGTTAAAAAATTAACCCGTTTCTCTTACTTTTTTAACCAGAAGCAGAATTGTTGATTTAGCTGGCAGTAAAGCGCCAGGATATTCGCGACGAAATTTACTGCGACACTTTTTAAACGACTTCTTCTTCACATATGTATCGTAGAGAAATATTCTTTGTTGCAAACTGTAACGTACCATAATTTTACTCACACTCAAACACGGTACAGATTAGTAAGAGTATGAAGCCCCAAACCAGCCAAACCGCAAAGAAACGTTTATTCACAACACTGTTGGGGCAGCGGAGGTTTTAAACAGTGCGGTGATTCACTGCGCCGTGTGGCGGGAGTTGCTGGCCCCACTGTCCCAGCAAGTTGCCGACGGCAACAGACTAGGAGGGTAGCGTTTCCCGGCGAACGCCCTGTATATATATATATACACACACAAGAATTGCTCGTTTAAAGATATAAGACTGGACTGGAAACGTGGATGCAACGGTCTGACGGAGAAAATAGAAATTATTAACAACACTAATTAATGATAAAACCAATATATCTATTGACCTGTGAACCATCAGGTATTTAAGTAATGTAGGAGTGTGTAATGATCTGAGTATTACCCTTCGGCATTCTTCAGAGAGCAGTCAGAACTAAAACGTGTTAGGTGATGAAGATTATACTTAGAGACAATTTCTTTTTAATTGAACGTCTAGGAGTTAATTTTAATTGTGTTCGTTACATTTCAAAGGTAGTAAAAATAATAAAAGTATCAAACGTTATGAGAGGGGAGAAGGTGAAGAGGAAGTACAAAACTGCTGTTGATGTGTATGGTTTCGTGCAATGCCCCATCTCTGTCGGACGAAGGTAGTAACAATGGAGAATATTAATTGTTCAAAGCAACAGGCCGTAGGAATATTACTGGGGTTGTTTCTCAGTTCCATCCCAGAACGTTTAATGTTGTTGTATGTGCCAGATACTGTAACAACTGATACTGGAAGAATAATTCTACTAGAAAAATGAGGTTTCTCTATAAGGAGAAACCACTTAGTAAGTACACCTACGTTGTAAAAATGAAAATTGTATATTTATTACAGAATATTAACAACTTAATATTTAGACTTTGGGAGTACTAGAAAGAAGAAAAACTGAAGCAATCAAAGTGCGGCATGGTAGATTGTAGTTGAAGATTAAATCAACATATAAAATACGAAACGAATTGATTCAGAAAATCTTAGTTTAAGTTGCTTCACGGCCATTGGTATAAACTTCTATAAACCTACTTGTGACCCTTGGATGGTGCTGAGAAAGCAACAGCGATAAAATGTCACCGAACGGTATCTCGGTCAAACGATACACAAAAAAAGAGCCAAAAATTTTAGATAAAGGATTAGATTGTGAAAGAATGTAACGAAAAGAGGATATCGATGGAAAAATTTTAAGACATGCGGGATCTTTTAATTTTTCTGTTACAGAGAACATCTCCAATGTCACAGCGCCCTTACCCGATCACAAATCAGCATTCAAAAACCCAATATTCTTCCGTAATTCATATTATGTATCATTATTACTGTCTTATTATACCTTATTTATTATTCAGCCATATACGCAGCGAAACTGCATCAATTAAGAGATTTATACTCTCCGTTTAATGCTCGGCATTCAGCAGTAAATGACGATTCTTAAGGAGAGTACGCGTCAGTACGATGCAACGCATGAATGGGACTGAGGCGCGGTATAAAGGATGCCTGGTATGTGCACTTTGTTTTTCACGAACGCAGTTCGCCTAGGCATCGGACGAGACATTCGTTTGTTCTGTCGAGTTGGCAGGGTTGTGAAGTTAGAGCGTGGATATGGAGCACGGTGACAATTAGCAATGGCTATTGTTGCATTCATAGTGATGGTTAGTTTAGTTAGTTAAGAAATTAAAAAAGGTGGTCAGCAATTCAACTTTAACGGATTTAATTAGACACTCGTGGGCAATTGTTTTAAATAGTATCATCGAAGAAGAACAGAGTAAGCAATCACTGTAATAAAACTAAATTAAGATTTAGCAAGTTCTTCCGTTCATTTACACAAAACTAAATGGTTTAAGACGCTTAATATTCTTGAACAACTTACGTTTGCCTGTTCCAACGGTTTTTAAATCTCAATTTTTCTCTCTCCTCCGAGCCATTAATACTTCATATTTTTTTCCTTTTCTAAAACGCTAGTCTCTTTTCCACTTAAGTGCACTTTCTTCACGCCAAGTATTCTCTCTATCTATTTTTTTTTAAACAAGACTAAGATAAAGTTTTTTTGTCCTTCTCCCGCAATATGGGATGCCTTTCTTACGACTAAATAAAAGAGAGCGCCTTTTCTCTGTGTGAATTCATAACTAAAAATGGTCCGCACAAAACGAAACAATAAAACTCCTTCAGTAAAATATAGAGATTTTATTTAATTTTAAAGCACAGTGTGTTTAAACGACGACTGAGTGCCAAAGAGGCTGTGTGAACGAGATAGGCACACATACGACTAGAAATACCCGTCCACGTAGAATTTGTGGCAACCCTGAATTCCCTTTGAAGTACCGACTAGTGACGGATGGCGCTCGAATCACCTCGGGTCGTTTGACGAATGGACTCAGTCGGCTACAGGTACACACTGGGATGCTCGTCTCACCTCGGACCCGTTCGTGCTTTGCATGTTATAATGTGTACCCGCCTTTTGGCCCATCACACACTGGCGGCAGAAACTCCCAGCCGATGATTTTTCTGGGAACTGTCGCAGTTTTGATTAAACTGCACCTGTCCACGGAAATTCATCGCGAGGCTACCTAGCTCTCAAACTTTCTACTGGGCTTGGCATTTAAGACCACGCAGCTTAATGCCCTGCGAAATGTGTAGGGGGACTGGGAATGTTGGGCACAAGTTTTCACATTTTGATTTATACAGACTATTCTCTGAATACTGCCCCAATTTTGAATATATCACTGTAATCTGCATCTATTAGGTGACATTTCTCTATTTTTTTAAATTAGAATATTAATTTGTATGACTGCAAGAAATCACCAAACGTTACAAGCTGTGGTTGGTCAACCAATCCCATATGCGGGGTTGGCTGTCACGCAAAATGGGGTTAGGTGGCATAGACCTAATAAAACGTTTAAAAAAAAAATGAGTTGAGATTGAGGAAAAAACCCTGGAATTCGTGGAAATATTTGAAGTAAATAAAAATAGGTTACTGTAATTCATTTGCATATATTTCAATTTAAAAAACTAGAAAATATAGGGCAGAAAGCAAACTTGAGAGATACTAAAAGAAATAAGGAAACGTAAATATCGGAATTAAATCAAACAGGGTTCATTGTGACCAGGAAGGTTTATTGAAGTTGACTCATTAGTTGTGCATAAAGAGCTTTTCTCAAATTTTCATATTTCCATCAAATATCATCTACTTTTTTAAACCACATCCAAAACTTACCACACATTACCGTTGTTGTAACAAGAACATCTGTTTCGTCCAATGATGTTACAATTCCTGTATACTGCGCGCCATCGCATGTGACCACTACGTCATTATTGAGCGGAAGCTTTTAGCTCTCCAGCTTTCTACTTTACCCCTTTTGTCTTCTGAAGAGACGTTAACTGGGCTTGATATTTCCACCACCTGCGCACGGGATGTTTGTGGTCTGGTTCACTTGTGACGTTCATTAAAGCTATCATCTCTGTCAGCGTAGCTCACAGTTAGGCTCCCCACCTAACTTAAAATCGTAAAATAGATCTTGTTCTTTGCACTTAGTTTCTTCATTTCCCCCTCGTTTGTCTATGTGCCAACCAACACCGAAAAGAGTTGGCCAACCTGCCCCAAATACGTTTTTATAACAAAG
This sequence comes from Vandiemenella viatica, assembly GCA_031002005.1. NCBI lineage: Eukaryota > Metazoa > Arthropoda > Insecta > Orthoptera > Morabidae > Vandiemenella > Vandiemenella viatica. Next base: position 101,228,015 of record JARYHS010012519.1, on the reverse strand, counting down.
ATGGCAGTTGTAGCAACTATCACACTGATAATGAATGTTTTTAACAATGGGAAACATAGCCCTCAGTTCAATGATTCAAAGTTACTACACAAGTTAAGCCTATGCCATGAAGCCTGTGGTACAGAAAATCAATAAGACAGTTTAGAAAAATTAGGTACTGAATTAAATTTATAAGAATCGCCTCTCCTTCCCACACAAATACAGAACTTGCACTGTCGTTTTGTTGGTAAGTAGTTGAGACTATGAAGCTCACGTGTTAAAATATATATATGTATATAGAAGCTAATTGCCAACTTTCTCCAGACTCCCCTATTTCTAATATAGCGTTAAAAGCATTTTTGTGATCCTTCTGTTCCTCCAAGTTGTAGCCCAGGGAGCGGGCTATTCCAGGTACGCAGATTTTCATGTGCTGCTGAACACGTGCATCCCAGGGTCTCTGAGTAAATTGAGACATGTTGTATTTTCACGCGGCTTCGGTAGGCTGAAAAATATAGAAGAGAATTGTCTATCAACCCACCTCATTCTTTAATTGAAAGGAATTCTTGCAAGAACTACGGATTCAATGTTGGTAGAGCTTCATACAGCGTAAAATCAAAGCTACCAGAAGTACTACATATATGATATTTTGTTTTGCAGAAAGCGGAGAAATGTCCTAAAATTAATTTCGATTTGCATTCAACATAATTCACGCAACATCAATTGGCTGGAATTTGATAGGATTTCGAAAAATATGCTGATCATGGTAGTACGAATAGTTGGTATAGGATATGTTTAATTTTGACGTGAAACCGAGAACATGAAATATGAAGACAAAGGTTCCCGCACATTATTATTGATTTTTCGCTGAACACGATTCAGCCAAAAGCTGCTTCTCGGATTTTGATCGAAGTGAAATAAACTCTATTTTTATTTTGGTCTGCATTGAGATAAAAGTCTCCGCACTTAGTATCTATTCGCAGTCAAAATATTTATGGGATTACGTACCATCTGTATCATCTTATTCAGAAATGAAATGAAATAGTTTGGAAATTAAACCGATATTTATCTCGGACACGATCGTTGGTTCGGATTCCACACTAATACCTGGACAAATAACCAGGTTATTTTAATTTGTTACTACAGGGTGTAAGATTGAGCAGCTGCTAAGAAACTCTGCACTTGGTGGAAAGACCACACGAAATTATTTTAATTTTTTTTACGTTTTTGCTAAAACGCTATCAACCCAGACAGTGGAAGCGTTGGTAGAAACTGATTCACCAATGCTATCTACGGAAATTTCTATATGGAGCTAGGTAATGCTTTATTTAATAATAAAGAAATAATCAGAAAGGTGGACGGATAATTATGAGACGCAGTACTAGTTGTAGAACACTAGTGGGCGTATATTTTATTACAATAATGTGTTAGGGGTAGGTTACGTCCGATCTGGCTGGCGAGACAATTCGGTTAAAGTTCACTTTGGTTGCGGAAAACATCAATCCGCAATATGCTTAGCTAGATAATATATTGAATTCTGCAAAGCTTTTCTCCTTGTCGAATTACAAGCATCAATACGGCTAGTTTTTTAAAGTACTACTTTATGATATGATCTCTTTACGCTGGAGAAAAGGAAAATAATCTTATTTTAATATAAGTGCATCGGAGATTAAAAATCAAGGAAAAAAGGTATAAGTGAAAGCATACAGTAGACTACGGCAATCTTTGGAAGAAAAAGAGGAACAACGATAATAAAAAATGGTAACGTCGATTTCTTATTGTTAACAGCAAGAAAGTTGAACTCATGTGGAAGAGTTGTAATATTGTAAATTAATCCAAATACTGATTAGAAGTCTATTCATGTCTTTGTAGAAATATTTGAGGTTTCCTGGTTGTGTTTAAAAGCTATTTGCACTCTCCAAGAAGACAGAATAAAAAATAAAAAAAATTGAGATGGCTTCCGTGACTGCAAGTTCAAATTACATCTATTAATTCAAACATATAAATATCGTGTTTCGACATCCTCTTGAGAACTTCTGAGGTTGTTATAAAAGATAGTTGCTATCAGCCTTTGAGGAAGTAGCAAAGCAGAAATAAGCACACTAAAAATGTGCAGGACTTATATTCTTCACTTCATGACTTTTTTCATCACCCATAATCTGTTTCAGTCTGAAAAGCTACTCGGTAAAGTAAAATAATGAAAAAGGAAATAAAAATTAATAGTACGTGAAGCGTCATGTTGACGATCCGGATTGTAATCTATATGCAGATAAGAAGAGATTGGTACAAAACAAATGCAACTGGTGGGGTGCATTGAAATATTGTAGCAGGAAGCAAGGCAATCTAGGTAGGTGAGTAAGCAATGTGTTCCAAATGAAGGAAGAACTACGGATGAGCAAAGTTAATTATTTCACTTTTAGACAAACGTGAAATTTTATATGTTACGAAAATAAATTTTATTTACTGTATTACAGAAGTAGGTTTTTAGGTACAATAATTTGCCATGTGTGATAATTATAATTTTCCCAACTTCCATAACAATTGCTTAGCATTACATATATTCTCTGTTTCCCCAACTAATCAGTCGAAAGAAAAAAGCTTTGGTTTCACTCCATTAGCTGACTGGCTGCAATGACTTTCAGTTTTATGTACCCACAGTGTTGTTAATACAAAATGAAAATTGCAGGCAGTATTTAAAATGCGCCCCATGTCCGCAGACCCATCAACAGCAGTGGCTGTTGCGATTCAAAGCGGTGGCTGACCATTTCCAGCCGCGTTCATCCCCGGAACAGGTTTCCATTGTTGATCACTGCACAGTGGGCACAAAATGACCGCCGAACGCCCGGCCACCGTATAAATTATGAACAGACCGCCATTGATAAACGGACTACAGTGCAAACAGTTAATGCAAGTGCCATGAGCAATTAGGCCATCAATCAGCGCACAAACTACCGTTCTTTGCCATAAACGTATGAGGGTGGAAAGTATTTTGTCCGTTAATTGAACAGCACTTGGAAACAACTAAACGGAATGTGCTTTTCTGCAAATCGAACATCAAGCCACACGAGATTTGTGGTTTGTAATTTATTACTGAAGCTGTTAAGCCCAGTCATTGACTAATGTGAGTTCGCTTAAGTACAGAGTGTTGCATTTTGAAATGACACTTCTATTTATTTCTCTATATTCTTAGGTATTCGTCCCAAAAGGAATAAGTTAAAATGAATTTGGAATTTAAAAATATCATAAAAAGAGATATAAAAAACTTAAATAAACATTCACACTACAATTTGCCTCCGTGCTTAACATAACATTTTTGAAAATTAATAAAAATGTTTAATTGGCAATCGTATATCACTTAATTGATTCAATAGTCGTTTGTGTTATTTTGAAAGAAAGACACCAAGGTTTTAATCCGATACATGCAGCTTTGTGATTTATTTTCTCTCTTAATTTAAGTTCAAATGGAGATTCATTCAATTATTTTCATTTGTTTGCCTAATAAACCAATTCCCTGCAACAATCGGTTTAAGAGACGTGTACATCAATCAACTGCACAGGACTGATACGTTATCCCGAATCACTCGATCAAAATTAATTAATACCAAAATAATTCTTCCGCATTGAATTACATGTGGTGAGATTTAATTTTCTGCGTTCTCCCGCCCCCTCACATCGCACACAGTTCACCTGTTAGATATTTTCCAGAGATAGTAGTCGGCCTGACCGAGCCCGATCAAACGATTTCATCCCTGACAGATGCAGAAAGTGGGGCTGGATTTTAATTTCAGATTCCCCCGTGGAAACCATTCCATCCAAATAAGCTTTCAATTAAACGGCCGCCCGGTACCAGTTTGTGGAAGAGGGTCGCGGTGAGAGTGGGGGGTGGTGGGCAGTTACCGCGAACGGCGTGCACTCTTACAGCCGCCGCTTGAATTATACATGGGCAACTGTTCGGTTGGCAGGCCTGATCGCGGAACGGGTTCGACACTGAGCCTGTAGGCAATAAGCCTAACAGCTTCGCCACCGTCCGGAGTTGGCCCGTTAAATTGGGCACACTCTCTTTCGAGCTGACGTCACCGGGTCTCCAGCCCAGTGCTGTCCACCTTCTTTTACCGAGAAGCAGGTTTTTTTTGCGATACCGGTCAATAAGTATTAGCCTCATGCTACCCATTACCCTCATTCCGTTACAAGTAAGTTTCAATAAGGCGAACTTTCACAATTAAATTGTGATTTTAATTCAGCCGGAAATAAAATAATTACAAGTATTAAAATATAAATACGGAAACTGTTAGTTAATATCGCGCAGAGAGTGTGGCTTGCACATAATATTTTACTAAACTAAATTCTATAAAAATAATTCTTGTAAGTACCAATCTGTCTTTAAATGCAGTTCATTATTCGTTTTGCGAATTTGTCTCTCAAATGGTATATATAAAACAGAAACTTATTAAAAAAAATTAGAAAAATTCCTAACAAGAGTATTTTCAGTACGTGTTTAGTGATCCAGTGTCTGATTCATTAAATTTCACAATTTTTTTTTTTTTTTTAAGAATATCCAGTTAGATTTACCCAGTTATTTTGGAAACCCATAAACTCCAGAAAGATTCTTGCAGTGGTTCTCTAAAGTTTAGAAGGCTACATATCAATGTACTTATTTAAGGAATGTTTGAATTAGTACTTTAGGAAATAAGAAATCTACTCTGTTTTTTATCATTTTGCGCCAAATCCGTGGAATATAATCTAATCATTTTGTCAATAAGCCAGTTGCTAGACATCATGAAAGTATAAAAGATTATTAATAATAATAATTACGGCCCTACATTATGATATCGGCTCCCAACTATGGGACATTAAAAGCTGAAACATACACTCGATAATTGTAGTCATGGTCACTCGGGACTGGAGGCATTGCCCAAATTTTTTTGTGGATAATTTACCTATTCTCTTTCACTTGAATGTTATTCACACTTGATTAGCATAATATGCCCTGTGATGGTTTCTCCCATTTTAAGGAATCCAGGAGAGGAAAACCGTTAGAATCTCAACAGCAAACACCACCACTTCCCCTGTTAATGGAAAAATCTTTGCCTTCATTCAAGGAGAATGACTAGCGTGCTTGAACTGAGCTGACGGATGCTTCGATTTTAGTTAAAAGTGATGAGTTCACTTCACATCCACAGCCACAAATCTTTGGCCAGATCTATTGCTTCAACAGACACCTCCCTCATAAGTGTGTTTTGATGATCATACGTTTTGGCACCCAATGTAAGGAAACCTGCATCATTCCAGTTACTGTGAAAGAATGGTATCTAGTGCTGATGCTCAGAAGCCCAGTATCTTCTCAGTCTGCAGAAATTTTAAGCATATTTTTACGGGCATATGTTAGGCCAGTATACTATTGATTATAAATATAAAATAATGTATACAAAATTTGAAATACAAATTGTAAATGTCAAAAACTAATCGTATTTTGGAGAATATCTCTGGTAGTAAAGAAGAACCGATTGCATTGGACCTCAACGACAAGAAAACCCTCATTATTCAGTACAAATTCAATTGTGAAGAAGTTTTTTTTTACTGAAAGGTAAGGAAAATTTAGTACCTAATTATATCGTTTGTTTCACTGCATTTGGTTTTCTTCTTCTTATTCTTCTTCTAATTCTACGCTGAAGAGTCAAAGAAACTGGTATAGGCATGCGTATGCAAACACAGAGATATGTAAATACTGAGAGTACGGCTCTGCGGTTGGCAGTGCATATACAAGACAACAGGTGTCTGGCGCAGGCGTTAGATCGGTTACTGCTGCTAAAATGGCAGGCTATCACGATTTAAGTAAGTTTGAACGTGGTGTTATAATCGGAGCACGAGAGATGGGAAAGAGTATCTCCATGTAGCGATGGGGTTAGGATTTTCCCGGACGACCATTTCACGAGTGCACGGTGAATAACGGAAATCAGGTTAAACATCAAATCTCCGACATCGTAGCGGCCAGAAAAGAATCCAGCAAGAACGGGACCAACGACGACCGAAGAGAATCTTTCTACGTGAAAGAAGTGCAATCCTTGCGCAAATTGCTGCGGTTTTTATTGCTGAACCATCAACAAGTGTCAACGTGCGAACGATTCAAGGAAACATTATCGATATGGGCTTTCGGAGCCGAAGACCCACTCATGTATCCTTGCTGAGTGCAAGACACAAAGCTTTACGCCTCGCCTCGGCCCGTCAACACCGACATTGGACTATTGATGATTGGAAACATGTTGCCTGGTATGACGAGTCTCGTTTCCAATTGTATCGAGCGGATGGACGTGTACGGGTATGGAGACAAACTCATGAATTCATGGACCCTGTATCTCAGCAGGGTACTGTTCAAGTTGGTGGAGGCTCTGTAATGGTTTGGGGCGTGTGCAGTTGGAGTGACTTGGGACCCCTGATACGTCTATATACAACTCTGACGGGTGACAAGTACGTACGCATCCTGGCTGATCACCTGCATCCATTCATGTCCATTGTGAATTTGGACGGAATTGGGCAATTCCAGCAGTACAATGCGACACCCCACACTTCCAGAATTGCTACAGAATGGTTCCAGGAACACTCTTCTCAGTTCAAACACCTTCGCTGGCCACCAAACTCCCCAGACATGAACATTATTGAGCATATCTGAGATGCCTTGCAACGTGCCGTTCAGAAGAGTTTTCTACCCCTTCGTAATCTTACGAATTTATGGACAGCCCTGCAGGATGCATGGTGTCATCTCCCTCCAGTACTATTTCAGACATCAGTCGAGTCCATGCCACGTCATGTTGCGGCACTTCCCTGCATACTCGCGTCGCCCTACACGATATTAGGCAGGTGTACCAATTTCTTTGGCTCTTCAGTGTATGTCGGATTGCAGAGGCTTCTGTGTAATTTAATACCCTCAGCACGGTAATCGGAGTAATAATTCTCTTTCTACATGAAAAGTAGAATTTAGTTTAAAGCTTCATTACTGTATGGCATTACAATTGGAACAAGTACAATTGTTCGATTTAATATATTCATTCAAAAATTTTCCTTATACTGGTCAATTGAAACAGAATAATAAAATAATATCATAATTTAATTTTATTTTACTTATATATAAGCCGATGTTTCGCTGAAATCTTTCTTAGTTTTAGTGCCAAATAAAAGAATTATAGCATCAATAATTATATTTTAGGAATTGTGTGTTACAGAACTGACAGTTTTCAGTCTATCTGATCGACAAGTTATACGTCAATTGTGAAATTAAGCGTGTTATATGAAAATACTAGGTTATTTCATCATAAATGAAACTATACGATAAAAGAAATTTCAGATTTTCTTTAACTAGACTTTATTTAATAATATACAACAAGTGTTGACTCAAGAAGTATGACATGTTTACAACGGATAATCATAAAATTACTAATAATCCAAAGAGACCATAAATCTGTTTCAATCCTTTTACGTATTAAAGATGAGGCCTAAGTTACGAAAGGTCGTCGACGATCGAATGTTCTCGTAATACGGTGCGTATATCAACCAACTGTAACTGATCCTTTTCCGAACTATGGAAAAAACTGACAATAACTGAAAGACATGCTTCTCAAACTTACACATTATCACAAGAAGCCGTAAAACAATTAATTAAATCATTATAAAAGTTAATCATATGATTAAAAAATATAAACAAAGCATTTAAGCCCTGAATGCAATATACTGTTTTTAAAACTGAAAAAAATAAAAATTTATTGAGGTCCCACATCGATAAATAATTAATTTAAAATAGCAAAAATTTGCTATTAAATCATTTTAGCAACACAAAAGTTAATACAAATAATGATGATCGTCGCTGAAAAAATACTGTCTGTAATGAGTACCAAAACCAGACATACTATGTTTGATTAAATAAAAGGTACAATTCAATAATACAGTATCACTGTCATTGAGTAATTCAAAGTAATGATTTTTATGTGTGAAGTTCCTATTGAATCATAAAACTTACTCATGGTAGTTACGTCGGGGAATTTAATTCGTAATAAGCTATGGTAAGATTGTTGAAAGGCACAAAGGCACGTTTTATACAGATAGTGATATGTACTGTATATCAAGTCGCTTACCAAACAAAACATTCAACGAAAATGAGGGTACTGTTACGTGCCACCGTTGTGTTTATATTCCAGCCTGTTTCTGTTTATATCACACATTATATTGAAGCTAAGCACATTCTGCAAAAACAAAACTTATAATTAACGTGAAGCTTGCCTAAGGCTCGGCTAGTTAGTAATCAACGCAACGAAGCGTTATGTTTATTTGGTAAATATGCCCTCTATATATTGCTGTAGCAACCTCTTATTAAGATCACTAACGTAGGCACGTCTGAAGACAGAGCCTTAAAACTCGCGGTAGTTGAAATATTTGTGTTCTGATTTGTTGTATTATGGTAGCAACAATTAAGTTTTGAAATAACAATTTTGATGGAGATGTTATAAAAATTCACAAATGTTATTTACAGGTTTTGGGAAGACTAAACTTTTTTTCGCACTGAAAACCCTTAAATCTATACATATAAAAAAAAAAAAATTTTTTCTTTTTGCTTATGGCTTTAAGCCTCGTCGAAGTCGAGGTATTTAGAGGTGGGAAAAGTCTGGTGGCAAGGAACGGAAAATAATTTATAAAATGGTTTTTGAAAGAACCAACTCGGCTTTCGTCTGGTGTGATTTGTGGAAGCAGTGGAAAACCAAAATCTGGATGAACGGATGAGAATTCCAAACCGCGTCCTCCCGAATGCGAGTCCAGAGCGTTACTACTCACCCACAACGCTCAGTTGTTGTACTTGAAATATTTTTAAAAAAAATGAGTTGGGATAAGCTACTATTAATTACTGTTTTTGTTTTTAAATTTGTGAACTTGATTGACGGACGCAAAAATTATTGGTAGGATACTGAGGGAGTTTCGCTAAAATGAACAGTCTGTAGTCTAGTGGATAAAACAGGTATGTCTCATCTTGATGTTTTTATAAAAAGCTGAGTAGTTTTTTTAATGGGATTTCGATTAATGTACAGCACGTGGTCCTGCAGGTCACATGGTGCATGTTCCATTTGGATTCGAGCACGAAAAAACTGAGAAAATTAGGATAATGTTGCGTGTAACACCGTTCACGCAAAAACTACTGGTAGGATTTTTATGGGGTTTCGATTAATGAATAGCTGTGGACACATGGATGAAATGGAGTACGTTTTATTTTGAAGTTATATCGTAAAATTGTAAAAATTATCAAATAACTATAATTTTTCTTTGCTTTGGGATTCCCAAAAATACGGTTCGGATTTTGATTCGGTTTCGATTAATGTACAGAACGTCATTGCCTGAATAATACAGGGTAAGGGTCATTTCAATGTGACGTTAAAAATGAGAGATAAAGGATAATTTTTCCTCGGACGCTTGTGAAGTACAGTAAACAAGAATCATATTAAAATGGTAACTGTTTTCTTTGAAAGTTGATTAGTGATGTTACATGTCAAAAATAATAAATTAGATTTTTTTACTTAAATAATATTAATATTATAGAAAAATTGTAGGAATGTTATGTAAAGGTAAGTGGTTCGTTTTGAGGCATAATTCATTGCGTAAATGAAATTACTAAGCCTTCTACAAATATTCAGATAAAAGAGAAAGAAGGAAATAAAATAAAGTTATTGCACGACCTCTAAAGTGTTTTACAAAGTTACTCATAGAGTAGGTTTCCACTGACGTGAAATGTTTCGGTTTTTTTTTTTTTTTAAAAAAACTATTTTAGAGAATACACCATTGTATCATAAGTTATAGTCGTTGTGGCTAGTGTCTGAGGGTACATTGCCATCTAAGTTTCACAAACTATTAACGAAAAGCCAACAAATAAAGTCTTAAATCTGTAGCTGCTTGTAAAAGCTTTTGGCGTCAGTAACCGATTTTACCCTGTATCAATTAGTATATTTGTAGCATGTCTTAATAAGTTTATATAGGCCTGCACTTTTGATCACCAATTTTCGCTTATTTCCCATAAATTTGCCATCAAAACAAGAATGGTGCAGGCCAAATACTTTACCAGTCGACCTCGTCCGTAGAGTGCTTGTAAATTACTCCCGAATATGCAGCTGTTGATTTTCGCTAAGGAATTGATTTTTAAGGTCACAGAGTTTGAATATTTGAACTCGATTTAATTGACATTCCAGCATCTTAAGTCATCAGATTACTATTATAGTCATGATTTCAGAGCGCTTTGATTACAGTAAAACTATGCTATAACTACAGCAAGTTTTCATATGTAACTTATAATATACCACAAAGTAACATTGAACAAGCGATTTGCGTAATTTTTAAAATAAACTCTTTCCTTTCTTACGCTTTGAAACAATCCATCAGGTAAACTTGTTTGTTAATCCTGAAAGACATTTCTTCTATGGGCTGATTGTCTTGACCAGATATCTTCGTTTTCTCAAGCGATACCTGCCAAAAAAAAAAGTGAAATACTGGAAGATTAAACCAGTCTCAGTAAATACAATCACGGTCAACGCACGTACGTGATTTAAAACCAGACGATTCAGTCTGTTTCAGTCTTTAATCTGAGCGGCTAAGAACGAGACGAACAATTTTCGCACATGACATGTGTAGATTGTCAACATTCGCTACGGTTTATATCTAACTGACAGGACAATTCGTATTAATTTGTCATAACCACGTAAAGAATGGATCACCCAATTTTTTGTGTATGGCATTACGCCTCGTCAACGTCGAGCTCATTAGAGGCGGAAAAGGACCGGGGACAAGGAATATGAAGGAATTTTTCCATGGTCTTTTGAATGAACCTTCCTGGTATTATGGTCTCGGGAAATAATTGAAAACCGAAATCTGGATTCCTTGACGGGGATTCGAAGTCTTGTCATCCCGAATGTGAGGCCAGAGCGTTACCGCTCACCAACCCCCCCCCCCCCCACCACCACCCCCAGTTGACCGTTCACAGTATTATTATTATTTTTTTTTTTAACTTTCCCGCAAGTTGCGATTGGCGGACAGAGGATTGCGTTGGAGAACATATTCTGGAGAGAGTTGAGGGATGAATAATTTGAGTCTGGTGCAGCATTAAGTGGGGTCACACCATATATGTACGTACAGAACTGTCGAAGCCAGAGTACAGCAAAAAGGGTCCATCACGGATCTCGACAAGCCTCCAGATGAGTCCCTCACAATTCGAGGCATCAGCTGCGGGATCATCAAAGGGTCCTGGTACATATTCCACCAACGACAGCATCACAGCTAGCGCCCTAAGATACTGACAATCCTTCATGAGACAAATAATTAATACAGCTGTCCACAAGACAAATCCGTAATCGCCCTAAGGTTGATTATATTTTCCACTGTAAAAGCTATGTCACCTAAATGAGGTTGCAGTATTTCGCAGCTGTTTCTGTTAACAGTTGCATAGAAAATACACTAAAACCAACGTAGTATATCATATATCTTTTCCTTTCTTAGCGTCTTACAAAAAATTAGACTTTTTTTTCCAGAATCAATATTTTAAATTAATGTATCTGTTTGTTTGTAATCTATGTATTTTCCATTTTAAATACTTTTTTTTCTCTAGACCAAATTTAATTTCATGCACACGTGTTTAAAACTTTTTGTAAAATATAGGAGACGGGTGTTTCATGATAAGCACACAAATTAGAAGTAAGCGGACATAAATTCCATAGTCTTCGATTTGAAAATTCTTCTTCACTATTTTTCCAACATTACGATTTGCATGCCTTTTGATGGGGTTTACTCATCTTTGGCTTGGTCAAATTTGGAACTTTGATTCTACGGTTGAATGCCCTTGATGATGATAAGCATTTTATACCTATTGCTAATTCCTACTACGTACTAATGGAGGAAGTGAGAGTCTATTAGTTTGTGAATGAATTGTGTAACTATGTTTTGTGTGTGATAACTGATAAGTGTGTTATTTGTTTGTGAAATGTGAAACTTCATGAGGCAGATATTGGTGTCAATTCTGGCATTTGCCTTGATGGATGCGGAAAAACCGCCTAAAAATTGCAACCAGGACGGCCGGTACCAGGAAAACGGGGGGAGGGGGGAGGGGGAGGCAGGCCTCGTCCCCGACCACGTTGTTTCTCACCGGTCTGAAGCACACTGATACCTTGCTCATTATTTTATTAAACAGATTAATTAATAACGCCAAATATGACTACCAGTTGTAGAACTATAGTCATGATTACAACTACAAATATACAGAGTGTGGTAGATGAGAGATACCGTTCTAGCCTCCCATTCTGGAGGACGCGGGTTCGAATCCCTGTCGGGCCATCTAATTTGGGTTTTGTATGGTTTCGCCATATGACTCCAGGCGAATGCCGGGATGGTTCCTTCAAAAAGACCATGGATGAGTTCATTCCCATTCCTTTACGGCCTCTAATTACTTCGACGAGGCGTAAAGCCATAAGCGAAGAAAAAATTAAAATACTATTAATTTCATATGCGTTGAAGAGAGTGCGTTTAGCTAAATGAGTTTTGATCTTCAGGATTTTTTTTATCTGCTTCTCACTCAGCTTTAGAAAAAAACAGCTTTGGAGCTGTGATACACTCTGTGTTATCTTCTATATCGTTTTATGCGCTTTGATTTTTTTTCGTCTCACTTGCTCTACCATTTTTAGTTCTTACAAAAGCAATGAGACGATATAAGTAAAAAATAAATGTCACGATATTAATTTTCTTTACATTTGTGCCAGCTCGAATGTAATACAAAGCATTAGAAACGCTATCTGCTCTTTTTCAGGCAGCTCGTGGCTCGTAGTCGGTATGAGAGTCTTCGTTCACACTTACCTTCTTTAGCGGAGCCTTGTAGAGGCACATATCACCTAATCTGAGCAGCAGAGTGCTATTGAAGTTCGTGAAGGGGAGGCTCCTTGTCGCCGCGAGAGCTCCTTAGCTCGGAGCTGGCTGGCTGGCTCTTTTCAGCGCGCGCTCGCCAAGTCTGTTGACAATAGTGTTTACCCATCGTTGCTCGCGCGTATCTGATCCCAGTTCTTTGTACACTTTGCTCCAGGGAGCGTCGATGCGCATAGAATTTCTGCTGGCTTCCACACTCAAGGTAAAGTTGTCTGCATTTATTCATTTCTTTACTCAATTCCCGGTAAGCGAAATGAATGTGGGATACAATGCAACTAGTAACGCGTTTTCATAGCTCTTTTACTCATCCTCCACCAGACTTTTTCATGACGTCATCTATGTCCTTAGAGCGGAGATGTGGTGCAATATCTGATAGCCATGTAAACCTATCATATACAGGGTGATTATAATTTAAGTTTTAGTTTCAAAACGCTCTAAAAAACGATCCACTGATTAGAATGACGTCAAAATTGAACGGCGTATTATTGAAGAAGGGGAAAATAACATGAACCAAAAGAAAGTTCCAAATTTTAGCGATAGATGGCGCTGTAAGCATCAGAATTTCGTCGACAAATCATAAAACATATCCCGTCAGATGGAAATGGGCTTCGTCTGTACATAGAATTTTCCACGGCCAATCATTGTCAACTTCTATGCGAGCAAGAAATTCCAAAGCGAAACCCTCTCGCGCATGCAGGTCAGAAGGAACTCCTGCACATGGCAAATTTTGTACGGATAGCACTGCAGGATGTTTCGTAGAAAGTTATGCACCGTGCTCACAGGCCTGTCCGATGTTCGGGTAATTCTCCGAGCACTGCAAGGTTGCACACCACCGTTCAACGCTTCTTCAATAATACACCGTTCAATTTTGACGTCATTCTAATCAGTGGTTCGTTTTTTAGAGCGTTTTGAAACTTTAATTATAATCACCCTCGTATATTATTTATATAAAGTTTTTATTGTCACAAGCCATTATCTTCCTTTATATCTAGCCGAAATTGATAAACGAGGTATCATTTTAAATATTAAGGTATCCGGTTTGATCGTATCATATTTTAAGAAAGCAATTTCTTCAAATTCGTCCTTTAAAGGAAAAAAATGTAAATATTTCTAAATGCTGATTTTTGTGTCACGAGCCATTCATCTCCCTGGATAAATAACCGAAATTGATAACAGAATTATCATTTTGAAGTTTAAGATCTTCGCTTTGGTGAAATCGTATATTAAGAAAGGAATTTTTTGGAATTCGACCCATAAAGAGCAAAAATATCAAGATTTCTACAACGCATTATTGTGTCACGAGTCATTTATCTCCCTTGATCTATAATCGATATAGTTAAATCAGGTAACATTTTAAAGATTAATGTCACCGCTTTCGTCACATCATATTATAAGAAAGGAATTTTTCGGAATTCTACCTTTTTTTTTTTTTTTAATGGCATTCGGCAACGGTGGCCATACAGCCAGCTCAATGTGTATTTTTTCCAATGTATGGACGCCACAGGACGGACAAGACAAATCACACAGACACACAACACTTAACATCCATGCCCGCGGCCGGATTCGAACCGGCGGCCTTCGGCACGTGGAGCTAGCACTCTAGCCCCTACGCTACCGAGGCCGGCAAAGAACAACAATATTTCTACCCTTAATGGGCAATAGCGTTATCATATCCGTAAGGTATTTTTTTTTGTCATGAATTATTTATCTTCCTTGATATCTAACTGAAATCGAGAAACGTGGTATTATTTTAGAGATTAAGGTCCCCGATTTGGTTAAATCATATTTTCAGAAAGGAATTTTTCTGTATTCGATCCTTAAAGGACAAAATAATCATTATTTCTGCATTGTATTTTTTTATGGTGATTCATCTATCTTGACATCTTACCGAAACAGATAAGTTAGGTATCATTTTAAAGATTAAGGTTTCCACACACGCAACATTATAAATTAAGACCGAAATTTTTCGGGATTTCATCCTTAAAGGGCAAAAGTAATAACTACGAATGTCGTGAGTATGAGACAGTTCAGAGCCAATCCGCTAGATAGCAGTAGCACATATCACAGAGATATTCATAAACTGTTTCATGGCGTCGACTTTTGTTACGTATCTATTACACTAATAAATAAACAAATGAGGTGGTTCTTTATTCACTCTATTACAAACCACCAACCTTACTATTAATCATTTTCGCGAAATTTTCGCAGGGGTCGTCTAGTCATTGAAAAATCTATCATTCATTCTTTTTCTTCGAAATGCAATCTCAAACTTTACAATGATAGCAGTATTTTCTCTATACCCTTCGTTCTGCTCTGGTTCCAGTGTTGCGTTACATTAAAGGTTGCGAATAAATGAAGTAAAATAATATAATTCGACTATTAGGGCATTTAATTTTTCAAGTGATTAACGAACATTTTTACTAGTAGTTTGTGGCTAGATTAACTCGAAATCATTAGAGCCGGGAGAAAATTTATGCAAGGAAAGTGAAGAAAACCGGCCGTGTGTTTTCTGAAGGCAAGATTAGTATATTCGCCTGATCTCGGGAAAAGCGTCGAAAACAAAAGTTTAGATGACCGGACCGAGAATCGAACCAGAATCTCCTTGATGTATGAAGTAGTTCCTTACTGATCGTTGCTACTTCATTGTTTTTGGTTTCACGAAATAAATAATAACTAATAACTACACTCCGTCTACGTTCACAAAACAATTTCAGTAACAGTCATTAAACACCGTTCGCATGAAATGCTTCAGTTCTAATCACTATGTAAGAATAGAATACATACACTATTTTTTTTCAGTTAGGTTAGTGTCGTCTGCAGATAAAACGTTTTAACTTTTCAGGTAAGTTTTCAGGAAGATTATCAGTTTGTAATAAAAGCAGAAGGTATCTTTGGACGTGCAAAAGTTTAATGACTAAATAGCGTTGACAATGTATCGTGTTTTCTACGCATATAATAATTAATTTCATTTGTTCCGTTTGTAACATTGCTGCTATTTTTGGAATATGAAAATAGCAGAACGTTAATTAACAACGTGTGGCTTCATTTGTGGTTTAACCGTATTAGTACCAAATCTAACATAGTTCTATTGTAACTTTGTAGTAAACCATTTTTATATAAATTACTTAATGTATTTTGGGAGAGAACAACAAACTACTAGGTTTAAAGTAGTAAATTAAGATATGCTGTAGTACGTGATGCATGTGCAGTGGAATTTACGTTAAAGTTCCCTCTTATTTGTCATGGTACAAGCAAACACGAATGCCGTACATAACATGATGGAACAGCCAACAAACCTAACTCAATGCGGCACCAACAATTCCCGCCTGAGGATTTTCGCCTAATTTCTTGACAGTGGCAGGCAGTTAATTAATTAAGCGAATTTCCCCCGGGAATTGTATCGGCCGCGCATCTGGGGAGGGAGGAGTGCCTAACGCAAACAGAGGGCTGTCCTCCGAGGGATCAACTCCCTCCCTCATGCTGGCGACGCCCTGGATGAGTTGCCTGGGGCTCGCTGTTTGCAGTCCTCTGGCCATCGCCTGTGAAATCTTGGGCAATCTGCAAGGCAAAGAGGAGTGCCGGCCTAACGCTGATTACACGATAGTTGAGATTGCGGCTGTCCTGTTGTGCACCATCGAACCGATCTCAGCAGCTGTTTCGCATATGAAAGAACTAAGCGTCTAAACTATAAATAATTTCTACTACTTAGATAACTACACTAATATTATAAATGCTACAGTAACACTGTCTTTACATCTATCTGTCTGTCTGTTTGTTACGTTTCTTGTTTTAAACGGCCAATCCGATCGTGATGAAATTTGGCAAGGAGGTGCTATTTGCCGTAAAGAAGGACATAGAATACTTTTTTCTGCAGAAATAATACATATTGTGATGTAATTTTGATAAAATCTCTGAACAGCGATAGACAGACACATAGGATGTGTAAGTCTCTGTATTACCTTCCAGTATAGCGGGCCCGTACCTCAGTGGTTAATGCGCTTTCTTACTAATGTATGGAGCGTAGTGATGGCTTTCTTGTCACATTATGCCAAATCGGTGCTGTTTGGGACAAATATTACGTTACTAACAGATTTATATGTTCAATTCTGGCAATGAAAGTCCACGCGTACGAAGTCACGGGGAACATCTAGTGGTTCCATAAAGCTTCTATGCTGCATAAAATACCATAATTTGTACTTTACTGTTCTCTCGATAGTCTTTACTTCGAAGCTTTTGAATGTACAAATATCTAGCCCTATTGTGCTGTTCGGCGTCAGCATCGCAAGGGACTTATAAGAGACTGTCGTGTTATATGATCGATTGAACTAGTCCTTACGAATATGTAACAGGTTCTCTGTAGTTTACGAACTGATTTCACTGACTAACATACGAGTAAATGCTTCCATTAAACATAGTGAAGTACTTCTCCCATCAACTAGCTTTCTCTGTTACATTTCTGATACGAGTATGATATAAAAAGGAATCCACAGGCAACAGTTGCGTGGCTATTTTTCAGAACTCATTGAAAAAGATGGGATAATGAATTCAAATATCGCTGGAACAAGTGCACTAATCTTAACGGAGATCATGTTGAAAAGTAATAACAATACCGAAATTCATACATTCAGTCTTACATTTTCAGAACGGGAATATCTGTTATCATTTATTATTTACCTTTACATTCTTTGCAACTTCCTTGGCGTGTTACATGATTTCCAGTTGTAAAATATAGTACGGATTCAGTTACCACACGATTATTGAAGGAATTGGAGACTAAGGCAATTAAACAGCTACCATATTGCGTATTTTCGTAACTACCATCAGGTTCAGAGATATACTTGCGATTCCAAGGCATCTAACGACGCATCACTACTTGTGCTGTGCATATAATAGTAAGATTCATATCAAGGAAGCATTGAATTTGGAAGTCTCTACAGAACTGTGGCTAAAATGAGGCACAAGTACTAGTTTGTAGTTTGGTGTAATAGTTTTAACTGAGCATTGAAATATTGAACATCTCACGAATCAACCTATTTCGGCAAATAATTGTGTAGAAACATAATGCTATAGGCTTACAGATACCCGAGGGACCATTATTTGGGCATAAATATAAAGGGCTTTAATGGACCTTTGAATATCAAAGTCAGAATTCTATATAGCGATATTATTTTATTTTCTGCACCGAAACTGTGTATTATATCGTTTATGGGAAGGAAGAAATGTAGTATGTGGGACAACATGATCTTTAGGAAAAAAGCAATAAATTATGTACCTTAACAGTAAGAAAACAACATGCAACGCTAATTATAGTAAGGTAGATAAATAAGCCAAAAAGTGTAGATCTTTAAATCTCCACGAAAAACTGCAGGTGAAGTTATGTGGTGAAAGGCAAGTAGGAAAGTACAACGAATAACTGAATGTATGAAACAGATCAGATTTGAAACATTACGCACAGAGAAATAGTTGGTGTAACGCTGTAAAATAACACGAAGCGAAACGAGCTTATGAATGCCCTAAGGCGAAAGGTAAATGATAGACTAGGTTCCAGGCAATAAATCTTACGTCTGTACGGTGGTTGAACGAACAACCATGATTAACATCTTTAACAAACTAGCAATATATGCGACTATATTCATCATTCATAAACATCTGAAAACATTTTATGAACAAATTATACGTTTCGTAGATGCCTCAGGTAAGCTAAATATATGAGCCTTGTATGTATATCTAGACCATTGGTCGTCAAACTGCGGCCCGCGGGCCGCATGCGGCCCGAATGAAGTTTTCGTGCGGCCCGCGACCCTCCTCGGCTTCGCACGGGCAGCATTAGTTATCTACTTGTCTGGCGTAGCCGTGTTTTGTTTGCAGAAACTGCGTAGAATTGTGATTAAAGTCGGGGCCACTTGCGGCGTTCCGCAGCGCTCAGAGGCGTGAGCGCACTGCTAGCCAACAATGTAAGCCGTGCATCAAATGCGCCGCGCCCCTACGGCCGCTCGTTTGTCGGCGGGTTTGTCCCGCAGCCGCCTCAGTGTTAGCTTTGGCGTGTCAATCGTGCAGTAAGTTTCGGTGCTCCTGAGCGTTCGTCGCGTCTTGAGTGTATTTGTGCTCATATTTTGTGCTATCATTAGTAGTGGAATAAATAATGTCTGGTGTACCCTCAAAAACAGTGACTAAGAGGAAAATAAGTGAAGAGAAAAGAAGTTTCCAAGAAATATGGGAAGAAAAGTTTTGTTTTATAAGTGGGCACAACGAAGGTACTGCTACTTGCTTAATATGCCGGGATACCATCGTGGGACTGAAGAGATACAATTTATTTCGCCACTACACAAGTAAGCACAGTTCATTTACAGTAGCTTTTCCTTTGAATTCAAATGAAAGAAAGGAAAAAATTGCTCATCTAAAATCTACCATTCGTCGTCAACAAAACGTTATGTTAGCAGCAGTTGGGCAAAGTGAGGCTGTCACAAAAGCATCATACCAAGTATGTAATATTCTAGCAAAAAATATGAAACCTTTCACTGATGCTGAATTAGTGAAGAAATGTATGGTGACTGTTTCTGACACTTTGTTTCAAAATTTCTCTAACAGTAAGCAAATATTAGCTGAAATAAATAAGCTCACACTTTCAGAATCTACCTGTCGACGCCGTATAGAAGATATTTCAAAATATATGTTTGAGGAAGTAATTAATAAAGTAAAACTATTCAAATACTTCAGTCTTGCATGTGATTCCAGTACAGATTTAGCTTCAATGGCTCAGTTTTCATTATTTGTGCGTTACTGCACATATGATGGGGTAATAGAGGAAGATTTTTTAGCAATTATAACCATGAAAGGTCACACAGAAGGTTCTGATTTTATGGATGCAATTAAAGAGTTTGTAGAAAAAAATGACTTACCTATGAGCAAATTAATATCAGTATGTACAGATGGCTGTCCATCAATGATGGGCGTCAACAATGGTTTGGTAGCACTGATTAAGAAGGAATGGAATTTGCCACATTTACTCTCCATTCACTGCTTACTGCATCAAGAAAGTCTGGCATGTCAAATTTCAAATACCAAATTGAAGAATGTTATGAAAACGGTTATAAGCGTTATAAATTTCATTCGTGCCCGTGAACTTAATCACCGGAAATTTAAAGAACTACTGGAGGAATTGCAGGCTTGTTACAGTGATGTTATCCTACATACTGCTGTCAGATGGTTAAGCAAAGGAAAAGTGCTGGAACGATTTGTCAATTTGAAATCAGAAATTATTTTATTCTTACAGCAAAGTGGCAAAAATTATCCTGAACTTGATGATGATGAATGGTGGATACTTACAGCTTTCTTGACCGATATTACACAAAAATTCAACACACTTAACTTGGAATTACAAGGACCAAACAAGATAATTGGGCAAATGACTAACAAAATATTAGCATTTGAAGCCAAACTGCAATTATATATAAATGAACTCGGAGAAAAAGATCTGTCTAATTTTCCAACTGTTGCTATGCTCAGATCAGACTTAGCTATCGCCGAAACTATTTACCAAGACATGCAAGAACATTTGGAAGCATATTTGGAAGGTATACAAAACAGATTTGCAGATGTTAGAAATATTCGAAGCTGTTTCATTCTCGTAGAGAACCCTTGGCATGTTGAACATGATGATCTCAAATTATTCTGCCAATTTGGATTTCCTAAAACTAACTTGCTAAATGAAATAATCGAACTTCAACATGACACACAGCTTAAAGCTCTGTTTATAGAACATCGTGAAACCCAACAGTACACTCAATTTTGGAAATGTGTGCCTAACAATTATAAAAATTTACGAGACTGTGCACAGTTCATTTTAACACTATTTCCTTCAACTTACCTTTGTGAAGCTTCATTTTCAAAAATGAAGTACTTGAAAAATAAATATCGTAATCGGTTGTCCAGTCATTTAGAAGACACAATGAGGATTGCATGCAGCCCAAACGACGCAGATATAGATGAGATAGCCAAAAACGTTCAACATCACAAATCACATTAATGAAAAATTTTATATTTGTACTTTGTTTTGCAATTTTAATGAATAAAAAACCACATTCAAGAACAGACCTGTAGCTTTCTTATATAGCCCTTTGCATGTGCAGTGTATCTGTCGTTTTCTTATTTTTTAAATTAGTTATTTATTTATATATTCTTTTGAAAGTTTGAGATTAACAAAATTATAATAAAGTTTTTGTGGCCATTTGAATAATGTAATATAATATTTTTAAAATACGTCTAGTTCATCTTGCGTGAAAGTACTTTAAAATCAATTTAAGGAACAAAACACACTGATCCCAGACTTGTTTTTGGTAGTGACAAAATTACTAATGATTCTCTTCCTTGCCTTCACCCTTCTTATGCTCCTGCTTAGCTACATGAATATTGTAACATTACGCAAGTCATGTGAATTTTCACAGGGATAATTAGACTGGAATCAATTAGTCAGGTGCACTGTATGCTTTTTTTTCAGTTTATTGAAAATTGATCAGCAGCATTTTATGCTATTTTAAACGCTTGTAAAATGGAGACAGCCATTTTGTGAAAATCTGAATGGCGCATGTCATCAATGACTCGTGCTACAATGAATATTCCAGTCGGTCTCAACACTTGACTCTTGTGAAGACTGACTAAAAATGTAATTGTTGCCAACATGACAACTATCGCCTCCCACAAATACGTCCCTCAAAATCTAATAGTTGTCAAACTGGCGGATGGGGATTTAAAAATATTATTCCCTGTGTTGCAGGATTTCAGTGTCATAAACATGGCTTATTGTTGTCAGCAACTGCACAGCAGTGTTATTTGGCGAAGGAGTCACATACATCCAACAGTTGCAAATGGTCTGTTTTCGAAAGTACTATTTCATTTTAACAGGTGCTAACGTTCACAGCTTCTGAATAATGATAAATGATGTATATCCTAATCCGATAAAGAATAAATGGTTTGCAGCTGTCGGCTTTACCTGTCTCCTTCGTCAAATGAAAAATATAGGCCTAATGGAAGAATTATAAGTAGGAGCGCGTAAAGTTGTTCAGTCGCCTTTACAGGTGCCACTCGGTACAGGGGCAGATAGATTTGTCGTTGCTGTGTGAGGGGACGTAATAATGGAAATGTTTTGTTGTTTGTTTCTCAGTGCTGACAACTCATGGGCGTGTGTGCCTCGTACAAATTATCTGCTGTTGTATAAATCTTAAATGAAAGTGCCTTGGATTCATGAATGCGCTTATAGAGGCGGTCAGCTTCATATGTGGTAAATATTTGGAAAAAGGAATCATTAGTCATTAGCTCTTA
The DNA here is from genome assembly GCA_031002005.1 of Vandiemenella viatica. Lineage (NCBI taxonomy): Eukaryota > Metazoa > Arthropoda > Insecta > Orthoptera > Morabidae > Vandiemenella > Vandiemenella viatica. The sequence continues at coordinate 101,205,791 of JARYHS010012519.1, read as the reverse complement.
AAAAAATGTGTGTGTGTGTGTGTTTATACTCCACACCTGTGAAGACATATTGTGGGGTAAGCAAAGGCAACGTCTTATTGGGATTGGGGGGAGGGGGGTGGTAATGTGGATGGAGAAGGGGAAGGAGGAGATGGACACATACAGGGGGAAGTGCGAAATGGACAGAGAAAGGGATGAAGAGATGGTAAGTGAGGGGAAGGACGACATGGGCGACAGAGAGTGAGGGGAGGAAGAGACAAAATAACATTAGATTGAAATAAATACATATCTAGTCAATGCCAGCTAGTATGAAAGAAATTAAGGCTGTTGTAGTTTAGTCCACTGAGTTGAAGAAATATAACTTTCAAAACATGTAGTAAACAGTTGTGATTGTGTCTCATGTTACATAATACATTTAAATGTAAGTACAGTTGTCGTTATTAACCATCTGCTCACCAAGACAACGCAGCAATATTTCGTTGGGCAATTACAGTGTTACTATTTAGGGGTCGCTGAGGGTGGCAGCAATCTGAAACAGAACATTCTACACAAAGTGTTCCGAATGGTCTCGACTTTAACGATTAGTGCTAGAAAGTCAGTGGTAAACCTCTCGCTTTTTTACTATAGCTAGTCTACTGGAGGTTCAAAACACACCATTTACATGCGTTGCCAATTAATAAAGATACATGTAAATCTGTGGCCCGAGGTGCCACATCATACTGTTAGTTTTGGCCCTTGAGCAGAAAAGTTTGACGACCACTGATCTAGACCATTTATAGTTCAGTTGTCAATGCAGTAGTTTAAATGATTATATTATATTGTTATATCACACTTTTCAATATGTAGCTGTAACACACGTTTTAGTTGTACGCCAACAAGAATTAATGTTTCTGGCAAAAACTGTAGAGCAGAAAACCAATCGAACTACTAAGAATGGAGGGAAGGTAAAGTAAACATCTTTAGTGTCTCATACAGGATTCATCAAACATTTATCATTGTTTGAACTTTATATGTGATTAGATAGACAGTTTTTTATGTACAAGTTATTAGCATAAAGTAGTCATATCAACACTGCGAATTCGAATCTACTGAAAAGGTAAGAGATATTTTATTTCGGATAAAGTATTCTGTGCTTTGATAATAGAAATCATTCGGTATCCGTATTACAGATTTTTTCCGGCAGAAAATTCTCACCGTGTAGCAAACGTATCACTGGAAAGCAGAAAATTGAGTTTCCTCTTCGTTATTCGACAACATAGATTTAAATCACATACACAATAAATACAGGAGAAAAAACAAAAATGACAAAGAAACATATAAAAAAAGAGCCTGGATGGCAAAGGTTCACTGAGGGAATGCTTTTATTCAACGGTTAATATTAAACTTTCCATTTAATATGAATGACATCAGAATTGCCAAGTACAGCGCTGTTCATATTTTAGGATTAACCAGAATTTTTCGATTTAGGGAATGGAATTTGATTAAGACAATGCACTGGTAGAGTGAAATGTAAAATATCTGAGGCATTCAATATTTATTTGTACGAACTGTGATATAGCTGCTCTTTTTCCCTGAAAATTACCAACAAGTTTAACGATTTAAAATCAGAAATTTGAACTCTGAAAATGTTTCATTAAAAGAGTCGATGAATTTTTAGTATTAAGATTTAAACACATTACACCTTGAAATGTCTCGGCTCGTTCTGCCGAGAAAACATTTACGTGCATGAGATGCAAGATTTTATTTCTTAAAAAAATGTTCATTTAATATTTATTTTTTAATTGCAAAAAAAGGGCTTAAATTTTAAATGACACCCTCTAATTACAAAAGGGAAAAATTACATTCATAAAATAAAACACTGAAAAAAAATACATGTTTGTTTATTATTTTCACTAAATAATTGGACTCAGCCAGCAAAAGAAAAAGAAAATAAGCTATCAGACAATGAACAAAATTGTTCCCGGCTAGGGAGAGCAAGAAACTCCATCAGTTTGGGCGAATACTGGGCATATGTTAGATGAATTTTTGTCACTTATCGTTTACGCAGACGGCTGTCGGCGACCTTGGGGTTTCCCTCGCGATGACGAATCACTTAACATCCTCCACCAACTGAGATGAGTTCTCTCGTAAAAGCACATAAAGAAAAACAGCACGACGAATGATGTCGTGACAAAGACACGGCCTCCACGTTTCTGGAGTCCGCATCCACAAATACACACGTGCGTAATCAACGGGATCTCAACCCGCAGTGTCTCTCGCTACTGCATCTCCACTCACCCCCTCCTAGCTTCCGGGCGACCTCTGTACCTGGGTCCAACAAACAAAGGATTTAGCCACGTTGACAACCTGTCGCCTCGCTGGAATTCCACACTCCGTCATATCACAAAAACGGCTGAGTGAAATATATTGAGAGGCGACGAAATATTAAAACAGCATAGGCTGGACATTACATAGCCCCAAACCACTGGCTGAAGTCTTTTTTTGACGAAGAAAAACTGAATGTCTGTGGTTTGATGTCCCATAATTTTCACTTCAGTTCTAATTTCTTTCAAAAAACTTTGGCACAACCACACAACTGTTACTGCCCAACTGCCACTCGAAAACCAGTGTGAATATGCCCGTATTTTGAAATGAATGGTGATCGGTCAGAAGCACTCTTTCACTTCAACTTTATTAAATTCTCAACTGACATTTGGCTGAGTCCATGTTCTTATCTAACAATTTTTTTAAAATAAAACAATCTTTTGCTTAATCTAATGATCTTACATCTTACACCATACATTTTCTTTTATAAAAAACTAACCTCTGGCTGTGTCTATAAACTAATCTATTACAACATACAATTATTATTATTAATTTTTCAAAAAAAAAGTAAAATTAACAAAAAATTCTGGCAAACCTTTAGAGTGTGCTATCTAAATTTACACCCGTACTAGAGAAACTTTGATGATCAAAAATTATTATTATTTTGATTGACAAAACAAATAAAATCTTCATCTCATGCGGGAAAACATATGATTTTACAGTTATTCCCACCATTGACATAAAACGAAACGTTTCTGCAAAAACTATTCCCATTTACATGAAAACCATCAGACCATACTACACTGAAATCTTAAATAAAAGAATATTCAAGTGACCCTGGTAACAGTGCAGATTTTCATGGAATTAAAATTAGGTTTGCCAAACAACCACTTAAACGAAGGATCAAACGACGCACAATCAATAACTCAAAAAAATCTATTTGTGTATTGTAGAAACAATAAAAGAATCCTATCAAAATACTTCCACCAATAGAAATTTTTAAACAATATAGTATTTCCTTAAGCCCCGAGCGTTGTACACCCCGACCTCTGCAATATCATTCTGTAAGCAAATAGGCGTTGGGACCTACCACCCTCTTCACGCGATATGGACCTTTTTAAATATGAAAAAACTTAGCGATTTTTTTCCGCAGCGCATCCGATTGCGGGGCGTTGCGCATCAGTACCATATCGTCAACTTTAAATTTGTGAAACATGCTGTTAACCTTCCTCTCCCGTCGTCGCTTTGCTTTTTCTAGTAGGAATTCTTTGGCATGAGCCAGCTTTGACTGCGGTTCAACATGAACTAACGGATTTGGGGCGTCCGACCAGCTGGTCAACAAGTGAGGTCACATTCGCACCAAAATGGAGTTCTACTGGGCGGTAGCCGGTGCTACAGTGTATGGTGAAATTGAAATAATCTTGTATCTGGCTTAAGTATTTCCCCCTTGAGTTGTGGTTCTCCCCGACCAAAGCGCGAAAATATGCTCCCAACTGGCGATTATATCGCTCAACGATATTGCTCTGTGGGTTCCTAATTGAACAGAAAATAGGTTTTATCCCCTCTTGGGACAAAGCATCTGTCCATTTTTTACTCGTAAAAATCGTTGCATGATCGCTCAACAATCGTTCTGGCTTTCCACACTCTGGTATGTATTTACAAAGAATTATCCGCAGACACTGTTTTGTAGTGGTATTATTAGTGGCGTAGAGGCGCACCAGTTTCGTAAACGCATCTACTACCACCAGGACATACTGCCTCCCAAACTGACCTCTGGACAATGGACCAAAAAAATCAATGCAGACCAACTTATTGGGTGCTTCTGGTGTTATTGGGTGCAATCACCAGCATAGTTCGTGCTAGAATGCTTTGTCCGTTGACACAAATCACATGCTCGAATGATCTTCACTGCCGATGATTTTATTGCTGTCGCGTACCATTCTTCTCTTAATATCCTATAAGTTTTCTCTGTGCCTTGATGCCCATAATGTTCATGATACATGGTAATGACACTCTCAAGCATGGCAGGCGGAAGCCATGCAAGCCAGCAGTCCGTATTGTTATTCCTGCGGAAACACACATCCCTGTATATCTTGCACATCATAGCCGTGTTACATACGCGTAAGTCATCTCCATGTTTCACATAGAGGAGATACTCTCTTATTTTCTTGATATTTTCGTCACGTTATTGCTCGCGAATTAGCTGGAGGTAGAAATCTCTCGGAACTCCTCCAGGAAATTTTTTCGCAGTTGCAATAATCACTTCACGCGCCCTGTTTGTATGTCCGAATGACGAGGCAACATCTTTCGGATATCGACTTAGCCAGTCGGCCATTTTGTTGTCTGCACCTGAGCAGTATGACACTTCAATGTCATATTCTTATAGTTGTAGGGCCCAACGAGAAACTCGATTAGACGTGAGTTTTTGCCTTTTCCAGGAAAGTTAGTGCCTGGTGGTCTGTTCTAAGAAATGTTTTATTTCCAACCAAGTATGGCCTGAACTTGGTCACTCCAAATACCAGAGCAAGCATCTCGATCTCTGTCGTATGGTAATTTAGCTCCGGACCGCTCAAACATCGACTGGCTGTCGCCACTATCTGCAAACTTCCGTCGTCCGCCTGCTGCTGCAAAACTGCCCCTAGACCCTTGGCACTGGCATCACAATTTAACAAGAATGGTTTGCTGAAGGTTAGGATGGGCAAGGGACACTTTGTCTCGAAAAATGCACTTTATCGTCTCAAATGCTTCTTGCTGTTCACTTCGCCATTTCCATCGTGACCCCTTTCGTAGGAGGTGGTACAAAGGTTGATTGAGGTGAGCAAAATTTCTAATCCCATTTTTAAAGTACCCACATATTCCTAAAAATTGTCTTACTTGTCTGATACTAGTGGGTGTCTGAAAAGACAGAATTTCTTCCACTTTCGCGGGTGAGGGTTCAATCCCATCCGGCGTTATTTTAAAACCCAGAAAAATCACCTCCCATGTACACAAATTTGCTTTGTCGGGTCGGAGCGTGACTCCTTTACTTGCCAGGACTTTGAAGAGCGTTTCAAGGTGGGAAAGATGCTCCTCAAAAGTATTTGAAAAAACCAATATATCATCGACATAAATGGCACAGAATTCTTTTACTTCGACAGGAAATATCTCATTCATTGCTCTAATAAAGCACACGATGAGTCCCGTATTCCAAATGGTACTCTATTGAATATGTATTGCTTGCCCCCGAATAGAAAAGCAGTAAGCGGTCTACACTCTTCGTGGAGTTCTATCTGGTTGAACCCGGACGGTCACATCTACCGTAGATAGCCACCTTTTTCCATGGAATCTGCCTAATAGTTCTGTAACCAACCTCTGGGCGTTCAGCATCACCTTCTATTCGTTTATTCAAATTCCTTGCATCGAGACAGATGCGTGCTGTCCCATCCCGTTTAGCGACAACAGTTATTGGGTTAACATATGGTGATGGCGCCCTAGAAATTATGCCTTCCCGTTGCATTATTTCCAGTGCTTTCATCGCGGCTTCTCTATGATTCATAGGAATCGGATAACTGTGTGATTTGAAAGGCTGTCTGTCCAAAATTCGGAATTTGTGTTTAATTCCAACAATCCTTCCGGGGCGGTAGGAAAACACTGAGACATTTTTCTCTAGCATTTTATTCAACTTGGCTTTTTGCGGGTCATCTAATGCACTATTTGTGGTTGTGCGTTTCCGTAACTCACTTACTGTATCTCATTTCTTTCGTCGAGAATTACGCAGATATCCATTAAGATAGGATCCAATTTCGGCACTGTTTTTACGTCCATGACCTCGATTTGCTTAAAGCTATAGCCTCTACCGCTCTCAGTCCACTTAATTGTCCCTTTCGTCAAACCAGTCACTGTGAAATTTTTCCAGCTAATGCATGCCTTCTTTTCTTCTAGCACGTCCGACCCAATGATCAAATCAACTGTAAGCCCAGGCACTATTATTGCAGTTATTTCTATCATCTCCATAGCCATTTCTATTGCCTCCGTACAAAAATCTACGCGAATTATGCTTGTTCTGTCACCGTTTTAACCTTGGAACCGAAAGCAGGTACCAACCCAAATTTCTTTTTTACTGGTATTATTTTAATTTCGGCACCGCTATCAATACTTCGTTTCACAAAATTGTCAGATATTGCGCTTATAGCACTTCCACTATCGAATAGTAATACGCAATCTCTTCCATTGACCATACACTTAACCATGGGGCATCTACCAATTTCCTTCCTATCTAATTCTTGCTCTAAATCATTTTCTTCAAAGGAATTCAAACCATCTCTCCAAAAATGCATGTCTTCCGGTTGCATTATGCAGACATTCGTCTTGGGAGAGGCCCCAGTGCAATCTCATAAATCCGTATTAACTTCAATTTGTTCGCCATCTTGAGGCGAAAGGGCATTGCATCCCGCTGTCGGCACACGCGGTTCATTTATTTGCTGTCTTGCCACATTTCCTTGTCGTTCAGTCTTAGACCATTCATCGACCTGCGGGCGAGCTTGGAATCCTCGGTCGTTTCTGTGTTGTTGTCCCCTCTGGAATGAATTTCTAGAATTTCCACCGTGTCGAACCGTTCTGCCCCCATCTCTGTCTACCTGCCACTTCATGTCTGCCACCCCGGCTTCCTTTGTGTTCTTGCGGGCTTGCGGGTCCAGAACGGTTACCTTGTGAATCGATAGTATCTAACATCCGCAGGGTCTGAATGAATTCAGTAAAATTTTTTCTATTGCTGGGAGTCAAAACCCTTCTAATATACGGCTTGAAGTGTCCTGCTATGGCTCCACAGATTTCCTGATCACTCATTGGTGGTTCGAGAAACCGTGCGTTCAAGGCTACCTCAAATGCATAATCTTCTCTACTCAAGCCAGAATTTTCCGGATATGTCCCCCGAAAAATACATTGTCTACACTCTGCCTGTGCGTCGGGTCCCCAGTAGGTTTCTAAAAATTCAGATTTGAAACGGTCGTACTCACAATCGTCCGGTAATGACACCTGCATCCATATGCGAACATGCCCTACCAGTGCCTGCTGGACCACACGCATTCGAAATCTGTCCGGAATATTCTTGATCTCCAGATAGTTTTCCAAATCTTTCAAAAATTGTTTAGGATGTGTCTCGTTATTATTTGGAAAAAATCGGCATTTGAATGTCGATTGAACCGACAGGCAATCCGTGATCAATTCTGCCCCGCGTCCCAGATGCGCTACTAGGTACCTCATCACTGATTCTTTTCCTAATGTAATTTATGTCTGTATCCAAATTAGCAAGTTTTCCCTTGGTCTGCTCTTCGAACGTCGTCTGTCTCTGCGAGATTAATGACTGTTCTTCTTCGACCGCATCAATCCTTTGTTTTATAGACTCCGTCGATTGGTTTACTTCTTGTAATTTTGTCTTAAATTTTTCCTCCATCACCTGGATCATTTCCTCATTCTCCTTACATTTTCTATCATTTGTAGCCCTCAATTCGCAGACCGACTCTTGTGTTTCCCGGATTCTTTCTGCTGATTCATTACGAAATGTTTCTAACTCAATGACCCTTGCTTCGACTCCGGAAACTCTTTCAGTAACTGACGCAATTCCCTCGCGAAAGTCTTGTTTCATTTCTGCTAATATCTGTTCGGTCCGACTTTGAGAATTTATTATGCTGTCCTGTATTTGTGTCAAAAAAAGAACCAGACTGTCCTGTGTGACATCCCGACTACCTGTTTCCCTCTCAGCTGACGCTTGAGTATAACGGCACCTCCAGAGACAATAGGCTAGCTGCCCCGTCCTGCTGATCCGCGCCCGTTTCTGAGCGGTGCTACCGCTGGACACATTCCACTTTGACGTGGACTCACTAACAACATTCGCAGATGTTGTTGGATCCATTTCACTTGTTTTACCAGAGCGAAGTTTCATAAAATTTTCGGCACTTAAAATCCCCTTATTATGCTTTTCCAAAAATTATTGTCAGGACAGAACTGATATTTAACAATTTACTCACAAACCAACAACGGCGAAAAGGCAAACCATTAGAAACACATGCCACAGGAATCACTTCGAAAAAGGGAAACATATCACGACATTAGATGTCAGAGTATCCAGCAACATCTCAGAAAAAGAAAACTCAAAACCTATGTTACCACATTTTGAAACAAAGCAAAGATAGTTTGAACATACAAACAACAGGCAACCCAAAAAAACTAGCAACAACAACATTTTAACAAATCGACATGATCTGAAAAAAAATGTAAATCAACAACTACACAAACAAATGCGAATCTGCACTGCATAAAAAAAACTGCAATGGAATCATTAGCATATATTAATAGCATAAAAAATTAATAGTTTTGTGCACTACTGTTAAATTATTTAAAGTAACTTGCATTACTGATATATTGAAAACTGGCTAGCCATGGCGAAAAAAAAAAAAC
>JARYHS010012519.1:101180073-101196073 GCA_031002005.1 Vandiemenella viatica | reverse complement strand
TAAAGACGTATTTAAAGAAAAACAGAGATTATCTTATTGCTCTTTTCAAGAATTTGAAAGAAATAATTAATTGTATTCAATATAACCTTTGCAAAACTCAGTTGTAAAAATTAATGTTTATTTTTATTCTATTTATTTGTCTTTGTAACGTATAATTGTTTTCACTTTGATTATGACTCACATTGTACGTATGTATATTAAACAAGACATATTTCATATCCCAGAGGTCCGTCCTCAGCAGGGATCCATGGGACAAGATTGATAAATGCATAAATAAACAAATAAAATAAAATAAATAAAACTTCCAGCAACTTGTGGTCACATTAGAACTGTAATTTTGTGGTGTTTGTATATATGAAAATGGACGTTGGTATATCCATTTGGGATTAATGGACATTAACAACGTCTGACCAAAAGAGTTGGCACATATATTTATTTTTTTCTTGGAGAAGGTTTTCGTACTATCAACTTTGTTAAAACTAGACGCGAAAACAAATAGTTACTTTCAGAATTGTCTTTATCAATTCTCATTTCACTAACACCAAAGAGTACCCTATTTCGAAGTAGGTACTGCTTCATACGTAAATCGCATGCTCTATTTTTCAGAAACCAAAGCAAGAACGTTATGAGGTATTCAATGGTGTGTTCAGTCGAGAAGTGCAAAAATGGATGTTCTTGATAAACTAACAGTTCCGGAGCAGGAAATATAAATGAGTTCATAACGTTAACCGCTTCAAGAATGCATATGTTCGATTTGTCAACACTCGAAAAACTGAAGTGTTTGAGCAACTTTCCCCGGGAGCTGCCCTCCAAAACTTTGATCTCCGGCACATCCCTCGAGCAAGCAGACACATTCCTCTAACTTGGGAGCATTCTCTCAACACGGTGTACCTCAAAGAAGGACGTAGGAAACAGAATTCGCGCAGCACATTTAGCATATGGACGTTTCCCCCGACGGGTATTTCTGAACAAATATTTCAAGCTAAGCACGAAGTTGTAGTGGTCTGAGCTTTTGCCTCCACATTACTGTTCGGATGTGAGACATGGACCCTTTATCGCCATGACATTAAAAAAATGAAGCGATTTCACCAGCAGAAACTTCGTTCCGTAATGAACGTCAAATGGATTGATTATGTGTCCAAAATCAGTTTAGAAATGGCTCAAATGTACAGTATTGTAGTTCACGTCATGTCACCAACTCGGAAGGATGTTCAGCGAATGAGTAACAGCAGACTCCCTCGTCAATTTTTATACGGTGAACTCAGCACTGGCAAAGATCCCGCGGTGCCCCTCTGAAGCGTTATAAGACAAGCACAAAAAAATCTTGAAGAGCGTGAACATAGACCTGAACACTTTGAACTGCCTCGCAGAAGACTGCGCTATCTGTCGCACTTTTTGAGGAGGAGCAGCAAAGTCGAGAAGAAGAAGCTCGTAACAGACAAAACACGCGACGAACTCTATGACGTCCGCCTCCCACAATTAGATGCACCGTGTGCGAACGATTATTTTACGCCAGGATCGGCCCGATCAGCCACCCACAACGCCCGCATAAGTAACTGTATTAGGGCTGTTGATAAAATATCGATATTTATGAGTGATATTTTTTAGGACGATATATCGATATATCGATATTGAAATCTGGATATCGGAGTCCGATATTTTTTAAAAAAAAAAAGTGTTTATTTTCCGTTTTCCTCGTAGAATATTCCAAGTTATTATTGGAGGGAAAACGATTACCTGTGTTGCACATGCAATACACTTTCATAGATAGAATTTTAAGAAACAATGAACGATACGAGCACATGGAGAAGCAGGGCCGCCGTAAGCGGGAGTGCAGGGCAGCATATTATGTAGCGGGCGACCTTTTTTTTTTTTAGCTCAACAGCTGCTTCGGGCGGTCGGCGGCGACACTCGGGATGGTAACAATGGGGGCGGCAATCTCTTAGTTTTTTGACCCGTTTCGGAAATTTCCTAGATCCACCACTGGCTGTAGTTGGACAGGGGGCGGCATAATCGCTATTGCACGCGGGCGCTCAAACAGCTAGCGGCGGGCCTGTGGAGAAGTAAAAAACGAAGGTAAAATAACTCATTTAATATTCATTAGAATTCTTGTCTGGACATTTTGAAAAGTTTTTAATATTTGTCTTCAATCAATGCAAAAGTATTAGCATTAAGAAACTAATCGTAATGTACCAGGTATGGTTAGGGTTGCCAGATAGTCGGAAAATCCGGGAATGTCCCGGAATTTTGTGTCTTATCTCGTGTTCATGAATTGTGCGTTACTGTCCCGGAATTTCCGTTACTAGTTTTTTTCTCAAACTCAGTTCACCACGGTGGTAATGAGGCCAAGCCAAGTATCCCATGCTTGCAGCGGGAGGATGGAATGTCCCTTAAATCAGAGGAATTGAAACTGACAGGAAAATACTCTTTGAATTTTCTGGGACTTTGAAAATTCTAGATGCAGTTAACATTAACTCCCTTATACAGAGTTCACATGTCTGAAACGTGTTTTTTCAGGTCCTTTCAAAAGACTTTCCAATAGAATAAAATCTGGGCCAATTTCTTTAGAACAAGCGTTTTAATGATTTTGAATATTTTAAAAAAATAGTTGGTTTTGTTTTGTCAATTCCAACAAGCAATGACTTTTATGAGACAAGTTTTAGCCCGTTGAATCATTTATGAAATAAGAGGGAAACAGAACGTTTATGGATTCGATCAAGGCTGAACTGCAAACTCAATCAATTTTGGAGACTCTTGCTGAGAAATTTTATCAGTTTTGCAAAGCAGTGATAGAGAAATATTTATGAAAATGGCAAAATATTTTAAAAGTAGATGATTAAGATCTATTTTGATTGATGTTGATTTTGATTTAGCAAAAGATAGATGCTAATTTTTTTTTATTTGTTGATAAAACCTGATGATTTTCTGCCTAATTTTAATTAATGAGCCTAACAGAAGTGTTCAGTTTTGGTTTAATATTTTTGAGATTTTGATTGATAATAGCCGATGTTGATTTTGTAAAAAAGTAAAAAATTCCTAACGAGGTGGTCAATTTTTGTTTTAAGTTTAGTATTTTTCCTTTTGATTCTTAATACCTGATGTTGACTTTCTACCATAGTTTAATTAATAAAGTTAAAAGAGGTGCTGTGTATACGTTAGATAGCATATTTACCTGAAATAGAATTTTTTATTAATTTGCATTTTTGTTCATTCTTTAAACATACCGCTAAAATACTTTTTAGACCCAGAAATGTCCCTGATATTATAAGCCTGTATCTGGAACTTCACAGTTAAATATTTCGCGCGAATTGGATACGCTTCTTGTTCCATACCAACAGAAGAATTGAGCTCCAAAATTATGTTACAGCCAGTTTTGTTATATCACTTACGAATTTATTAAGATAAGAAATTGAAAAAAAGAATCTACCACTTTTGGATTGCCTTTACAAAGCGCTATGCTAAAAATTTATTATTATAGATTGGTGCCTTTAAAAAACAATTTGTTAACGCCAAGGGAAGTGCCTTTACAGTAACGGCTCTAGGATTTTTCCAAGCCGGGGAAAAACTGAGATTGCCGCCTCTTCAAACATTGTTGCCAGCCAGACCCCGAGAATCGCCTCCTTGATTGTTGGCCAAACGCATTGATGTCGCCACTTTAACTGTTTGCCAAACGCATTGTTGGACACGATTTTATCTCCCCGGTTTGCCCCCACCCCCTCGCCCTAAATTCTGCATTCCACCTAGAATCTCAGCTTTAAAAAATTGTATTATGGTAAAGCGTTACCCATTTGCGAAGCAATATCAAAGAAGGGGAAATTTTCAATTAATGTAGGGAGTTCTCCATTCATAGTAGAAGAAACAACGGGAAAAACATGAGTTCATGCTCTTGCAAAGTATGTCCAATGAAGTTTTTGACATGAGTTTTGGTGCAAAATTTTACTTCATTCACCACCTTAGTTTGGAATTTTTTTTTGGATCTGAAACTCTTTTAAATAACTATGACGTTCTCTCATCATAATTCTATGCAGCATCCAGTTGTCCTAGAAAATGGTAATTTGGTACACATACTTGGTTTCATCCCCATAGTATAAGAAAAGTTCCTGTGTTTTTTCAATGCCAATCTATAAGCTGAAACGTCTTAGAGAAAATTTCTAGGTTAATTGCTTTCTTCTTGATGAGGCTACATGCCTTGAATTTCAGTTTTGCACAAAGATCAGGAGCATAAAAAACACAATTAATTTTACTTTGTTACTACATTTAATTTGGAAGTTATTGGTAGTCTTACACCGATGGTAACAATGCAGACACGGCGAAGCTCGCACAGAACGAATCGGACTCGAGCCCGTTGTTTTACATGAGGGTGCGTTGTCGAGGAAAGTATTTTGACATGAAAATTTGATGTAAGCAGGAATATTGATAAATTCGGATACACAATCTTTGCTAAGGTGCAAACATTTGGTCCAAAAAAGTAAGAAGACTCAGAATAAGCTATCAACCTACAAAAAGAAATTAAATTCCACATAAAACAATACTGGTAAAAAAAGTGACTTGGTCACTATGCAAACTCTGATAATAGAACATCAACCTAGATAAATGCCTCTACAATGTTGCATTATTGAGCTTTTAAACTCACAAAAGCCAAGATTTCCCTCGATGCTCTTTCTGGATTTACAAGTCTTCGAGTAAATCATAAACATTCTGCCTTTCCTTTTAGTAAAGTAGTAGTATAATGGCTAAATCACAATTTTTAAAAAAAGATTTATCCGTAACGTCATGAAAAACTATTTTTTTTTCAGAAAATCATAACCTGATTCAGAAAAATATCTCACAACTCTTCATCATTAAATAACCACAAGACTTCGCCCTTTTTTAAAATGATTTGTTTTTGCAACATTGTTTTTATATAATGGGGTCGATATATCGATACTTTTTCTTCGATATATCGAATCAGATATAAATATTTTTTTAAATATCGAAAATCCGATATTTTTTAAAATATCAACAGCCCTAAACTGTATGCAAGTGAGAAACATAAACTCGTAAATTGGCCGACGACGACGAGAGGTTATTTGTGTTTGATGACTTATTTACGTAGTAGTGATTACAGCACACGATCAGATAAGTCAGATTAAAACCATGAAAGCCAGTTAAAAGAAATCCAACCGCCGCCGTGAGCAGCAGTCATCGGCTTTCTTGTGTGTTTAATCTAAAGTGTGTTAGTTAGACTTTGTTTTTATCTTTGAATTTTCTGTGTAGGCAGTGAGTCAGCAGTCGAGCAACCGCCGCCGTGAGCAGCAGTCATCGACTTTCTTGTGTGTTTAATCTAAAGTGTGGTAGATAGACTTTGTTTTTATCTTTGAATTTTCTGCGTAGGCAGTGAGTCAGCAGTGCAGCAGTAGCCAACTTTTGTGTGTGATTTAAATTGTGCTAGTTTTTGTCGTTATCTTTGAATATTTCCTGTTTAGGTAGTGTTCCACTCAGTTGAGCCTCCGCAGCCGTAGCAGCAGTAGCCACGAGCCTTAGCAGCCGTTAGTACCGGTCGCCGATTTTTGTGTATTTATTTGTAGTTCGGTTTTTGTCTGTTTCAGGTGTCATGACTTGTGCAAAGTGTTCTGGTAGGCGTCTGGTTCTCGAGGAGATTCTTAATACTATGGCGTCTCTTCAAGCGCAGGTATGGAGCATCCTAGACGAGGAGCGGCAGTGCGTCGAAGAAATTCCGCAGCCAACTGCAGTGGAACCGGCAAGTTTTGATTTTGAGGTTCCAGTTGCAGAAAACATCTGGCATCGTGTGGATCGGAGAAAGGCGTCGAAATTCCCAATTAGCCGAAGGGAAAATGATACCTTGCCCTTAAGTAACGCGTTTTCTGTGTTGCAGGAAGTTGTAGATTCAAACGCGAATGGCCCAGAAGAGCAGCAGGGAAGATTTACCCGCAGATCCCGAGCCTTGCCAGGAAAAGGTTTACTGGTGATTGGCAGCTCCAACGTGCGACGGCTGGAGAAACCGCTACGGGAATTAGCCACGAAGAACGGTGCAGATCCTCATACTAACGTTCATTCCGTTTCTCTTTCAGGAGCAACCGTACCACGTGTCATGGAGGCCATTCCACAAGCGATTAGGGAATCGAACTGCCGTCAGTTAAGAGTAGCTTCGCACGTCGGCACTAATGACTCGTGTCGTGTTTCTGTTCCAGATATAGTTAAATCCATGGACAAGATGGGCTGAAAGGCGTATGAAGCCGCCCGGGAAAATTCAGTTTCATTACAGTTCTCAATTTGCAGTGTGGTGCCGCGTGTCGATTGTGGGGAGGCTGTGTGGTTGAAGATCTTTAATTTAAATAATAATTTGCAGGAGCTGTGTCGCAAAAACAACTGGGGCTTCGTCGACCTTCGTCCGATGATAGCTGCCAGCTGGGACACATTTGACAGGTCGGGCGTCCACTACACACCTAGAATGGTCCAAGTGGCTGCTAAAATTTGGAACCGCCTTGATATGAATTATTTTTTAGGAACAGTGTGAGGCCCGAGGATCCTTCATTTCACCGAAGAGGATGTGCTGATAACTTAGAAGCTGGTCCCGGTAGTGATGGCGCGAATAATTTTAATATTACAGCTCCAATTACTTCACCCGTTTACCGTCAGAGTGCGAGTATGAAAAATGCTATTTCAGACACAAATAACAATACGAAGCAGCTAAGGATAATGGTACTAAATTGTCGGAGTATTAGAGGGAAAGTAGCGGATTTTCACGCCTCAGTTGCGACTAATGATGTCGATATAATACTAGGAACCGAGAGCTGGTTGACGCCCGAAGTTGAATCTAGCGAAGTATTTGGCCCTGAATTCAATGTTTTTCGGAAGGACAGAACTGTCTCAATGGGTGGGGGTGTGTTCGTGGCCGTAAGTAAAACCGTTAATTGCTCTGTCGTAACTGAAACGGAAAATTTTTGCGAGTTAATATGGGTCAAGGTAAAAATTGGCAAAAATTTAAAGTTCATACTCGGGTCATTTTATCGACCTCCGGATTCTGATCTGGCTAACGCGGAATACTTCAGAGAGTCACTTAATAACATTTACAAAAAATTTCAAGGACATATATTGATCGTGGGTGGTGACTTTAACCTACCGTCGGTTAGGTGGGACACATACACGTTCAGGTTGGGTGGAAGAGATAGGTTAATAACCGAAACGTTCCTAGAATCATTTGCAGAAAGATCTATTGAACAGATGGTCGAAGAGGCAACGCGGTGCGACAAAGATTCCTCGTCCATTCTGGATCTTTTTCTTATTAGCAATCCTGATATTGTAGATAAAGTTTGTATAGAAGACGGTATAAGTGATCACAAGGCGGTTGTGGTAACAGTTAAACACTAGTCTGAGTCTGAAGCATGACAAAGAGAAACTCGTTTTTTGCTTCGATAAGGCAAACGATGCGGGTATGGTTGATCACTTTGCGAAGAATTTTGAAACGTACATGCTAAATACAAATGTTGAGGAACTTTGGTTTAATTTAAAAGAACTAATATGGACCGGTTTAAACCAGTTTGTTCCTAAGAAGTGTATTAAGGTCAGTAATAACTTCCCTTGGTTGAATAGGGAAGTGAAACGTTTGCTCAGGAGGCAAAGGCGTTTACATGCCGCGGTGAAAAAATCGGGGGAACTCATCTAATCGTGCTAAATTAGTCCAGTTGCGTTCGGAAGTGCGTCAGGCAATGCGCGATGCGTTTAAAGAATTCCAAGCCAGGAATTTATTCGAAGATCTCATTACTAATCCAAAAAAGTTCTGGTCGTATATCAAAGTAATAAGAGGCTCTCGTAAGGTTATGCCGTCGCTGATTAAAGAAAATGGCTGAATTATCAGAAACAAGCGTAGAGAAAGCAGAAATTTTGAATGATATATTTAAAAAGGCTTTTACGATAGAAAACTCAGAGGAGATACCGATATTTAACAATCGTACCGACAAAATTATGAATGATCTCGCTCTTGATGTTGAGGGAATAAGTAAACTGCTTATGAATGTAAAAACCAATAAGGCTCCCGGACCAGACGGTATCCCTACAAGATTCTACTCAAGATATGCAAAGGAAATTGCACCGTATTTGATGAAATTGTATACCGTCTCTCTGGATCAAGGAAAAATACCAGCCGAATGGAAGACCGCTATCGTAACTCCAGTGTTTAAAAATGGGAATGTTAATGATCCTCAGAATTATAGGCCGATCTCGTTAACTTCAATATTTTGCAGGATTTTAGAACATATCATCTATTCAAATGTCATGCGGTTCTTGGATGAAGGTGAGCTTTTAAATCCAAATCAACATGGATTCAGAAAAGGCCGATGCTGCGAAACACAACTTGCACTTCTAATTCACGACTTGTGGCGAATTATAGATGAGCAATCCCAGGTTGATTTGGTTCTATTAGACTTTAAAAAGGTTTCGATACTGTGCCTCACACTAGGTTACTTATGAAACTTCGCGGTTACGGCATATCTAGACAAATATGCGACTGGGTTGCAGACTTCCTGAAGGGCAGAACACAGTGTGTAGTTCTCGACGGTGAGCGTTCATCACTTATTGAAGTGGGGTCTGGAGTTCCCCAGGGAAGCGTGTTAGGGCCACTGTTGTTTCTCCTATACATCAATGATCTATGCGACATAATAGGGGGGATGAAAAGATTATTTGCCGATGATGCTATAATTTATCGCGAAATCAAAACCCAGGACGACTGCGCTTTGTTAAAAGACGATATTATGAAAATAATTGCGTGGTGTAAAGATTGGCAGTTGGAGTTAAACGCTAAAAAGTGCCAAGTCATGCGTGTAAGTAAAAAGGTGACACCATTTAACTATGAATATACGATTAATGGCACTGTCCTTAAAACGGTAAATTCCGCTAAATACCTAGGGCTAACAATTCGTAATAATTTGTCGTGGAATGAGCATATCGAGAATGTAATGGGAAAAGCAAATCGTATGCTCCGATTTCTAGGTCGTAATTTAAATCAATGCACTCAGGAAGTTAAATCGATTGTATACAAGTCACTAGTACGTCCTCACTTAGAGTATTGTTGTTCTGTATGGGGTCCCCATCAAAAGGGGTTAATGGAGGCTTTAGAGAAGGTCCAAAGAAGAGCCGCCCGATTCGTGACAGGTATATATAGTTGGAGGGAAAGCGTAAGTGCGATGTTGAAGGAGTTAGGTTGGGAAGACCTGGAGCACCGAAGGCGTTGCTCTCGACGGAAGCTAATTGAAAAATTCAAGACAGATGTATTTCGGAATGACAGTCAGCAAATATTGCTACCAGCAACATTCATATCTCGAAATGACCATGACAACAAGATAAGAGAAATCAGGGCCAGAACCGATTCATTTCTGTACTCATTTTTCCCACGAGCGAGTAGGGAATGGAATAGAAAGGATTTACCGGGCGAGTAAACTTAAAATCCGACAGGAGTAGCTTTCGATAAAGCACTCCAGCCATCCTGATCTGGGTTTTCCATGGTTTTCCCAGATCACTCCACGCGAATGCGGGGATGGTTCCTCACAATAGCCCATGGGCGCCTCCTGCCATATCCCTTATAACCCTTCCAAACCATAACCCTTTTCGATAGGTGCAAAGCACCCTCCGCCACACACTTTTAGTGAATCGCGGAGTAATAATAATAATAATAATCATACCTCCAATTTATAAAATTTGTTGGACTACTTTCAAAATTTGATTGCACGTCAACTAATCTTTTATGATGTAAATGTAATTCGTGTCTTGTTTAAAGCAATCCATCAAGTGCCTGCGAGTTACTCTAATTGCTAATGATTCCTAACTCAAATTGAGTTTTAAAATTAATTCTCTTAATATTTAATACAAAATTGTAAAAGCCTTTTCAAAAATCAGTAACAAGCATTTTTTCTATTCGTTTTGTGAAATTGCAATTTAAAAAAGTAAATTTATATCGAACACTAAAAAAAAAAAAAAAATCTGAAAAATTAAATAAATTGTTAAAGAGTTCTGATAATCTTAAAAAAAAAACGTTACTTCATTTTTATTATTCGATTAATAAACATTTCCATCCAGTTATACCTATGAGCTACTGTCAAAGAAAGTACCAAACAGTCGAATTATTCATTTAGTTAATTTTTGCGAAAACCTAAACTCTGGAATGATCACTACAGTTTACCTATAATCTTTAGAAGACCAAATACTACAATAAATTTCAAAAGACTTTTTGGATTAGTAATTTCGGAAAAAGGGAAACTTTTTGAGAGTGAACTGACTGTCAGGTTCCATTTTATAGAAACTACAGACTATTTTCGTCCCCTTCCTACACAATTAAACCCCTTGTAAACATTATATCCACGATGATTTTTCCCCTTTACGTTTCAATCGTGTTAAAAGTTAGTGAGAATTATGTCCAAGTCTGTTGGGTAAGCGGTAACGTCAAATAACCCTAAAGTGACTAAAAAAAAAAAAAAAATTATATATAAAGGAAAAGTTAGCTGATGGAAAATAACCCTACAACAGTTCTAAATTAAAATCTGTATAAGAACACATAGTCTGTATCAATAAAATGCTGACCTTAGTCATTGTGTCGGTCACGGTGACGTCAAGCAACCAGCCTCCGTTTGTGGATTAACAACGGCCAAAGATATTACTACATCCTACAGATAAAGAGAATTCTAACAGTTATATATAGTTAAGTATCAGCGAATAAATGAACTGCCAGAATACCTAAAGGAAAGTAGATATATCGTTTAAATTAACAAATTATTACTATTATTATTGCAGCTATATCGATACTTTTTCAGGATGTAGCCTCTTGAAGTCTAATGAGCCATATATTAGAATATAATTCTACATAGTTTTGTTGTATTTCTTTCCAGGCTGATCGATCTTGAGCCATCCTCTTCCAGTTAACGCCTGTAACTCGATGTGTATCCTTATCCCAGCGATCCGGGGTCTTCCTATTTTCAGGTTTCTCGGTATCCAATCCGGCCCATTGCCATTTTTTGGTAATGACTCTTTTTAAGATGTCTGTTACTTTAGTTATTGAACGAATGTGCACGGCCATTTTCCTTTCTCTTCTTGTAAACCCTAGCATTGCTCTTTCCATACTTCGCTGGGCAGTTCTCAGTTTTTGCTTCGTGTGACTATTTAGGGTCCAAGTTTGGCAGGCATATGTGAGGACCGGTAATACACATTGTTCAAATACCTGTTGTTTTTTTTTTTAAGATGTACTCGCATGTTAAATTTAAAAACTATGGAATTTCTTCCATATGCTCCCCAGCCCAACTTTATCCGTCTGTAGATCTCAGGCTTTGAGTCGGCATTCATATTGATCAGTTGGCCAAGATAGATGTACTGATCTACGGACTCAATACCAGAATTTTTCGTGTCTGCCTTGTCTTTATCTTTTTCTGTCCATTTGTTTTGCATTATTTTGCTTTTTGATATATTTATTTTAAAGCCCACTTCACTGAACGCTGCCTCTAGTTGCTTTTATTTATTTAGATTCGTTCAGTGTAAATGTTTTCGTTAAATTCTTTTCCCATAGATATGTAATATAAAACCTTTAATTTTCCATCAACAATGTTAACAAAAGTTTAGATTTGATTATTATTTAACCTGGATTAACATTACAACGGAATCTGACGTTACAGCAGAGGGGGTGAGTAATTTATTTATTTTTTGAAATAATTGAAATAGTACACAAAATTTTTCGAATAGATTATTTTATATTCCATTGTGTGTTATAAAGATCTAGAAATTAGTGGTCAGCAAATTTTTTTTCCAAAAGACTGATTTGTGTATTGCCGTTAACTATAAGCCTGAAATTTTCGATACCACTATCGTATTTTAGAACTAGTTTAATAAAATGATATATTAAAGTAAGCGATATGTTCCAAACAAATCTGATAAGTTCATCATGAACCAGCTTTAAACACTCTGAGAATATCCGGTTCAAAATCGAATGTTTTAGTGATTCGTTTTGTTAAAAATTGGAAAGCAGTTCTTTCGGAGTACCTGTGGCTATAGCTATTAAGAAAACTTAAACTTTCAATACAAGCAGGTGATAAACTGATTCCCGCTAGTAGGTAGTAAAAAATATTAATCTCTACAACGCGACGAGATATAGGGGGATATAAACCGCAGACACATCTTAAATCGCAAAGGGCAGCCTCAACAGGTATTCCCTGGTGGCTCGCTTTCGCCTCCGTGGAACGTGAATGTCAGCAGGTGGTACGCCTGCTCAGGATTGGCCGCGTCAGCGCAGTGGTGCCACGTCTGCGCACTAAATCGCGCGTCCGCCGGTAAAAGTTGGCCGCACGGCACGGGTAATTAGTGTTGCTGGGGACGTGAGCCAGATAGCTCAGCGGCGCCGACACGCGGCCGGAATCCGAAACAGCGGCCGCGGGATAAAGGGGTGGGGGGACGCGGGTCCAGTGTTGCCAAATGCTCAACCGTCTGTTCGCGGCCTTCCCCACATACCTGCACTCCCTAGCGACTTACATATTAACTGGCACACTACATCCTTCATAATTTGCTACACCTCACTGACATGGTGGAAGATTTATTAGTCATCAAACAAGCGTTTTTTTGTGGGCGATGAGAGTGGCTAAATAACTGTACTACCAGCCAATATTCCGATGCGCGTTAAAGCGCCACAATATTGAGCTTGAAAAGAAACAATGGTCTTAGATACAAAACTCTACCGTTATCTAGCAATAGTTCTAATTTGTCATAATAACCTGAGCGAATGTAGTGATCTAGTAGCCAAGTGGTTAATCTATCTGACTGGATATCGAAAGGTCCTTGGTTCGAATCCCTGCCTCGGCGTGAATTTTAATTTACCTTTAACCCGACCTTCTACTCTGGTACAGCTTGCTATGTAATGTGAAGTACGCCAGAACACTTCCGTGGTTCGGATTCCACGTGAAACTATGGGTCACCTATACCCGGTAGGACTACCAGGTTAAATTAAGGCAGCTACGACAGGGGCGTAATGCGCAGCCAATAGAAACCCTGTCACTAGGTCATTACGACCACATGGAATTATTATTATTTAAATCTGGGCGAATAATTAGGCAGTTCCCAATTTTCGCCACACATTTCACAAAAAAATGTAGGTTTGCAATACAAAAGATTATAAAGTAACATACGATATTGCTGCTGACCTCTGTTTAAGCCAACGGTTTTGATCTCCAATGTTTTTTCTTTCGAATTAAAAATGGTCCCCCCGTCGTCCCATTCAGAATGCTGCCTGTTGTATAACGGTGAGATAAATGTTTGGGGGTAATTTGGCATTATACCTCAATCTCTGCTGTCTAGACCCAGAAAGAGAATGCAGAGCTAACCGAGTTTCTCCTCCAATAATGGTTACCATAGTCCTATCAAAGAATTTATGGTACCTAATACCACACGCTGGAGAGCACTTACAGATTCGTGCTTGATGTAATTCAGTATTGGAAATTAATCATATATGAAAAAAGACCGCCTATCCCGTTGCCTCATTTGGTTGTGGCCCCGTGATGAAGTCCGGACCTGAAATGGCGTTAGTTGGTTTGAGTCCTGATGCTGTAAGAAACTTCATCATCAGGAGTTGGCCGGCGGATTGGGAGAGGTGGTTGTACATAGTCCCTAATCACCAGATTCTGCTCCAAAGTGCTGGATAAAATCCCAAACCTCTCCTCATTGCGTATTGGATGATGTCATACGACACCGAACGAACACACACTGGGGAAGGTAAGGGAGATATCCTCCATGGTAATCGCCTATGCCCCGAATGGGGCATGGCAGTTTCCAATAGCTTCAGAAGATCATTGCTCTCCACAAAATTAGTCCGTTGTCGAATTCTTGAATGAAAATGGTATACGATTACTGCTGAAGGCAGCTTACTATTTCCTGAACTATTTGGTAACGGGTTTCAATTGGTTCCTGGCTAAACATCAAGTATCTATTGCAAAATTATAAATGCCTAGTTCTGTTGACTTAAACCACTGTGGCATATGGATGCATTACAGCAGATACTGAATATGGGCAACGCGATCGGACAAAACTGTGCTATGAACTGTCTTTACCGTACTTAATCTTACGAAAATGAACACAAGGTTCGTAGGTATCTTTAATCAAATTGAAATTTCGTCTTCTACAACATATGGTAAGAGTAATCTTTCCACCATTAGTGTTCACAAACAACAGTGTTACAAAAATCAGGTTTCTCCACTAATCGCTTGTTCAGAAGGATTGAGATTCATAGATAATTCACACCGAGCGTGGTGGTATAACGGCTAGCGTTCCGGCCTCGCATTCGGGAGGACGGCGGTTCGAATCCCCGTCCGGGCATCCAGATTTGGGTTTTCCATGGTTTCCCAAATCACTCCACGCAAATGCCGGGATTCTTCCTTCAAAAGCCAATGGCCGAAGTCTTTCCCATTCCTTGCCCCCCATCCTTTCCCGTCTCTAAAGACCTCGCTGTTAGAGAGACGTTAAGCAGATAAAAAGAAAAGCTAATTCACAGTTTGACGTTTAACCTTCTTTCCTCACGTGACTTTACGGTTCGTCAATGTAGAAGTCATTCGGGGCGGTTAAGAATTGGATGCAAGAAACGGGTAGAAATTCGGTCTTGGCCTTTTGAAGGAGCCATCCCTGCAATCGCCTATAATGACTTCCATTTATTGAAAATAATCCCTGGCACAACTGAAACATATATATTGTAAGATCGAAGTTTTTCGCGGCGTTGTAAATAAATAAATTCTCGGGATACCAGCCACGAAAAATTGTCACACTTGTGGGACGTTTCGAAGGCGTATACCTCAGCCATCATTTTCAACCATAGATGCCACTGAATAACTGTTTGTGTCCGTGCTGCCGCAGAAACGTGCAAAACAAAAACCAATTTAGTGTGATGACGTAATCCACTCATCTGCTGATTAGGGAGCGTTCATAAACTACGTGTCTTGGTTTAGAGGGGGGGGGGGGAGGGATTGGCTAGAGAGCTACGCTGGGCTAAAAGGAAAGGGGGTGGGGGTTCCGAGCCAGGCCACGTAGCTTTCCATTCATACTATTTGTCACAGTTAAAATAAGCGTACAGAACACACAACAGCATGTGAATATTTATTTGCGTCATTTCATTATCCCCATATGTAATTTACGATAGTCTGATAAGAGAAAACAGTACAAAATCTCTTTTTAAATCAATAGGGGTAAAAAAAAAAAAAGCTACAAGTTACGTGGGGGAAAGGGGTGGGGGGGGGGGTAAGGGGCCTAAGCCACGTTGTTCTACGTGGGAGGAGGAAGGTTTCACACGAGGCCAAAGTGGAGTTGCGTGGTTTATGGATGCTCCTTTACCGAGGTTAAGCTGTTTCAACATTTTGATAACCGAGTTCCAGGCCGCACTGAGTTGATATCCGGAGTCCCTGTTAGCTAAAAAATCAATTGTTCTGAAGTAATTTTTCGAAATTTAACATGTAAATGGTAAAATTATGAAGAATCAAGGTCACGTGTATGCGATAGTTAAGAGTTATACTGCTAGGCTACGCTGGTTTCGATAGGCAGTGATCTCATTACCGCTAGATAGTAGCACCACATATCATTCATATATATATATATATATATATATATATATATATATATATATATATATATATATATATATATATATATATGGATAAGCTGTGCATATTTCCTAGAGCAAGGAGCTTTACGATTTTTTTTGTTTTCTTTGGTATACTTTTCATCATTTATAATTATTTCTTAAGACATTGTAACTGTTTCAGTTGACAAATAAACATTTGTTCGAAATGAGCCGGTTCTTCTTTTATCCTACTACAAACTACCAACCTCGCTTTCATCGTATATGATTTTGTACGAGCCACTAGTACAAATATAAATATTGTGTGATACGTGTACAGTACAACAACACTGTCAAAATAGAGATTTATTTTGGATAATTCGACGAACAAACTGATTTACTGTTCTATGTTGTGTTAAAGACTTGCTACTGCCC
>JARYHS010012519.1:101082775-101179073 GCA_031002005.1 Vandiemenella viatica | reverse complement strand
GACGATTTCTCTTTTAAACATTCGTCAAAATAGTTGCTTCAAGAACATTTCCGGTGATCCTTTTGATCACCAAACGTGTACCGTTGCATAATCTAGGTGAATTCAAATTACGAAGAACGAATCTTTAACCGAAGATTGTGTGGCTGCATTCCCGTTATATCCAAAGAGTTTAAAAACTCATTTGGAAAATTTACGTCTTCATTTTCATCTACAAGTGTCCATTGATTTAAAAGACATCAGATCACCTGGCAACAACTGTTATATCTTGTATATTTCGTTGACATCAACATTTTTTGCAAAATAGCACGATTACTGATCCAATTATGATCTAAGTAATTATTTGATATATCCAGGAACACACGCTGAGTTAGTTCACTTTTGAGTGAACAACAGTGCAGAATTTGTCTGGCAATTTGATGTATTGTGTATTTCGATGCAGTTCTATTTCACTTTTCCAATATCCGGCAATTGCTTACAAAATACTTGTGCTGATGGATCATTTTGCAACTGTAGTCGCATGTTCATGGTCAATCAAAGTGTTTCGACACTCCGTCATAAAAACGATTGTTTTAAACATGCGTTAATCTCATCGGCAAAAGTAGAGCGAGGAATCACTGGTAATGTCTGTCGGAAGCCACCAGACAGTAGTAGGACAGTACCACCGAAAAGTTTATAGTTGCCTTTCAAATCTTGCACAGTTGTATGAAATGCATCAGTGAATGTTTATGAGCATAGTACACTCATCCCAAATTATAATTGAACTCTTTTGCAACACTGCAGCCATTCCACCTTTCTTTTTGATGTTTACATATTGCGTTTGGTTTGTTATGAATGTCTAGTGGCAGCTTAAATGCTGAAAGTGCGGTTCGCCACCATCTAACAAAGTGGCAGCAATGCCTGACGATGTAATTGCCAATGCAATTTTCTGTTGAGACCGTACCTTCGCAAGGATCAGCGATATTAAAATGTCTTACCGAAAAAAAAAGCTTGTTCAGCATCAACAGTCAGCATAATCGATTATAAATATTTTTTTGTTCTGCTGTCAGTAATGGCTCATTATTCGCAATAATTGTTGGTCGATCAGGTAATGGCAAACCATAATGATTAAGTGGCAGATCTGAAAAAAAATACATAAATCTTCGATTAACACATCTCTGGTGTGAAATCTAGACATTGGTTTGTTTGTTTAACTCTTCAGTCATACTGTTTTTATATTTTTCCCACAAAGTCGATGATTGTAGGATAACATGTTGTCAAAATAATTGCAAACAGTTTGACGAATACTATTCGGCGTGGATGTCAACGCTGCATCAGCAAGTGTCAGGTCCAATGATTGTCCACCAGCAACTGCAACTCGCGACATGCATCTTGACATGTATTGAACACTCGACCATTAACTGTTCGTAAAAATTCGAAAGAAGCTGGTCCGGGAACATTCACCAATAACAAACGCAGAAAGAAACATTCACGTTGTTTTGGATGCACTGTGTAGTCGTCCTAAGTCTTTGCTTGAATATGCCTGCGATCGAAGGATGTGGTTCTCCTTGTTACGTGGCTCCCATTTTTTACCTAATTTGTTCCATGAAAAATAGCTTGGAACATCGGTATATAATAATGTTTTTGCGAATTGGCGGAACACATCAGATTTTTGACACAATGTGAAAAATTCAGTTTGTGGTTTGTCGTTTTTGGTGGCTCAAGTATTCTTTGGAAAATATTTTCTTCGGTGAAATATACACGTTGGTTTTCAAGATGTATTGCAAGATGCTGGATGGGTCTCTTTCATGGATGCGAAAACTAAAAATATGCCAGATAGCTTCGTTGCTGCTGATGTATCTACCTATTTGGTATCGTGTTATTTCGTCATTTTTATTTACATTTTGAACTTCAAATACGGCCAAATCACTGCCTTTATTAACATATTTGCAAAGTACTTAATGGATTTTACAGAACTGCAAAACTCGACATTAATATGAGCCTTATACGTTTTTGAAAGCAATGGTGAGTATGGTACCACCCACTGATTGTCAATTTCAACTTGGTTTCTAGAATTTGACATTCGCATTGTAAATGTTTGGCCACCATTCTCAGCGTTTCTGCGGCGATACAACGGATAACCATCGATATCCGTAATAGTATCATTCGTATATTCCTTTGGAAAACGCTTCTTACATTTTCCACCTTCCATGCATGGCGATGTCATGTTAAAAGCACCGCACGGTCCGTGGATCGAGTGACTGGTAACAATATCAAACAATTCTTGATCAATTAATGGGTCCGGAATTTCGGCTGAAATTATTTGATCAATTTCTTCTGGACGGATTTTAACTTCAAGCCAAATCAAAATGTGAGAATGAGGCAAACCTCGCTTTTGCCACTCAATCAAATACAGATAGCAACGTGTGTTACCGAAAACTGAATGTTTTACGATTAAATCAATCAATGATTTTAATTTTTGTTTGAACACACGTGCCGTGACATCATGACGATGCATTGATTGATGGCCTGGTAATAGCAAAGTTTGTATTTCTCCCAATTCGGATTACATGTAAATGTAAAAAAAATCTGGACGACCATAATGACGTACGTAAGTCATCGCATCTTGTATATATTCCTGCATGTTCCGGACTGCCGATGTAGCTTGAAGGTAAAATAAATGCATTACCGATATCATTGGCGTTTAAATTTTCATAAATATTGCCGATAACACTCGTAAAGGATGTATTCCTCCGATCGTAATTTAGCCTGGTTGTATCGAATAAATCGCAAATGCTGTTTTCAATCCTGGAGAACATATCCACGACGTATTGATGGCAGAGGTGACGATATCGAAGGATATAGTTATCCTAATTACGTCTAAGTATCAATCGGCGGGCGTAGTACTTCATTGATGTAACTTTTTTATTTGTTTCATTACCTGAAAACATAATAAATTAAATAATAAAAAAAGAATAAAAAATCAATATAATGGGCCCGCTGTAATCCGGCCCTGGTCGGAATACCGCGGGTCCACTGTACTAATAAAATAACGAATTAAATAGTTGAATATTAAATTTACCAGCAACTGAATCACGCTGTTTGATGTGATGTGATATTCATCTTGCCCTTGCCAGAATATCAGTGGATACTGGAGTGCGTCATACGATCGGTGTAGATCCAAAATTATGCTAACAGTGCTATCTCGACGTGTGATTTTAATCAACTGAGTCACAAACCATAAAAAATGCAACTTCATCTACGGTTGGTGCTTTGAACCTGCCAGCTTGTTCTCCTGATGGTAATTTGTCAGTTTTGATGACAATTTGATAGTTGTCATTTTTTAATTATGGCGACACTCTTTTAAACAATTGAATAAGTAAATTATTATTTTCCAAAATGTTTTCCAACAATACCTCAATTGCTCTCTCTTCTGCTTGTTCGATGAAATTATGCTGGCACCTAGTTTTCACGCGCTCCTCACAATTTCCAATAGATTCATCTTTTGGCATCGGTTTCAACGACCCAAACTTATGGTACACCTAGCCTCGTATTTTGAATGTTGTTTCAAAATGACGTCCATCAGATGTGAAATTGCAAATTTTTGCTGCCCCAAAAGACATAATCTGGAAGCAAGAATTGAATTTGCGTGTCTTGATCAGAAACAATTTCGAATCGTTTGATTCGCCAGCAAGAAGTGATTGCAAAGGTTCTGGGAGAGTGTGAAGTGGTAATAATACAATTTTCCTGATGCACAAAACATGCCGGGTTGCTTCATTGCTGTGGAATTACAACGCCTGACAGTATTGGCATATTTTGTCCATCGCATCTATTGCAAATTTAGAATGTGCAGAGTAATCAATATCTGGTGCTTATTCGAACGCAAGACGAACAATGATACACGTGTTAAAGTACGGCTGATTTGCTGTCTCTCTCTCCTTCTCTTTCTCTAAATGCAGCTATGTGCTGAACTCCTGCCGCTCTTGTTCTCCATATATTCTATCACAGACGTTCATCACGCTGTTTTTGAAATTCTTGCATACGACGCTCAGCTGTCCTGATTCTTTGAACTTCCTTACTTCCGCGATTTGTGTTGCTGATTGATGAGCTCTTTCGACACGTTTGCGTCGTGCCTCTCTGCTACACGCATTGTCGAGGTTGGATTTTTTGGCGACATTTCACTGAAAAATATTTGAATTATAACAAAAAGTGCCTTTCTGAAAGCCTTAAAATAAGACA
This sequence comes from Vandiemenella viatica, assembly GCA_031002005.1. NCBI lineage: Eukaryota > Metazoa > Arthropoda > Insecta > Orthoptera > Morabidae > Vandiemenella > Vandiemenella viatica. The sequence continues at coordinate 101,174,858 of JARYHS010012519.1, read as the reverse complement.
CTATAATACAGTGGTGAAACCGGAATTTTTGGGTCCTTTGAAAAATACAGTAAAATGGAAGTTAAGAACTAATGCGGAAATATATCATAACATTGAAAAAATAACAGAATCAATAAGAAAAAGAAGAATGATATTTTTTTCGATACATTTATAGCATGGATGACACCAGGTTCAAGAGGTTTAGAAAGATTTGAAACAAAATAATATCAGTGAACTGGATGGAAAGAAATTTTTTTGAAAGCAGACTTCGAATATGGCAGGATTCCGAGGTAGAGAGGAGTGCAATAATGAAGGAGTAGCGAGGAGGAAGAAAGAAAAAACAACAGGAGAGGAACTGATATTGACACGTGGTCCCTAGCTGACCATAACGAAAAGAAGAAGAAAAATGATAAGTTAGCGAGAAATACTTACACGATTCGAATTTATCGTTATGTTTTCTTCAATGTTATATTCATGTGTGTAATTACTTTGTCGTTAGGTATAATAACACACAAACGATGAACAACAATACAGTATAATTATAACACAATACACAGCATATTTAAAATTCAAGAAACTCACACATATGGCGTGGAATAGACTGTCGCATAAATAAATCGAAACGCAACGTCATCTTCTGGATGGATCGATAAATTAACACACCTCCATCTGTTAGGAATAAACTGTAGTATAAATAAATTGAAACAGAACGTGATCTACTGGATGATTACCCAACCTAGATAACCAAGTGTTGTATCGATAAATTAACACATCGCCATCTGTTAGAAACTTATGGAACTATAATAATAATTTCGTGTGGTCGTAATGACCTGATGACATGGTTTCTACTGGCTGGGCATTCCGCCCCTGTCGTAGCCGCCTTTACCTAGCCCGCCAATCCTGCCCGGTACAGGGTACCTACATTTTAACGTTGAATCCGAACCCCAGTACCGTCCTGGTGTCTTTCACCTTACACCGCACGCTGCGCCGGAGGTTAATGCCGGGTTATGTTCCTATAAAAATCCCCGCCGAGACAGGGATACGAACCGGGGACCTTTCTATCTCCAGTCAGACGCCATAACCACTGAGCCAGCAGACCGCTTAGCCTTTGTGGCTTACAAATAATTACAAACTGTTGTCCTATGACAAACATTTAATGAACATTTAATTCGCAAATAATAAATATTTAGGTCTATAATCCAGATAAAAACTATCCTATCTTTTAAGGTGGATCAAATTACACACATTAAGCCAAATTTCATCTAATTAGGTTATGTAGTTTCGGAGTTCATCCCGGACGAACATCGTGACACGAGATTTTTATATATATAAAGATTATTGCCCCTGAGGACAATTTTTTAAATCAAATATTCGTGATTATTCAGTTGTATTTGTGTTCTTCCTTTTCTCTTCACAAAACCTCTTCATACGTTCAGTGTGTCCTTTTTCCCTTTGTTACGTCCATTTTGTTCCTGTTTTCTTCTGTATGTTAAATTTCGTTCCTGAGTTGTCCCTTCTTATGTGTCATTTCCTTGCTGATCGCTGCGGGGTTTAAGTCCTCTTCTATTTCATGGAACCAATTGGCTTTCTTGTTTGTACCATTCACCACATGAAAGATCCTGTTTGTGAGTCTACTGTTGTTAATTCTATTTAAATGTCCATAGAATTGTAATCTGCGTCTTCTGATAATATCTGTGAGTCTATCTGTTCTTATAGTTCTATCGTTGGTCGTTTCATCCATATGAAAAGACCAACCAAGGGACTAATAATAATACAATTAAGAGAGAAACGGATCTGTGGCTCAGTGACGCCTGAAAATCGGCTTTGTCTAATCTGAGACAACCACATTTTCGACAACAAAAAATAGTGAGGCACCTTAGGAAAATAAACCATAATAACCTGCAGCAGCAGCAATACCATTTACTGCTTAGATTTACAGGCGGGTTTGTCGTTTTACATTTCCTCCTGATTGGTAGCGATAGGCCATCACTTTAGTTTTGTGTTTTGTATTTGGCAGTGGTCTGCTGTGCGTCCCTGTTTCGGCTGGATAGTTTCCCAGCACACTGACCATGGGGTATGTAGGCTGCTGTGCAAGTTTGTAAATCTTCAACGCTAGCTCCCGGAATCTCCCTTCTGCTCTTAGTTGGATCATCGGCCATCCAGCGTGACGGATGCTACATGGAGCAGTAGCCGGAAGGAACGGCGGAGCTGGGTGGTAGGGAGGGATAGGAGCGCTAGGATATATAAGACGCGTCGGTGCTATATTCTTAGATATTGAGAAAGCCTTCGACAAAGTGTGGCACGAAGGCATCATCTACAAACTACATAAATACAAAGTTCTCGATTATATAATACACTTAATAAATTCCTATCTAGAGAACAGAATTTTTTATCAAATATGAGACTGAGACCAGTACAGTAAGGCAAATCGAAGCTGGAGTGCCGCAGGGTAGCGTCCTAGCATCTATTTTATAATGCCTATATATCAATGATTTGCCGCATATGAAAGGCAGCAATGTCCACCTACATGCTGATGACATGGCACTTTACACCAGCCACAGAACCTAGAGTACGCTGCACGAAAACTGTAGCGTCTCCTAGAGCTACTTACCCAATGGTGCAATTTATGGAAGATAAAAATTAATGCCACAAAATGCGAAGCCATCATTTTCACCAAGAAACGAAAACTGCCAAGATACAAATTGCACACGGAGGGAAGCGACATCGAATGGCAAACCGAAATTAAGTACCTTGGGCTGTGATTAGACAAACAGCTGACGTGGAGGTCCCACATAGATGCAACAAAGAAAAAAGCGAAAGCAAAACTTACCAATCTCTACCCAATCCTAAGAGGTGATGGTATAAGAACAGAAACAAAGTTACTCATCTATCGTGCGATTGTCCAACCGACATTCTTGTACGGCTCCGAATTATGGAGTATGGCTGCCGACTGCCACTTCAAAAAGCTGCAGGCACTGGAGAACAGAGCCCTGCGTGTTATTGTTGGTGCACCCCGCTATTTACCAAATTGGAGAATCCGACAGGATCTCCATTTTGACCCACTATAAGCTACCATAAAATCAGTTTCTGAAAAATTTTACTTTCGCTGCGAAAACTCAAGACACCCTGAGATCGCTGCAATTGGAACCGACCCAATTGAACTACTACCACATAGGCATCCCAAACAAACGATAAACAGACAGTTTCCCTTCTAACCACCAAACCCTCCCCACCTCCACTAGTTAGTTATAAATAGGCCCACTCAGCATGTAATTAGGCCCCTTTGAAAACATACAGAATAATAACTCACCCTCCATTAGCTATAAGTAGGAATAGGTAAAAATAGGGTTAGGCATAGTTAGGTCCTAAATTGTATTTTAAAAAAAAAAATCCTCCATTAGCTGTAAGTAGGTAATAAGATTGTAAATACGTAATATAAATAACCCACAAAATTTAGATCAGCTCAGCTCAAATTAGGATAAATACATTCAGGCCAACCTCAATAACTAGGTTCAGATATTAGCAATAGGACACCCTGGCGCTAAGGACAACATGCAGCTTATGTCTACGACATATCATGATGGATGGATGATGGATGGACAACGGAAGTCTGGCTCTGGTTGTCACAGCTTGAGCATCAGACCTGAAGATAGCTGCGAAGACGCCATCGAAAGTTCATTTTTTAATCAACATCATCCGACAATGAACCCACGAAGATTTTATTTCAGATATTACTATAATGATAAAATATCTTAAAACTCTTTTAACATTTCTAATTTCTCCCAGCTGTTACCCTCAACTTCGTAAGCATAGACTTGTAATTTTATTGCAAGAATTGGATATAGACAGCTGTAAGTTACGTAAAAGAAATCCCACAAACTGATAGAAACAGAGCCTTAGCAACGGATATAACGTTTCAGAGATTTACACATGCTATCCATCTATCAGTCACCATTTCAAAATTTCATAACAGAATATGTTATTTATAAAAAATAATTATCATATGTCCTTGCTAATAATTCATAGCATTTCCTTGTCCAATATCATCGAGGTCAGTTCAACGTAATATACAGACAGAGAGATAAAGTTACTTTCGCGTTTATAATATTAACTGATGTATTATTGAAAATTTCCAAAATAGAGAATAGTCATAAGTGAGTAGATACAACATTAAAACTTCCAAAAAAAATCCCAGTCACTGTTTAATATCCCGGCTGTAATCCTATTCTTGTTGATTAATACCTCTCAATTCAGCGATCCCTCTACATCAGGCTTTCTCAACGTGAGGTCCCCGGGCCACCTGTTGTCCGCAGGCAGAATACTGAAATTTTAAATCTACGAGAATTAAAGATATCATAACCAAAAAAAAGTAGTAGCCTTTGTTCGCTTAAAATGGATTCCGTACTCGTACTGCATAATACCACAAGCGAGAATTAGCTATAATCCAAACATTCTAAAAGCCATGGTATTTCAAGGATTTGAGGGTATTATATTACTGCATTCTTACTTTAATAGTATATTCATTACATGTTACCAGTCGGTATTAGACAGACCGGTGTTCCTTTGAGGAATAAGTTAATGACCATTTTATGAGGATCGTTTTCTAGATGGACATTGAATCACTGCACGTGCCTCTAACACTTGATAGGTTTCGTTAATAATATACACAAAGTAAAATTTAGGCCCATATAAGTTAGTGGTCTGTAGAGCTATTTTTGTCATTTCACTTGTCCCTTACGGAGAGTGGTGGGTGAACGGTTAACGTTCTGGTCTCGCATTCGGGAGGATGCCGGTTCGAATTCAGATCCGGGCATAGAGATTTGGTTTTCCATGGTTTCCCCAAATCACTCCAGGCGAATGCCGGGATGCTTCCTCCAATGCCATGGCCGAATTCCTTCCAGTTCCTTGTCTCCAGTCCCGTTCCGCCTCTAATGACCTCGACGTCGACGAGGCGTAAAGCAATAAGTAAAAAAAATAAAAAAACTTACCCACTGATCAAAAAAGTTGAGAAACGCTGCTATTCATCATTTTTGTTTCTGCCCATTCTAACAGTGCTTCAAGATAATGCTATGATGATAAAATATTAAAATTTTTATCAATAAATTATAATACTAACTGTTTTATGACATTACTTACGACTGACGAATTAAGTAAGCTTCTTAGTAGTGGAGCGTTGTCGTAAATAATAGCTACAATTGTTAATTGACCGGTTTCAAATAAAATAATTGTTATGATTCTCCAAAGACCTCCCATAAAATGCCGTTGTGAACAACCTGCAGTAGACGATGGTGTTCCTAGATGAAGTTCAAGGACTACTTGCCATTGGCTCCCTGAGAGGGGGGTAGACTTGTGTCATGCCGAATCGGATCCGTGTTTGTTCTATTATAATTTAATTTTTTGTTTCTGAAATGTGTAGTATATGAGCCTCGTGACAATCACCAAATTAAATCTTACTACCTTATTACAAAGGTAACGTTATATCACCGTGGATAGGAAATACTTCTTCTCTTATCAAATTAATTATTGTTTATGTAAACATCAGACAATCATGTCCGAAATTTAATGGAGACAGTGCAAATGTAACCTAATAACTAGGAATGAGACTAAAAATGCATTACAAAGCAGACGCAAAACATTAGATTAGCTCTGGCAAGTGCAGAAAAAGTTCTGGAAACACAACGGGTACACCATTCGAAAAATGCAGCCATTCACTCAAAGAAAAAGCTCACAACCACTTATCACAGCAAATCAAATCCACAGTGTTAATAATCTTAATAGTAATGCAGACATTATAAATGCCGATTAAAACTGTTATGAATTAATTTTAAGTTACTTACAAATTTTAACTGTAATCTGATTTAAAATTCTGTTTCTATGGTAGAAAATTATGATGCTATGCTGATGACCCAGAATTACAATACAATTGAAGTAACATAAATTAATTCAAAGTGCACTTCATTATTATAGATCTTGAAATTTATTCAAAATGCACTTCATTACTGTTGTTCTTAATTTGGGTAAAATTGTATATTACAGTTTACTGTATTCGATAAATTAGTTGTAACAATACTGTTCATTCGATATTCCAACAATAATTATCCGATGGTTTACTAGAGTAGAAATACAGTATTATGCCAGTAGCTGTGAGTGACTGGCTCAAAAACCTCGCTGCAACGAGACCATTTGCTCATCAGAGACTAGAGAAATCCTTTATACCCTTTGCTTTAGTTGTCCCCAGTGTAGGTGAATAGTGTTGCAACCCCGAGGGCGTTCGGAGTGTATATAATCCTGGTGCTCACACGTCCGGACTGTTTGTCAATGGTCTCTCTCATACCGGCGGGCAAACATTTTTAAAATTCGGCAGTGTCGCGTTGCGTCAGGCGAACTCAGCGCCTCTACCGTCAGACCGTCAAACCGTCAGTCACTAAACAAACGGCCGTCACGTGAAGCAGCGCTGACGAACTCCTGACACGCTCGCTTTTGTTTAGCAGGTCACTCATCGTACCAACCTCTGCACAGTCACATCTCACAGTGAGGAGATAGGAGGCGAAAATCAGAACTGGAAAATCCACAACTGTGACAGTGCACACGCAAGCACAGCGGTCGCAGATTATACCCTGTGGAGCACCCCTCAGCAAGTGCTGACTCGATGTGGCCGGCAGTCGAGTGGCAGCATTAACGAGCACCCATTGTCTGCAACAGCAACTGACCCAGCAGGTTTTGGTCTTACGTTCCTCCTATCACCAAAATCAATTTCTCTGATGTAACCCAAACTGTTGATTATTTAGACTCCTCTGTCAGCAGTTAATGTCGGAGAACTCTGAACTTTCTGAAGGGAAAGAAAGTTATTCATGCTGCTTTTAACAGAGGACTTTATGTCGGTAAATTCTTGTGTTGATGTCAGGAGAGGTACAGTACATCCCAGAACGTTTAATACTGCTGAACGTCTAAGTGGAAAAAGAGACTGTTCAGAAAAATTATTCGTCTCGTCCGTGAATAATTCACCTTAAGTGGTAAAATTCAGGCAAATACTTTCTGACGTGCGAAGTATTTGGGTGCTGTCTATCCTTTAAAAAGTACATAAACTGCGCTGTTCAGTTTGATTCAAGTGGACTAATTAATTATTCAAATACTTGGGGCAAATGTGGCTGATAGATTGTGATTAACAATCTTTTTCACAGTGAGGTTTGCAACATCCAATATTTCAGAGTGTCGGGTCGAGGATATATTAGTGTACACTAATGGAAACCCACAATTAAATGACGAGACCAAACATTTCTTATAGTTGCTTTCTTAAGAAATACATGCCACAAGAAGTGCGTTGTATGAATTATCAACCGTATGTGAATAATCAAACTGTTATCTGTAGTAGAACGTGATGTAAATAAGGCACTAGAATCTGTTTTTCATTTGAAAGTTGAGAGGATGAACATTCCGCGCGTCACCAAAACTCGAGATTAAGAAAAGTAAGTCAATTCTGCTATTTACAACTGCTGAAAATTACAACTAATGGCTGAAGCAGGAATTACGTTAAAAGCAGAATAACACCAGCTAAAAGAGCCTTCATGAAAACGAAAATAGTTGCATATACTGACCTAGGATTCAGAAAGAACTTCTTAAAACTCTATTGTAGAGAAGCATGGACTTTAGAAATCGATAAAAAAGGAGAATTGTATACCCCTCTGATCAGACATCTGTGTTCAGGCAAGCTAGGGGGAAATTGGTCAGCGGTAACTGTTTCCTCTTCGCATTTAGGGGTAAAGGCAGCGGAGTGGGGATACAGCATAGTGACCTTGAGTCGCCTCTATTAACTGAACGTGCAATACCTGCCCAATGTTACAAATTGTTTTTCGTCGTTAAGTGATATTATTATGAATAATTTCCATCGATTTCACGCTATCCTGAGGTCATGTATTCGCTCTTCGACGTAATATCGATCAAAGTGTCTCCAGATGCTTTAGAATACCAACATAGCAAAAATATATTTTGTGGACCATGTTATTTGGTCATCGAATTGAGTTTGCCAACGAGAGAGTAGATTCTGAAGGTCCTCCACTACAGCCGAGCTTTTCCACCGCCTCACTTCCGCCAGCAAGAAGTAACAGTCGCTATTTTATGCAGCAACTCGTCCACAGTGCATTGTGCTCAGAGTGTTTCCGCCTCCCAGCGCTCGGTCGGATCTGCGAGTGGGTTGGTCCAACTCCGATAGTTGGACGGCAAGTGGCCTGCCTCAGCACCGGACAGCAAATTGCAGTTTGTAACTTTTCGGACAGAAGCTGCAATTACGGATTGTTCTCAGTTTTAATTGCTGCAATTGAGATCCATTAACGGCAAATAATCATCAGGACTCTTTTAAACATTTTAGGTTTTAGTTTCATTCGATAAATGAGTCAAGGCTGCCGGTAAAAACAGTTACACCACTAACAAGACTACAAATACTTAAAAATCAGTTTGCCGTCTGATCTGGCGAAAATCACTGTGGCAATTTACAACCAAAAGAATGCTTATGATCTTTCTTTTCTTTAACTGTATACTTTTTGTGGGAAAATGATGATGAAGTGTCATCTAACCTCATGATGGTCTATACGGAGTAGTTTAAATACCATGTCTCAACTGCGAATTCTGTTCTTCTACCACTCTGGGGAATACCTTTACAACAGTAGAGTTGCCTTTAAGTAATTTTTAAGGGTTTAATATAACAATAGATGTCAAGAGTCTGGTGGTATTGGATTATCATTTGATGTATTATCGTGTAGTAAAATACGACCTCTTGTGAAATACTTAGAAGGCTATGCTGACTAGTACGGGAAACAGCTCCACAGTCACAAACAGGTGATTTGTATATTTCTCAATACTGCATAAGGTGTGCACATGTTTCTTGGATGGTTTGGAAGTGTTTATGCAGTACCCACCCACCGCACCTTAAATTGAAGTCATGTTGCTGAATGGTTGGACACTGAATCAAACGTCCAGTTCTATCCATTTTTTTTATATATATTTAGCTTCATGCCAGTAAAATTCGCGCGTAATGCCAAAATAGATTTGGTTATTGGAGCGTGATATATATCACTACACACACTTTTCCCTTTGATGAATTAGTTACAATTTTGCGAAAGTCTATATGATACGATAAGGAGTCTATATGATAAGCAGAAAAATACTTGGAGTACTATCTGACCTTAGGTGTAGCCTCACAATAGCTTCATGTGTCCTCTCTTACTGAAACGTTTACGAAAATAAGGATGGAACGAGAATTAAACAAAACAAAAATTAAATGGTATCAGTCAATGCCTAACACAATACTGTTAGGAACACATTGCAAAGAAATGTCAGAACTTATCAAACATATTGAGTTGCATGCGTCATTAAAACTTACGATTTCTCCCCACAAGTATGCATTACCCAAGAAATAACAAGGGACCACAGTGCCGTAAGTTGACGAAGGAATCGTCGAAGCATCTACACAATATAAATATAAGTGAGGACACTTAATATAATGGACCACTGGCTCTGGAGTTCATTGAACTGTACCCAAACTGACACAGATAAGAACAACGTTTCTTTTTTTTTTTTTTGAAAGTGATGGATTAATGTCCTCACGTTATGTGTGATGATAGAGAAAGTTTAAAACATTAACGGTGGATTATTTAGGGCTTTATTTGAGTGTTTTGGGCCTTATTGGTCTGTTTCTGAGCGTGGCGTAGTTGTTTTATGGTAAGGGCTTATAATAATTGTCTGCAGACCCATGGGTTAAATTCAGTATGTTGGTTTTGAAAGGGCAACGGCTGTTTAAAGTCTTGTGAAGAGCCATAAAAACTTCCGAACTAGAGAAGATTCAGCCAAGTGATTTTAATATTAAATTTTAACATATGATTAACTCACTCGACTATTTTCAAAGAACAAAATGTCTCCCATAATTGTCGTTTTAAAAATAGTAAATTTCATTTTTTTCCTTAAGATTCGGATTCTAATTTTATTATCTCTGTGAAATGCTTATTATATGCACTTTAATCAATGACTAGCTACTTAAAAAAATTTCTTATGGCCATCTGACCACTAGTTTTGTTACTACACCCCGTAGTTTACTGTCTAAATTCACCTTAAGAATGTTCTATTCAATGTGTGACCTGGAATACTATGAACGGATTTTGCTACTAATTTGTCAAGAATATTACCTTTGCGATCAATAATTTAGATGTTTCAGTTCAATAAGGCTATAATCTAACGCCTTGTGTAAAAATAAACAATATCGACGACATGATCCATATATGTGAATCCCTGTTACTTGAAACAATTCATATTTTCTCAGTTTGATTTAACTCCCTTTTTGGTTTTTGATTTACTATACTATCATCCTTGTATTTTAGCGAATTTAAAATCTATGTGAGTATTTAGTTCCAAATTTCCTGTGCATTGATTGTGGCTCAAACATTAGCCTTTTTAAGTTCTATCATACCAGGTAACGAATTTGTAACCAATGTTGACACGGAAGTTTAAAACAATGAGTGCAATAAACTTTTAGGAATCTTTTCCTTCCTGAATGTAGCCGTTTGTTTAGTGACAGGATATATATAAACATAAACTTTTATATGTCAGGCTTTTTTTAATGTGCTATATAAAGCTCTTAATACTGTTTCTATTTACTGAAAAGTCGGTGCCTCTTGTGGGTGTTTCTATAAGCATTCTAGTTGTTACTTTGAGTAACAACATGATACTTATCAACAACTCTTCAGCAATCACTTCCATTTGACATCATTTTATACCATGAAACCACAACGTACTGATAGGTTGAACGCTGTAATATTTTACACACACACACATAAATATATATATATATATATATATATATATATATATATAGAGAGAGAGAGAGAGAGAGAGAGAGAGAATCTAGATATTATCTTCGTTATTATCACTATTATTCATTAGCATGACCTCTGTGAAAAGCAAAAAATTATTGCATATGTGGAGTTGTACACGTATAATATTTATTTTTACAGTCATGTAGCTATTAGTGTGTTTGTAAATATTGACTTATATACCATGAAATAAACATCATAGCACGAAGGTCTTGCAGAGTATGGTAATTAACTGCTGCAAATGTATAAAATCATGGTTTGTCTTGTTACGTCTTTTCAGCACGTTATGGAGATGGTTGATACACTGAAAATCATGCATTATGTTCTAACATGGAATTTCAGTGCCTTGAGACCGAGGAAACAATGTTTCCCGCGAGGTTCTCTCTCGGACATTCCTCACAACACCCATGGGGTTGTCCGAAGTTGGCAGTGCGGTCGTGCCCAGTTCCCAGTCCGGGGTCAGCCGCTAACACCAGTCTCATAAATAACGATTAAGAGAGTCCTATATGGGAACAGAGGTCTACAGAAACTATCCTCACAAACACAACGCACCAGAATCACACACACTCACGCGAGCATTTATTAACTTACCACACCCGACGTTCAATGAAAAGAGGGAAGTGAGAGTAGAACGCAATACTAGAGAGCGAATGTGGTTCAGCGGCAGAGTATAAAGAGGCTACGAGGTCACGTGAACCTGCAACAGCCACGTGTGTTCTCTAAGTGAGATTTATAACACCTGCCCGCGTGTGTGGGTAAGTGTGCTGCCTCGCCATATTGCTGTCAGCGGGTTTCCTCGTTTACATAAAAATGTACTCTCGCCCGATAAATATTTCCGAATGCGAGAGGTGATATTTTACGCGCTTCAGCCCGCCCGACACACCTGCGTCAAACTGCTGCTTGGTGCCCCTTCAATTTGGCCAGCGGCCGCCAGCAATACGCGACAGAGTGGCTGTTGGCGGCAGCAGCAGGGTGAGTGATTATAGTCGCGCGGCTACCACCGTGCTGTGTTATTTTTGCTAACAATATTCCATTAGGCAGCTTTTAGGCGCGAGCGGTCAATGCAGGTATTGAATGGCCACACTCACGGCATTCCTGACGGCAACCGGTCACGCGTTATGGACGCGCATAAAATACAAAGGGCCCAGCGAAAACAAAGGGGCAGTGAGGACGGTTGTCTTACGTCTGGTCGAGGTATTGGTTTTGTGATTGATTTTTTAAGTCCTTTATTTCTGGTTCAATAAAGGAGGTGGCTGAACTTAAATTCTATGGCTACATCAAGCGATTTCACCAACAAAGTTTATGGGTGAAAAATTGTCAGCCTGGAAATTAATGTCGCAAGGCATCCTTTTTTGTAACAATGTATAAATTGTTGAATATTTTGTTTCAACTTTCGCAATTTATCTTTAGAAACGCTATCTTTTCTCAAGGTTGAGAATTAGAGAAAGCGTCTCTGTATACATACTCTTGGAAGCTCTAAAATAACGATAGAGGCCTTCCCTGAATACAGCTGACTCATGGTGAAGAAGTTAATGTTGACACTGTAAATTAAGTATAAAATTAATTAGAGAAGAACAAATGACATTAACATTGCCTGGTAATTACATTTATTTTTTTTGTGCAAACATCGTTTCCGAAGATTTCCTTAACGGTAGAGCTTCAGAATTTTCTTCTGTTTTATGCTTTAGATGATAAGTAGTGTATATTTAAAAATATTTGGAATTTACAAAGCTAAATGACGTTCCAATTAAGAATTTATGGATGTATAACTAGTAAAGACACAGGTTGTTGCTAAGACAGCTGACTCATATTGAAGGTGATAGTTCCGATGTTGCACTCAAGTATTAAATCAACGAGCTTTTTAGAGAGATGAACATAAATTGCAATTCGAATGATATTAACATTGACTGGTAACTTTATTTATTTCTCTGGGCAAACACCGTCTCTGAAAATTTACTTAAGGGTAGAGCATCACCATTTTGATCAAACTGTTTTATGCTTTAAATGTTAAGTGCTGTGTATTATCAATATTCCTCAGTTTAAAAATTCAACTGATGTTTCAAGTAGAAATTCATGAATGTAGCTTTCTAATGGTTAACAGTACATTTTGCAGTAACTCTTTCCAACCAGAATAACAAATGATTTTATTGTTCGCTATGATATAATATTATTATTGTACCCTAATTTTCAGATCTTAAAATAGTACTCTAGCAGTTTGAAATATTTCTGTATAACATGTTTTTACTCGTGTGGTTAATAGAAATACAACGAACAATGCACTATGTTAGCAGAAAATTTCTCTTTATGATATGTCAAACAAGTCGAATCACTTGAGAATGCAGGTCTTAGTGACACATAAGATGGAGCTGCAAATAGATCTCCCCTTTATTAACAAAGTCAATGTAAAAAAAAAATTCAGAATAAAAAAATCTATTAAGATGTAATGTGCAGTAGCAAGTCTTTAACACAACATAGAACAGTAAATCAGTTTGTTCGTCGAATTATCCAAAATAAATCTCTATTTTGACAGTGTTGTTATACTGTACACGTATCACACAATATTTATATTTGTACTAGTGGCTCGTACAAAACATTCACGAATCATATACGATGAAAGCGAGGTTGGTAGTTTATAGTAGGATAAATGAAGAACCGGCTCATTTAGAACAAATGTTTATTTGTCAACTGAAACAGTTACAATATCTTACGAAATAATTATAAATGATGAAATGTATACCAAACAAAACAAAAAAAAAAAAAAAAAAAAAAAACGTAAAGCTCCTTGCTCTTGGAAACATGCACAGCTCTTCCATATCTTTATATATAAAGATGAATGTATGTTTATTTGTTGGTTTGTTCGTTTGTTCTTTTGTTTGTTCTTCATACAAATCCACAGTTTTTATCCGTTCTGAATGAAACTTTGCACACTTAACCTTTGAAACAAGGAGAAAAATACTGTCTACATTTGGTTGAAAAATTATCTGTATAAATAACACATTTGTCTCATAACTTCGAAATACGGCGGTAGACAGACACGTTGGATGTGGACGACTCCGTACCGAGTTTCCCTGTAGCGGCCTGGCAGATGAGTGGCTAAAGCGCTGGCTTACGAACGTCGTGGTCTCCGGTTCAAATCTCCGTCGGGGATAAGATTTTTAAAAATTGTTTTTCATCGTAAGAGTCAGGCCTGGGCAGTAGGTTATTCGGATTGAATGTTAAACCGTAGATATTAGAAACTTAGGGGTGCAATGCGAGGCAAATCGTAGGTATTCTTGCAATGTTGTAGGTGTATACTTTTTTCGTTATAATGATCCCTCAGGTTTTGTTCGCAGTCAGTGTGTAAGTGTGAACCACAGTAATATTATTATAATTAGGGATGTAAGTCTCTGTCTTTTTGATACGTTATGACGACCAAATGGCTATAATGGAATTTTATAAGGAAATCTGTATGAAGGGCACAGGATATTTTTTCCAGTATGATTAACAGTTGTAGTCAAGAAATTTTGAGATCTTATCGAATAGTGACAGAAATATGTTGGAAATTAATTCTCTTCAAGAGGCAGGTTCGACGGTAGAATGATATAGTGATAGCTTTCCTGTCATATTATGCCGACTCAATATTATTTGGGACTAATCCTTCGTTACCAACAACTTACTATATTTAATTCTGGCAAAAAAATTCTTAATCCACGCGTACGAAGTCGCGGGTACGAGGCTAGTATATATATGAATGATATGTGGTGCTACTATCTAGGGGTAATGAGATCACTGCCTATCGAAACCAGCGAAGCCTAGCAGTTTAACTCTCAACTATCGCATGCACGTGACCTTGATTCTATATAATTTTACCATTTACATGTTAAATTTCGAAAAAAAATTTCAGAACAACTGATTTTTTTAGCTAACAGGGACACTGGTTATCAACTCAGTGCGGCCTGGAACCCGGTTATCAAAATGTTGAAACAGCTTAACCTCGGTAAAGGAGCGTCCATAAGCCACGCAACTCCTCTTTGGCCTCGTGTGAAACCTTCCCCCTCCTACGTAGCCCAACGTGTCTTAGGCCCCTTCCCCCCCCCCACCCACCCCTTCACCCCTTTCCCCCACGTAACTTGTAGCTTTTTTTTTTTTTACCCCTATTGATTTAAAAAGAGATTTTGTACTGTTTTCTCTTGTCAGACTATCGTAAATTACATATGGGGATAATGAAATGACGGAAATAAATATTCACATGCTGTTGTGTGTTCTGTACGCTTATTTTAACTGTGACAAATAGTATGAATGGAAAGCTACGTGGCCTGTCTTGGAACCCCCACCCCCTTTCCTTTTAGCCCAGCGTAGCTCTCTAGCCAATCCCTCCCCCCCCCCCCTCTAAACCAAGACACGTAGTTTATGAACGCTCCGTAATCAGCAGATGAGTGGATTACGTCATCACACTAAATTGGTTTTTGTTTTGCACGTTTCTGCGGCAGCACGGACACAAACAGTTATTCAGTGGCATCTATGGTTGAAAATGATGGCTGAGGTAGACGCATTCGAAACGTCCCACAAGTGTGACATTTTTTCGTGGCTGGAAGCCCGAGAATTTATTTATTTACAACCCCGCGAAAAACTTCGATCTTACAATATATATGTCTCAGTTGTGCCAGGGATTATTTTCATTAAGTGGAAGTCATTATAGGCAATTGCAGGGATGGCTCCTTCAAAAGGCCAAGACCGAATTTCTACCCGTTTCTTGCATCCAATTGTTAACCGCCCCAAATGACTTCTACATTGACGAACCGTAAAGCCACGTGAGGAAAGAAGGTTAAACGTCAAACTGTGAATTAGCTTTTCTTTTTATCTGCTTAACATCTCTCTAACAGCGAGGTCTTTAGAGACGGGAAAGGATGGGGGGCAAGGAATGGGAAGGAATTCAGCCATGGGCTTTTGAAGGAAGCATCCCGGCATTTGTCTGGAGTGATTTGGGAAACCATGGAAAACCCAAATCTGGATGCCCGGACGGGAATGCGAGGCCAGAACGCTAACCATTACACCACCACGCTCGGTGTGAATTACCTATGAATCTCAATCCTTCTGAACAAGCGATTAGTGGAGAAATCTGATTTTTGTAACACTGTTATTTGTGAACACTAATGGTGGAAAGATTACTCTTACCATATGTTGTAGAAGACGAAATTTCAATTTGATTAAAGATACCTACGAACCTTCTGTTTATTTTCGTAAGATTAAGTAGCGTAAAGACAGTTCATAGAACAGTTTTGTCAGATCGCATTGCCCATATTCAGTATCTGCTGTAAAGCATCCATATGCCACAGTGGCTTATTAAATCAACAGAACTAGGCATTTTTAATTTTGCAATAGATACTTGATGTTTAGCCAGGAACCAATTGAAGCCCGTTACCAAATAGTTCAGGAAATAGTAAGCTGCCTTCAGCAGTAATCATATACCATTTTCATTCAAGAATTCGACAACGGACTAATTTTGTGGAGAGCAATGATCTGAGTCTATTGAAAACTGCCATGCCCCATTCGGGGAATAGGCAATTACCATGGAGGATGTATCCCTTACCTTCCCCAGTGTGTGTTCGTTAAGTGTCGGATGCCATCATCCAATACGCAATGAGGAGAGGTTTGGGATTTTATCCAGGACTTTGGGGCAAAATCTGGTGATTAGGGACTATGTACAACCACCTCTCCCAATCCGCCTGCCAACTCCTGATGATGAAGTTTCTTACAGCATCAGGACTCAAACCAACTAACGCCATTTCAGGTTCGGACTTCATCACGGTGCCACAACCAAATGAGGCAACGGGATAGGCGGTCTTTTTTCATATATGATTAATTTCCAATACTGAATTACATCAAGCATGAAGCTGTAAGTGCTCTCTAGCGAGTGGTATTAGGTACCATAAGTAAACTTCTTTGATAGGACTATGGTAACCATTATTGGAGGAGAAACTCAGTAGCTCTGCATTCTCTTTCTGGGTCTAGACAGCAGAGATTGAGGTATAATGCCAAATTACCCCCAAACATTTATCTCACCGTTATACAACAGGCAGCATTCTGAATGGGACGACGGGGGGACCATTTTTAAATCGAAAAAAAAACATTGGGGATCAAAACCGTTGGCTTAAACAGAGGTCAGCAGCAATATCGTATGCTACTTTATAATCTTTTGTATTGTAAACCTACATTTTTTTGTGAAATGTTTAATCTGTGAGGCGAAAATTGGGAACGGCCCAATTATTCACCCAGATTTAAATAATAATAATTCCGTGTGGTCGTAATGACCTAGTGACAGGGTTTCTATTGGCTGCGCATTACGCCCCTGTCGTAGCTGCCTCAATCTAACCTGGTAGTTCTACCGGGTACAGGTGACCTACAGTTTCACGTGGAATCCGAACCACGGAAGCGTTCTGGCGTACTTCACATTACATAGCAAGCTGTACCAGAGTTGAAGGTCGGTTTAAAGGTAAATTAAAATTCACGCCGAGGCAGGGATTCGAACCAAGCACCTTTCGATATCCAGTCAGATAGCTTAACCACTTGGCTACTAGATCACTACATTCGCCCAGCTGATTATGACAAATTAGTACTATTGCTAGATAACGGTAGAGTTTTGTATGTAAGACCATTGTTCCTTTTCAAGCTCAATATTGTGGCGCTTTAACGCGCATCGGAATATTGGCTGGTAGTACAGTTATTTAGCCATTCTCATCGCCCACAAAAAAACGCTTGTTTGATGACTAATAAATCTACCACCATGTCAGTGAGGTGTAGCAAAATATGAAGGATGTAGTGTGCCAGTTAATATGTTAGTCGCTCGGGAGTGCAGGTATGTGGGGAAGGCCGCGAACAGACGGTTGAGCATTTGGCAACACTGGACCCGCGTCCCCCACCCCTTTATCCCGCGGCCGCTGTTTCGGATTCCGGCCGCGTGTCGGCGCCGCTGAGCTATCTGGCTCACGTCCCCAGCAACACTAATTACCCGTGCCGTGCAGCCAACTTTTACCGGCGGACGCGCGATTTAGTGCGCAGACGTGGCACCACTGCGCTGACGCGGCCAATCCTGAGCAGGCGTACCACCTGCTGACATTCACGTTCCACAGAGGCGAAAGCGAGCCGCTAGGGAATACCTGTTGAGGCTGCCCTTTGCGATTTAAGACGTTTCTGCGCTTTATATCCCCCCATATTTCGTTGCGTTGAAGAGATTAATATTTTTTATTACCTACTAGCCTGAATCAGTTTATTACCTGCTTGTATTCAAAGTTTAAGTTTCCGTAATAGCTATAGCCACAGGTACTCCGAAAGCACTGCTTTCCAATTTTTAACAAAACGAATCACTAAATCATTCGATTTTGAACCGGATATTCTCAGAGTGTTTAAAGCTGGTTCATGATGAACTTATCAGATTTGTTTGGAACATACCGCTTACTTTAATATATCATTTTATTAAACTAGTTCTAGAATGCGATAGTGGTATCGAAAATTTCAGCCTGGACGAGGCTTATAGTTAATGGCAATACACAAATCAGTCTTTTGCAAAAAAATTTGCTGACCACTGATTTCTAGATCTTTATAACACACAATGGAATATAAAATAATCTCTTCGAAAAATTTTGAGAAATATTTCAATTATTTGAAAAAATAAATAAATTACTCATCCCCTCTACTGTAACGTCAGATTCCGTTGTAATGTTAATCCAGGTTAAATAATAATCTAATCTAAACTTTTGTTAATATTGTTGATGGGAAATTAAAAGTTTTATATTGCATATCTATGGGAAAAAAAATTAACGAAAACATTTACACTGAACGAATCTAAATAAATAAAAGCAACTAGAGGCAACGTGCAGTGAAGTGGACCTTAAAATAAATATATCAAAACGCAAAATCATGCAAAACAAATGGGCATAAAAAGATAAAGACAAGGCAGAGATGAAAGATTCTGGTATTGAGTCCGCAGATCAGTACATCTATCTTGGTCAACTGATCAATATGAATGCCGACTCAAAGCCTGAGATCTACAGACGGATAAAGTTGTGCTGGAGAGCAATCGGAAGAAATTCCATAGTTTTTAAATCTAACATGCCAGTACATCTTAAAAAACAGGTATTTGAATAATGTGTATTACCGGTCCTCGCATATGCCTGCCAGACTTGGACCCTAAGTAGTCACACGAAGCAAAAACTGAGAACTGCCCAGCGAAGTATGGAAAGAGCAATGCTTGGGTTTACAAGACGAGAAAGGAAAAGGGCCGTGCACATACTTTCAATAACTAAAGTAACAGAGTAAAAGAGATGAAAGATGGACTACGGTAGTGCTGGATTGGATACCGAGCAAGAGGAAGAACCCCGGATCGCTGGGATAAGGATACACGTCGAGTTACAGGCGTGAACTGGAAGAGGGTGGCTCAAGATCGATCAGCCTGGAAAGAACTACAACAAAACTATG
Source organism: Vandiemenella viatica (assembly GCA_031002005.1). Taxonomy (NCBI): domain Eukaryota; kingdom Metazoa; phylum Arthropoda; class Insecta; order Orthoptera; family Morabidae; genus Vandiemenella; species Vandiemenella viatica. The sequence goes on along the minus strand of JARYHS010012519.1, from coordinate 101,155,566 downwards.
TAGAATTAAATTCTAATATATAGCTCATTTGACTTAAAGAGGCTACATCCTGAAAAAAGGATCGATATAGCTGCAATAATAATAATAATAATAATAATTTGTTAATTTAAACGATATATCTACTTTCCTTTAGGTATCCTGGCAATTCATTTATTCGCGGATACTTAACTATATATAACTGTTAGAATTCTCTTTATCTCTATGATGTAGTAATATCTTTGGCCGTTGTTAATCCACAAACGAAGGCTGGCTGCTTGACGTCACAGTGACCAACACAATGACTAAGGTCAGCATTTTATTAATACAGACTATGTGTTCTTAAACTGATTTTAATTTACAACTGTTGTAGGGTTATTTTTCATCAGCTCCTTTTTTTTTTTGTAATCACTTTAGGGTTGTTTGACGTTACCGCTTACCCAACAGACTTGGACATAATTCTCACTAACTTTTAACACGATTGAAACGTAAAGGGAAAAAAAATCGTCTTGGATAAAATGTTTACGATGGGTTTAATTGTGTAGGAAGGGGACGAAAATAGTCTGTAGTTTCTATAAAATGGAACCTGACAGTCAGTTGACTCTCAAAATGTTTCCCTTTTTCCGAAATTACTAATCCATAAAGTCTTTGGAAATTTATTGTAGTATTTGGTCTTCTAAAGATTATAGGTAAACTATAGTGATCATTCCAGAGTTTAGGTTTTCGGAAAAATTAACTAAATGAAAAATTTGACTGTTTGGTACTTTCTTTGACAGTAGATCATAGGTATAACTGGATGGAAATGTTTATTAATCGAATAATAAAAATGTAGTAACTTTTTTTTAAGATTATCATAATTTTTTAACAATTTCTTTAATTTTTCAGATTTTTTGTTTTTGTTTTTTGTTTTAGTGTTCGATATAAATTTACCTTTCTAAATTGCAATTTCACAAAACGAATAGAAAAAAATGCTTGTTACTGATTTTTTTAAAAGGCTTTTACAATTTTTTATTAAATTTGTAGAGAATTAATTTTTAAACACAATTTGAGTTAGGAATTATCAGCAATTAGAGTAACTCGCAGGCACTTGATGGATTGCTTTAAACAAGAGACGAATTACATTTACACGATAAAGGATTAGTTGACGTGCAATCAAATTTTGAAAGTAGTCCAGTAAATTTTATAAATTGGAGGTATGATGTGGTTTTCTTTTAACTGGCTTTCATGGTTTTAATACGACTTATCTGATCGAATACTGTAATCACTACGACGTAAATAAGTCATCAAACACAAATACCATCTCATCGTCGTCGGCCAATATTCGTTTTCGAGTTTGTTTCTCACTTGCATACAGTTACTTATGCGGGCGTTGTGGGTAGCTGATCGGGCCGATCCTGGCGTAAAATAATCGTTCGCACACGGTGCATCTAATTGTGGGAGGCGGACGTGTAGAGTTCGTCGCGTGTTTTGTCTGTTACGAGCTTCTTCTTCTCGACTTTGCTGCTCCTCCTCAAAAAGTGCGACAGATAGCGCAGTCTTCTGCGAGGCAGTTCGAAGTGTTCAGGTCTAAGTTCACGCTCTTCAAGATCTGTTTAATTGACGAGGGAGTCTGCTGTTACTCATTCACTGAACATCCATCCGAGTTGGTGACATGACGTGAGCTACAATGCTGTACATTTGAGCCATTTCTAAAACTGACGTTGGACACTTAATCATCCCATTTGAAATCCATTGCGGAACGAAGTTTCTGCTGGTGAAATCGCTTCATTTTTTAAATTTCATGGCGATAAAGGGTCCATGTCTCACATCCGTACAGTAAAGTGGAGGCAAAAGCTCGGACCACTACAACTACGTGCTTAGCTTGAGATATTTGTTCAGAAATACCCGTCGGGGCAAGCGTCCATATGCTAAATGTGCTGCGCGAATTCTGTTTCCTACGTCCTTCTTTGAGGTACACTGTGTTGAGAGAATGCTCCCAAGTTAGGGGAACGTGTCTGCTTGCTCGAGGGATGTGCCGGAGATCAAAGTTTTGGAGAGTAGCTCCCGAAGCAGGTTGCGCTAACACTTTAGTTTTTCGAGTGTTGACAAATCGAACATATGCATTCTTGAAGCGGTTAACGTTATCAACTCATTTATATTTCCTGCTCCGGGACTATTAGTTTATCAAGAACATCCATTTTTTCACTTCTTAACTGAACACACCATTGAATACCTCATAACGTTCTTGCTTTGGTTTCTGAAAAGTAGAGCATGCGATTTACGTAAGAAGCAGTACCGTCTTCGAAATAGGGTACTCTTTGGTGTTAGTGAAATGCGAATTGATAAAGACAATTCTGAAAGGAACTATTTGTTTTCGTGGCTAGTTTTAACAAAGTTGATAGTACGAAAACCTTCTCCAAGAAAAAAATAAATATATGTGCCAACTCTTCTGGTCAGACGTTGTTAATGTCCATTAATCCCAAATGGATATACCAACGTCCATTTTCATATATACAAACACCACAAAATTACAGTTCTAATGTGACCACAAGTTGCTGGAAGTTTTATTTATTTTATTTTAATTATTTATTTATTTTATTTTATTTATTTATTTATGTATTTATCAATCTTGTTCCAAGGATCCCTGCTGAGGAAGGACCTCTGGGATATGAAATATGTCTTGTTTAATATACATACGTACAATATAAATCATAATCATAGTGAAAACAATTATACGTTACAAAGATAAATAAATAGAATAAAAATAAACATTAATTTTTACAACTGAGTTTTGCAAAGGTTATATTGAATACAAATAATTATTTCTATCAAATTCTTGAATGGAGCAGGAGTAGCCAATAAAATAATCTCTCAGTTTTTCTTTAAATATATCTTTATCATCTGCAAACTGTTTTATACTCTAGGGAAGGTTTTTAAATAAATGTATCACAGAATAATTAACTCGTCTTTGCACTAAAGGCAGAGATGTTTGTGTTTTGTGCAATTTCTGTAATTGGGTACCTGTGAATTAGATGTAAATAGGTTAAAATGTCCTATGACAAAGCACACGAGCGAATCTATACACTGAAAAATCATTGTAAGAATATTCAGTTTGTTAAAGCCTTGTCTGCAAAAAGTTCTTGGTTTTATCCTACACATCATCCTAATAGCTCTTTTTTTTTACTTTGTGAAGAATTTCCTCAAAAAATTATGACATATTACATCACTGATTGAAAATATGAGGAGTGCACCTGTTTCGTTAATTCTAGATCTGCTGTTAGAGAAAGTGTTCGTATTCCAAAGGTGGCGCTACTTAACTTCAATACTGAAGTGATATGTTCGTGCTAACAGAGTTTTTCATTATTTTAATGCCAAGGAATTTTATACTCTTGGTTTCTATGATTGTGTTATTTTTATAGTTTATACATAAATCGGGCTGTGCATAATTTTTTGTTTTAAACCTAATGTATTGTTTTTTTTTTCTTCAAAATTTATTTTTAATGAATTTGTCTTAAACTTCACTAAGTACTTCATTTACATTAAGTGCTAGATTACTGTTTGGTGCTTGTCCCACAGTCAAGTTTGAGTCATCTGCAAATATAACACTCTTAACTTTGTCGGATAGGTTTCCAGGTGGGTCATAACAAAAACATTTTTACGTGAAATGTAACATATAAAAAGTTTATACATCAGTTGCTACTTTACTTCACAGTAAAATGGATCCTATTAAGTCAGAAATACAAAAGGAAGATTCGGACAAAGTCACTCAGAAAGCGAATACAGTCTCCGTGGAGTTGGGTCGGCGATCGAACGAATATGCCGCCCGCGGCGGAATGCGGCACGCGGAGAACAAAGAAGCGCACAGAAATATACGTGAACACGGCCAGCACAATGCGTCGGTAGGAACTCACTCACAAAGGAATAAAGGGTGCGCGAAAAATAATACACGCGAACAAGAGCATAGATGAAAAATCATATGGATATATTTGATGCGAAGGAATGCCTGGTAGGTAGTAAAAATTCAGAACAAACAAAACACTGTTACGACTGTATATTAACTCTTCCGTACGACCTCATCCTGATCGTGCAGTGACTCCAAATAGCTTCTCTGTTAATAAATATTGTTATGAAGTTAAATTCATTTTTAGAACATTTTTTTTTAAATCAGTGGTGCATGTTATTCATGTTTTTCTGTATTACTGTATTACATTTCTACGATTTCGCATCTCGGTTCATAAACTTCATTTAGGCTTACTCAAAGTAAGAACTAAACCTTTAACAAAACAGGATAAAACCCCACATCATATTGAAGATCATGTATCATTTTTTCAATCAGACGAAATATGCGTAATGGCGCGGTTAACTTAAAGATATTAGTTGCTTAAAATTAATCGTCATTGAATCAGAGCATTACAGAGTTCAACTTCAGTGATAAGTTAAAGCAATGATAATCAAATTATCCACTAGCCATATATATATATAAATGAAAATCCAAATCAGGACGATGAAGATAGTATTTCAACTAGAACCAATGAATTTTGTTCCAACGATTTAGCTTCGTCATCAAATTGGCGAATGTATGCCACTTGCAGTTTCCATGATTCATTAGGATATTTTCTTACCAAAAAAACTACTCATACCTGATATCAGGCTACCAAGAAAATTATACTTTACTTATCCAAGTATCTGATACTAATTACTAGAAAACATACATATTTTTGCCAACGTAAACATTACATGAAATTATTTAGTATTTACTATTTTTTTGATATGCATTAAATCTTAAAAATCACTAAATAAAGACAAAAGGTAGAATGAGAAACAGCCTTCAGTCACTAGAATACAACTTTTATTGTATTACACAATGCATTTCGGACCCTGTGGATCCATCTTCGGGTTACTATGGTATTTACATTTGGTTTTAAATTTTCCTTAAGCGTGATTCGTGCCTAGTAAAGTTTGTTACTGCGCTGAAAAATGATTTCAAGTACTTACTTGAAATCATTTTTCAGCGCAGGAACAAACTTTACTAGGCACGAATCTCGCTTAAGGAAAATTTAAAACCAAATGTAAATACCATAGTAACCTGAAGATGGATCCACAGGGTCCGAAATGCATTGTGTAATACAATAAAAGTTGTATTCTAGTGACTGAAGGCTGTTTCTCATTCTACCTTTTGTCTGATTAATACAGTCACGTCAATATAGCGAATTATGGATAAAATACACTAAATAAAGTATTATAATTTTGGAAAATAAAATATTTTATTTCAGTTAACATAACAGTATGTTTAACTAGATATCGAAAAGTTCCAGATTTGTATCCCAATGTCGGCGGGGATTTTCAAAGGCCCTTATCCCGACCTTCAGCTATGGCAAATCTTATTGTACAATGTGAAATACGCCAGAAGGATTCAGTGGTTCGGATTCCACGTTCAGCTGTAGGTCTCCTTTGCCCGGTAGGATTACCGGGTGAGGTTAATGTAGTCACGACAAAGGCATATGCGCGGCATATCGAAACTCAATCGGCTGCCAAACTACCCCTTCCGGGATATCCCTGCCAATTCTGCCATATGCATTGTTATTATTATTATTATTACCATTTTTAGAAAAGCTACTATTGGAATCCTTTATGCAATACAAAAAAATATATACATTCGAACACGTAATGTCTATTTAGCACACTTTTACGCCAGAAATCAGGTGAACACTTTGGATTTCGCCATAGCTATAAAGTAAACGGTTATAAATAAGTTCTTGTGAAAATTTAAGTGAGGATGCCAGAAACTAACTGTACAGGTTTCGAATCATTTTAAAGTAATCACAGTTGAATGTTCAGTTTCTTGCTCTCAAGCTGAAATTCGCTGTCAGAGTTGTGAAATGTACGGCATAATGCAATGAGTAATAGAAAAGTTTGAACTTGCGTGAGAATTTTCAGGGACGGGCGGGTTACTGTGCTTGATGATCCACGTTCAGGTCGACCATCAATGATTTCTGAGTATTTGGTTCGTGATGTGGACAGTGCACCCAGTGATTTTCACCTGTTTCGGTACTTAATTGAATTCATTGGCGGTCAAAAGTTCAACGAAGATGAAGTGAAACTGCAGTCATTGATTGGGCTTCTTCAAAGGAGGCCGAATTGATGTCTGAATTCAAAAACTTGTTGAACGGTATCACAAAAGTCTGAAAAATTATGTGGAAATTAAGTACAAAATACATGGAATATGTAGAATATGGAAAGAAACATTTTTAATGTTATTTATAGTATTTTTCTTCTTATTAAAAACCAGACCTTTTTTAAAAGAAAAACAATCCTCCTGTACGTGTAACGAGTACCCGCCTGCTTCATTTGTTAAGCAACTGAAATATTTAGCATACAAAAAAATAGTTGAATATATTACAATTGTTTCAAAATGGAGATAATATTGATTTATCGCAACAACAATTAAAATCTTTGGTGCTGAGGAGTTTCTTTTTAACTTTTGACACTTCTCAGTAACTTTTCGCTTTCATTTTTTAAATATTTTTTATTTCAATTTTATTTTATGCCTGCAAGAGATATTCGTTTTTTTTTATATAGAAATTGTATTTAAATGTATGTCACACTTAATTTTATCAATTTTTTTAGATTTATTAAACGAATTACTATAAATATAAGTACACAGTATAGATATTTAAAACAGTTTGAGTAATAGTTATAGTAAATTCTTCAGGTTTCATCCCACCCAGGTGAAGCCTGGGAGGACGGCTGCTGTAGTATCATGGGGACCCTTTTCAGCCTACTTTACCGAAGGGTCGGGAAGGAGATTAGTCGTGGCCTTTAAAAGGAACCATTCCAGTTTTGCATGGAGGAACTACAGAAAACCGTAAAAAATGGTAGGCAGGATGGCCGGACGGGGTTTGAACCTCCATCCTCTCGAATGCCAGGCTAGAAAGAGATTTTGCGCCCAACCGACTCAGTACGTATATATATATATATTCTTTCGTTCCTCGTATGTTAAACCAGGCAGCCGGGCTGCTGGAGGGTCTCAATGACCATTTACAGGCTATAGTGCGCGACACGAACGAAGGCGGGTGGCGCAGAGAGAGACAGAAATAGGGACACAGGGTATACGACGTTGCTGCATTTCCAGCATGAGACGAGCGACGTAGATAGAGGAAGAAAAATATTACTGCTGTGTAATGATAATAAAAATAATAATATGCGTTTCAGCCGCGCTTTATGTGCTAATACTATTAAGAGAGACAGGAATGTCAGCCACAGCAAACAATCAACACTCGTGTAACCACGACAAGCGCTGGATTGTTACTGAATTCGATTGGCTACTTGCAGAGCGATGACGTCCTGCTCAGAGCCTCGCTAAACTGGGCCGCCCTCGTTCGTGACTTGAAACCCTTCCTCCAGAAAGCCTGGTTGGAAACCATATTTGCCCTTCACTTGATTCGGTCGTTGAAGTAAATAGAACCACTAAAATATATTAATATATTATAAGCAGAGTATCTGTGAGAACGAGGCTGAAAAACCCTAGATGAAGGTGACTCTGAAAGATGTTTCTGAAACAGTCACAGAATAACGTTTTTTTTTTTTTTTTTTTTTTTTTTTTTTTTTTTTTTTTTTTTTTTTTTTTTTGGTGGAAATGTGCACAGCATCTTAGCACTCGTTCTCTCAAGGCCCTGCAAACTCCACACATATCTGCCACGCGCTCGGTGGTACTTAATTTCGTCCAATTAAGTTAACATAAACGATCACAATTTTTTTGGTTCTGCTTTGAAAACTATTTGCAAAGATACTCAAAAATTTTAGCTTCTATATAGGGATGTAAACCTGAAATAATTAATAACAAAGATATAAAACGAAGATATGGGAAAATTAATTAATATATTTAAATGAATTACGATTTTATAATTAACTAGCGGACTTGACCGATATAGTTGGTGTAGATTTACCCGTACCTTATTTTTTATTCCCGCAATGAGAAACATTTGTACAAAGTTTTATAAAATTCGCGCCAACTTTTTTTGAAATTAAAGCAAAGTTAGATTCACCCGGCCCCTACCAATAAACGAGTGGGTTGAAGTTTATTTGCAAGTACACTATTTCCATTCGTCCGAAAAGATTCAAATATATCAAGCTTCGCTAATTTGCTTAAGATATTGCATTACTACATTACTGAATAACGCTAGATTATGTTAGAAACTCACATTTGATTCTATTGTGAAGTGAATGGATATACTTTTTGCTCGAAACGCCAGATACTTCAACTTCGCAGATTAACCATTTTATACAGAAGTGAATTCGGAATAATATTATAATAAACAGAAGAATAATGCTGTTGACCAAAGACATTGTCCAGAGATCGTGCTTAAAAAAAATCTCTGATGTTTTTACGGCTATCTATGGCGTTTAAAAATTGAATATCCCGAATTAGAGGAAAGATTACTACAAGTTGCGGCTATCCCCCAGGTATGGCGTTTAAAAATTGTATATCCCCGAATTATAGGAAAGAATACTTCAAGTTTAGATTAGTGTGCAAAATAGTTATTATTGTAAAGTTATCTTATTGCTTTCATTAAAGGCTATGGTCAGAGACACTGGAGTTGTGTGTTTAGTGCGAAGTGTGCAACATCTAATCCTTCGATCTTTCGTATTTCTCATCATACGTTCAGAATTTCATTTAATGCTCTTTCGTTATTTAACATTGAAACATAAGACAGGCCAAACAACTGAATTGAGATTCTAAGCTTTCAAACGGCGAAAACCCGATCGAAATCTGCTCCGTAGTTTCCGAGTTTTTATAAGGTCAATATATCCGGTTTTGTTTTATAGGTATAAGAAGAAAGAATAAGAAGATACTCGGGATGGAATATTGTTTTGCATTTACAAAAAGCATAGTTCATAATTTCATAACTTATCAGTTATTAAGGAATCAAAGGACAAGTCAATTATAATGTAGTTTGTGAAACCTTTACATACATGGACGGAAATTCTTAAAGTTAACACATATGGGTGCCATATCAGCTCAGATAAGATCCTATAGAGCACTGAGAAAGCGCTTATTCACGTAGGTCTCCTGCCAGAGCGTTTCGGATTCGACACAAACCGAAGAGCAGTACAGATATGATTTTCTTTTATATAGGACATACACCCTGATTTTGTGGTCACCGAGCATCACAGTTTCACTCGTTCACCATTCTGACTATGCAGGTAGTAACTTAACCACCAAACATTTATCAGGTACACACTTTCGCAGTAACCGCACTAGATGTCGCGGTAGGCGAGTCTCTTCCCCGTCTCTTTACGTGCCAGCTCAGATCTCCATTGAGTCCCGCGCAAATTCTTAGTACCTGCAAGTACCTACTCCTCTGGCACCCGCGCAAATGCCTAGTCAGTATACCACGTGTATTCGCACCGCGTCAGTCCCGGGTAGCAGCTGCAAGATGGAAGACTTATCCTCCCTCCTGAAGCCGTCACAACTCCCCATTTCTTTGGCAGAAAAGGCAAAAAAATAAAATTCCTTAAAGCTGTTTCACATACGGTAACGAGACTGCTGTGTCAGATTCTTACAATGTTTAAATAGTAATAATAATTAATATTTAAATAGGAATGTGCAATGCAGAATGCTATTTTTGCGTAAGTTTTGAGGAAGACCACTTGTAACGGTAGTACGGGACCCCTGTATACCTAGTGTTGTAAAAAAACAGTTTTTTTTTTTCTGACGTGAAAAAAAAACATGAAAAAAAAACTGTAAAAAAAAACATGTTTTTTTTCTGGGACGTGTTTTTTTTTCATAACTACTATATTTCAAATTTTTAAGGAATTTATCCTTTAATATCACTGTTTTAGAGTTTATACTAAGTACTTATCTTACTTTTAAATCTACTATATTGTTTTGGTTCAGTAGAAAAAAAAATACAAAAATATTGATAACATTGACTGAAGTTTTCTTTTACGAATGGGGACTTCCCGAAAAGGCTAGGTTGCTTGAGAAGGAATCCCCGTTCCCCATTGTTTGGATTCATACTCACTATTTGAACTAGTGCTGCCAGGCCCTACAAATTTATCTGTAGACCAACGAATCTTTTCAAAAATTTAGGAAATTTAACTACGGTATTTTGCCTCTTTTTATTACTTGTTGTGCTTTCCTTATAGTCGTATACTTGTTAAACTCGCAGCGTATAGTGATAATACTGAGTCATTGTCAGTAATTATGAATAATTTCCATGCAACCGTTGGCGTAAACCAACGATTGAAAACAAATAAAGCTCATATTTTGTATGATAATAGATTTAAATTCAAACTTAAAAGACCGTAATACAGAACTATCGGCGCAGTCTTCATTCACAGTGTGTACTTTGCACACAATTTACAATTGCAATCTCAAAAGCTTTTGCATGCAATACAACCAGTAAAATAAAATATATCTATTTCTGAAGCTATGGATCTAGAGGGGACAGAAGAAGAAACAGAAAATTCCGACTCCGACCGAACTAATGTTGGTAGTACTGATACGAGTAAATGTGATACCGACATAGAGGATGAATAAAAAATTATGTTACCTATATAGATACATTTATGAATCATTATGTAAGATATTATATGATTTAGTAAGGTTTAAAACACACATGTAAAATGTAAGTTCCATAAATAAAACTATAATTTATCAAATATATTGTTTTCTGAAAAAAAAACAAATTTAGAAAAAAAAACAAGGGTGCTAGGTTTTTTTTCATGTATTTTTTCACAAATTTGAAAAAAAAATTGTTTTTTTTTTCAGTTTGCAACACTATGTATACCTGAGCTGAGTGTAACGGCCTTCACAATAGAGTGGAAAGACCCGCATATCTCGAGCAGGTGTAGCCCAACCGTTCCTTCTCAAGTCAAGTAAATAATTTGGTTGGACGATCTTTTGTTGCCGTCAGATGAGAAATCCCCGCACGCATATGGAAAATTTGGCATCAAGGCAGTTATGGCAGATCCAAGCATGAATCACGTGAATCTGAACTCCACTGAAAAAAATGTCCAATCAACGTTGCTGTTAAAAGAATAACTAGCTGTTTGGTATATTCTGTGTCCACATATCTTACGATCCCATGCATTGGAGTTCGACGTAGCTGGAGGGGATTCCGACATGACATCGGGATAAAGGAACGACTTCCAGAGGTCTTGCGTCTGTGACTTTCTGAGAGAGAGGTCACGCCGTCGCCGTACTGAGGTGTGAGTGGTTTCTATTGCCTCCAGACATAAGAGCACTGTTTGAGCCACCTCTGGGCTTGCGTTACTATCGCTGCCGTCTGGAGGAATCGTGCGCGTTACCTTACGCCGTCGCTACTACAATAACGCTAAAGACATTCTGCCGTTCCTCGATCCGTCAATGCCTCTGGGCAGAGTATCGCTCTCCGACAATCGTGCTGACGTATTAATAACCGCGAGCAACCACATTCGATACGGGAAGATTCTGTAAGAATTTTCCTATCGATCATAAAATAGTATTTTGTTTAAGTCAAAGCCTTAATGGCGCCCAAGTTGAATTAAAATGCAGACATTTGTTTCTGTAAGCTTGTATTTGTGAGCAGCTTTATAAAATATGGGATTTTTCATATTATTTTCGTATGTCCAATTTTTTATGTTAGCTAAATTCAATCTTGACATCCTGTTTAAATATGTCATTGTTGTTTGTTTACTGTTAACGTTTTATGCTCATATTGTAAGACTCAGTGTTGATTTGGGTTGAACCCGTGATTATTTCTGCATTAAAAATAATTGTAAATACACCGACGTCTGTAGGTCTTAAATATGTCAGTGATAAAAGATACATATCACTTTGCACCCACTTCCTATTTAATAAATCAAGAAAATTTATTAAATTTATAAAATTACGAAGATTATAAGTCACCTAAAGGTAAGTGGGGAATGCAAAACAAAAATCACCCAGCATCAAAACCTCCCTAAGACCACAATACGTAACACATACATAAGAAATCTCTGTCACTTGATTCACCTTCAAAGACTTTTACTTGGTTTTTCTCTGTCCTCAAACTGTCCTCTTTAATCTTGTAAAAATATGCCGGCCCACGTTCGTCTCATAGTGGCATCACAGTATTACGCAGAAAAAGTCCCTGGTCATGCCAATTCCCCACCGTGTCAAACACTTCGCTCGCACGGAGCAATAACCCGTCCCGACATCTTCTATGCAGTTCGTGTCTTGCTGTCGTATTGTTTACGGTATGCCAGACTACCTAATTACAAAACGAAAATACATTTCACTGCGTACTAATACTTGTACTGTTCTGGCTTGAAAGTAAGACGCTTACGAAATGGTTAATTGCAATCACTTCAATCCAGATATTTTCTAGCACTTGAAATATGGTAATTCTAAATAACTTATCACACTATAGGATGGAATGAACGAATATACACACACGTCCTAAACATTATCTGGTGAAAAATACCCTGTTTTGAAAAAGTAGAATGGTATCACTAAAGTAAAGCTTGTATAAAATTTAGATATCATCATTGTTTTCTGTCAGAGAAATTTGTTTTTAACTGGGTTTCCTATTTTTTTCTTTTTGAAACCACTAGTTTTAACATGCATGTAATTTTGTTTATATTAATTGTCTTGACTAGCATACTTTTCTGAAGGCGTGTGCTTCTATTACTAATGGGTAGTAGGCATTGATATTTTCTATAAAAATTTGTTACAACTCTAAATAAAATGTTCCATTTGAGTGTAGCAATGATCCTTCAATATATTTTCCAAATCTATTTATTAAAAATAATTCATGTCTCATCAATGTTCTTAATTATGTTAATTATCAGTCTGGTGTTTCTACCGATTCTTGAACAAAACAGATTCACGAATATGGAAAGTACAAAGAATTTAATTTCACTCATTAAGTATATTTACCATTATAGTTTCTACCTTCATTAACTGTTAGATGGTAACGAAATAGTAACACGAACTATGGTTCAGAGAGAAGGCAGACCAGGTTCAAGAAAATAAAGGTAAGAGGGAAAATTTTGTTCAGCGTACTGGATTAAAAGTAAGCATTTTCATTCGCACCACTAAAAAATGTTTTTCTAGCAAGCGTCTAGCATTAAATCTCCATTTCTGTAATATAAATACTACCAGTTTTATTCCCATGAAATTAACCCTAGCATTGCCGAAAAAATTTGGGTTATTAGCTTTCTTATAAGTATTACAGTATGTTACTTTCATCCACAATTTAATAAAACTAATGCTTATGTTAATTACTGAAAATATTTAATAAATTTTTCAGTGATTGTTAGATGATATCGAAATAGTTATGTGAACTATGATTCAAAAAGAAGGTCTACCAAATTCTAGAAAATATGGGACATGGAGAAGAAATTGTTTAGCATACTTCATAATATCACAAATCAAAGTTAAAAATGCGCAACGAAAAGCTAAAACGCTGAGAACAAAGAAGTAAATTAGAAGAACATAAGAAACGAAATTCTGGAGTGGTATGGTGAGAATAATTATTTGGGAACCACAAATATCATGTATCATTGTTCTTAATGAGAAATTTGATACACTTGAAGGGAAAATTCCTTTCAGAAACCAAAGCGCTGGGTATTAATAATGTAGTTACTTCCTTTAAAATTAAAAAATTGAATTGTAATATCAGTAATTAGGGAATAATAATCTACATTCTATTTTAATTGGCGAATATATTTTATTTTTTGCTGCTTAAAACTGTATGAAACTGTGGTAAACATTTCCTTTTTCACAAAAGGAAACGATCGTTTATGTCTCAATATTAAACACATAAGATATATCCGAGGATAAAAAGATTATATATTGGAGCACTTAACTCAAATTGTAGGTGAATTCAGGTTGAAGATAGAAGACGAAGTAGATGTTTGCACTTATGATGACATAAAAATAAAAATTACTGATTTTCGCCTACGTTTCTGTCGTCATTAGGGAGAGTCCATAAACCACGTGTCCCCATTTTGCACTGTTTTCTCTTGTCAGACTATCGTAAATTACATACACAGATAATTAAATGACGTAAATAAATGTTCACTTGCTGTTTTGTGTTCTATACGTTATTTTATCTGTGACAAATAATATTAACGAAAAAGCAATGTGACTTGGCTCGAAATTCTCCCCCCCCCTCCCCTCCCCATTGCCCATCGTAGCTTTCCAGTAAACCCCTCGCCCCCCCCCCCTAGACCAAGCCACGTAGTTTGTGGACGCTCCCTTATTGTATAGCTGCGGTTGTGTACCTGTATTTGAAATCAGAGTGGTGTATTGTAATTGCACAGTTCCAAACCACCATTTCATGAGCTTTTTGCTTGTTCTTTGTGTTTGCTTCTCAGTCGCCAAAAGAATTTTGAAAGTATTTCAAACGATTTAATCTCGTTACGTTTGAAAATAGAGGATTAGCAGTCTGTTAGGTGTTTTAGAGCCTGTGAAAATATTAATTCAACCGAAAATGTACACCTTGATAAATCTGTTCGTATAACTCTGCGACCTTTTAATTTGCTTTCAAGTACATTCAATGTATACTGTTGTGAAGCGGTGCGGAATAACGCTCGCTAGGGTAGAAATTTAAACAATAACAAACTCAGAAGTGTTCACAATCCATTAAAAGAATTAATCTCGATAAATGAATTACCATTTCAGATATAACAGGAAATGGAATATATATAATCTTTTTTTCTACTTCATACTACAAATGACATTTGCAGCGTATTATCAGCCATATTCTTTCTGTGAGCTGGTTAGTTAAAATGAATTCCAATTGCAGAAATTGCTGGAAACAATAATTTGCAGTTATTAACGGAACTAATAACTACACGTGCAGCCAAATTCCCAATACACAAATTCCAAGTAATTCAATACATATTCCTCACTGAATGATCATATTTTGCTTTCCGTGCACGTTCATGGTTCACACGAAAAATCAAAGTTCCTAACCAACGTGTTTTTTTTAAATATAAATTAAACAGAATATGTAGAACTTGATAATGCACTACACAATGTATTATTCTTAGTAGCCCTAATTTCTGACAATAGCTGTGCGCAGCCAGATTTTACAGTTGCTTAAAAAATAATTATTTTTTTATTTTTCGTATGGCAACTTAGGCACTTTTAAGAGCATACAATAAAATATACACTCTGCAACTTTACAAGATTACGGACATAGGATTACCACTGTTACACCTTACTGGACATTCTTCAATAATATGACCAATAGTCTGAATCTCTCCGTATTCGCATGAGGGCGATCGTTAAAAATGTCATAATTTGGAGCTTCAGGAACGGATTTCCTTGTTTTCAGTTTGCACCTAAAACTAATATTCCACAAAGAATTACTTTTTTAAGTTCTTGATTTTCTACTTCAAATAAAGTTCCTGAAAGTCAATGAACAAACAGTACGTACCAATATACAGGTACAAATAGCAATAAGAATTCAGGGTTCAAATCCCTGTTCAGCCGTCCAGATTTTTCCTTCGTTTTCCGAAATTGTTCCAGGTGACTGCCTTCCAATTCCTTATCCTTAGTCCTTTCCTTCCTCTAAGGACCTTGATTCCAATGAGATGCAGATCAGTATAAAAAATATCCGGCGGGTTGACAAGAAATAAAATTATGACGGATTCACTCTACATTTTAGTAACTACAGAATTGAAAACAACCGATTTACCAATGAAATCTGTGGTCATTTTATTACATCTGTTACTATCTAACAGACTTTTAATAATTCTGATTAATTTAATACTTTTTGTTAGTGACAGAAATTGATGAATTAGTCATATTCTTATAAGCTATGGCCTTATATTCGGAAGGACGTGAGCTCGAATCCCTGTGCGCCCATCTAGATTTGGATTCCCATGGTCACCACAAATAACTTCAGGACGAGACAGGAACGGTTCCTTCAAAAATTCCATGGCTGAATTCCTTCCCGTTCCTTGTCTTCTGTCCTTTCCCACCTCGAATAACCTCGACGTCGACTAGAAGCAAAGCCAGCAGCATTATATATATATATACTAATAGGTTCAATGTTGAATTGTCAGGAAAAAATATCAGCACTGACTTATACTGTTAATACATATATTCAGATGATAGACATGAAATTATAGTAAAAAGAAACTGATAGCAAGAAATTGTGACTTATTCTCCTTGTACTTATCACGCTATAAGCAGGATTTACAACTTAACTAAAGACGTCCTCTGTCAGAGGCTGTGAACCGCTGTAGGAGATGTAGCACTACTGCTCTCTTTGCAGTTATAGATGGGTCCTGTAAAACACATTAAAGTTCATCAGTCATTAAGCTGTTTTAATTACAGTGGTTGGGAAGTTTCGAAACTGTCTTTCACGGATGCCACAGAGATATAGCACTAACATTACCTTAAGGTTAAGAAAGTTGATTTAAAGATTTCTGAAATGCCTGTTATTAATAAACCACTTGATACTGTAATACCCTGGCGGAAATTAAAATCATAACATCCAGACGGAGTTGCAATAAATGAATAAATGATTAACAATTGAAAGTTTTACATGTAATAGTATGAGAATTAAGGGCTTATTTGTTATGCAAAATTGTTATAGTGATGAACAGTGTGGTGTAACATGACACTTTTCTTCTTGTTGATTAAGAACGCCAAGGCGAAGAGTGACGATCATCTACAACCAAATGTCAAACTGTGAGACAGGTCAGAGAATTGGCGTGTTTGAAATGGGTGCAACATATCGTAAAATCTGTCGAAGGATTGGCTGTTGAGAAATTCCAATATACAACCCTGTTACACACTGAATGCAAGGAGGCTCTAATTCTCCTAGAGCAGATAAAGGTTCATACAGATGGACAACAGCATGTGAAGACTACTAAAATGTGTGGATGCCTGTTGCTGGCAGACGGGTGCCTGCAGGCCACACCCAAATAGTGGTTACAGAGAGAGTAACCCCCCGGACGATTGTAAACCAATCGCTTGAAGCTTGGCTATGCACTCTGACCCCTATGCAATGTGTTCCATTAACCTGATTTCATTGCCAGTATCGTCCAACCGGATGTAGTGCAAAACACGAATCGACACATGTATAGCGTACCTTTGTCTTTACAGACGAGTCTCGATTCTGACTGTGGCAAAGTGATAATTGAGAACATGCACGCAGGTGTGGAGAAACGGCTTACCCTGCTGTGATTTCAGAACGTCAAACACGTGCAGCCACTGGTGTAATGATTTGGCGACAATCAGCTTCGACAGCAGGACTGAGTTGATATTGTTATATCCCTCATGTCCACCATACAAATCGTATCTTCCATCAAGAGTATACCTGTCCTCATACTGCGGCCATCGCATCACTAGCCTTGCAGGGGATTATGATCACAATTTTGAGTGCATGGTCCCCAGATTTGTCCCCAAAAGAGCATGTCTGGGATACCAAGAATAGACACAGATCACATGGACACCCAACACAAGCTGTACAGCTACTGAATCCACAAGACATGCAGGCGCAAGTAGACATACACCAAGAAAACATCCGAACACTTATAGATTCAATGCCGGCAAGGATCCACAAAGGCATTGGTGCTCAAGATGGGCGCACTTCTTACTGACAACTGTATCTAAAGGCAATAAGCTTAGCCGGATCCATTTCAATTTGTTGTCATTTCTTCTGGGTATGACCCTGGATATATCTACAAAGTTTCATAAATTTCACCACTGGGATTATAATTTCCGCCACTGTGTTTATGTTACATCTAGTTTTGACATGCCAAAATAATGGGATACGCAACACGTCAAAATTATATGAATAGGTAGACAGTTGTCAGTGCTTTCAGCGTCATTGGTCTGTGATCAGAGAAATGTTGACTAACGTAATAACCGTCGAACATTAATCAGATTTGAACACGAAATGATAGTTGAGGCCGATGTATAGAAAGAATCCTTTGCTAAATATATGCTTCCTCGTTCCACAGAGTCAATTGTGTGTTAAGAGCACCTTATAGACGGTTTTATTTTTTCTGGCTTTACGCCTGTAGGCTTCGAATTCCGTGGTCATTAGAGATTGAAAGGATCTGGGACAGGGAATCAGAAGAAATTTAGCCATGGACTTCTGAAGAAACATCCTGGCATTCGTCATTGAAAAACGAAATCTGAATGGTTGGAAGGAGACTTGAAACCGTGTCCTCCTGAATGCAGACCAGAGCATTACCTCTCCCCCACCGCTCTCAGTTCAAAGTCAGTAATATCGCTCATATGTAATAGTGTAAAGGCAGGCCATATCTTTTGAATGATAGAGAACTACGCCGCATGA
The DNA here is from genome assembly GCA_031002005.1 of Vandiemenella viatica. Lineage (NCBI taxonomy): Eukaryota > Metazoa > Arthropoda > Insecta > Orthoptera > Morabidae > Vandiemenella > Vandiemenella viatica. The sequence goes on along the minus strand of JARYHS010012519.1, from coordinate 101,137,321 downwards.
GAAAATGCGTCCGTATCAGGTATCGAACGACACAGAGTGAATTTAACTGCCACAATTATTGAGGGATACACCACAGGCGTGCCTGTGAGTTGTCTATGCGGCGTTTGTTGATAATGGTATACGGCAGGACGTCATCGGCATAAGCGGATGCTAAACACGAGCATTAAACGCTCTAGGGTAGAAAGAATCACGTTTCCCGTTACACGCATTGATTGTCGAATCCCGATGAGATGCAAAGCCTTTTATACCATTGATGCAGCCTGATAGAAAGCAAAGTGCAGTACAGGGTAGCCGAGTGGAATATGACCAAGGGCGTGGGTGGTGACGACTTAGTTTTGTGAGTGACTTATGTTGTTACTCATCTTGATAGTCACAAACATATTACAATCAGCAACATTCATATCTAGGAATGACCTATAAAATGCAATGATAGAAAGAAACAAGGCTAATTAAAACGCTGCTCATCCCTTATTCGGGCATCAATCCCCAGACAAAGGCTCAAATCTAGAAAAAAGCTTCATTAGGATGACAGATACTTTAGATGTTCCGCCGAAAGTTGCCCGGCTCGTGTGAATCAATGGTTACTTACTGTAGAGGCACTACCAACAGGTGGCAACCTCAACTGGAAGACCTGGAGAGCGCTAAATCGGCTTAGAAGTGGAGTAGGTAGGACCAAAGATAACCTGGCAAGATGGCATTATCTAGAAGATCCTATACTGCTTGTGAGTGTGGGGCAGAACAGACCATTCAGCATTTATACAACTGCCCGCAGTGCCCAGCAACCTGCACTCTGCAAGACCTCCTTCGTGCCAGTGACAATGCCAAATAAGCTGCTGACTTTTGGTCATCCATTGTATGAACTCTTTGGTGTTGACTGATATAATTTTATTTCTGTTATTGTTATTATTGTTTTAATAATTTGTAAAAGCAGCGTTTATGACACGAAATAAATAAATAAATAACCTAGAAAATAGGATATGAGAAATCACAACTACAATCTATACATTCTATACAAATTTTTTCCACGAGCGAATAGGGAATGGAATAGGAAGGATTTATCGAGCAAGGAAACTTAGAATCCGATAGGAGTAGGTCTCGATAAATCGCTGATCTGGGTTTTCCATGGTTTTCCCAGATCGCTCAAGGTGAATGCAGTGATGGTTTCTCCGAATAGCCCACAGGTGGCACCTCCTGCCATATCCAGTATATTACTTTCTATGCAAAAACTGTTACACATTAGGATAAGTGCGATGCACCTTCCTCCCCCCATTTTTAGTGAATCACGGAGTAATAATAATAAAACGCTTTGAATCATACAAACGTACGTGGTCACAAATCTAAGTATACAATTTAGAGCTAGCTGTGAGGCTTAATCATCCAAATACAATAATAAAGAAGGACATTGTATAAACTGATCATGGTTTCATACTTGCCTAGCGAGTGTTTAAATGGCATGAATTAGATCTCATCGAACTGGTCAATGACAGGAAAACCGATATACAAGTTGCTGGTTGACCACAGGCATCATTTTCTGGACATAGCACCCATTATAAGTTCCAGGGCGAAAATACACCATATCTCCGGGCTCAGATTCGCGCTACTAGGTTGTGGAGCATTCTGAGCAATTCCAGCACATTTTTGGCCACCTAGTGAAACTTTCCCGTCACTCGTTTTTTCCCCCTCTCCTTTATATTTCACTCTATAAAGAGGTAAGCTAAATTATAATACCGAGCGCGGTGGGTGAACGACTAACTCTCTCGTCTCGCATTCGGGATGACGCCGGTTTGAATCCCCGTCCGGTCATTGAGATTTGGGTTTTCCATGGTTTCCCAAATTCACTCCAGGAAAATGCCGGGATGCCTCCTTCAAAAGGCCATGGCCGATTTCCTTCCAGTTCCTCGTCACCAGTCCCATCCCACCTCTAATGACCTCGACGTCGACGAGACGTAAAACCATGAGTAAAAAAAAAAAAAAAAAAAATATTAACATATTTTTGCCTCACCGTATTTTTCTCTCCTTCTTCTTGTGTGTTATTTTATTAATACGGATTCATTACGAAAAACTGTGATCTTTGAGACTTCACACATATTCATGAGAGTACGGTGGCAAGAACAAAGGTATGTAACAATAACAATTACTACTGACCTTCATTCCAAATAACTTTAGATGAATTAAAAAATAAAGTATCAGTTACATTAGTCCAAGAATTCGTAAGACACTAAAAAAGGCGACAGTTGGGTCAAGGGGACAAAAATACACAGAGTGCTGCTGGAGTTTGTTGACAAAATACTTCCCAACAAGGTTTTTTCTGGATAAGACCGTTAAGTTCTCTTTGGTTTCCTGACTATATGGTGGAATTGGATATAAACTAAGCATCACAAGAACCTATGAAGATATTTACGGCGATCAAACAGATAATTTCACGTGGCTGGAAGATGCAGAAGGCGAAAGGATGACTCCCTGAGAGGCCATTTAAAACGTGCCAACCCGGTGGGCCTGCTAAACGGGCGACCCCACTTGTCGTCTGGGAGGCCTAAGAGGCTCTGCCCTGAGGCTGTGGGGAGAGCGGCGCAGATCGTTAAAATTTACGCCGCGTTTAAAGTCGGCCGCCGCGCCGCGCCGCACCGCTCGGCTATCACATTCCACTCGGGCCGTAATCTCGGCCGGAATACAAACGAGCGAACCAGAGAGGTCGCAGTAGAGTGCTGGCTGGCGTAGCAACCGCGGGAGTGGGTCGACAGCAGGTAGAGCCCCTACAGTGTCGGCTACCAGCAGTGCGCGGTCCGCACAGCTAGTGGACTTAAAAAGTAGCTGTTACCCCGTCCAGTACCAGTTCGCTGGGTCGCAACTATATCTTTCCATTTTCCTCTTTTGGCATAGTATTCTCCGTTTTTATATCCTCCCTGCTGCCGCCTTTGTTTTCAATTTATCTCCAACCATCTTCCCTCAAACTTCTTCTAGTAAGTTTTCCAAAAACTTGTAATTATTCCATCTGTCACAGAAGTATGGTTAGTGCCAACCTATGTCACTGAACCAAAGTATATTTTTTTTGGTGCTTTCTATTACACTTTCACTTCCAAGCTCTTTCCTTTTCTCCCTTTTCATATTGTAGTATGACAGCGTCATCCTCCAATGAATATACAGGCTGCGACCTGATACAGGATGTCCAGAAAAGGACTCCCTGATTTCAAAATTAAATATCTCGAAAACAAAGATCGATAGAGGAATGCAGTAAACGGTATGTTTATTGTGACAGCTGTAAGAAGTGTATACAGCAGTGTGAAATAATAGTTACAAAAGCTGCTAACAGATGGCGCTGTACGCTCATATCAGCATACATATGTGAAATAATCGTATGAAAACAATCTTTGCAAGCAATCACATCTCAATGTTTTCAAAATGTTCAGCATTGGCACGTTTCAATGGTGGAACTGATCGCCCTGAGCTTCGGATCACTATTTAGGCATTACGTATGGCGATTACAGCGCCATCTGTTAGCAGCTTTTGTAACTATTATTTCAAACTGCTGTATACACTTCTACAGCTGTCACGATAAACATACCGTTTACTGCATTCCTCTATCGATCTTTGTTTTCGAGATATTTAATTTTGAAATACGGGAGTCCTTTTCTGGACACCCTGTATATTCCTATTTATTATTCGGAATTAACATTCAAATTATTCAGATTAAATACAATTATTTATTAAATTAAATTGTATTAGGGCTATTCAAATCATAGATAATTTATTTATGAAAAGGCCGGGTGGCCAAATTGTTATTGTATTTTAGTTAATGCAAAATTGATAATATACCAGTAAAGGAGCAAACTGTGAAAAACGCTATCGTTCAGTGGAAAGTTTTGAACATTCTAATAGCAGACAACAATGTGCCTGGCGAGGCTTAGTCGCGCTGGACACAATAGCGGAGTCCGAGGGAGAGAGGAAAAGTCCCGTTAGCCAGAGCGGGGGGCATCGTACCCTCGGCCAGGACATTAGAGGATGCAAGGTCAGCCAAGCTGCGCGCAATACAGGCGGCGAATAACAGGCACTTGGCCACTCACGTGATTTTAGAGTACGCTGATTCACCAATCGTGTATCGCTATGGGATCGACAAATATTAAAGCAAAGATTCTTTTCCATATCATACGAGCGCTGTACTGGGGAAGGAGGAGCTTTCTATTTCTTGGCGACTAGAAGGACGCCATAACCAACACTTGCTGCTGGGACGACTTGCCGATCGGACGTGGTCCGATACGACTCTCGCTGCTGGTCCACTTGCTGTTCGGACGTGGGCTGATGCAGAGTGTACTGTCTCGCTGAGAAAGACACACGCACCCGCACGGATAAGCTATCTGACAGATCGCTACCCGAGGGGGGCATATCATGCCGCAACCTTCAAGCAGCTGCAACAACATGGTAATGTACTCCGACGCCAGGTCGAGGTTGCATGGTTTCTAACGAGGCTTTACCGACCCGTAAGCGACTCCTGGGAGTAGGATCTCAGCTTTAATTTTGAAATGTCCCTAAGCAGCTGGCATTTCATTTTCACCTAAAATCTGAACTTTAAAATCTTCTTGTTCATTCCAACTTGGTTCAAATAATGTTATTTTCGTTTTAATTGGCGCCCTGGGAAATTTTTATATTATGTTTAACATCTATTTGCTGGCGTCCGATGCCACGATGTTTCACATTCATTCTTGTAATTTTGAGATATTTGAATCCAGTTAATTTTTGCATTTATCAGGCAAATTGTAAGGTCTGGGTATTTCTTGCTTGTTTTGCATTGTCTTGTGTTTAATATTAAATTTAAATATACCCAGCAATGTTAAAGCCATAAGACCCAATAAACTCAATATTTTATTAACCTGTAATTTACAGCACTTCGAGATTCTGGCTAAACAGACAAACAAAATTAATATCAATCTCGACAAACTAAAAAGTAATGGTTGAATCCTCCCCCCTTTTCTCTCTCACAGAACCGACCACTACAATATCTATCATGTTAATCATCTGATTTTTCATTCTTCAAAAAACTGACAGTCTTGCACTTAAATGTCTAAATTTCATCACAACAATAAGTGGCATACCATTATTCATAATATCCGTTTCCTAACGATCGCGATGGGTGAGCTGTAACGCTCGGGAATAGTATTCGGGAGGACGTGAGTCTGAATCCCCGTCCGGCTATCCAGATATGGATTTACCATGGTTTCCCCAAATCACTCCAGGAGACTGAAGGGATGGTTCCTTCAAAATCATTTGTGTTACTTGCGCCCATTACTTTCCCACCTCTAATGACCTCGACGTCGACAAGGCGAAAAACCATAAACCAAAACAAAAATCCGTTTCTAGTTTTCTTTCCTTTCCTAAGATGACAAGATAAATTTATTCCTTATATTATGTTGATTATTATTAGTAACTAGCTGACCCGGCAATGCTTCACTATTGCTGGACTTGAGTAGGCACATTGATTAAATGAAAAAATTTTTACATATAAATTTTAAACTGCTGTTTCATTCATTTTCAGTTGGAAAGGGTGAGAGGGGATGCGCTTTGGAAAACATATGGAGGCAGTATTTTTCTGTTTGTTTCAAAGTATAAGTGTACAAATTCTTATCTAAATGGATAAAAAATGTGCATTGCCTAAATTATGGGGTAAAAACGTAATGAGGTTGGAAAGGGGGAGAGGGGATGAATATTCGGAAGCCATACGTAGGCAGTATTTTTCTGTTTGTTTTAAAGTATAAGTGTACAAATTCTTATCTAAATCGGATAAAAAATGTGCATTGCCTAAATTATGGGGTGAAAACGTAATGGGGTTGGAAAGGGGAAGAGGGGATGAATATTCGGAAACACTACGTAGGCAGTATTTTTCTGTTTGTTTTAAAGTATAAGTGTACAAATTCCTATCTAAATCGGATAAAAAATGTGGTTTTGCCTAAATTATGGGGTGATACGGGGAATAGAGGGTGACTTTTTGGAAAAAATTTTTCACAGGAACCTTCGCAGACGTACGCCCGAAAACTGTCCAAAGTTACATTGCAATCTGATAAATGGTATAGGAATGCATAGAAGACGAACAAGCCCACAAACATTGTTTTTATATATCTATATCTACATATATACTCTGCAATTCACAAAATTGTAGGTGGCAGAGGGTGCTCAGCATCAAAGCTAATCTCTTTGCTGTGCATTCCAATCCCTAATGGTACGAGGGAAAAAAGAATTCATATAAGAATCAGTCCGGCACCTTATTTCTCTAATTTTATCTTTCCTGTCCTTCCGACTCAAATAGGTTGGTGGAAGAAGTATTTCACCACACTCAAAGTGAAAGTGGGAGTACGCAAGTTTACCAATAAGTTTAAAAGAAACGTGTGTCGTCTATCTACCAGAGACTCCCAACCTAGTCTACTAATCAGTTCTGTGACGCTTTCATAAGGACTGTAGCAAGCGGTCACGAATCGAGCGGCTCTTCTCTGTACTTTCTCTATACTTTCGATCAATCCCTTACGAAAGGGATCCCAAATGGCACAACAATAGTCCAAATGTGGACGTACCAGAGATTTGTACGCTATCTCCTTTGTTTGTTCATCACACTTTTCAAGATTCGAACCTATGAATCGCAGCCTAGAATTTGCTCTACCTACTAACGAATTAATGTGTATGTCCCATTTCATGTTCCTTTGTACTTTTACTCCTAAATATTTCATAGAATCGACCATATCAATCACTGTATTGTTTAATTCGTATTTCTGAACAATTGGATTCTTTTTGTTAGTTATGCTCATTGTCTTACACTTTTTACAATTAGAGTAAGTTGCCACTCAGCGCACCAAGCCAAAATAACATCCAGATCGCGCTGAATTTCTAAGCAATCGGCCAAATTTCTTACTTCCCTATAAATAACCGCATATATAAGATAAAGTGTTTTATTTCACGTTAGCAAAAAAAAATAAAAAAAAATTTAAAAAATTGAGGAGACCTGGAAGCAAAGGACTGCTTGACGGAGTATAGGCGAATCTTTAGTGGCGAGCTGCGTCTAAAAGTCGGAAGATAGCCGAAACGAGATCATTGCCGAGAGCACACGAAAATAAAAGAAAAAATAAATTATTATTGAAATTGTATTTAAAAGCAGTATTCCGGTTGATTTATATGAAGTTTATAATCGAAATAATTTTATGAATAACTGACGTCAGAGTTAATCAACCGTTTGTATAAAAGAACAAATTTCGTTTCATAAAGTTAAATTAAGAGTAATTTGGTGTGTGTAATGTACAATCTATTTAATTCGTTTAGAACTATATACCTATCTTAATTATTCAAGTTGACTTTTAATTTCTTGTCTGTGTCAAAGAATCCAGAAAATAGGAACTTAGATTGGCAGACATTTAAGAAAAAATCCGCAACGAAAATTAAACAAAATTTGAAACACACACAGCCAATAATCTTGATAATGAATATCTCATACGTTTTCTAGCATCTTTTTAATTACTCTAAGCGTTCTCTCCCCTTTTCAACATTTTCTCCGTAGATCATCATATCTTTTACAAAAACTGTACTGCCCTTCAGCATTATTAGAAATTTATCAGAAAAGAGTGGGCGACTTTAAGACGAAGATAAGTGAAAATGTTAGCGACCCTATCTACTTGAGTATCAAAAAAACTTCTTGCAATACAAATAACTGAGGCTTCCAGAAGAAGTTTGGGATCAGGGCATTAAATATTTACGGTGAATCGCAGAAACTTGAGAGAACAACAAACCTCAACTGCACGAAGCATACGTCACTGAAAGTTGATCTCAGCACTTAACTTGATCAATTATTTAACATGATAATTGTAAGAACCGCAACTTTCACGACGTTTGATTGTAATGAAGTATCACGGATGTGCCGCCAGATTGTGTTGTGAAAAGACGATGTTTCGACGAATAGTTCTGCAGACTACTACAGATGTCGAAATTTCGTGATTTCACAACGCAATCGGGCGGTACACTCATTAAGACTTCATTGTAACATGAGAATTAGTTTGCAATCTAAAATCAGAGACAGTAATAAACTTACTTTGAAAATGCTAATTTTTCCTTACAAAATTTCTTATCGTAACTTTTGTATTAACTGTGTGCCACTAGTAATATTTAAAATCCGATTAAAATACCTGATTAGATCGATTTTTGCTTTTAAGACATTAATAAAAAATTTAGCGAAATATTGACACTTTCAAAATACATTATCAATTTGGTGAGATGAAGTAGAGTGTTATTCATACTACCATTTTATTTTGAATTTTAAAAATGGTCTTATTTAACACTGTCTGGAAATGTTTTTCTTCGCATATAGCCAATATGACATACACAGCGAAGTTCATTGTTATCTACCACTTCTCCATTTCAAAGGATTACGCGTATTTGTTGCTATCTTAAATAACATCAGAGCTACACGAATATCTGAAATTTCCACAATTGTAAGAATGCCATAAGTTTCTGAACCTGTTGAAGGAGAAAAATTGATTAAATATTATTCAAACTGAGACATTTATTATTTGAGACAAGCGTTTAGATCCTAGAGATACATTTTTACAATAAAATTAATTATTACATTTTAATTTTCTTAGTTTAATCGATCACTTCAAATAAAAATATTTAGTGCTGTTACTGACTCAGACTAATATTAGTAGCTCGATTATTGTTCTTAATATCTAACTTTTACTCCGGTTATATTTCTACTAAGCAGAGTGGCCTTTACTACTACAAAATTTGTTGCCTGGTATGTTTGTACATAATTTTGCCTCCTAGAATAAAAAGGTTACATGCCTTTGTTTTCTGATGATACACACAATGTTTATCTCGTTAATATTTCCACACTGTCGTTTGCTAGGCCTACTTGTTGCCTAGCACAGAAACTTTTTAGCTGAAACAATGTTACCTTTAACTTTAGAAGGATGCAAGTGTTTCTGTTGTCTAAGAAAAGTAAAACGGCATAAATTTTCTAGAAAAACATATTGATTTTGTTAAAGGTAACATAAGGTAAAAAAATGAAACGACTTTACAAATATACCATGTTTAAAAAGAGTATGACATATAATAGTTTCTCATACGAACACTTAATGTGTTTTTGCAAACAGAAAGTTTGCTCTCTGTTTACAACAACCATTTTCTTCCTCCAGGACCCAATTAAAAACGGAGCATTACCCGGAAAACTAATGTATGATTAAGTATCGCCAATTTTTCAATGCAATGCAACATCCTCTTCCTCAGCGATTCTTTTACGTTTGTGTTCATGCATATTATGTTTGACTTGTTTTTATTTGTTTGTAATTTCATTTAAATATTTCAGAGTTCCATAAGTAAAACATGTCACGAGACTACATTGTTTTACGAACAGAACACTCCAATGTTTAAATTGTTAATGAATAATGAGATGCGCCAGTTTTCAGTAAAAACGTTCAGTAGATAAAAAAGTAAATATGTTGCTGTCCTCTGTTTTCAAATAATTAAAAACATGCAGTTTGTTAAGTTCTTGTACTAGTATCAGTAGAAATAGTAGTATTAGTGGTAATTGAAATATTAGTACAGTAGTAATAGCAGCAGTGGTGGTACACACTCTGTTTTAACAGCAGAAATAATAGCAGTAAGGTAGTCTGATATAGGAATATAAAGTTATAAAGGGTTATATAGGGTTATAAAGTGAAAATGATAAATACATAAGATATAAGTATTTATATCAAAAACAATTGATATAAGGGCCCAGATTAAATTCTAGGTGCTGTGCTATTATGTATATTGGAGAATAAATAAATAAGTCCTTGTACGTTAACTTCTGCTTCCTATGCTTCTTTTTCTGAATGTTTACACTAAGATTTTCATCCTAGGCGAAGCGTCGAGTTGTCCACCCCAGTTCCACACTAGTTGCAAGGTCATTGAAGGAAAAATTGGCGCTATCAACGATAGCCCTATTCTAGTGGCAGCAATGATGAGCAAAAAGGCAGACATTACATTTATGTTAATTGGCACCGTGCGACATGCTGCCACTCCCCTGGTCCCTATTATCTTTAATTAGCACTATTTTTACTTCATCAAAATCAAAATTTGGATTTTAAAGATTGTTGCCATCGGCATTAACAATGATGGATTGTTTTGGTTGCTAGGGACGGATTATTACGAACAGGTGCCTGAGCCCGGGGAATTTTCCGTTTGGCTGGCGGGACAATCGCGACAGCAATCGATATTGATATCCAGAAGTCGAGATAGTGTGGTAACATTGAGTGACGACATGACGTAGGATATGTAGGAAGCTGAGGAGGTATCCATAAATTATATGGGGTGTTTTTTCGGAAATCTTGATACCCCCATCCCCGGGGTGATATTTGGTCAGATCTGGTGGAGACCCCCCCCCCCCAACAACCTCTGCTTAATTATTGGAGACCTTATTTTAGGTTTAAGCTCTCCTCTTTTTAGGGATGGTAAGACTCCCCTCCCCTAATTTTGGAATCGACGTCGCAAGTAGTTTTGTAGGCGTTTTTTCTTTTAGCTATACTGTTGTTCAAGGAATTGAAAAGATGACGTGATATTTCTGTAGACACCCCCCTTTTTTCCCTTGGTGAAATTTCACCCCCCCCCCCCAATTCACTTCACGTAATTAATGGATGTTCCATAAATCTGAAGGCCTTACCCGTAGTAAATGGACTGAATGAGAGTTATAAAATATTTTACGTTTAATTTCAAGAATTACAACTGACAGGAAAAGTATAGTGTGAAGATTTTTGTGTTAGTTACTGAAAGCTGTCAAATCTACGTGTTGTAAATTGGTAGAAATAGCACCTTTTCATTGGAACTGAGAAAGAGGTAAAGTATTTAAGTTTGTTTTAGAAGAGTGAAGGAGGACCATTACCGGTTATGTGCTCGTGTTAGACTTGGGCTGCTGTTCATAGTATCAACTATTCTTGCAACCTATTTACTGTGTCTTCTAGTTAATACGCTGAAGAGCCAAAGAAACTGGTACATTTGCCTAATATCGCGTAGGACCCCGCGAGTGTGCACAAGTGCCGCAACAAGACGTAGCAAGGACTCGACTAATGTCTGAAGTAGTGCTGGAGGGAATTGATACCATGCATCCTGCAGGGCTGTCCATAAATCCGTAAGAGTAATAGGTTTTTTTTTTTTAACTGCTTTACGTCTCTTTTTAACATCGAGGTCTTTAGAGACGGGAAAGGATGGGGGGCAAGGATGGGGGCAAGGAATGGGAAGGAATTCGGCCATGGCCTTTTGAAGGAAGCATCCAGGCATTTGCCTGGAGTGATTTGGGGAAACCATGGAGAACCCAAATCTGGATGCCCGGACGGGGATTCGAACCGCCGTCCTCCCGAATGCAGGGTACTAGGGAGTGGAGATCTCTTCTGAACGGCACGTTGCAAGGCATCACAGATATGCCCAATAATGTTCATGTCTGTGGACTTTGGTGGCCAACGGAGATGTTCAAACTCAGAAGAGTGTTCCTGGAGCCACTCTATAGCAATTCTGGACGTGTGGGGTGTCGCATTGTCCTGCTGGAATTGCCCAAGTCCGTCGGAATGCACAATAGACATGAATGTATGCAGGTGAAAAGCCAGGTTGCGTACGTACGTGTCACCCGTCAGAGTAGTATCTAGACGTATCAGGGGTCCCATGTCACTCCAACTGCACACTCGCCAAACCATTACAGAGCCTCCACCAGCTTAAACAGTCCCCTGCTGACTTGTAGGGTCCATGAATTCATGAAGTTGACTCCATAACCGCACACGTCCATCCGCTCGATACAATTGGAACCGAGACTCGTCAGACCAGGCAACATTTTTCACATCATCAACAGTCCAATGTCGATGTTGAACGGCTCAGGCGAGGAGTAAAGCTTTGTGTCGTGCACTCAGCAAGGGTACACGGATGGGCCTTCGGCACCAAAAGCTTATATCGATGATGTTTCGTTGAATGGTACGCACGCTGACACTTGTTGATGGCCCAGCATTGAAGTCCACAGCAATTTTCGGAAGGGTTGCTCTTCTGTCACGTTTAACTATTAACTTCAGACGTCGTTGGCCCCGTTCTTACAGGATCTTTTTTCCGGCCGCAGCGATATCGGAGATTTGATGGTTTGCTGGATTCCCGATATTCACGGTGCACTCGTGAAATGGTCGTACGGGAAAATCCCCACCTCATTGCTACCTCGGAAATGCTGTATCCCATCCTTCGTTCGCCGACTATAAGACCACGTTCAACTCACTTAAATCTTGATAAGTTGCCATTGTAGTAACAGTAACCGATCTAAAGCCTGTGCCAGACACCTGTTGTCTTACATAGGCGTTGCCGACCTCAGTGCCGTACTCTGACTGTTTACATATCTCTGTGTTTGTATACGCATGCCTATACAAGTTTTTTTGGCTCTTCAGTGTATTATGCCATCGTGAGTTCTGTCTGTACTACACCAGTCACAGCAGCATACACCTACAAATCACTGTAGCTCTGTGTATTGTGTCTGATCAGAGTCGAGGAGGCTCTGGCGCCGAGAAGTCGCTCTGCAGACGCACTCCGCGCAGTTGTAATGGCAGTTGGAGAGCGGGTCACCGTAATTGCTGGTAAACAGTTCGACCGCACTTCCTGTGGCCCATTAGCAGACAGCCACTGTGCTCTGTGCTATTATTAGAGCTACTGCAGCAAATGTCACGACAGTAATGAGAGTAAACACTAGTCAAGGGACTTTCGTTCTTGTTGACGCTTCACTTTTTCATCTTCACAACATCATTTCCCAGCATTACTCTTTCATATCATAATGAAGGGTCAATCCGATTGTGCTCCGTTTGTTTCTTTACGGTTGCGTAGGACCTGCATAGTATATACAGGGTTACTGTAATTGACTAAAGTGATTTACTGCAGCTATATTATTTGACATATCGTCACAAAACTTTACAGTCGTATAAAAATCTCAAAAGTGCAGCCACGTTTCAAATATCTTCCACGAGGGAGCTGACGTCAATATGTGCGACAGGTGCTGAGAAAGTTAATATTGTGCTTGAATTTCATTCGCTTCAGTCTCCACACACTCCAGATTTGACATCATGTGATTTTTTGTGGTGGGGTTATGCGAAAGATTCAGTGTTTAACCCTCCTCTACCAACAAATCTACCAGAACTGTGAGCTGATATCAACAGATTGATAGAGACATGCTGTGGCAAGAACTTGATTATCGACTGCATAATCAGTAACGCGACTCATATATCTGTGCCGTCTATGTGTATTTTCAAGCTCTAAAATTGGTAGCCCTGCAACAGAACATGGTTGTTACCTTTGTTCTGTTGGAAACGTAGTGTACTGTGTAAACCAGTTGATGCTGACTGGTGAGAGAATGTTGACGCCATTATTGTTAGAAGTAGTCTATTCTGATAATGCCAAGGAAATACAAGATGTATAAATATTGGGTGTGATTTTCTCCGAAGAGACTTTCCATAAAGGGACTAGTACGAGTTTTTTATATATATAAATATATATAGAAATGCAGCACTTAATTGTTGGTGGATATTGATGAACGGACCGGCGGCTTTAGTCGAACAATGTTGTTGGCATAAGTCTAGTTAATTGTTAGGAGTATTTTATTAATTGGCATAAATAAAGAGGAAGAAATAAAAAGTTTACGTTTTATCTGTTAGCGCAACTGAACATCTTGATTGGTTTCATTCGTAGTCATTCATGTTTCTATTTTTAATGCAGAAAAATTTCGGAATTTCAGAGATATCGGCGAACGCCTGCAACCAGCTACATACAAGACCCCAAGACAGGGTCAACCATGAGTTAATGGGAAATTAATAACTTATTCCACTAATTAACTTATATTTGACGTCAGACAGACTGAAAACTGTCAGACAATGGCGAATCACACTGAACAGCTGACCAGCCATCTAGGCAAACATGAACTCTATAATCAATTCTTCACCCTAACGTCAGATAACTTCACATGGTCGCTCTACAATGTTGTGCTACGCCAAAGACTAGCACGGTGGATGCAGGAGTGATATATTCAATCCTGAAGCGCGACAGTTCCTTAATAACCACAATGACTGTCAACGTTTACTATGGACTGGAAAGCCTTGTGAAGAAGTACGGCGCCCCGTGAGAAGGTTAACGTTGATGTCCTGTATGACCAGACTATAATAACGATGTGAGGGGTACTCCAGGTTCAATCATCATTCCCCACCACCGAATTACAGGCCGCTGCAGTTGTTCCGTTGCTTCTAGGAAGAAAACAGAATATCACGACGCCTTCAATCGAATAGCAAGAAAAGAATCAGAACCCACCAATTTAGAGTCTAGGGTCATATAACACTAGATCTGATAAATATATGTCGGATCCGGAGTACGGGGCTACTCTACTAGATGGCGCAACAGACGCAGCGAGCAGGATGCCAGCGCCACAGTGACTGCGGTGACCTACGAGGGGTCTACTTAAGGGCAGCGCACAGCACACATATATCTCTTCGTGCCTGTCTAGGCAACATCATTCCGCTGTCTGTAATTTTGTATTGTGATACTGAGCCTAATACACCGGATCCTTGTAACAGCTGTTTTCTCGTAGTTACTCTCCACTGTCCGAGGGATATCCACAGCCTACCTCGAACCGGGAACTCCATTCAACCCGCTCGACTCCTGATCTTTCCCGGATGGATTCAACATAAAAAGATCCTTGTATATTTTGACATTCACGTAATTAAAACTAAACAACAAAAATAAAAATAAAATCATCCCCTACTTCCAGCCTCATAAAAATGTCACACTTGTGGGACAATTCGATGGCGTCTATCTCAGCCTTCAATTTCATAAAATAAAGCAAAAAAGTCTGATCTAAATAAAGTAGTAATTACAGAATAATGTTAGAAGGAAATGTCACAGGATCGCCAGGTGAAGAAAGACATCAAAATTACAGACTTGCAGTCCTGTGATGCTAGTCACAGGAAATGGCTGAAATTTTACGTTTTATTAAACCGACGCGGCTCCTCGTGGAGAACCAAGAAAAGCCAGACAACTACTGTGAAAGACTACGCAATCATCGTACTACTTCTTTGCAAATTAAACTAATTTATGTATGTTTGTCATTAATTTCGTTGTTTCTTGAGTTTCCAGCATACCAACCGAACTGAGAAACTGAGGTTTCTCTGACACAATTACATACAGTCTATACTGCCATTTCTACGAATAAAACTCTGTCCTTTCTTTAACTTAGTAGCAATAATAGCTGAAATGAAAGGAAGGTATTGCTACAGCTATTGTTACGAAATATGCAGTTCTGTTTCATTTAAGGGTGCAGAGTAAAAATGAATGGAAAATAAGAAAAATTGAGGAAATTGTGTTTATTTTCTCACGGCGCTGCGCTACTGCGAGAAATTAAACTGCACAATAGTCGACAAAATTCTCAAACGTAGAGGCTAACGAAAAATAAATTTTGTTAGAAATTTATTTAAAAGCGGCAAAGTTTGAGTCACTCGGTAAACGCTAATATTATAATAAAAAATGTAAATTCTCCAGCTGCAAGAATGTACGAGAAATGTTGGAGAAGACCGTAAAAACAAATAAGAGAATATTACAACCATAAAGAGATTTTTCTATTATGTTTTAAAGAATCATAGTTTACGAAAAATTATAATCAAACCATCATACCTACGACCCACTGGTTTATTATTTTCCAAAACATATTATACTTATGCTTTAAATTATCATTAAGCGCAAAACACTTACAAATTACGTTTGCAGTAATTTTTTTACGTGTCGGCTTAGTTTTCAGTCTATAATTCTCATTCTGTCTGGCACACTTAATTGAACTCAATCGAAACAAGACAATGCTTTGTCTTCAATCATATTAGTGTCATAGAAATAAGAATGAGGTGTGTTGAAAAATGGGTGATTCACCAACTGTCACATCTTATCCGGACATCTCAGTAGAGATGTTTCGTCTGGTGTGTATCTTTGTTGAAATATAGACCTTAATAAAGGAAATGAATGAGTAATAGTATGGTTAGAGACGTTGATTTGTAGAGAAATTAGTAAGAGCCCGTGAATAAATTAATATGCTCATCAAGAAGATCAACAGGGGAAAGATTAAAATGAATGCACTGAGTATACGTAGATAACACTTGCTAAAAGAAGGGTGGCGATTGGTCACCGAGAAATAAGACGTTTACGAATGCTGGCTAATATAAAATGTGGATACAAATTTGTAGAGAAAAGAGATATTTGAAGAAGGAGACGTATTGAGACATAAGGTTATACTTTACTTTACTTCGGACTTCGCACCTGGTAGACATCAATGTCTTGATGGGTGGTGGAGGATGGGAGGAAAGGAGAACAAAGGAGCGGGAAGGAATGCGGCAATAGCCTTATGCAGGAACCATCCTGGCATCTACCTGGATGGATTTCGGGAATCAGGATGACCGTACGAAGTTTCCTAGGATAGACCCGAACATTGCCGCTTAGTAATGGGATTCGGTTACATCCTATTTCCTATAAAATAATTAATACAGAGTTAACAGGAATTATGAATAACAAATTTTCTGTTATTAGATCATATTTAGAAGGGGGAGTTTAAGTTGTTCTTCTGCGGCCAGTTAAGAGTCCTAATTTAAGGTAACCTACTGTTTCTCTTAAATAAATCATCAAGGTTTTTTTTTTTTTTACCGTTGACCGTTTTTGCTTCACTACAGTTCACGATCTAAGATACGTAGAAAATTATATGAGTACTTGGTATATATTTCTTTGGTCGTAACTTCAAATGTAAGAAGTAATTTTTTAACACACTTTAAGAATCCTTCCATAAATACATTTCTTATTTTCGCTGAATCATTCCACAGATTTATGATTCAAGCAGCCTGGTGGCGCAGTGGTTAAGGCGACTGACTGGAGATTGAAAACGTCCACGGTTCAAATTCCTGTATCGGCCGGGATTCCCGTAAGTCCTTAACCTATGGCACAGATTGCTATGTAATGTGAAGTACGCCAGAAGGCTTCCGTGGTTCGGATACCACGTTGAACTGTAGTTTCCTTCTATGGCTGACGACCCTAGATAAAAAACGGGTGTGTACGTACACATTCAAAACAAATTCAAGTCAAATGAAGTCTTAACGTGGTTCTAGTTGCCACAAACGAACATAAAAACTTACATTTATGATTAATTAACCTATCAACTAGCTTATCAGTAAATATACGGAACTTCACCTCATTATAGTTAACATCTATACAGTAGCGATTTGCAGAGGTGTGGTATATACATCTCTTGAGGATTTTGAATTGAAATTTTAATTGCAGAAAGAGATTAAGCCTATTTTCCAACATTTGTGTACTACCGAAAAACTGTTAAAATTAAAATTTTATTTGCATATCGCATTATTGGTTAACTGCGTCATATAAGGGAATAAGTGACATGATGAATAAAGTTTAATGGAATAGCTTACATAATTTTGAGCGACATAAGTTAAATTATTTAAATTAAAGTTCGGTAAAGTCTTGTATGGTTACCTCCAGGTTTCTAAACCATAATTATAATTCCATACAGCTAATTTTAATTCTTAACGGATCGTTGCAGCCTATTGATTGGCTCAAAATTTGTTCTTTCTCATCCGTGTAAACACAAAGTTTCTTGGTGTGCACCAACAGCACATATAGTACCCAATTTTCTTCCTAACCTCAACACTTCAATAGCTTTCTCTGACATCATTTTCAGGTAGTAACGCTGTGAAAGTAAAAAGACAACAGCCGACCGTTTCTTGAAACACTTAGATCCCCGTAACTTAAAGACAGCATAAGGGAGTGATCTAAATACTGTGTTTAAAAAGTAAATTCGACTATATATTCGCGAAGAACTCCACGTTATTTCTCAATGTTTCTCTAGAAATCAATAAGTTTTAAAGACCATGTATGGAAATTAGAATTATTAACCTGTTCGTCATTGTAAAAATATATTATACATGATTTCTTTTGTTTCAAATTGAATTTTAAGAAAAGTCCAAAAATGTTCTCTCATACAATTTATATAAGCACTTTGTTGTATATAATGATCTCTGGAATATTTAATAAAAATACTTAATTAAGTTTTAATAAATTTATTTAAATGACGTATTAAAAAAATTTCTATTTCCGCTGTAGGAGACTTACGTTGTAGAATGTTAGTGATGAAAAATTTTCTTGTTAAAGATATTATGAAATTTCATTTGATTTTCAGGATCATGTTGCCTGATTGAAATAGTAGTCTAGTTCTTTAGATTACCGTTAAAATCCTATAAAGCTATTATATGTTTGTGCAACGGCTCTTCAGTAAAAAATTTTTACAACTATCAATTATAATGATTTTAAAGATGTTCGTTTTCAGTGTGTGCATTATTTCTGTGGTTGCAGCTAGTTACCGTTTAGTTTGAGTAACTGACAGCGATTTGAATCTGTGCTTAAGTGCACTCATCAGAAATCCAATTTACCCTGTTACACACACAGTCAGACAGTGCCGTCGCTTCCCCTTAGCCACTACCTCTCGCCAGTCAGTCTGTATTATACCCACCTCTCTGATAGGACCCCTTACAGTCCCTCGGATTAACTAGTGGCCACGGGATTCAACAGGCTGTGAGAACAATGCGCCAGTGGAACTTCATTTCCTTTACCCGAGTAATGAAGCCAGTGTTCATAGAGATCCTTAAGAGGAATAACTAAGTTGTGTCCTCACACCGTGGTTTTCACACACGGGTGGAGAAGGAAAATGAACTGACCACGTACTATCTGAGCTGCAGTAGTTCTAACAGTTACATATTTTGTCTCACGTCTTTCGAAACAATAATTATAGATTTGCAACTTGGTAAAATGATTTTGTCGATTTCTGTGATAAGTTTCTCTCCGGCCTGTAGACCACAATTTGTTTCAAATGTAAATAAAACAAACTGCTACAAACACTTAGCTAAACTAAGATGAGTTATTAAATCAAAGCCTTCTTGATTCTGTTTTTCATTGAGTCAGTCATATATAGTTGAGTCGAACTGAACTAACATATAAAATCTCAAAAAGTGGTGAATCGCATCATCTGGAAACGCTGGAATTACGGTACCACTCATTATTTTACATGATTTCCTCATCCAGTTGTGTTATTGCTTCCCCAATAATTGGAAACAAACATTACAAAACATGCCAGAAACCCTTAAAATGGATGTGAATACCAAGAGTTTTAATCCGATGCGGATATTTAACAACGTGTCTCACAACACAACAAAACTAAGACAAACAAAAACTGTGAAGCCTTGTTTTGTCATTCCCTGGGAAGCACTCATTAGAAGAATAACAACAGAATTACTGAAGCCGAGAGTGGTGGGTGAACGGTTAACGTTCTGGCCTCGCATTCGGAAGGATGGGGGTTCTAATCCCCGTCCGGATATACAGATTTGTGTTTTCCATGGTTTCCCCAAATCACTCTATGGCCGAATTTCTTCCCGTTCCTTGTCCCCAGTCCCATCCCGCCTCTAATGACCTTAGCCGCCGACGAGACGTAAAGCATAAAGAAAAAAAAATAATTACTGAATACCAATATTTTATCGTATAGATTCTTTGGCCAGGAGATCCCTGAAAGGATAGTGCTGCCGTCTAGTGGCAGAATTTTAAGTTCCCGCGTCTTCTTAAAGGAGGAAGTGAATTGTTGCCATCTCTCTGCGAAGTTTGTGACTATGTTCAGTGTGTGATAAGTGTATTTTTTGTTTGTTATATGTGTGGTTTATGAGGCAGAGATTGCAGATCGTCCCAGATTTCAACTTGTTGATTGCAGGAAACCTCCAATCAGTACGACCGGAACGCAGGGGTTTGGCCTCGTGCCCGGTCCAGTTGATACTCAGTGATCCAGCACGTGGTCCGTTAGCGCACTGGAACACATTGGATTATTTCTGAATACTAATATTGTATGATTCATTCACAGTAACGTAATTTATAATTTTAGGCTTATTAATAAGAAAAATTACATTGTTTTTTTCAATTAGTAATAAAAATTCGAGGACAATAATTCATTAGGAGCTAACTAACTTGTGCCAAATGCTGTAAAAAACGCAGATGTGTATAATTTTACACGCCATTGTTGCAAAGTGCTTCCTAGATTTTTATTTGCATGTCAATAACGCCAGAACGTTACAGACCATGATCATGCAATTCTACTGAAACTTCACCGAGTGAAATTTCCTGTGGTTCATATTTTACATTATGCTTGTTACTTGTCGATTCTGTTGTTAGGGGCCTTAATTTATTTATGAATTTATTTTTAATACCTCAGGTTAATTCTTATTAAAGATTATTTCAAGTGAGAAAAGGTTCATAAATTATTTAAATTAAAAAATCATAGCAGCTCATGAAAAAACAAGACTGCATAACCTGACAATTTATTGTTGTATGGTGAAGATTTCAAATATATTCAATTTAACTTCAGTACCAACTTAACGACAAACGCAAACATCTTAATGACACCATCACGGTTATTCCGAATATGAATTTACTAATCAAAAGAAAAAATTAGAGAATTTCAGCAAGCAAAGTGACTTTTACATTTTACTAATAAAACTAATAAAAAAAGAAACATCAAAGGCACGGCGTTGATTTTATTTGAAATATATATTCTGGCTAAAACTCGTGATTGTTCGGCAGGTTGAGACTCTTATCTGCGAGTTTAATCGCCAGGGCCGATATATGGAAAAGAGAGCTTATTAGAATTTTAGAGCAGTTCAGAGTATGCGGTCATTACCATACGTCAACCCCAGGGTGGGTACGCCAACTCCTCGATCTTCATTCAAACCACCTCAAGTCACACTTGTGCCAGTGTGGACGTAAACACTTATCACTCTGTACTGGTCGCCTCTTGACGGCTGCCAGCTCGTCTCAATGACCTCTCGCCTCAGGAGTCATCGGTCGAGTCCCCGTCCAGACGGCGCCGGCGCCTTCCTCCTTTGCAGACTCTGAGACATTCCCCTTCTCCGCCCGCGTGTAGTCGGCACAATCCCGCTTCATCTCCGCCTCTCCGATCTCCGGATATGTCCAAACATGAAAAAAAAATTTAAACGAAATAGTAACTAAAAATTAACAATTTTTGCTATTGGAAGGTCACATTCACGCATCCCCCACACACTCCGATTTATTCTGATTGGATGTGAGTTATCCCTCCATCTACACATTTCATCGAATTACAAATATGGAACTTCTCTGTCAATCAGATAGTCTGTCCTTGTCTAGCGTGTTTACGTGAGAAACGAATTACTTGGAAAATATCTATTTAAGCAAGTATCGCTTCGCTATGGGCACTTGAGTCTTGTTTCCGTAAATCCGCGTAAACCTTAAAATGTCACGAATACGGAATTGTCCACGATGGCTGTTGGAGACACATAAATATTCCGCTTTAGGGTTTATTGAAGGTTTCGCTGGCTGACAGGTGACGAGGGTTAATCCTCTTGAGCTGCTATTAGTTGATCAATGGCCAAGTGGAGTCCCTTTGTCGGAAGATAAGGTGTTTGACTGATTGTGCCACATGGGTCACTGGCAGTTCACGTAAGTGCAAATAGTAATTTTTCGACTCATCCTACACCCATACTTATCAAGTAATGTAAGATTATCGTAATTTTGTAATTTTACGTAACATTACAAGCTGCAATTCATATGTTATCAGGTTAAGCAGAAAATAGGTGAAGTTCAATTAACGTAAAATTACTTTTTTTTTTTTTGCTGTCGTCAGTCTTTAGACTGGTTTGATGCAATCCTCCATCCCTTCCTATCTTGTGCTAACCTTTTCGTTTCTACATACCCCTTACAACCCACGTCCTCAATTATCTGCTTCATATATTCTAATCTCTGTCTACCTCTACAGTTCATATCTTCGACTGTTCCCTCTACTAACAAATTAACCAATCCAGCATGTCTCAAAATATGACCTAAAAGCCTGTCTCTTCTTCCTGTAAGCTTCTTCCACAAACTTCTTTTCTCACCCATCATTTCCAAAACTCGTTCATTTCTTACTTTATCTGTCCACCTAATTTTTAGCATTCTTCTGTAGCACCACATTTCAAATGCTTCAAGTTTCTTTCTTTCAGGTATTCCTAAAGTCCATGTTTCGCTACCATAAAGTGCTGTGCTCCACACATAGAGTTTTAAAAAGTTCTTTCTAATTCCTAGATCAATATTTGAAACTAAAAGGTTTCTCTTTTTCATGAAGGCTCTTTTTGCTAGCGCTATTCTGCTTTTAACATCATTCCTGCTTCGGCCATCGGTTGTAACTTTGCTTCCCAAGTAACAGAACTCACTCACTTCTCTTATAGCATCCGATCCTAGTTTTATATTTAATCTGCTACTATTGGTATCATTTCTGCTACATTTCATCACTTTTGTCTTACTTTGATTTATATTCAGTCCGAAATCTTCCTTCAGTATTTTGTTCATGCCATTCAATAACTTCTCAATATCCTCAGCCCTCTCTGCTAACAAGACAATGTCATCAGCAAATCGTAGCATACTGATTTTTTCTCCCTGAAAACTTATGCCGCATGGAAATTTTTCTTTGACTTTCTTCATTGCTTCTTCTACATACAAGTTGAATATTAACGGGGATAGACTACAACCTTGTCTCACACCCTTTTTAACCGATGCATGTCTCTCGTGATTCTCTACTTTTCCAACCCCAAGGGCAAGAGGGTGCCCTGAAAATTACTTTAACTTTTACAAAACTAACTAGTTTTTACTTGACGGCTATAGTGGCTACATACATACTGTATGTGAATTCAGCCGACATCAAGATCGCAAGAGCAGGGAGCAAATTGTGAACAAGGAGCAGAAAGCAGATTCCCGTCATTTACTGAAGTTATTTCAAGAAATCATTTAAAACCGATTTTTGGATAGCCAGACCGTGATCAAACCTACGTCCTGCCGAATGTCTAGACTGAATGTTACCGCTCACCTTGATGATATGTCACATGAAACGCTAGCAATAGAACAATATGCTACTTCAGTATTCTCCCCTCTTCTTTCCTGACACTGTCACAAATACCTACAGGTTGAAAACTGTCACGTTCCCCGTCAATTAAGTACTTCACTCAATATTTCGAAGATAACGGTAAAAGAATCGAAATAAAGATCAGTCAACAAAACCTATATCATCCTAATTAACACGATTTACCATTTAAATTAAACACTAGTTTGAGTGATCTTAAAAATTCCCTATTTATTTTTCAGCAGCTTTTGCACAGTTAGACTCATTCGTATGGTTATTATTTGATAGACAAATACCTTAATTATTGTTGCTTAAGCTCTCTTTCAAAGTAATTAGCTTGTTCGCCAAAGAAAATGCAATTACTTGATAGAAGATCTAAAACCATAATCATTTTCAGAGAATACTACCTGAGGAAGCTGCCAGTTCTCATAACGGTACCGTTGTTATGAAATCATTTCAGGCAGAGGTCCAAACAAAATGAATATCTCAGCGCCCATACCTCCACGGTAAATTAAACGCATCCATTTCAACTAATTTTGCAGCTGGATAGTCTTGTTGCTAGAGCATTAAAAACTAAAAAATAGCTGAGGGCGTACTTGTTCAAGAAAATGTGGTTCATATGTGAAGAAAGGACGAGTACTGCGTCCTAGCAGTGAACCAAATGTGCCCTATATTAACGACTTTCATCCAGTCCAGTCACAGACAGAAACGACTGACGCATTCAAAGGGTGATAAAACAATTCAGACCACCGTAAACAGTATTCCTGCAAAGGATAAAGCATTCATTTTTGGTAGATAGTGTATATCATGCGAACACTAGTTCGAATTAAGCAGTTTCTAACATTATGGAAGGTTATTTATGGATTTATTTGTGTGCTTTTGGGCCATATTAGGCTGTTTTTAGAGTGTGATCCAATGATTTGAGAAGCTCGAAGGATAAAAAGTTGCACCACCGATGCTTAGTAGAAGAACGGCTCCTTTTGGAGGCGTCGGCTGGGTTGCATTATATAACAAAAGTACGAGATGTCTATAAATAGGAGTAATATGCTAGGAGGGCGACTTTCCACTGTCGATTGCGAGGGGACACGTACCTGCATGTTCCCCCCCAAGGATAGGAGTAAAGAACCTTGCAGATTTCAGCTGGCCTGAAACATTGTTAGATTTTGTCGTAAGTCCCTGAGTAGGTTTAGTAAGGGCTCAGAATATATTGTCTGCAGTCCAAATAGATTAACATCAGATTTTTAAAAAAAAAAAAAAAAAAAAAAAAAAAAAAAAAAAAAAAAAAGGGGCTACGACAGTTTAAAGTGTTGTGTAGCGCTATATCAAACTCCCAAGCGATTTTAATATTTAATTTGTGTAAGTTTCACGACGAGTGAAATAGATTTGTATGTCGGAGTTTTGTTTCAGTTAAGGCTAGTTGTGCAATATGCTGACGTCGTTTCGAGGCTATAGGTAGAGGAACTGAAATGAATGTTGAGAATAGTAATATATAGAAAATTTCATATGTGATGTTACGTCTTTGGAACTTTGTGGCCGCGGGAATTTTCTGATAACTTATATCGATCGCTAGCTTGTTTGAAGAGAAATTAAGTCTCAGAATATTATAACTACATTTATTTTTGTGTTGATACTTGAAAAATAGAAACCTTTCGCTTTTCTATTATGATAATTTGAGTCGCAGGATGCTGAAGTTCTTCCTGAAATTAGGATGCATCGCAGCAGCCGATCGTATTTAAGATTAGCAGCTCCCTCGAATACACCACTATCTACAAGCATTTAAAGGCGTTTTGCAAATTTGACTGCATCAACTATTGCAATTTTTGTAGTAGTATTAGTCTGGAGCTGCAGTAAACAAGAACACGGTAATGGTTACGCAACTCTTCTCGATTTTACCTCCGCCTTGCAAGTACAGGTATAAAAGCGCTCATTGTATTCACGTCAAAACCATCCTACTGTTTGATGTTTGTGCACTCAGTTGTTTTCAGTTGCGTTCGAGTAGTAGCGCGGACCGGTGGCACAGTGGCCCGGTGACGTCGTCGCCTGTGGCCGGGGGTGGTAATCAGGCTACTCCTGGAGGTCTGCGGGTGGCGGCGGGCGACCGCCCAGGAAATTGCTCCCTAGCACTGCCGGCCTCTAGGGGCGTGTGTTCGCCGCGGTGCCTGCGAGATTACGGCGCCGTCGCCAAACACCCGACACAACCTCACCGCAGGCTACAAATTGGGCCACACCGCTCCCAAAGGGCCAGACCTTCATATTGGATACCTCTACGGGACCGCGCCGCTGCGAATGTATTGTCTGTCGCTCAAGCGTCGTTTGGCTAGCGATTACATTGAACGTCGTCCTGCTGTGTCTCTGTTATCAGATCGCCTCTTCAGAGATATAGAAGTGAACCAGTCGCAGCTTAGCCCGAGCAATACTGGAACTAATTAACGAAACTGTTTGAATTCCTCAATCAAGAGTGGAAGTAATTGATTTTTTTATCGTTTGATTGCTTTTTCTACCACCTAGTGGCAGACTTTAATGGCTCATGGGTACTATCGCTGACACGGTCATCTTAACATTTTAATAATAGTATAAATGAGAAAGTTTTTATGATGGATTTTGGATTATTAGTCTTAGTCACGTCTTAATTGCTCAACAGATACAAACTAAATTTGGCACTGAGTTAGTATATAACCTGGTTTGTAACGTAGGATAGTTCTAATCTCTCAGAAATAGTATAGTTCCTTCGGGAATTGCTATTATCAATGCGCCTTTCTCCAACACCAAAGAGTCTTCTGCTTCGTAGACGGCACTGTCACTATTAATTTTTGATCAACCTTAGTTTCTGGCAATTTTCACATAGACATACATAAATGTGAAACTGTAACTGTGACTCTCTGCATGTTTTTTACGTTTTTACGGGAAAACAGCTTAACCGATCTCCATGAAATTTGACAAGGAATTAGCCGTCATCGGAATGGAGGTAGGATAGTTTCCTGAAGGGAAAAAAGTAAAAACAGGAAAGACATAAACTTTATTGTGCATATCTGATCTCGTAACGAATTTTATATTCCTAGAGAGAGCGTCGAGTCATTCTTTGCAGTAACGCATTCTCCTACAAAAAAATCTTGAATGTCAAAAGATAGAACAGAAGTAGTTTTTAATGCGCTAATTCTCACTTTGGTTAGTACTTTTTTTTGGTGAATTCTTTGCAGTAACTGTTCCTTAAAATTCACCCAAAATCGTCTTGTCTGCAACCTCATACAAAATATCTCTTCTTTTTTTGCTTACGCCTCGTAGAGGTCTTTGGAGGTCGGAAAGGACTCGGGGGCAAGGAATGGGTAAGGATCCGGCATTTCCTTTTAAAGGCACCATCCCAGCATCCACTTGGAGTGATTTGGGGAAACCATGAAAAACCCAAGTCTGGATGGCCGGACGGGGATTCGAACCCCAGCAGGCCGAATGCGGGGTCGGATCGTTAAAACAGACCCACCACGTGCGGTGAATATCTCTTCTTAAAGACAGTGCAATTGTTGGTGACTTTTGAACGATATTCATGTGTACCCAACTCGAGTAATTAACCTAAGTACCGTACTTTATTCCTCCTCACTTGGAACTTCACTCAAGTCTCCTAGATATAGAAAAAAAGCGTGATGGGTGAGCTGTTAAAGCTCTGGCCTCGCATTCGGGAGGACGCCGGTTCGAATCCCCGTCCGGGCATCCAGATTTGGGTTTTCCATGGTTACCCCAAATCATCCCAGGCGAATGCCGGATGCTTCCTTCAAAAGGCCATTGCCTAATTCCTTCCCGTTTGTCCCCAATGCTATGCCACCTCTAATGACCTCGACGACGACGAGGCGTAAAGCCATATTAAAAAAAATGGATGTCGAATCCAGAATTTTTATCACAGTACATTGCTGCTTCTTGTTGCAATGTGAAACGATAACCGTTATAAATGTTTGAAACATCATTTTAAAAGATACGAATACTTAATACAATTAAGAAATACTTTGTTCAGTATAAATTTTATATCTTCCTACTTGCTAAAAATACACTAAAAATAAAGGCCGGTGGGAGGAGATATATGTTTGACAATATATTCGGCCAATCATGCATCTATAACGAATTCAATGAGCTTGACAACAATAGTAATGAATTTGTGTACTAAAATCGAACAACTATGCAAGGAACCAAGTAGCATGATGCACTGAATTTCAGAGCTAACACTTTACATGAGGCTTTTAAACGACACTCGCACTTGAGGGATATAGTTAAAATAAGTAGTACACATCAATTGTCTTGAAACTTGAATGCAATGGACGGACAAAAACAGAACTGCTTAAAGTGTTAGTGAAAGGATTTAGATTCCTCTGCCTAGTGAGGTGCCTGATTACGGAAAAAGGAAGTTCTTTAAAAGACTAGTATAAAAAACGCCTTTAAAAGAAAGTATCAGGCATGTCTCCTGCAAACCATGACTTGCACCTTAGAGAGCAGTGTAACAAAAAGAATAAAAATATAAATGTGTAAATTACATTTCCTTGAAATGAAGTTTCTGAACTAAGACGTTATATAAAGAGCAGATACAAATTCAGAAGTGAACATGTAAGAAGAGACATGAAGGTACATGGACGAAATACTGAGAAATCTGCAAGATCGGATACCGGGACTATATCTGGAAAGTTGCATACAGGGGGGGAGGGGGGCAGTTGGACGCCTTAAAAGAAATAGGATGGACCAGAGTAAGTACAATTTACGAAAAAAAGGAGAGGAACTGCAAGATGCAGACAAAGAAGAAACTCGTGAAAGCGAAGCAAATAGAGTCACATGTCTGTACGAAATGAAATCTTATAGAAGAAATTGATATAGGCCTTTGCCAAACAAAGAGATTCCGTAACATATAACAAGGAGAAGGAAGAAGAAATACATAACTATCGTCATATTTAGTTATTTCACTAATTCAGATAAATTCACGTATGCTGCAAATTCAATATAGTACGGCCATCGATAATTCTCCTCCTTATCGTTGCTAAAAAATATATTCCAAACATGCATCAAGTCTAAAAAATGCATTTCCACAATGAGAGACTAAACTGTTTGTCACATTAATGATAAACATTCAACAAACCGTGATTATAAATGATTTATTTACGTCACTTTTTGAGGTTTTAACTTTTTCCGCAGTGTACTCAAGTAATATGTTGAATATTTGAATGACTTCTTATCACAGCAGATTTGTTGCTCGAACACCTATCACAGAGTTCTTAGTTAAGCATTTTTGCTTCACTTCAAAAGCAAATCAATTAAAAGACACAACTCTCACATTCATTTGCATTCCAGACATAAACAATTCCACTCTAGTGAGTTTCATACTGAAATGCAATAGGATTTTCAGGGATGCTAAATTTCCCCCTCTACATGTTGTGTTTTAGTTTGGGTATTTCGAAATAGTACTTAAATATTTAGCCAATAACATCACACGAGCGTGGTGCAGTGGCCTAAGGCGCCGGACACTGGAGTTGGGAGGTATAACGGGACCAGGCACGTGGCCATGCTCCCGCAGACCGTCTGTCTTCACTGCAGTTTTTAGGCGGTTACCACCAGCCATCAATGAGATGTCGGGACGCCTTAATACTCGCCTTATAAGCTACACATTGTAGAAACAAAACATATAATTATCACACACAGAATCTAGGTACACATTTCGCACAAAGATAGCAACACTTCAGTTCCTCCATTAGCAAGTAGTACCATCTTGTAGTGCGTATAAAATGCTGGGCCTCAGCAAAGGAATTCGGCCGTAAAACACAAGCTCTGTCTGACCATGCCAATATTGAGTAAAACGCCTGAAAGGCAACTTTGGTAAAAGGTGGCGAAGAAGAGGAATATTTTCCCCTACACACTTTTCATTTCGATTCCGTACCCATTACTAGAGAGAGATTAGAAATCGCTAAGTAATTCACATACTCAGTCGTTTCATTAATAGAAATTCGGTATTTTACCTCAGCGACTTCGTGAGATCTGGTCAGAATCCCCCCCCCCCCCTTCCTCTCCGAAAGGCCACACTTTTCGACGAAATAACCTCCCTAAAATCTACTTTCGCGTCATTTGTAGATTTTATTTTTTTAGCTCTACAGTACAACAAAAATGTCCAAAACCTCACGTGAGATTTCAGTTACCTCCCCCTCCCGCTTGGTGAGATTTTTTGAGATTTCGCCGGTCTCCCCCCCCCCCCTTATTTCACCTCACGTAATTTATGGACGCCCCGTAAAGAGAACTTCCTTAAGTAATACAGTCTCGTCGATTGGGCCAGTCACAACTGGCAGCACGCTATCTGAAACTGGCTGTTCTCCACCCACTATCGCTACAGTCGACAATAGATGATTATATCTCCACTTTCGCCCATCACAGCCGTCTCCTCCCGACAGAAAATTCCATTTTCTCTTCCCTCTTCCCCCGGCGATCGATCGATTTCAAGATTTCGCTACGACGTGACCAACCCGTCCGCCACTCTGTTGGCAGACTGGAGTACTGGTTTGATTACAAGTGTTGCAGATGGCTGCGCGCGCGGTGAGTCTCAATATTATGTGCTACTTATCTGCATCAGTTTTCCTTCGACTTTATATTCGTTGCCTACGAAGTTTTCTTGATAGCTGAAACTATTTTCCCCCTTATCGTTTTACGCCGCGTCGATGTCGACGTCTTTACAGGCGGAATAGCACGGGAAGGAATTCGGACACGATCCTTTGAACGAAGCAACCCGGCATTCGCATTGATTTGGGGAAATCATGGAAAACCCAAATCTGTAGACTAACTCTTTGGAAAGATACAGACCTACACATCCGAAAAATACCGAAGGGTAGTCTAGTTTTACGAATTACCACGAAAGGTGGTGTATGTCCTCCCTACATAATCAATGCAGTTTTTTCTGACGTGCAATATGGCAATTAGAAAATATCCATTATGATCTTTCGTATCCTCACGGTTATATTCCGAATAGCGTAAGTGCCATGTTGAAGGAGTCAGGTTGGGAAGACCTGGAGCACCGAAGGCGTTGCTCTCGACGGAAGCTAATTGAAAAATTCTCGATTGACGTATGTCGGAATGACAGCAAACAAATATTGCTACCAGCAACATTCATATCTCGGAATGACCGCGAAAATAAGATAAGAGAAATCAGGGCCAGAACCGATATTTCTCTACTCATTTTTTCCACGAGCGATTAGGGAATGGAATAGAATAGATTTACAGGGCGAGTAAACACAAAATCGGACAGGAGTAGCTTCCGATAAAGCACTCCGGCCATCCTAATCTGGGTTTTCCATGGTTTCCCTAGATCGCTCCAGGCGAATGCTGGGATGGTTCCTCATAATAGCCCATGGGCGCCTCGTGCCATATCCCGTATATCCCTTCCAAACCATTTACCTTTCCTGATAGGTGCAATGCACCCTCCGCCAAACACTTTTAGTGAATCGCGGAGTAATTGTAATAGTAATAATGAAAATTTATTCCAACACCAGGACTCGAACCGTCCAAAGAAATGTCGAGTGCCAGACACAACCTAGTTCCTTCTTAAAACAGTATAAAACCACATAAAATAAAATTTTGTGCTGCTTAATAACATAATTTAAGAAAAATGAAAATACCGACATACATGCATTCTTCTATCGGCAGCAGTTTGAGGTAATATTTTCCCATTTATTTCCCATGCCACAACGAAATTAGGGCCAGCATTTCGGTACGAAGATAGTTTCGGCAATTTCCGCCCTCCTGTCCTCCCAGGAAGAGATTCTACAAGTGTTATGCAATTAAATATCGTTTGTAACTGTCAGAGAGGTAATCTCGGCACTGGAGAAATGCCGGAAATTACAAACTGGTAGCCATTCCAGATTAAATGTTTAATTAAATTATACAGGAATTAAACGGTTTTCGTATACTTGGTACTACACAGCCAGATGAAGGGAGGGGAACGATTACGGCCTTCCCACTGTATCAAATTATTCTGTAGGATCCGGGCTAAAACTCATAACTGGGGATGTCTACATATACAAGTTTGTTCTTATCTCAGTAGCCAAAAGTGAACCTATGAAATAAATTATTCTTTTTCGTGAACCTCAGATAAGTGATTCTGTTTTCCTTTTGGCAAATTTTCAATTGTATTGGATATTTAGTTTTTCAACGCAGGGCTATTGAAATTAGCTTAGGCATAAAAGAAACATAATTCCAGTAATAACGAGTTTTCATATCATTTAAAAACTATTTTTTACTTTTCAATTAACCATATCGTAAGAAAGATATATATTCCTACTCTGATAAAGATATAAAACTATGACCAAGTTGAGCCTTATCATTGGTGATATTCAGTAAAATTGTAATAAAATAATTTTTACTATAATATTAAGCCAAACATAAGACGTAAACGTGGATTAAAATATTAAAAAAAAAACTAAAAAATGGAAAGAAAGAAATGGTAACTATTTTAGCGGTGTGGTACATCAGTGGTTTAAGCGTTTGATATAAAAATCTCTGGTTTAAATCTCGATGGGGCCTTCAATTTTTAAGTGTCGTCTTTGATCATATCAGCTATACCAAGACATTCCGTGGTTCAAATTCGACGTTAAACTATAATTCCCCGATGAAAAGAACTGGCTGTCCTGACGCTGGAACAATGGCTTAGTTTACTTCCTTCGGAAGGATCCTAACAAACTGCCGGTTGTGGACTAAGTTAGTTTTATAACAACCATTTTATGAGACCTATCGCCTTTTAGAAACATGACTTTTAATATAATTTAACGAAAAACAGCAACCCCTAATTTTCGTGATCTGAACTGTTTTAATATTTTTGATTGTTTTCCTGTATATTATCCGTATATCAGAAACAAAATCTACTGTATAATTTTCTAAGCTCACTCATTCACTCACCTCGATAACTATTGGCTGGAGAACGGTGTCACGTGTCAGCCTTCGCTTGCAAATTAACTGTGATCAGAGATGAAACAAAATCTTCACGGGTTATCTGCCGGATAATATCTTTATTAAACATAATTTCTTTAATACACAACGTTTTGGCAGCAACCTCCACTTCCTTTTTTTTCCGAAAAAAGCTATTTATTTAAAATTCATGGCAAATACACACTATTTTGAATACAATATAACAAATGATACCAAATATATACACATACATTAAAACCAAAACCCGTTCTTGGAAAAATTGTAGAACTAATACCATCACAATACTCAATTAACAAAACACACTTGTGCACAAAACGTCACATTTTCCATCATAGTCAGAAACAAATCAGCAAAACAACAAATCGTGGAACATTTGATTGGAAAAAAAAAAAAATTGATGGCTCAGAAAACTATTTCTTGTGTTATGCGGCACGGCTTTGTGGTCTCTTCAGCCCAGCTCCCTGGCCGTGGTTCTTTCCGTTTTATATTCTCTGACTGGACGGATGAAAGGAATGTCACGGAAATCCTGTTGTTTCTTCCTTTGTTTGATTAATTTCTTGACTGCCAGATGGAGCGCACATCTGATATACGTTGCAACTAATTTTTGGCGCCAGAGGCAGTCAAAACAATTTCTGGCATTGTTGTCGTAAGGTTTTATTCAGAGACAATATTACAATCACGTGCCTCCCTTGTGACTGGTGAATATTCTCCCTATTTATTTAAGGTAAGTTTTCTGTCATTATGATGTCTAACATCCTCGCATAGCATTTTTGTAATTTTGAAATTTTACTGTTTCATAATAGGTGACGTTCATATAGCCAATATAATCTTCAAAATTTATTTTTCCATTTTGTATTATATAGAGAATGGTGTTTCCTATTAACCATAGGATGGTATTTTGTTTTGTGGTGGGAAATCTAATTTTTTCTGGTTTGAGAATTTCATTCACCGTGATTGCAAGCGGTGATGTCCTATCTAAAAGAGCAATTCTTCTTCTTGCCCAGATCCAAATCCGTTGGTTCTGTCCGCACGTTATCCTATGTACTAGCGTGTTTGTGTTTCCACAAACTGGGCATCTGTCTGTTGTAGATAGGTGAATTTCATACAATTTTTTGTTTGTGGGGATATTTTCATTGACTACATCATACCATACTGAGCGTATCTTGGATGTTAGGGTCCTGTTCGCAATATTGAGCCATATGTTGTTCCAATCATAATTTGGATATTTATATTCTATTTTATTTCTGTGCCATACGGTGTTTATAAGTCTGTATATTTCTTTTGCTGTCTTATTATGCAGAGTACATCCTTTGGCTTTGACATATGTTTCTTCAAGGTGATATTGTCGCATATGCGGTAGGGTGTGCGTGATAGTCGTCATGTGAAAAGGGATTTCACGATGAATGGGTCTGGTAGTGTTGACCAGATTGTTGGTTAGGCCCGTAGGATTGCTAGTTATCATAGTTGACAATCTTTTAAGAAATAGGGAAATACATCTTTCTTTTATGTTTACCATCCCTATTCCCCCTTTCTTTGAGGGCAAAATCAATGTTTTAAAAGCAACTTTGAAAATTTTCCCTCTTCTTACAAACCACCCTAATGCTTTTTGAATCCTGTCAGCGATGGGATCAGGAATCGGCAGTACCTGAGCCACGTACGCCATTTTGCTCAGGATTGAAATTTGAGCTATTTTAACACGCTGAAATGTGTCTATATCCCGGTCACAGTGAATGTTTATAACGGCTCTGATTTTTTGTAGTGAAATTTGCCAATTTTTTATTATTGTTTTCGTAATGCACTTTTGTAGGTTGATTCCAAGTGTTTTGTGCTCTGTTATTGTTATATACCAAGGGGCTGCTGGCAGTGTGTTTAAGCCTGTTCCGATATGAAGTAAGGCCGTTTTCGTTGTATTCAATTTGGCCCCAGTTGCATCGGTGAAAGTTGAAATTATAGCGTTGGTGTTGATTATGTCTTCAGCAGAACTTAGTGCCACGCATATATCATCTGCATATGCCCTGCAAATAAAATGTATTCCATCTACATTTATTCCAGGAAGTGTTCGAATACAAATCCTAAGAAGTGGTTCTGTGGCTATTGCGTACAGTACCATGGAAAGTGGACAGCCCTGTCTCACGGAACGATTTATTTTTATAGGTGGTGTCAGATGACCATTTATAAGGAGTTTAGATTGTGCAGTTCCTATAATTAACTTTATCATTCTCGTGAATTGTGTCCCTAGACCTAAGCGATCCATGACTGTTAGGAGGTAATCATGTTCAATGCGATCAAAAGCCTTTTCAAAGTCTAAGAAAAGCAGAGCGGACGGTATCCGTCTTTCTGCAGTTATACTTATAATGTCACGGTATTCACATACCGTATTTAAAACACTACGGCCAGGGACTGCACTTGTTTGGTAGGGCCCAAGAATCTTTCCCAGCAGAGGTTCCAGTCTGGATTTGAGGATTCTAGTTAGAATCTTGAAATCGGAATTTAAAAGAGTAATTGGCCGTATTGCATCTATTTTTGTGAATTTGTCTCCTTTTGGCAGGAGTGTTATAATGCCTTCTGTGAAAGCAGTTGGTAGTTTGTCTGCAGACCATACGGCATTTAGAATTTCGGCTAGCTTTTCTCGTATGAGTTCCCAATAGTGTTGATAGAATTCTGCAGGGAGACCGTCAGGGCCTGGGGATTTCCCTTTTGCTGCCTTACTGAAATCAGAATTTCTTCTTGCACAAAATTCCTTGCTAAGGCTTC
The DNA here is from genome assembly GCA_031002005.1 of Vandiemenella viatica. Lineage (NCBI taxonomy): Eukaryota > Metazoa > Arthropoda > Insecta > Orthoptera > Morabidae > Vandiemenella > Vandiemenella viatica. The sequence continues at coordinate 101,102,646 of JARYHS010012519.1, read as the reverse complement.
ACGTTCTTCTTGATTTACATCATTTTCTATTGTTGCCAAAAGTGTGTTTGTTGCGTCCTGATCGGTAGTGACTGATTTAAACATGCGTTCATAGTAATTAGTGATTTCCTTAATAATCTCTCTCCCGTTACTTACTGTTTCCCCAGTTTCCTTTCTAATGGTAGTGATTAAAATTTGTTTAGCTCTTTTGGTTTTCCTTATGAGGTGGTAAAAGGAAACAGTTTCTTCTGAGGCTATATCTTTTGGTCTCGAAGTAACTAGGAGCTTGTTATTTTGCTTGTTTTGTAAAGATAGGATTTTCGCCTTATATTTTTTAATTCTGATATAGGTGTTGATATCAATATTAGTGCTTTCATATAGTTCCCTAATACATCTGTAATAATATTCGATTGTTCGTTTTATCCAAAAGTTTTTTTGTTTACCATATGTCATGAGCACTTGTTTAAATCTAGGTTTAGCGTGTTCAATCCACCATGTCAGGGGGCTATTATATTTTTTGCAATTCTTGAGGCTTTCTTGCCATGCCTTTTCAATTTCCACATCCAACTGGGGGTCGTTAAGTAATGATGTATTTAATTTCCAATAGCCTTTTCCTCTGTTGATTGCTTGTTTTTCCATATTGATGTTGCACTGCATACTACAATGATCTGAGAAACTTAACGGATAAATATTAGCATTGAATGTTTTGGAGCGTAGGTTATGTGTCACATATATCCTATCTAAGCGGCTCGCAGATGAATTTGAAATATACGTGAAAGTCACTGTATTGGCATTGATGCATTCCCACACATCAAGAAGGTTTAGCCCAGTTATGAGATGGTCTAATTCTCTACAAGTGTTAAAGTTTGGCGTCTGGTCTTTCGTATGGATAACACAGTTGAAATCTCCGCCCAAAATTACGGCACTGTTATTATTACGTAGCAGATAAGGTACATCTGTTTTAAAAAATTGAGATCGCAAGTTCCTGTTATTGTTGCCGGAAGGGGCATATATGTTGATAATGCGGATATTATTTATTGAAATTGCAATACCACGGCCATTTATTAACCTTTCAACGTCTTTTATCTCAATTCCATCTTTAATTAAGATGGCTGTCCCTGTACTGGTTTCTTAGAGAAATTTGTGATGGTATTGTATCCGGGTATATTGATCTCTGACAGTGTTACTTCTTGCAATAAGGCTATGTCAATGTATGTGTTGCGAATGTAATCTGCAAGACATTGTATTTTGAAAGGCGTTTCTATACGATTTATATTTATCGTTGAAATACTATAATATTGAAACGAATTCATTGATATTTGTATTTAAACAGAATTCTCAACATCATCTGACCATAATGTTTGTTGCGTATCACCAGATTTATTCATTTCTTTGTTCATAAGTAATTTTTCCTCACTGGCATGTTCGACCTGAATGTCCATTTGCGTGATGGAGCTCGGCAATGTTCTGTCACCTTCTTGCAGTTTTACTGTGTTGGTTTTCCGGTTTTTTATTCGTGCGCTTCTTGTAAGTTTTGTTTTCTTAGTTATTTGTACAGTGTCTGTGTCTTCTTCAACATTATGTGTTGCGTCTATGTTTTTTTCTATGATCATAGGTTCTAACGGGTAATTGTCATCTTTGGAAGTAAATGTATCTTTGATCTGTTGTGCATCAGCGGATGAATACATCGCAGCCGAAACGGGCGTTTGGTTTGTTTCACATAATATATCATTATTTCTTTTCTGGTGAGTAATCTCAGCAATCTGATTTTCTGTCCTGTCTATAAAAACTTTGTTTTCGTCGATTTCCATCGCAGTTGTGTCATTATTTTTTATTGTCAAGCTCGCGGATGGGTTTACTATATTTGAATAATCTTTCGTTGTTTTTGATGCGTCTTTATCGGTGGTTGGTGTAACTACTTCTTGTTCTATATTATTCTTGTTGGCTCCAACCTCGCCAGATACGGCGCCGGCATACGTAGGAGAGCCGGAAAGACGTAACCTTTCGTTAATGTTTGAATTGGGGCCTATTTTCCGTTGCGGACATTGTGCTCTGAGATGATCAGGAGAGTTACAAAAAGACCATGTGCGTGGTTGTCCATCATAAATTACGAAGGCTTTGAACCCTTGTATAAACACATAAGACGGTATATGTTTCTTTAGGTCAATTCTTGCTATCTTCACTCCATTATCTACCTTAAACCTCATGTTCCCGGCCCACTTTTCACCAGAAACGTGCACTACATTGCCATATGATTGCAAACAACGTTTAATGTATTCATTATCAACTTCAAAAGGAATGTTATACAGTTTCACGGATCGCAAACCAATACCGGCATAACTTATTTTAACATGGCTTACCTCTCCGGTTGAATGTACAAAATCACATTCCCCACTGGTTGCCTCCATCATTCTAATGCAGCTTCCATCATCTCGCATCTTAACATATACCACATTTTCTAAGAAGTCATATTGATCACCAATTACTTCTTCTTCACGCAAAGCAATTCTTTCATATAGCCAAAGGTCAATCTCGTGGACTTTTGGTCGTGAATAACCATAGGGAAAGCTGAATTTAAGTGTTGATTTCCTTACTGTTAAATCCATTTTAAATTCTTTCTATAACTCACGAATTGATTGCGACGTATCTTAAGCAGCTAGTTTGAAGCGGCCGCTAGCAACGGACCTCCTCACCGAAACTCAGTGAAGATTTCTCACTGTATTAACGGATCACTATGTTGTAATTTGCAATCACATTTAAACGCCGGTAAGGCGTGTAAACCAATAAAAGTTATATTTCTTACTGTCATGATATTATCCGGCAGATAACCCGTGAAGATTTTGTTTCATTTATACGCCGTGAAAAACTGAATTCTCATATTTTGATCAGAGATATCATTAGAAGAAATTCGAGGCTATGTTCACAATTCAATATCAAAGCAAATTAATTTCTATAATACGTTCATTAAGTTTGCTTTTCGTATCATTTCATAGTTAAAAAAAATGTCGGTAAATTTTACAGCAGAAAAAACATGGATCTGTTTTTCAGTTAATATGTCGCTAATAAAAGCAACATTTTTAAAAAAATACTCATGAAATCTGCTGTATGCACAAATGCTAATTCCAGCATAGACTAAATTTCAATTTAATTAAAACTTTCACTAATGTTGCAGCTTGACCAAAGTTATAAGTTAGAGTTTATCTGCTTTTTTCGTATTTTGCTGACCACTTTCGTTAATGGTCTTTGTTTATGTTCACTGTACACGAGTTATTAGGTTATTTAAAATGGACTTCAGACCAAATATGTTATCGAATCGAATATTCTGGCAGTTAATTTCTTCGGAGTTTCTCAACTGTTTGATAATATGTAATGTGTATTAAGTTCTCTGGCCATTACAGGCACTGACCAAAGATTACATTATGAGTGTTTGCCAAGCTCCAATAAAAGAGAACGTAATGTTTTCGAAGAAAACAGGCGTTTTTTTTTAAAATTTTGCAGACTGAACTTTAAGGATCAAATACAAGTCTCGTTTGTATTCCAGCAAGTTTGGATCTACGTCCTTTGAAACAATTATACAATAGCGCGATCGTTGCTGTCCTTGTTTAATACCGCCGTCTATTAATACTTCTGAGTTCTTCAAGCTCAAGGTGAACACATGTCATGTTCTTATTTGGTCAGATCTGGTCAATATGTTATAATCTTTGACCCTATAAATTGGACCTGTTCTAACTAATAACTTATTACCCTGTTGAGGCTATCACAACTCTATCCACTAATCTCTGAAGTCTTTCCCTGTATTCTGACTTCCACTGACTCACAGTGAAGTTGATAGAGCAAACTACATAACCTATAAAATTCATATTTAATGTTTTAAATTCTCAATTTGTATTGCAATTTCACAAACAGAAATACAAATTGTGAATACTGCAGTTTGAAAATTGCTACAATAAAACTCTTAGTGCACTGTTTAGAGCAAAACTAATGTGTTCAAGAGTATAAATGTTTATGAAATCAATATACAAAAACACGAAAAAGTCTTTAGCAAATTTGCAATGTCCAGATTTCTAAACAAGATATGGTATTAAATAAACTTTTCGCGTACATCCAGCCGCAAAAAAGTCACAAGCCCGAAGAGAGTTTATTTATTAAAACACCGTGAAAAACTTCAATATTACAAAATATGGTATTGTTCGGTAGATAAGATGTAATCCCAATACCTAACTCAAATGAATAAACATAAATCAGAAGACAATTAATAGTAACTCTGCTAAAAAAAAAAAAAAAAAAAAAAAAACCACACAAAAAAAGAGGAATCCAGAATGTAACCTTATGGCGTGTATTTCAACAGGTGGATTAGCCGGTTGATTGGAAGCAAGTAATCATGTAAAGAATAAAAATGGAAACTAGTAAAAGAATTAATTAATTAAATTAAATTAAATACAATTGAGTGTTTGAACCGGTGTCAATTTCCATAAACACAAATATTTCCCATTTCCTTTTCCCACCTCCTTTTGCCCTCTACTAATTTCAATTTTAAATTCTTTTAGATTTTTTGGTAAATTATTTATCATTTCTCTTAATAATTTATTCCAATACCTTACCTACGAAAGAAAATATTCCCACACCCTTCTGTCTGAAAACGAGTTGCAGTTTGTGGTCATGGTCATCTTTTCCCTTCCATGCACCAGTCCTCATTCTTACACCAATATCTTTCCACGCCTCATCACCGATATTCGCATTGTACACTACCATGACTCTCTTCAACCTCCTCCTGTCTTCAAATGAAACCCATTCCAGCTTCATTATCATATCATACGGTAATTTTCAGAGACAAATCTAACAGCCCTTCTTTGCACCCGCTCCATCTCCTGTATTTGATACACAAAATGTCGGTTCTATACTACACCACAGTATTCAAGCAATGGTCTGACCAACGTTTCTTAACCCAATTCCCTTACATTTCTAGTACATTCTCTCATTACTCTCTCCAACAAGTGAAGGATTTTGAAATATTTTCCTTATATCTGTCCAATGTATCCTGCCCAACTGAGTTTGTTAATAAACGTTATACCAAGACAATCACATTTCGAGTCTTCAACAAACAATTCTTATCTTCATCGCATATTGACCTATCCAGCTAGATATCTTTCCAGATCGAAATAGACAATAAACGAAAGACTTTCCGCCTTATTTATCGTTACTAGGCTCACATGAAGTAACTTTTCTTACCTATTTGGCTGCTTTTGATTCTTTCAGTTACCTTAATCTATGATTTGAGATTCCTTGTGAGATAATTGACCGATATGTCATTGGTTGCCACTTCCAAGCGTAAAACTTGCATCCTCTACAAAGTTTTTTTAAAGGGCTCACTTAGAATAAAAAATGTTTTATAATCCAGCGTTTGATATTTACTCACGACACATTCAGAAAAGCACTTTCTCTTACATGAAATTATTTTTGTCGTGATTAATTTGCTCTTCGTACAATCACACGAGAGAAATGTGGGAAATTGATACTTTAATTGTTGAATTGTTAGTTTGATTTTCAAGCTTCAAACAAGTTAAACTGATTTGGATATCTTGATCGGTTCTTTTTATCTCCGATCTTTCCCCACTGAAACTTGTTTCAGAAATAATATTGCACTTTAATTTACTATTCATGAATGGTTTCTGTAAAGAGGCGCCATGTACGATCGTGCCATTACTGCACATTACACATAAAAAGTCAGTCAACACAAAGCCACAAATCACTGTTACCGAACTTCTTTAACCGAAATTCGCAGTTACAGGTTAAAAAAAAAAAAAAAAAAAAAAAAAAAATCAAAACTTCAAATGCAGGAGATTATCTGCAGCAATCGTTCTTCACTGCGTACTACTATTTGTGTGCCAGATATTTAGTAGCTGCGTTGGCTTTAAAAACACAAAGTTATCGTCAGCGATCTTTCACGAATAACCCAGGTTTTTAACACGCTCACCGGATACTAATAAACTTGTCACGAACCGCACTAGATTTTAAAATAAAATAAAACTTTTTTATGGACCTCTCGTAATAATGGCTGATGCGAACGCGTATTTCAAACCGACCGTTTTTGGCTAGCTTGCAGGATGGAACTGCCATAGACTGAACTAAAATACTGAGATACTGTGAATGAATAAATTGTAATAACTAGGGCATTTAGAAATAAGTTGATGGCAGTTGCATGAGTTTAAATGATGTAAGAAATCCCATACATACGAATTTTAATGGTAGCAGAAGACTCGAACCAATAACCTGACCATCATAATAATCTATCTTTGATATAGAACTATTACGCCTCCGTCTTACCATACTCTTGGTCTGATAAACAGCAAATGAATACTTAATATATCAGAAATGTATCTAGCAAATAAAATGTAATGATGGGCAAGAAACAATCTCATAAATTAATAATCATCCTACGTCTTAGCCGGTGTCTACAGTCACTTTACAGGAATTTCACTAAATAATTGGTTTGTTATTTTCTAACACCGAAATATCAAATCTACCGTAAGATACCGTTATAACAGAATATACTTAAACTATATCGTCAATTCTTCGTTTAATATTCTATTTCAATAAAAACTTCCTTAGACCATAACCCGAAAGTTAGTTTGTTACCCCGAAAGAGGCGGACTAGCCATTGTGTCAGAGGTAGGACGGCCAGTTCCTGTCCTCTTGGATCTACAGTTTAACGTGGAATCCGAACCACATATGATCAAAAAATCCTGCCGCCACAGGGATTTGAACCCTGGACCAGACCAGATAACTTTCTGAAAGCAAGCGCCTTAACAACTGAGCTCCCATACCACTCAATCTGTTCTAATACATCTTCGAATAAAATAATTGGTAACAACAGCAACCACAATTCTTATAAGTGATACAGTAGAATGAGGACTTCCAGAGGTGAAACACACAATTTTGCAGCAAAATTAGTGATTTAGTTGTTTAGTGGTTTTTAACATTTGTGGTCCACCCAAGCAGCCCCGGTGCAGCAAAAAATTTGACGTGTACAGGCTGGTTTTTTCCTAGTATTATCTATATGTTTAATATAATTTCTATCAACATGTTCTGATGCTTAAATGATGGCATTCGATCTTGCAGTGAATTTCATTTGGTTCCTACACGAGACACATCTAAGTGCGTGATATGCTACTATTTTTCCTCGGATGACGGGAATATTATTTGTAGTAATTTCATAAGCGACGAGTTATTAGTAATATCTAGCAACTTTCACTACGCCAAAGGTAAATTAGTGCTACAAACCTTGAAATATGTCTGATATGTATAGCACATCAAAAGCTGGGGATTATGAATGCAAGATTTTCCTTCATTTTCTGGAAGCCTGCCATTTGGTAGGTTTAGAAAAGTGTCAGAAAACTGGCACACATCACGGTCTAAAATTAATGAGCTTGCTTGTTTATGGAAAGAAAAATGTTTCGAATTTGAGTTTCTCTAAGCAAAACTTCTATTCATATGCTGAAGCACCCTATTCTACGTCCACAATGGATGCAGGCTTTCCTTGAACACAAGCCTCTATATTTTAAACGGAATACGTTTAAAACCTACAATTGGAATATATCATTTGTTTCGTGACCAAAACCATTTTATAGATAAAGTTTCTATAACATCTATTTTTATAGCATCGAGGTCATAATAGGCTTGTTTTAATATATAAATAAAATTCTAGTGGCTTAAATACGAAACAGCATATTGGATAAACATGTTTATTCAGACAGACTAGAGAAACGTATCTTTTTTTCCCAATTTCTTCATTGGAAAATAAGGATGTCATCGACCATAAAAAGTGTCAAGCCTAGAAATTTTTTGTTGCCAAATCTGTTTCAAGAACGTTATCACTTAGGAATTTGAAATTTATCCAAAATATTGTTTATACTGTGTATCTAAACAACAAATAGTGAAAATACTTATATCTAATATAGTTTAGAGTTGCACTCAAAATTTAAAAAAATATTTACAGATTTATTTACAATATTTTTCACTGCTTTATGGAAATTTTTCTTAATTCAGAGATAATCGTATCCTAAAGTGCCCGCAATAGATTTGATTGGAAATAAGTAATTGCTCAAGCGGACTGACTGAAAATGCGGTGCGGGGACTGCAAAAAAAAAAAAAAAAAATGTTTGTGCTAATATATGGCCATATATTTTAAAATCGTTAGGATATCGAATCAAAAATTCCCGAAAGTCAATTAATTTCTTGCCTGGTTTACTTTTTTTCTGGGAATCTCACTATAAACAAGTGAATCCGTCAGCTGGTCTAATCGCATAGCTTCTAATTTACGTTAAAAGGTTATTTATTCTTTCTGTAGTCACCGCAAACGTGTTGGAAGATCTACTCAAATACACATAAGGTTGCTTGTCGAAGATGTTAAATGAAGAAAAGGTATATAGTAACCGGAATTAAATTTCCTGATTTAGTCGCAAGAGTTAATTTACTGCACAAATAAGTTTATTATTATTATTGCAGCTATATCGATCCTTTTTTCAGGATGTAGCCTCTTTAAGCCTGATGAGCTATATATTAGAACTTAATTCTACATAGTTTTGCTGTAGTTCTTTCCAGGCCGATCGATCCTGAGCCACCCTCTTCCAGTTCACGCCTGTAACTCGACGTATATCCTTATCCCAGCGATCCGGGGGTCTTCCTCTTGCTCTTTTCAGGTTTCTCGGTATCCAATCCAGCACTATCGTAGTCCATCTTTCATCTCTTTTGCGAGCAACATGACCGGCCCATTGCCATTTTTGGGTCATGACTCTTTTTAAGATGTCTGTTACTTTAGTTATTGAACGGATGTGTACGGCCCTTTTCCTGTCTTTTCTTGTAAACCCTAGCATTGCTCTTTCCATACTTCACTGGGCAGTTCTCAGTTTTTGCTTCGTGTGACTATTTAGGGTCCAAGACTGGCAGGCATATGTGAGAACCGGTAATACACATTGTTCAAATACCTGTTTCTTAAGATGTACTGGCATGTTCGATTTAAAAACTATGGAATTTCTTCCGTATGCTCTCCAGCCCAGCTTTATCCGTCTGTAGATCTCAGGCTTTGAGTCACCATTCATATTGATCAGTTGGCCAAGATAGATGTACTGATCTACGGACTCAATACTAGAATCTTTCATGTCTGCCTTTTCTTTATATTTTTCTGCCCATTTCTTTTGCATGATTTTGCTTTTTGATATATTTATTTTAAGGTCCACTTCACTGCACGCTGCCTCTAGTTCCTTTATCAGTTCTTTGAGCTCTTCCAGACTGTTTGAGAGTAAAACTATATCATTAGCGAATCTTAAGTTGTTGATACTTTTTCCATTTATTATAAGTTTATTAATATGATTTAAATCTAATTATGCAGAATATCCTGTATTATAAAAATATTTTGATATTCTGTAAAAACTTCTCTCTGACGTCAATTCCGCGTACTTGGCCATCGCATTCCGCTTAGCATACTGAAGCATGTTTGCTCCTGCGAGTAATTCCACGTGCCATTGCTTGGCCTGCAGATACCCCTCCTATTCCCGAAGCATGCCGTGGGATGTAACTCAGCCGGAGTACCAGATTCCACGTAGACTACACGATTAGGGTACCTTAAAGCTGCTAATTTAGTTAACCGTAACGTAGCGCCGTTTACTCTATCGGATTCTCGACACATTTCTGAATAAGATGTTTCTTACCCTCGCTAAGTATTTGGGTGCACGGGAGTGCACCTGCGAGTCAACGGCACCACTGCCAACCCCTTTCTCGCAGCGATTCGGTCTATTCCTCTGCCTCTATTTCTTCGATCATATTGATGATATATGTCTGAAATTTCCATTATACGTAATAGATATCAGCAATCTTCGCAAACACACTAAATTTTATTTCGTTACTGGTCTCTGTTCGGATGTTATTCCCACGCATATATCACAGTTTTTTCCACTCACTGATGATCATCAAAACTTGTGACATTACAGTAGCAGGCGACCTCCTATTAAAGTGTATCTGTGTGTATGTATCGATAGTCGACTGATCGAAAGGTACATCGTTGTACGACAGTCGCGTTCTGGTACTCGATGAACTAACGCGGGAGTTTTGTGATAGTGGCTCTGTGTTGAAGTGGTTTGCTATGAAGATTTCCCGGGTCCATTTGGATACGTAATTCGCGTTTCCACGTCGGGAAAGAAATTTTGACTTTCGCGTCCGCAAATTCAGTCACGTTTTTTAACTCGCAGAAGTAACGCGGGAATTTTTTTATGTTGGCTCTGTGTTTAAGTGGTGTGCTATGAAGATTTTCCGGGTCCATTTGGATACGTAATTCGCGCTTTGGCATCGGAAGACAAATATTGGTTTTCGCGTCTGCAACGTCAGACAAGCCAGGTGATATAAAACTGTATAAATACGTCCTTGGAGAGTATTTAATGTGTGATAGTGGATTGGTGATTGTTCAGAAGACAGTAACTGTACTACTGACTGAACATACTTTCTCTAAATTAAACTTCTCACTCGGACAAATACTATTTAATTTCGGTTGGTGGTCGGCGTATTAATGTTCAATAAAAACTGTTAGAATAAAAGTGTAAATCAACATACGTTAACTGTGTGTGTTTTATATTGCAATACCCTGTGAAATTGTGGATACTTAAACTTTACAGAGGGTTAACATCCAACGTGGCGACCGCATTAATATATAATAATTTACGAAGTCTCGATACATCCATTATGTTGGTCAAAATACAGCATCACCTTCATCACTATCAATTTATCTCCTGTAAAACAGTAGTTTTACAAACTCTTAAGTACTTTCCGTGGTCGTACAAACATGAAATTTGGTACACAGATAAAATTTTACCTCCATATTATAAAAAAAAATCTAAAACTTGTAAATTTCCCTATATCTACCGCTTATCTACCCCTAACCTGAAATCGCTTTCTACCCTAACAAATTCATATACCTCGGATTTTCATTGTAAACGGAGCTTACTATGTTTAGCTGATGTGTTAAATTTTACTTCCTTGCTCTACTTACTTTGGAAGTTAGTTAAATTCAAAAAAAAAAAAAAAAAATCGGCCCCGAGATCAAAATTCCATTGTACTTCCAGTAGTCCTAGTAACAAGTAATTTGCTACACATATCTGGTTTCATTCTTAAATTATAAGAAAAGTTTAATATTGGTGTTTTTCCCTTACTTTTTTAATTACATTTCCAAACATGAAAAATTATGGCACATATTTGAAGGGTAATCGTTTTACTCTGGATGAATCTACATGCCTGAGATGCGCACCCACTGTTTTCAAAGAATGAGGCATTGTTGGTAACGTATTTTGACGTCTTAATTCTGAAATGTTCTTATTCACCGATTTTGAAATGGATTCATTACATTTGAGCGACGATTCAGAATAAATGATCAGCTTACAAAAAGAAATGGGATCCCGGCAAAAACAATTCTTGTAAAAATAGGCCAAGTCCCGCGCTTGTGTATTGATAAAAAGTTATGAGATCTTGTTCTGAGCCAAGTCTACACTTTACAATGTGTATTCACATCACTTTCTGAAACAGTATGGCTTCTCTCGGTGTTATAGAGCGTTTGTTTAGAATATTTAGCCATTATACATGTCATAATTTTTATGAAATGGAGGCATAATACATAATATTTATTTTAAGACTTGTCAAACTTGAAACGTATTTGGGAAATCATGGTTTTTATGAATTTGTAAGATTGATTAAGCACACATTTAAGATATTTATATACGTTTACTAAAATATGGCATACATAATTGCGAAGTCATCAGAATTTTTTTTTATTCTAAATAAACGGTCTATAACACCGGGAGAAGCAATTCTATTTCAGAATACGTACTTAACGTAGATTAAAGTATAGACTTGGCTCAGAACAAGATCTTATAAACTTTTATCACTACACAAACGCGAGACTTGGTCTATTTTCACAAGAATTGCTTTAATTTGATTCTGTCTTTCCCCACTTAAACGAAAATATTGATTTCACCAGAAATGAGTTTACTTTTTTTCACGAAACTTATTTTCACGAAACGATTGTCTTCTACTAACTTTAGACTATGAATGTGTCAGGATTTGTGACCAATTGAGATTGGTGCAGCGATTAAGAAGTTGTTCCACCAACTTTATATTTATCAAAGAATTATATGCAAGCGGAATGTTTTTCATTGTTGTTTTTACACTGCTAGGATCATAATCTTAAACCCCATAACATCTCATCCTCATTGTTTACATTCTCTAGTGCGACATTGTAACGGTACAATGGTATCTCTGAAATATCGATATTGACACAGTAGTGCAGGATTACGGGAGAAAGAAAAGAGTCCGGTGCTGTGATAAAGCAAGCCCGTGAACAGTGACAAAATGAACTCAAGCTTCGTGAAATATTAAGTGTTTTGCCGAAGGATACAAACAAATCATACCACCACCCCCGTAATAATAAGTAATATTAAACAACTTTTTTTAAGTCATTACAACATATATATACCAACAGTATTAGATTATTAGTAAAATTTGTGACCTATCAAGAAGTTTAGTAATTTCTATTATTTTAGTTTTAATCAGTATTTTAACTGCATACCTATGACATTCTTAATAGAATCAGAAGAAAATAGAGCTTATGTAACAATTAGCAGACAGTTCTTAAAAAGTAAAATAATATTTCTAAAGAAATTTCTTTCAGTTTCTGCTTAGACATTTAACTAGTGTTTGATATTTATTTCTTTTATTGACACTGCTACCAGGCTTTAGAATAGTGGCGTTCCGTTTGTACTTACATAATCAAATACATTTTGTTTAAAAAGGAATGCGAGCGCGTAGCTTTAAATAGATACCTATGGCTAAAATAAAGAATTACCGAATATATGCTGATGTTTGTTTTAGGTGGATGGGTCAAATGTTACAAACACATGTCAACATGTTTGTACGTTTTGGTTTTAATGCGTAACTTTATGTTAAGTTAGAAGTATATACACTGATGAATCATTGAAAGGTTAAAATAAAGTAACGTTTTTGCTGATATGTATATAAAAATAGCAAGAAATTTCGAAATAAATTAATTTTTACTGATCAGAACGAAATATCTAAACTAAATATGATTTGTTATCTAGATAAGTGTTCATAATTATTCATTATTGTTTTTCACAAACTATAGTCATATTGTAAGTGAAATTATGATGAAAAGGCAATATATAAAAAATGTGACAGAAATACAATACCTTTATACTAGCGATCTATGATTCGTAATAAAATAGGGATTAAATGTTTTTTTTTTTTTTTGCTAACTACACATATGAAAACAGGAGTATCGCATTTTGTGCAACGCACAAAAACTTTCACGAATTCTGGGCTTGTAATATGGCACAAGTAATTTAATCTTTCGTAATTTCTCCTGGAGAAATTCTGATGCCCCTCCGCCTGTGTAGTATGCTCGCCCGCCGCACATTATGCTGTGGTGAACGCTGCTCGAAAGGGTGTTGCAGCCGGATATTACCCGTCCATCAGCAAGCAGCATCGTTCTCTCAACTCTGTCAGCCAGGGCAACGAGTGGCGTTGAGCCATACTATCTTGACAAGCGTTAACCTACATGTACACATATCTATTCCACCATCGTGCGATTGTAACTAGATGAAAGTGACACTGAAATTTTCCAGCAAAGTGAACAAAACGAAGAATTCTCACGAATAGCATTTCGATAGAATTTAGTGTATGCAATCCACCTTGCCCAATAAGGGTGACTCCAACGTCTTGTTACGTAATATACTATTTTAGCATTAGGAGCTCCGCATAAACTATGGCTACTAGTCAGAGGGCAGAAAAATAGTGAAATGTTCAGTTGCTTCTTGAAAACTGTCCCAGTTCAAGTCAACTGCGAACTGACCCTTTTTATCTTCTTGCATTAATACGCCCGTCGTAAACTAATGGCTTTATTAACCTAATTGGTCTCCACATTAAACAAAGGTACGGCGTGTTTTGGCTCTATAACTATCTATAAAACCCGCAAGCCGACAGTTCGTTGAATTATTATAATTACTACAGTGTCTGAAAACAAACCCACGACTCAATCGGAAGGTGTTATTATTAAATCAGTAAAGAAAATACACTTTTCTGATCACACACGTTCAATTTAATCCATCCTTCAATCAATCACGGCGTTACACATCTGTTTTTTTTTTTTTTTACATTACTCTGATAAATTATTATTGCTTGTACGGTCCAACAATAACATGCCTCGCTCGCTCGGCGAGCGACCTTCACCATGCGAACACAACTGGTCGACTGCACCGGACCAAAGATATTCTATATACATTCGTACAGACTAAATTATTGCCACCCCGATCACTAAAAAACACAAATCTCTGTGGAAACCCACAATATGTCTGATTACAAACATTTACACCACAGTTTACAATTAAGGCAACAATCAAAAAACACCTCGAAAACATCAGAAATTTAAAACACGAATCAAGGTCGGGCCACACTAGACCGCAACGCAACCGGGGCGCACCGCACCGTCACTCGGCCGTGTGACGGCTCGCCCCCCTCGCGTCCACACTGGTCCGTAGCACGGCCGTGTGATGGACAGGTTCCTACTCGGTCTCCTTTAACGTATACACTTGACTGTTTCACGGAATTAATACTAAAAAATTACCTTAAAAGTGATTTCGGTATCGTAGCTGCGGCTACCACCCGTACTTTATAATAGAGTACTGTACTTTATAATCTACGAAGGTAATAAATTACGTTAAAATACTTTTTTTGTGTGTCTCCTGTTATCTCCTAATTGTTTGATCTCTTATGCACAAAAATAGTATTCTAAAACTGTTTTAACAAAATGGTCGTCACACTGTATTGAAAGATTTTCGTGTAATTCTATATAATCACGATTAAATGTCAAGCGTCACTCACTTCACATTTAACGTGTTTGTTTTGGTTGAGGTTCCTTTTCGAGTCACTCAATATTTTTTTTTTAACAAAAAAACAATAAGATTATTATACATTTTTATTTTAATGCAGACCGCAAAGATTCCGTAAAGTAATAATAATTTCATGTGATCTAAAAACTCCAGTCGCGGAGTTACTTATCGGCTGCGCAGTACACCTCTATCGTTGTCACCTAATTTGAAAAGGAAAAGTACAGATTAACGTGAAATTCGTAACACGGAGCGTCCTAGCATTTTATTAACAAATCAAAGCTTTTCCAGAGGTGAATTTCAATTTTACGATCCATAAAAATTACAGCTGAGACAGGGATTTGAACCAGGGACTTTCATTTCCCCAATTGTACGCCGTAACCTTCTGAGACAAGAGACAAATCTGGTTATAATCAAAAATTATTATTCAAACATAATAAAATAAACGTACTTATAATTTATTTTTGCCATGCCAAAACACAAATGTACTTTATTATATGATTAAATACATAATTTCCATTACTTCTAGATTCATATTCTTGCGGCGAGTGATGTGGGTATGGAAGATCCCCGGTTCAAAATCCGGATCTCGGATGCAATTTTTACAGTCCTTAAAATCGACTTTCACCACTGGCAAAGATTTGATTTGTTAATGCGAACATGCAAGGGCTCTAACTACATTTTACGAATATCTGTTGAACCTGAAGTGAGGCTGAAAAAAAAAAAAAAAAAAAAAAAAAAGACACACTTCTAAAGCAAATCAGTAACGTTTAAACAATATTTAGTCGTAAAGGACCGGAAATTTCCGAACTCTTTCTATACAGTTCTCCATATCGACCAGCCCGACAGCAGACCGACACCGGACCGCACCGTCAAAATATAAACCAAATTTATCCGGGCCAACACACGGCCGTGTGTCGGCCGACACGCGGTGTCGTTTCATCTCACTTCAATCGAGTGAGCGACAACAATAAGAAAAGTGACGGTGCGGTGCACCCCGGTTGCGTTCCGGTCTAGTGTGGCCCGACCTTCATCATGAAGAAGCAAGCTGGTACTTCATGGGGAGTTGATGTGGACACACTACGAACAACTACTCCCGCAGTGGTTTACCCTGTTGCTGAGTACTGTGCTCCAGTGTGGCAACGTAGTGCTCATACTAGAAAAATCTACGTCCACCATAATGAGTGAGTGAGAGTAATAACTGGAAACCTAAAATCCACCCCAGTCCCCTGGTTACACCTAAGCAGCAAAATACCAACTCCAGAGATAAGACGCCAAGAAGCAACGGCACGTGAGTGGATAAAACTACACCATCCTGATCATCCACGGGATGTCCCAATCCACGAGGTTCTAAATGACTTACCCCCACTCGTCTTAAATCCAGAAATCCGGTATGGCAAGATGTATTTGACTTTGATATACGGAAAAATGGCTACATAGCTGGATCTCCGCAACTGTAAAACATCCACATATTACAGATCCCACAACTGGAATTCCAGGATTCCATCTAAATAGAGACCAGTGGGTCAAACTAAATTGCCTAAGAACAGGCCATGCGAAATGCAACGCCATGTTGTATTAAGGTGGATCTTCAGGATTGTCCTGCATGTGACTGCGGTACTCCTTCCCAGAGTGTGGAGCATATTATCAGGGAATGCCCTCTACGGAAGTATGATGGACCATTTGAAGATGTTTTTGGAGCTACAAGTTCTGTCATAGAATGGCTGGAAGAACTGGATATCAACTTGTGAACGCTACCAACTTCTTGTCATTGTATATATTTATATGTATTGTTGTAGTTGCTTAGCCATACGACAAAAAATAAATAATAAAATATAAATGAATGTAATTTTTCTCGGCGTTGTTTCCGAGAAACGTTTATAAATAATAAAATAGCCATACCGAAAAATAATAAAACTAATGGGAGTAATAACAGATACCATACTCCACAATGACTGTCACACAAATGCTCTAGACTTTTAGTTTGATAAAATAAACTCAAAAATACTAAAATCTAATTAAAATATTGTGAAGGTTTCATAAATACTGTGAGATATTAGACGAGAATCTCCACCAACAAAAAAATTAAAAAACTGTAGTTTTCTCTCTTATTATTTTACTCGTTTAAAGCGTTACAAGTAGGATCATAGGTGCCACCAGCAATACTGTTAGGAACTCCTATTGTCCAAAATCGTCCTTTTGCTTCCTTTGGTGAGATAAATATTACAGAATGTGGGCGCTCAGAAAGCTTAAGCTACGTATCGCAAACTCCTCTCAACGACTGGTAAAGAAGCAGATAATCATATTTGCTGGCACAAGGCATTCCAGATTTTTACGATACGGAAGAACTAGTTCATTGATATATGAAACGCATTTTGTCAAGAAAATACCAGTGCAACTTTCTCATTGAGTATGCATGAATATAATAAAACCTCTTCAGTTCATACAAAACATTAAACAACAATAAGTCTGAATTAAACCATTTGTTGTTAGAACACAAATAATTCTTTATTTCCAGTAAGTAAATTGGTGATTTATTTTGACAATTGCAACGAATTATGAAGTAATTCAAATAATGAGCTGTTATTTGGCCATTACATTGTATCTCAGTCGGTCCCCAAAACTTGCGTCGGCTGATATTCATGGAAATTGTTTAGAATCGTCAACGTGAAGTAGGAACAGAAAATTGTATGGATGGAAACGGCAGTGAACCTGTCACAGACAAATAAAGAATGTTACTTTCTCCTCCTTTTATTCCAACCATTTACTAAACATACTTTACAATCAACTAGATTTGCGCTATATGCTTTATACAGTCCACAAAAAACTCTTTCATTCACATTCAGTTCAGTATTTGCCATATCTCTCTCTGTGTTGCCAAAATGAATTGTATATCGATATATTATGAAAAATCTAACATCCTAAGCTTCCATCAAGTCTCTACACAAAATACACGTCCTTAAGTTTCTTCACTAAGACAGAACGGATTATAC
Source organism: Vandiemenella viatica (assembly GCA_031002005.1). Classification (NCBI taxonomy): domain Eukaryota; kingdom Metazoa; phylum Arthropoda; class Insecta; order Orthoptera; family Morabidae; genus Vandiemenella; species Vandiemenella viatica. Next base: position 101,084,735 of record JARYHS010012519.1, on the reverse strand, counting down.
ACACAAATGGCTACCACTGTTCCCACCAGCCAGTTTATGCTTGTTCCTTCACTGCTGTCCCACAGAACGAAGACATAATAACAGTTCCGCGTTTACACCAGGCCTGCCAAAACTTGAAAGCGCAATACACTTAGACAAACGAAGATTTCAAATGGGAGCAGATAATTTTCTGAATGCATGCGAAAGGAAATAATACCAAACTAATATTTAAATATCAAAAATATTATGCAGCTTGCAGACAGCAGGTAGTTGATGAGTGTGGCATAGAGTGGCATAGAGTTTCTAAGCTCTATAATTAAATTCCGACTCCAAATGGAGGAGAATTCTCAGAAGAAATCGGACATGATAAAAAAATCTCGACACATTTTTTATATATCACAGGGGATAAGAAATTCAAATTTCATACGTAAGTTTGTTATATAAGATTTTCTAATAAATATTGAATTAATTAAATCAGATACATTTAAGGAATGACGTTACTTTTCTTTAAATTTCATTAGGGAGAATTTATATATTACAGACTTTCAATTTCATTAAGTCCTTGCAAATGATCATCAACGAGTTTAATTTTCAGTTTTCATTTCATAACGTGATGATACATTTGGGGAGTTACCCTCCATAACGCCATTTTTCATTCTCTCATCTATATGTATAAAGATGAATGTATGTATGTTTGTTGGTTTGTTTGTTCTTCATACAAATCCACAGTTTTCATCCGATCTCGATGAAACCTTGCACATTTATCATTTGAAACAAGGAGAAAAATACTGTCTCCATTTGGTTGAAAAATTATCTGTATAAATAATACATGTTGTCTCATAATTTCGAAAAATTACTGAACGGCGATAGACAGACAAGTTGGATATGGAGGTCTCTGTTTTTCCGTGTAGCGGTCATGTATCTCAGTGGTTAAAGCAATCGCTTACTAATGTTTGGGTCGTGGTCTCCGGTTCAAATCTCCGTGGAGGCTAAGATTTTAAAAAATTGTTTTTGACCTTAAGAGTCACGCCTGGGTCGTCGGTTATTCGGATTGAATGTTAAATTGTAGATATCACAAATTTAGGGGTACATGAAAGGAGCCTCCTCGAAGATTGCAATGTTAAGCGACCAAGCGAAGAATAGCAATCAGGCGTACCCTGGGCAACGTCAGAGAATGAATCGAAATGTCCTGACGGCTAATCCTTTCACACCAGAAACATTACTATTTGATGACTGTAATTGTGTAACTGTATGTTTCTGATACGAAATAATAATAATAAGGGGTTCAATGCGAGTCAAATCGTAGGTAGTCTTGTAATGCTGTAGGTGAACACTTTTTCACGTTATATTGATCCCTCAAGGATGATTCGCAATCAGTGTGTGTGTGTGTGTGTGACATACAGGAATAATACTATAAATGCGGAAGTAAGTCTCTGTCTTTTGTTACGTTTTGACAACTAAATTCCTATTCAGATATTGACGGAATTTGACAAGAAAATCTGTAGGGAGGGAAAAGGACATTTTTTTCGGTATGACTAACAATTTTAGTCACCAAATTTTGAGAACTTATCAAATGGTGACAGAGTGACGGATGTGTGTGTTAGTCTGTAATGTTACGTCACTTGCTCAAGCTATGCTTCTCGCGCAATTATGTTAGTGAATAATTTGTTAGTAAATTTAGTTTAGAGAAAAAACGTATTATTTAGCATAGATGTGGATTTTTTCTTTACATTTACTTTGTGTCTGGTTAAATGTTTCTGGCACCAGTTTATTTTACCTTCTTTTCTGACATGCCTTGCGGGCGTAAACTGGCCTAAGTTGTAGCGCTAGCAGAGCACGAGCAGCTAAAGTTATTAGAACCCAAGAATCGGATGGTCATGCTGAAGAAAGAAGAAAATACCAAACACAAATAAAGCTTCCCTTAGTTAACACTTCCCCCCCCCCCCCAAACGCCCCCCACATCCCCACACATTCTTTTTTT
>JARYHS010012519.1:100988291-101081775 GCA_031002005.1 Vandiemenella viatica | reverse complement strand
AAAATATCTGAGGGCGTACCTGTACAAGAAAATGTGGTTCAGATGTGAAGAAAGAACGAGCACTACGTCCTAGCAGATAACCAAATGTGGCCTATACGACTTTCATCCAGTCCAGTCACAGACATAAACGACTGACCAATTCAAAGAGCGGTTTAAACAATTCATACCACCGTAAGCAGTATTCCTGCAAAGGAGAAAACATTACTTTTTGGTAGATAGTGTATATCATGCGAACACTTGTTTTCTGTGCAACGGCATACTAAACTCTAGTTCCAATTAAGCAGTTTCTGACGTTATGGTAGTTTATTTATGGATTTATTTGAACGTTTTTGGGCCATATTAGGTTGTTTTAGAGTTTGGTGTAATTATTTGAGAAGCTCGAAGGGAAAAAAGTTGCCCACCGATGCTTAGTGGATGAACGGCTCCTTTTAGAGTCATCGGCTAGGTTGTATCATATAACAAAGTATGAGATGTCTATAAATAGGAATGAACTTCTAGGAGGGCAACTTTCCATCGCAGAATATGAGGGGACACGTATGTATCACTCCAAGGAGAGGAGTAAAGAACCTTGCAGATCTGAAATCTGATCAACGTTTATTGGGGAGGCGGTGAAATTGGGCCAGTGGTGTATAAAGCGTCGTAATTATCTGAGAAGGTTTAGTAAGGGCTCGGAATATATTGTCTGCAGTCCCAATAGATTAACATCAGAATTTTTTTTTTTAAAAAAGGCGACTACAGTTTAAACTGTTGTGTAGGGCTATTTAAAACTCCCGTAGGTACTATTCAGCATGAATCAACTCCAACACAAAAAAATATATGCACTGGCAGCATAACACCACCGGATATAAGACGGAGAGTGGCCAAAGAGGAGGAGAAGCTCAAACAAGAGACTGACCCAAAGCACTGAATGCACAATCAAATTATGGCCCCACCACGCCTCCGCTCACGGAGAAGTTTCTTAAAAAGATGTAGGGAACTAGACAAAATTCCAGAAGAAAGAAGACTATCCTTATGGGAGGAGGTGCTTCCCAAACCTTCAAGCTTTAGGGCCCAAGAAGAACTGGCCTCCGGGTGGAACCTGCCGTACGTGAAATGGAAGACTTAGAACAGGAGTATCAAGGTGCATGAGCAACATATATACACGGATGACGACAAGTGTGACTGCGGCTACATTCAGACACCAGAACATCTCCTCCAGTGCAGAGACATGGGTTTCACGTGCCTAGATGAAGCCCTGTTCTTAACCAATGATAAAGCGATGCAAGCAGCTAGTTTTGGGGAAAACACAGTCTGAAACAGTCCGGACACGGTAAGTAAGTAAGTATATTATATTTGTGTAAGTTAGTGAAATAGATTTGCATGCAGGAGTCTTGTTTCAGTTAAGGGTGAAGTGTCTAGTTGTGCAATAGGCTGACGTGGTTTTGAGACTATAGGAAGAGGAACTGGAATAAATGTAAAAAATTTTGAAAGGAACAAGTTTGAATTGAAAACACTTCCGTAACTTACAGCAAATAATTTTTTGGACCATTCTTTTGAGAATAGTAATATATATAAAATTTCGTATGTGGTGTTACGTTTATGGAACTTAGTGGCCGCGGGAATCATCTGATAACTTATATCGATCGCTAGCTTGTTTGAAGAGAAATTAAGTCTCAGAATATTATAATCATATTTATTTTTGTGTTGGTACTTGAGAAATAGAAACCTTTCGTTTTTATGTGATGATAATTTGAATCGCGGGTGCTGAAGTTCTTCCTGAAATTAGGTTGCATCGCAGCAGCCAATCGTATTTAAGATTAGCTGCTCCCTCGAATACATCACTATCTGCAAGCATTTAAAGGCGTCTTGCAGATTTGAGGGCGTCAACTATTGCAATTTTTGTAGTAGTATTAGTCTCACAAGTTCTCGAGCTGCAGTAAAAAAGAACGCTGTAATGGTTACGCAACTCTTCTCGATATTACCACCGCCTTGCAAGTACAGGTATAAAAGCGCTCATTGTATCCACGTCAGAGCCATCCTACTGTTTGATGTTTGCGCACTCAGTTGTTTTCAGTTGCGTACGAGTGGTAGCGCGGACCAGTGGCACAGTGGCCCGGTGACGTCGTCGCCTGCGGCCGGGGGTGGTAATCAGGCTACTCCTGGAGGTCTGCGGGTGGCGGCGGGCGACCGCCCAGGAAATTGCTCCCTAGCACTGCCGGCCTCTAGGGGCGTGTGTTCGCCGCGGTGCCTGCGAGATTACGGCGCCGTCGCCAAACACCCGACACAACCTCACCACAGGCTACAAATTGGGCCACACCGCTCCCAAAGGACCAGACCTTCATATTGGATACCTCTACGGGACCGCGCCGCTGCGAATGTATTGTCTGTCGCTCAAGCGTCGTTTGCCTTGCGATTACATTGAACGTCGTCCTGCTGTGTCTCTGTTATCAGATCGCCTCTTCAGACTTATAGAAGCGAACCAATCGCAGCTTAGCCCGAGCAATACTGGAACTAATTAAGGAAACTGTTTGAATTCCTCAATCAAGAGTGGAAGTAATAGATTTTTTTATCGTTTGATTGCTTTTTCTGCCACCTAGTGTCAGACTTTAATGGCTCATGGGTACTATCGCTGACATGGTCATCTAAACATTTTAATCTTATATATAAAATTCTCGTGTCACAATTTTCGTTCCCATACTCCTCCGAAACGGCTTGACCGATTCTCATGAAATTTTGTGAGCATATTGAGTAGGTCTGAGAATCGGCCAACATCTATTTCTCATCCCCCTAAATGTTAAAGGTAGTCCACCCCTAATTTTTTTTATTTTTTAGACAAAATTTTTATTTTTTATTTTTTTATGATACAACATACAAAAATACATACAATCCTAAATTTTCACCCTTCTACGATCAACCCTTATTTTTTAATAGCCATTTTAGTAATTCTTTTTGGATGCACCGGGTGGAACTGGCAAAACATTCATTATTTCGCTAATTCTTGCTGAAATACGATCAAATAATGGCATCGCATTGGCCGTTGCATCATCGGGCATTGCAGCAACTTTATTGGATGGAGGCAGAACAGCTCATTCAGTATTTAAGCTGCCACTAAATATTCAGAATAACCCCGACGCAGTATGCAACATTAAGAAACAATCGTCCATGGCCACCGTGCTGAAACGGTGTAAAATTATCATCTGGGATGAATGTACTATGGCACACAAACATTCGCTTGAGGCGTTGAAAAGGACATTGAAAGATATTAAAAACAACGACAAACTATTTGGCGGAACTCTGTTGGTCCTTTCAGGTGATTTCAGACAAACACTTCCAGTCATTCCCCGTTCACCATACGCTGATGAGATCAACGCTTGCTTAAAGTCATCTCCATTGTGGCGTAATGTTGAAAAATTACAGCTAAAAGTAAATATGCGCGTTCAAATGCTTCAAGATCCATCCGCTGAAACATTTTCAAAACAACTCTTATATATCGGTGATGGAAAAGTTGCTATAGATGAAACTGGATACGTAAAATTACCGACCGATTTCTGCACAATCGCTGATTCGCAAGATACTCTCATTGAACAAATATTTCCCGATGTACACACACAGTACATAAATCATGAGTGGCTTGCAGAAAGAGCAATTTTAGCGGCAAAAAATGTAGACGTTTTGTTATTTTTATATTCCCTCATCGTTCACAGCGCTACATGCCTATTTCACGCATATACCACATTCTTACATACATACAATATACACATTCTTACATACATACATACTTACAATAAGTAAGCTATTTTTTGTCTACACTAGAAATTACTTGAAAGTTATTTATATGGCAAAACAACGTTTGCCGGGTCAGCTAGTAATAGTATAAATGAGAAAGTTTGTATGGATGGGTTTTTGAATGTTTGGATTATTTGTCTTAGTCACGTCTTAATTGCTCAACAGATATAAACGAAATTTGGCACTGAGTTAGTATATAACCTGGTTTGTAACGTAGGATAGTTCTAATCTCTCAGAAATAGTATAGTTCCTTCGGGAATTGCCATTATCAATGCGCCTTTCTCCAACACCAAAGAGTCTTCTGCTTCGTAGACGGCACTGTCACTATTACTTTTTGTTCAACCTTAAAATTTTATAAAACGAAGGGTACATAGTTTCTGGCAATTTTCACATAGACATACATAAATGCGAAACTGTAACTCTGACTCTCTGTATGTTTTTTTACGTTTTTACGGGAAAACAGCTTAACCGATCTCCATGAAATTTGACAAGGAATTAGCCGTCATCGGAATGGAGGTAGAGGATAGTTTCCTGAAGGAAAAAAAGTAAAAATAGAAAAGACATAATCTTTATTGTGCATATCTGATCTCGTAACGAATTTTATATTCCTAGAGAGAGCGTCGAGTCGTTCTTTGCAGTAACGCATCCTCCTACAAAAAAAATCTTGAATATAAAAAGATAGAACCGAAGTTGTTTTTATTGCGCTACCTCTCACTTTGGTTGGTACGTTTTTTGGGTGAATTCTCCGCAGTAACTGTTCCTTAAAATTCCCCCAAAATCGTCTTGTCTGCAACTTCATACAAAATATCTCTTCTTTTTTGCATATGCTTTACTTCTCGTAGAGGTCTTTGGAGGTCGGAAAGGACTCGGGGGCAAGGAATGGGTAAGGATCCGGCATTTCCTTTTAAAGGCACCATCCCAGAATCCACTTGGAGTGATTTGGGGAAACCATGGAAAACCCAAGTCTGGACGGCCGGACGGGGATTCTAACCTGCATCAGGCCGAATGCGGAGCCAGATCGTTACTACTCACCCACCACGTGCGGTGAATATTTCTTCTGAAAGACAGTTCAATTGTTGGTGACTTTTGAACGATATTCATGTGTACCCAACTCGAGCAATTAACCTAAGTACCGTACTTTATTCCTCCTCACTTGGAACTTCACTCAACTCTCCTAGATATAGAAAACAAGCGTGATGGGTAAGCTGTTAAAGCTCTGGCCTCGCATTCGGGAGGACGCCGGTTCGAATCCCCGTCCGGGCATCCAGATTTGGGTTTTCCATGGTTATCCCAAATCATCCCAGGCGAATGCCGGATGCTTCCTTCAAAAGGCCATGGCCTAATTCCTTCCCGTTCCTTGTCCCCAATGCTATGCCACCTCTAATGACCTCGATGACGACGAGGCGTAAAGCCATATTAAAAAAAAATGGATGTCGAATCCAGAATTTTTATCACAGTACATTGCTGCAGTGCGCTTCTTGTTGTAATGTGAAACGATAACCGTCATAAATGTTTGAAACATCAGTTTAAAAGATACGAATACTTAATACAATTCAGAAATACTTTGTTCAGTATAAATTTTATATCTTCCTACTTGCTAAAAATACACTACAAGTAAAGGCCGGTGGGAGGAGATATATGTTTGACAATATATTCGGCCAATCATGCATCTATAATGAATTCAATGACCTTGACAACTATAGTAATGAATTTGTGTACTAAAATCGGACAACTATGCAAGGAACCAAGTAACATGATGCACTGAATTTCAGAGCTAACACTTTAAATGAGGCTTTTAAACGACACCTGTACTTGAGGGATATAGTTAAAATAAGTACTACACATAAATTGTCTTGAAACTTGAATGCAATGGACGGACAAAAACAGAACTACTTAAAGTGTTAGTGAAAGGATTTAGATTCTTCTACCTAGTGAGGCGCCTGGTTACGGAAAAAGGAAGTTTTTTAAAAGACTAGTATAAAAAACGTCTTTAAAAGAAAGTATCAGGCATGTCTCCTGCAAACCATGACTTGCACCTTAGAGAGCAGTGTAACAAAAAGAATAAAAAAATAAATGTGTCAATTACAATTCCTTGAAATGAAGTTTCTGAACTAAGACGTTATATAAAGAGCAGATACAAATTCAGAAGTGTACATGTAAGAAGAGAGATGAAGGTACATGGAAGAAATACTGAGAAATCTGCAAGATCGAATACCGGGACTATATCTGGAAAGTTGCATACAGGGGAGGAGGGGGGGGGGGCAGTTGGACGTCTTAAAAGGAATAGGATGGACCAGAGTAAGTACAATTTACGGTAAAAAGGAGAGGAACTGCAAGATGCAGATAAAGAAGAAACTCGTGAAAGCGAAGCAAATAGAGTCACATGTCTGTACGAAATAAAACCTTATAGAAGAAATTGATATAGGCCTTTGCCAAACAAAGAGATTCCGTAGCATATAACAAGGAGAAGGAAGAAGAAATACATAACTGTTGTCATATTTATTTATTTCACTAATAATACTAATTCAGATAAATTCACGTATACTGCAAATTCACTATAGTACGGCCATCGATAATTCTCCTCCTCATCGTTGCTAAAAAAAAATATATTCTAAACATGCATCAAGACTAAAAAATGCATTTCCACAATGAGAGACTAAACTGTTTGTCACATTAATGATAAACATTCAACAAACCGTGATTATAAATGATTTATTTACGTCACTTTTTGAGGTTTTAACTTTTTTCACAGTGTACTCAAGTAATATGTAGAATATTTAAATGACTTCTTATCACAGCAGATTTGCTGAACGAACACCTATCACAGGGTTCTTAGACTAGCGTTTTTGCTTCACTTCAAAAGCAAATCAAATAAATGACACAACTCTCACAGCCATTTGAATTCCAGACATAAACAATTCAACTCTAGTGAGTTTCATACTGAAATGCAATAGGATTTTCAGGGAAGCTAAATTTCCCCCTCTACATATTGTGTTTTAGTTTGGAGTATTTCGAAATAATACTTAAATATTTAGCCAATAACATCACACGAGCATGGTACAGTGGGCTAAGGCGCCGGACACTGGAGCTGGGAGGTATAACGGGACAAGGCACGTGGCCATGCTCCCGCAGACCGTCTGTCTTCACTGCAGTGTTTAGGCGGTTACCACCAGCAATCAATGAGATGTCGGGACGCCTTAATACTCGCCTTATAAGCGACACATTGTAGAAACAAAACATATAATTATCACACACAGAATCTAGATAAACATTTTGCACACAGATGGCAGCACTTCATTTCCTCCTTTAGCAAGTAGTACGACCTTGTAATGCGTATTAAATGCTGGCTGTCAGCAAAGGAATTCAGCCCGTAAAACAAAAGCTCTGTCTGAACATGCCAATAATAAGTAAAACTTCTGAAAGGCAGCCGACACCCAACTTTGGGAAAATGTGGCGAAGAAGAGGAATATTTGTCCCCTACATACTTTTCATTTCGATTCCGTACCCATTACTAGCGAGAGATTACAAATAGCTAATTAATTCACATACTCAGTCGTTTTATTAATAGAAATTCGGTATTTTACCTCAGCGACTTCGTGAGATCTGGTCCGACCCCCCCCTCCCCCCCTCCTCTCCGAAAGTCCACACTTTTCTACGAAATAACCCCCTAAAATCTACTTTCGCGTCATTTGTAGACTTTTTTTAGCTCTACAGTACAACAAAAATGTCCAAAACGTGAGATTTCAGTTACCTCCCCTTCCCGCTTGGTGAGATTTGTTGAGATTTCGCCGGTCTCTCCCCCCCCTTATTTCACCTCACGTAATTTATGGACGCCCCATTAAGAGAACTTCCTTAAGTAATACAGTCTCGTCGGTTGGGCCAGTCACAACTGGCAGCACGCTATCTGAAACTGGCTGTTCTTCACCCACTATCGCTACAGTCGACAATAGATGATTATATCTCCACTTTCGGCCATCACAGCCGTCTCCTCCCAACAGAAAATTCCATTTTCTCTTCCCTCTTCCCCCGGCGATCGATCGATTTCAAGATTTCGCTACGACGTGACCAATCCCGTCCGCCACTCTGTTGGCAGACTGGAGTACTGGTTTGATTACAAGTGATGCAGATGGCTGCACGCGCGGTGAGTCTCAATATTATGTGCTACTTATCTGCATCACTTTGCGTACGAGTTTATATTCGTTGCCTACGATGTCGACATCTTTACAGGTGGAATAGGACTGTGGACAAGGGACGGGAAGGAATTCGGCCACGATCCTTTGAACGAAGCATCCCGGCATTCACCTGGAGTGATTTGGGGAAATCATGGAAAACCCAAATCCATAGACTAACTCTTTGGAAAGATACAGACCAACACATCCGAAAAATACCGAAGGGTAGTCTAGTTTTACGAATTACCACGAAAGGTGTTGTATGCCCTCTCTACATAATCAATGCCGTTTTTTCTGACGCACAAATAACAATTGTATACAAATTCAGTAAGGCCTCTAAGGAGTGTTTTAGAACCTACCTGAGGAATAATTACCATAACTTCAAGTCAAAAAATGACACCGTTGAAGAGATGTGGCATCGATTTATACGAATAGTCAGGAAGGTATGCATATACATATACCGAAGCGGATAATAAATGGGGAGGATGATGCACCGTGGTACACATGCGAAGTCAAAAGATTACTCAAAAAACAAAGGAGGATACACGCACGCTCAAGAAGGAAGGGGTGTCGCAGAGATTTAGAAACCTTAGCTGAGTTAAGAGGACGTATTAAGAATGTAATGCGTGAGGCCTTCAACGATTTTCATTCCAACTCTCTCTCTAAGAGTCTCACAGAAACCCAAAGAAATTCTGGTCGTATGTACGAAAAGTCAATTGTACCAATAGCATTATACCAGCACTAATTCGTGAAAGTTCAGAGGTTAATGAAAGCCGCGATAAAGCTAACGTACTAAATACTGTATTCAAAAATTCATTTACTGATGAAAATAAGGATAGTGTTCCCGTTTTCCCACGCCATGTCGAGTTGGTGATGGAATCATTACGGATAGATACTGCAGGTATCATAAAGCAATTTGAGCTTCTGAAGTGGAGGAAAGCACAGGCCCAGATGGAATTCCAGTAAGAATATTTTCAGAACATGCCGCGGAAATCGGCCCATTTCTGTCTGATATATTCAGTAAATCATTAGAAGAGCGAAAAGTACCGTCAGACTGGAAAATCGCGCAAGTAACTCCGATTTTCAAGAAAGGTGATCGAAGTGATCCTGGAAACTATCGTCCAATATCTATAACATCTGTTTGTAGTAGAGTTATGGAGCATATTACATGCTCTAACATTATGAAATTTCTAGACGATAATAATTTGCTTACAACAAATCAACACGGATTTCGGAAGAAAAGATCATGTGAAACACAGCTGGACCTATTTACACACAACGTAATGAAAGTTATTGATGCAGGTTCACAAGTAGATGCCATTTTTTTTAGATTTTCAGAAAGCCTTTGACTCTGTACCACACAACCGCCTTTTAGCGAAGCTACAAGCGTACGGTATATCGGATCAGCTTTGTGAATGGATAAAGGATTTTCTAACTGGTCGGTTGCAGTATGTCGTCGTTGAAGGAGAAAGTTCTTCTAGTCTAGATGTTACATCGGGGGTACCTCAAGGAAGTGTAATAGGACCACTTCTTTTTTTAATTTTTATAAACGATCTCTGAGACAAAGTGTAAAGCCTTTTTGGATTGTTTGCTGATGATGCGGTTATTTATAGGGAAGTAAGGATTTTGACCGATTGCTTAGAAATTCAGCGTGATCTGGATATTATATTGGCATGGTGCGCTGAGTGGCAACTTACACTAAATTGTAAAAAGTGCAAGACAATGAGCATAACTAACAAAAAGAATCCAATTGTTCAGAAATACGAGTTAAGCAATTCAGTTATTGATATAGTCGATTCTATGAAATATTTGGGAGTAACAGTACAAAGGAACATGAAATGGGACTTACACATTAATTCGTTGGTAGGTAGAGCTAATTCTAGGCTGCGATTCATAGGTCGAATATTGAAAAATTGTAATGAACAAACAAAAGGAGATAGCGTACAAATCTCTTGTGCGTCCACATTTGGACTATTGTTGTGCCATTTGGGATCCGTTTCGTAAGGGGTTGATCGAAAGTATAGAGAAAGTACAGAGAAGAGCCGCTCGATTCGTGACCGCTTGCTACAGTCCTTATGAAAGCGTCACAGAACTGATTAGTAGACTAGGCTGGGAGTCTCTGGTAGATAGACGACGCACGTTTCGTTTAACTTATTGGTAAACATGCGTTCTCCCACTTTCACTCACGAGTGTAGTGAAATACTTCGTCCACCAACCTATTTGAGCCGGAATGACAGGATAGATAATATTAGAAAAATAAGGTGCCGCAATGATTCTTATATGAATTCTTTTTTCCCTCGTACCATTAGGGATTGGAATGCACAACAAAGAGATTAGCTTTGGTGCTGAGCACCCTCTGCCACCCACAATTTTGTGAATTGCAGAGTATATATGTAGATGTAGATGTAGACAATATGGCAATTAGAAAATGTCAGTTATGATCTTTCGTATCCTCACGGTTATATTCCGAATAATGAAAATTTATTCCAACACCGGGACTCAAACCCTCCAAAGAAATGTCGAGTACCAGACACAACCTAGTTCCTTCTTAAAACAGCATAAAACCACATAAAATAAATTTTTGTGCTGCTTTTAATACACCTAATTTAAGAAAAATAAACACACATACGAACATAGGTTCTTCTATCGGCAGCAGTTTGAGGTAGTATTTTCCCATTTATTTCCCATGCCACAAACGAAATTAGGGCCAACATTTCGGTGTGAAGATAGTTTCGGCAATTTCCGCCCTCCTGTTATGCCAGGAAGAGATTCTACAAGTGTTATGCAATTAAATATCGTTTGTAACTGTCAGAGAGGTAATCTCGGCACTGGAGAATGCCGGAAATTACAAACTGGTAGCCATTCCAGATTAAATGTTTAATTAAATTATACAGAAATTAAACGGTTTTCGTATACTTGGTACTACACAGACAGATTAAGGGAGGGGAGCGATTACAGCCTTCGGACTGTATCAAATTATTCTGTAGGATTCGCGCTAAAACTCGTAACTCGGGAAGTCTACATATACAAATTTGTTCCTAACTCGGTAGCCAAAAGTGAACCTATTAAATAAATTATTCTTTTTCGTGAACCTCAAATAAGTGATTCTGTTTTCCTTAGGGTAAATTTTAGTTTGTATTGGGTATTTAGTTTTTAAACGCAGAGATATTGAAATTAGCTTAGGCATAAAAGAAACATAATCACAGAAAAAAAGTGGTTTCATATCATTTAAAAACTATTCTTAACTTTTCAGTCAACAATATCGTAAGAAAGATATTTATTCGTACTCTGCTAAAGACACAAAATTATGACCAAGTTAGAGCCTTATCATTGATGATATCCAGTAGAACGGTAGTAAAAAAAAATATTTACAATAGTAGTAAGCCAAACATAAGATGTAAACGTAAATTAAAATATTTAAAAAAAATAAAAAATAAAAAATAGAAGAAAAGAAATCTTAACTATTTTAGCTGTCGGGTAGCTCAGTGGTTTAAGCGTTTGGTATAAAAATCTCTAGTTTAAATCCCAATGGGCCAGAAATTTTTAAGAGTTGTCTTTATCATATAAGTTACAGCAAGACATTCAGTGGTTCAGATTCGATGTTAAACTGTAGTTCCCCGAGGAAAAGAACTGGCTTTCCTGCCGCTGACACAAGGGTTTAGTATGCCTCCTTCGGATGGATCCAACCAATCTTCCGTTTTTGGACTAAGTTAGTTTTATAACAAACATTTTATGAGACCTATCGCCTTTAGAAACATAACTTCTAATATAATTTAACTAAAAACAGCAACCCCTAATTTTCGTGATCTGAACTGTTTTAATATTTTCAATTGTTTTCCTGTATATTATCCGTATATCAGAAACAAAATCTGCTATATAATTTCCTAAGCTCACTCACCTCGACAGCTATTGGCTGGAGAACGGTGACACGTGTCAGCATTCGCTTGCAAATTAACTGTAATCAGAGATAAAACAAAATCTTCACAGGTTATCTGCTGGATAATATCTTTATCAAACATAATTTCTTTAATACACAACGTTTCGGCACTACCTCCACTGCCTTCGTCAGGTAAGCTGTCATAACGAAATTATCCGGCATATAACCCGTGAAGATTTTGTTTCATTTATACGCCGGGAAAAACTGAATTCTGATATTGTGATCAGAGATATTATTACAAGAAATTCGAGGTTATTTCCAAAATTCAATAGCAAAGCAACTGCAACCAAATTAATTTCCATAATACATTCATTAAGTTTGCTTTTCGTAGCATTTTATAGTTACAAAATGTCGGTAAATTTTACGGCAGAAAAATCGTGGATCTGTTTTTCAGTTAATATGTCGCTAATAAAAGCAACATTTTTAAAAAAATACTCATGAAATCTGCTGTATGCACAAATGCTAATTCCAGCCTAGACTAAATTTCAATTTAATTAAAACTTTCACTAATGTTGCAGCTTGACCAAAGTTATAAGTTAGAGTTTATCTGCTTTTTTCGTATTTTACTGACCACTTTCGTTAATGGTCTTTGTTTATGTTCACTGTACACGAGTTATTAGGTTATTTAAAGTGGACATCAGACCAAATATGTTATCGAATCGAATATTCTGGCAGTTAATTTCTTCGGAGTTTCTCAACTGTTTGATAATATGTAATGTGTATTAAGTTCTCTGGCCATTACAGGCACTGACCAAAGATTACATTATGAGTGTTTGCCAAGCTCCAATAAAAGAGAACGTAACGTTTTCGAAGAAAACAGGATATATTTTTTTAAAATTTTGCAGACTGAACTAAGGATCAAATACAAGTCTCGTTCCTGTTGCTGTCCGTGTTTAATACCGCCGTCTATTAATACTTCTGAGTTCTTCAAGCTCAAGAGATTTTATCCAGTCTAAAGGTGAACACATGTCATGTTCTTATTTGGTCAGATCTGGTCAATATGTTATAATCTTTGTTTGACCCTATAAATTGGACCTGTTCTAACTAATAACTTATTAACCCTGTTGAGGCTACCACAACTCTTTCCACTAATCTCTGAAGTCTTTCCCTGTATTCTGACTTCCACTGACTCGCAGTGAAGTTGATAGAGCAAACGACATAACCTATAAAATTCATATTTAATGTTTTAAATTCTCAATTTGTATTGCAATTTCACAAACAGAAATACAAATTGTGAATACTGCAGTTTGAAAATTGCTACAGTAAAACTCTTAGTGCACTGTTTAGAGCAAACCTAATGTGTTCAAGAGTATAAATGTTTATGAAATCAAGATACAAAATTTTACTTCACACGAAAAAGTCTTTAGTAAATTTGCAAAGTCCAGATATGGTATTAAATAAACTTTTCGCGTGCATCCAGCCGCACAAAAGTCACAAGCCCGAAGAGAGTTTATTTATTTAAAACGCCGTGAAAAACTTCGATATTACAAAAAATGATATTGTTCGGTAGATAAGATGTAATCCCAATACCTAACTCAAATGAATAAACATAAATCAGAAGGACAATTAATAGTAACTCGGCTAAAAAACAAAAAAGAAAGAAAGAAACCACACAAAAAAGAGGAATCCAGAATGTAACCTTATGGCGTGTATTTCAACAGGTGGATTAGCCGGTTGATTGGAAGTAAGTAATCATGAGCAGAATATGTAAAAGAATTAATTAATTAAATTAAATTAAATGCAATTGAGTGTTTGAACCGGTGTCAATTTCCATAAAAACAAATATTTCCCATTTCCTTTTCCCACCTCCTTTGGCCCTCTACTAATTTCAATTTTAAATTCTTTTAGATTTTTTGGTAAATTATTTATCATTTCTCTTGATAATTTATTCAAATATCTACGAAAGAAAATATTCCCACACCCTTCTGTCTGAAAATGAGTTGAAGTTTGTGGTCATGGTCATCTTTTCCCTTCCATGCATTCTTCCACCAATATCTTTCCAAGCCTCAACACTAATATTCGCCTTGTACACGGCCATGACTTTCTTCACCCTCCTCCTGTCTTCAAATGAAACCCATTCCAGCTTCATTATCATATCATACGGTAATTTTCAGAGTCAATCTAACAGCCCTTCTTTGCACCCGCTCCATCTCCTGTATTTGATACACAAAATGTCGGTTCTATACTACACCACAGTATTCAAGCAATGGTCTGACCAACGTTTCTTAACCCAATTCCCTTACATTTCTAGTACATTCTCTCATTACTCTCTCCAACAAGTGAAGGATTTTGAAATATTTTCCTTATACCTGTCCAATGTATCCTGCCCAACTGCGTTTGTTATCAAACGTTATACCAATACAATCACATTTCGAGTCTTCAACAAACAATTCTTATCTTCATCGCATATTGACCTATCCAGCTAGATATCTTTCCAGATCGGAATAGACAATAAACGAAAGACTTTCCGCCTTACTAGGCTCACATGAAGTAACTTTTCTTACCTATTTGGCTGCTTTTGATTCTTTCAGTTACCTTAATCTATGATTTGAGATTCCTTGTGAGATAATTGACCGATATGTCCTTGGTTGCCACTTCCAAGTGTAAAACTTGCATCCTCTACAAAGTTTATTTAAAGGGCTCACTTATAATAAAAAATGTTTTATAATCCAGCGTTTGATATTTACTACCGACACATTCAGAAAAGCACTTTCTCTTACATGAAATTATTTTTGTCGTGATTAACATGCTCTTCGTACAATCACACGAGAGAAATGTGGGAAATTGATACTTTAATTGTTGGTTTGATTTTCAAGCTTCAAACAAGTTAAACTGATTTGGATATCTTGATCGGTTCTTTTTATCTCCGATCTTTCCCCACTGAAACTTGTTTCAGAAATAATATTGCACTTTAATTTACTATTCATGAATGGTTTCTGTAAAGAGGCGCCATGTACGATCGTGCCATTACTGCACATTACACATAAAAAGTCAGTCAACACAAAGCCACAAATCACTGTTACCGAACTTCTTTAACCGAAATTCGCAGGTACAGGTAAAAAAAAAACTTCAAATGCAGGAGATTATCTGCAGCAATCGTTCTTCACAGCTCACTACTATTTGTGTGCCAGATATTTAGTAGCTGCGTTGGTTTTAAAAACACAAAGTTATCGTCAGCGATCTTTCACGATTAACCCAGCTTTTTAACACGATCACCGGATACTAATAAACTTGTCACGAACCGCACTAGATTTTAAAATAAAATAAAATTCTTTTATGGACCTCTCGTAATAATGGCTGATATGAGCGTGTATTTCAAACCGACCGTTTTTGGCTAGCTTGCAGGATGGAACTGCCATAGACTGAACTAAAATACTGTGATACTGTGAATAATGTGAATGAATAAATTGTAATAACTAGGGCACTTCGAAATAATTGGATGGCAGTTGCATGAGTTTAAATGATGTAACAAATCCCATACATACGAATTTTAATGGTAGCAGAAGACTCGAACCAAGACCGCATTCTCTAATAACCTGGCCATCATAATAATCTATCTTTGATATAGAACTATTGCGCCTCCATCTTACCATATTCTCTTGGTCTGATAAACAGCAAATGAATACTTAATATATCAGAAATGTATCTAGCAATAAAATGGAATGATGTGCAAGAAACAATCTCATAAATTAATTATCATTCTACGTCTTAGCCGATGTCTACACTCCCTTTGCAGGAATTTCACTAAATAATTTGTTTGTTATTTTCTAACATCTAAATATCCAATCTACCTTAAGATACCGTTATAACAGAATATACTTAAACTATATCGTCAATTCTGAATTTAATATTCTATTTCAGTAATAACGTACTTAGATCATAACCCGAAGGTTAGTTTGTTACTCCCGAACGAGGCGTACTAGCCATTGTGTCAGAGGTAGAACGGCCAGTTCCTTTCCTCTTGGACCTACAGTTTAACGTAGAAGAGAGATAATCGTATCCTAATGTGCCCGCAATAGATTTGATTGGAACTAAGCAATTTCTCAAGCGGATTGACTGAAAATGCGATGCGTGGTCTGCAAAAAAACCTGAAATTATGTGAAGCGATAATTTTTGTGTTAATAGATGGCCGTATATTTTAAAATTGTTAGGATATGGAACCAAAAATTCGCGAAACTAACTTCTTGCCTGGTTTTGACTTTTTTTCTGGGAATCTCAATATAAACAAGTGAATCCGTCAGCTGATCTAATCGCATAGCTTCTAATTTACGTTAAAAGGTTATTTATTCTTTCTGTAGTTACCGTAAACGTGTTGGAGGATCTGTTCAAATACACAGAAGGTTGCATGTCGAAGATGTTAAATGAAAAAAAGGTATATAGTAACCGGAATTAAACATCCTAATTTAGACGCAAGAGTTTATTAACATGATTTAAATCTAATTATGCAGAATATCCTGAATTATAAAACTATTTCGTTGTTCTGTAAAAACTCCTCTCTAACGCCAGTTCCGGGTACTCGGCCAACGCATTCCGCTTAGCATGCTGAAGCATGTTTGCTCATGCGAGTAATTCCACGTGCCATTGCTTGGCCTGCAGATACCGCTTCTATTCCCGAAGCATGCCGTGGGATGTAACTAAGCAGGAGTACCAGATTCCACGTAGCTCTACGTAGACAACACGATTAGGGTATCTTCAAGCTTCTAATTTAGTTAACCGTAACGTATCGCCGTTTACTCTACCAGATTCTCGACACATTTCTGAATAAAATATTTCTTCCCCTCGTTAAGTATTTGGGTGTATGGGAGTGCACCTGACAAGTGGAGTCAACAGCGCCACTGGCTAACCCTTTCTCGAAGCGATTCGGTTGATTTCTCCGTCTCTATTTCTTCGGTCATATTGATGCTATATGTCTGAAATTTCTGTTATACATAGACATTAGTAATCTTCGCAAACACACTAAATTTTATTTCGTTACTGGTCTCAGTTTGCATGTTATTCATACGCATATATCACCGTTTTCACTCACCACTCACTCACTGATGATCATCAAAACTCTTAAGCACTTCCCGTGGTCGTACAAAGCTGAAATTTGGTACACAGATAAAATTTTACTTTCATATTATAAAAAAGTCTAAAACTCTTAAATTTCCATATATCTACCCCTAACCTGAAAACGCTTTCTACCGTAATAAATTCATATACCTAGGATTTTCATTGTAAACGGAGCTTACTAAGTTTTAGCTGATGTGTTAGATTTTACTTCCTTGCTCTACTTGCTTTGAAAGTTAGTGAAATTAAAAAAAAAAAAAAATAACGACTCCTTGATTAAAATTCCACTGTACTTCCAGTAATTTGGTACACATATCTGGTTTCATCCTTAAATTATAAGAAAAGTTTGATATTGGTGTTTTTACCCTTCTTTTTTAATTACAATTCCGAACATGAAAAATTCTGGCACATATTTGCAGGATAACTGCTTTACTCTGGCTGAATCTATATGCCTGAGATTTCTTTAATGAATAGAGATCAGTAAGATTAACAAACATCTTAAATTTTACTTTGTTGCAAAACTTTTGGTGGTAGTTAAACTAGCAGCAACCTACATTGCTCTGCTGCGGCGCGCACCCACTATTTTCAGAGGATGGGGCATTGTTGGTAACGTATTTTAATGTCTTAATCCTGAAATGTTCTTATTCACCGATTTTCAGATGGAGTCATTACATTTGAGCGACGATTCAGAATAAACGATCAGCTTACAAAAACAAATGGGATCCCGCAAAAAATTCTCGTAAAAATAGGCCAAGTCCCGCGCTTGTGTATTGACAAAAAGTTATGAGATCTTGTTCTTAGCCAGTGTGCAGAATGTATTCACTTCACTTTCTCAAACAGTGTGGCTTCTCTGTGTGTTATAGAGCGTTTATTAACAATACAAAAAAAAATCTGTTGACTTAGTCATTATGCATGTCATAATTTTAATGAAATGGAGGCATAGTGCGTAGTATTTATTGAAAAGTATGTGGGAAATTATGGCATTGATGTATTTGTAAGTTTGATTAAGCACACATTTAAGGTATTTATTTATAAGTTTACTAAAACATGGTATGCATAATTACGAGTCATCAGATTTTTTTTTAATTCTAAGTAACGGTCTATAACACCGGTACAAGAAATTCTATTTCAGAAAGTAAAGTGAATACACGCTGTAAAGTATAGACTTGGCTCAGAACAAGATCTAATAACTTTTTAGCACTACACATACGCCAGACTTAGTCTATTTTCATAAGAATTGTTTGGGTGTGATCCTGTCTTTTCCCACTTAATCGAAAATATTGATTTTAACAGAAATGAGTTTACTTTTTTTCAGGAAACGATTGTCTTCTACTATCTTAATACTATGAATGTGTCAGCATTTGTGACCAATTGAGATTAGTGCATCGATTAAGGAGTTTTTCCACCAACTTTATTTTTATCAATGAATGTGTTTCAATGTTGTTTTTACACCCCTAGGATCATAATCTTATACCCCATACCATCTTATCCTCATTTTTTACATTCTTTGATGCGACACTGTAACGATACAATGGTGTCTCTGAAATATCACCGAGCGTGGTGGGTGAACGGTTAACATTCTGGCCTCGCATTCGGGAGGACGCGGGTTCGAATCACCGTCCGGGCATTCAGATTTGGGTTTTCCATGGTTTCCCCCAAATCACTCCAGGTGAATGCCGGGACGCTTCCTTCAAAAAGGCCACGGCTGAATTCCTTCCCGTTCCTTGTCCCCAATCCCATCCCGCCTCTAATGACCTTAGCCGTCGACGAGGCGTAAAGCAATAAGTAAAAAAAAATCTGAAATATCGATATTGACACAGTAGTGCAGGATCACGGGAGAAAGAAAAACTCCGGTACTGTGTTGAAGCAAGCCCGCAGAAATGTCCGATAAGAGTTAAAAGTACTTTGTAATGAGTATACAGTGACTGTAATCGCGCGAGAAGTGAACTTTGCTAGTGCAGGAACAGTCTACGTGTGGAAAAGTGTGGTTGTCTGAGGCTACCAATAGCGACAGAGTATGCGCGTTCAGAAACATTGCTTCCTAATTTCGAACATTGCAACCTTTGGTGAAGAACTCCGGTCAATTGACATTATCCTAGTTGGTGGTTTCACTTCGTCAAATGTTGTATGAAAATATTAACTTTAACAGTGATAAAAGTGTGCCCTACGTAAGTTTCTACTGACTGTTGTTGTTTTGTGGTGACTCTCCAAAACCAAGTTAGTTGCCTGTATGGTATTACGAAGTATTTATGGATTTTTCATGGCCCGTGAACAGTGACAAAAGGAACTCAAACTTCGTGAAAAATTAAGTGTTTTTGCCGAAGGATACAAACAAATCATACCACAACCCCAATAATAATAAGTAACATTAAACAACTTTTTTAAGTTATTTCTACATATACATACCAACAGTATTCGATTATTTGGAAAATTTGTGGCCTATCAAGAAGTTTAGTAATTTCTATTATTTTTGTTTTAATAAGTATTTTAAATGCATACCTATGACATTCTTAACAGAATCAGAAAAAAATAGAGCTGGTGTAACAGCTAGCAGACTTGTCCGTTATTAAAAAATAAAATAATATTTCTAAAGATGTTTCTTTTAGTTTCTGTTTAGATAGTTTACTAGTGTTTGGTATTTATTTCTTTTAATTCTAGACACTGTTACCAGACTTTAATTACCGAAGTCTAGAGTAGTAGCATTCCGTTTGTACTCACATAATCAAATGTATTTTGTTGAAAAAGAAATGCGCATAATCAAATGTATTTTGTTGAAAAAGAAATGCGAGCGCGTAGCTTTAATTAGATTCCTACGACTAAAATAAAAAGTTACAGAATGTATGGTGATGTTGGTTTTAGGTTACAAACGCATGTCAACATGGTTATACGTTTGGTTTTAATGCGTAACTTTATGTTAATTAGAAGTACATACACTGATGAATCATTAAAATGTTAAAATAAAGTAACGTTTTTGCTGATATTTATATAAAAATGGCAAGAAATATCGAAATAAATTAATTTTTATTGATCAGAACGAAATATCTAAACTAAATATGATTTTTTTTTTGTCTAGCTAAGTGTTCAATATTATTCAACATTGTTTTTCACAAACTATAGTCATATTGCAAGTGAAATTTTGATGAAAAGGCAATATATAGAAAATGTGACAGAACTACAATACCTTTACAATTAGCGATCTATGATTCCGAATAAAATAGGGATAGCTGTTTATTGCTTTTTTATATTTTTTTTTTAGCTAACTACACATATGGAAACAGGAGTATCGCATTTTTTGCAACGCATTAAAACTTTCAGGAATTCTGGGCCTGCGATATGGCACAAGTAATTTAATCTTTCGTAATTTGTTCCTGGAGAAATTCTGATGCCCCTCCGCCTGTGTAGTATGCTCGCCCGCCGCACATTATGCTGTGGTGAACGCTGCTCGAAAGGGGGTTGCAGCCGGATATTACCCGTCCATCAGCAAGCAGCATCGTTCTCTCAACTCTGTCAGCCAGGGCAACGAGTGGCGTTGAGCCATACTATCTTGACAAGCGTTAACCTACATGTACACATATCTATTCCACCATCTGCGATTGTAACTAGGTGAAAGTGACACGCTGAAATTTTCCAGCAAAGTGAACAAAACGAACAATTCTAACGAATAAAATTCCGACAGAATTTAGTGTATGCAATCCATCCTGTCCAATAAGGGTGACTCCAACGTCTTGTAACGTAGTATACTATTTTAGCATTAGGAGCTCCGTATAAACTATGGCTACTATTCAGAGGGTAGAAAAGTAGTGAAATATTCATTTGCAAACTGTACCACTTTAAATGTGGATCCTGGTAGAGTCAACTGCGAACTGTCCCAGTTTATTTTCTTGCATTAATACGCCCGTCGTAAACTAATGGCTTTAATAACAGAATTGGACTCCACATTAAACTAAGGTACGGCGTGTTTTAGCCCTTTAACCCTTTATTGGGCAATATTGCTCTCAAGCAACACCAACTTTAAACACTGTTATCGCTGACATTTTTCACGTTTTGTCCGTGAATGGGCATTGAAGCTTACAAGCAACATTTAAACTCTGATCTAGCGATATTCAGTAGATGCAGAACCAATACCCAAGAAAAACAAAACTGCAGCTCCTGTGCCAGTGAGTGATATAAGATATGATGGTGTTGGTCATTGGCCAGAGTATGGACCAAAGGGCTTTGGCCACAGGGGTACTCCACAGTAAAATGTGGACTTTTTCTGTATTTTGTACCTAAAAGGAACTGTTTCAAAGCTTTTCACATGAAATAGAGAACACTGTAACTTTTTTCAGCAGCTATGTAATATTTCCTATTGTACCACACATGCACCTTTTACGGGCAATGTTGCTTACAAGCAACATGCTGTATTTTGAAAAAATAAAATTTAAAATACCTTTTACGGGCAATGTTGCTTACAAGTAACATGCTGTATTTTGAAAAAATAAATGTTATAAAATTTAAAATACATGTCATATAGTTCAGATGACCACATACATCTCCTTTAAATAAGAAAATAATTTTTCTTGATAAATTTATTTCTGTTAGTGACCAATAAAGGGTTAACTATCTCTAACACCAGCGAGCCAACAGTTCGTTAAATTATTATAATTGCTACAGTGTCTAAAAACATACCCACGACTCAATGGAAAGGTGTTAATATTATACCAGTAAAGAGAACACGCTGTTCTGATTACACACCTTCAATTTAATACATCCTTCAATCATTCACGGCGTTACACATCTGTTTTTACATTACTCTGATAAATTATTATTGCTTCCACGGTCTAACAATAACATGCCTCGCTCGCTCGGCGAGTGACCTTCACCGTGCAAACACAAGTGGCCGACTACGCCAGACCAAAGATATTCTATATACATTCGTACAGACTAAACTAATGCTACCCCGATCGCTACAACACACAAATCTCTGTGGAAACCCACAATACGTCTGATTACAAACATTTACACAACAATTTACAATTAAGGCAACATTCAAAAAACACCTCGAAACACAAGTCAGAAACTTAAAACACGAAACTACATGAAGAAGCTAGCTGGTACTTCTTGGGGAGCTGATGCGGACACACCGCTCTCATGCGGAAGTAAGTCTGTTTTTTTTTACGTTTTGACAACTAAATGCCTATACCGATATTGACGGAATCTGACAAGAAAATCTGTATGGAGGGCACAGGACATCTTTTTTCGGTATGACTAACAGTTGTAGTCACGAAATTTTGAGAACTTATCAAATGGTGACAGAGATACGGGTGTGTGTGTTAGTCTCTAATGTTATGTCGCTTGCTCAAGCTATGCTTCTCGCGCAATTATGTTAGTACATAATTTGATAGTAAATTTCGTTTAGAGAAAAAACGTATTATTTAGCATAGATGTGGATGTTTTCTTTACATTTACTTTGTGTCTGGTTAAATGTTTCTGGCACCAGTTTATTTTGCCTTCTTTTTTGACATGCCTTGCGGGCGTAAACTGGCCTAAGTTGTAGCGCTAGCAGCTAAAGTTATTAGAACACAAGAATCGGATGGTCATGCTGAAGAAAGAAGAAACTTCCAAGCACAAATAAATCTGCCCTTAGTTAACACTCCCCCCCCCCCAATCGCCCCCCACATCGCCGCACATTCTTTTTTTTAAATATATTGGAAATTGATTCTCTTCAAGAGACAGGTTCGATGTTAGAATGATATAGTGATGGCTTTCCGGTCTTATCAAGCCGACTCGATGTTGTTTGGGACCAATCCTTCGCTACCAACAACTTTCTATATTCAATTCTGGCAAAGAAATTCTTAATCTACGCGTACGAAGTCGCGGGTTTCAGCTAGTTTAAAACAAATACTTCATTTCCTGTAGAATAATTAAAAACTGGTTAGAAGGTAATGATTTTTGCTGCCCCAGAACGGAAATGTAAACTTCAGAAACTATCCGCACGAAGATACGATCTGAAACACCAGTATTCCATGTTTCACAATTTCTCGAAACTTCATCTTACAAATGATCTTTTCACTGATGAAATAAGTAACAGCAATGGATAGTTTCAGATACTTTCATAGTTTACGAGTGTAAGTAAATCTGTTAAATTATATTTTAGTTTTGTTGTTTTGAGGAGTAGTTCAAATTTTTTGTATCTTAAATAAAACAGACCAAAAAAAAATTATAAAATTGCTAAGGATTCATGGATTGAACCATACAAAGAAACGTAGAGAAATTGTAAGTTGGGTTAATATTTTAATAGCAGTTAAGGGGCACTGCATATTGATATAATAAATACAGGACAGATTCGTGTTGGCCTTTGCAAATCTTCGTTTATCTGCAAAGCCTGTCTAACAACATAATACGAAAATAGTCATTTATTTCTTCTAACACCAAAGAGATAAAGGAAATATCTCAAAGGCGGCAAACATTATAGAAAATTTAAAAAGCAATTTAAAATGAAATAAAAACAGTAGCCCTCTCAATTAGTACATTAGTGTTTTAGAAAGTTGAAACGAGATGATGGATTGTCGGATACAGACTTAACAAATATTATATGACAGGTGTATAAATTACAGAGAGCATTTATGTATCTCTGCGGAGGAGATTTTCAATGATTTATGTATTTCTATGGCAAGATTGCAGACTCAAATTCAGCAGTTATCATAGCGACCAATCACGCTACAATGTTTATAACGTTTTCTACAATCATCTTATCAGCTGTTGATTCCTACCCAAAAAATTACCGTTACAAACACAAATACTAACATAATATTCCACAAAAACACAGAAACATATTAGAAAAGTGTTTTAAACACTATATGAAATGTTTGGAATAGCTGAGATAGCAAACGTTGCAAATATTGATTGGTAATAGATGTCACTGTCCAACATTGTGTAGAATGAATAGTAGTTACAATACACAATAAACAAAAACTGGATCATTCTCTTAGTCTGTGATAGGAAGGCTTCTTGGAACAATTTGAATGTGAAAGTAATGCTCTGATTTGGATTAAATTCGGTGACAAGAGCCGAGCAGCAGTCTTTTAATTAAGGGCTGGCTGCTTAAGCGTGGACTAAGCTGCTGGATAAAAGTTTGTTTTCAATTTAAGTTGGCGAGAGCCCCCTGCCAACGCCACCACAATGCCACGGCGCGACGGCAGAATATAGAGCAGCGCCTGCCGACTGCTACCCGCAACCCACCCCCTTCGCAGGCAGATCTTAATTACTGCTGCTGCCACCAGATGGGGCGCAGGTGCCTCCCGCAACTCCACACAATTCTGCAACAAATAAGCCAACAAGTAAGCGAAACTTCAGCTCGTGTTTTGTTCCGTCATTGTTTCCTTTCTTATTCGAACAAGTCCAGATGTTGGCACCGTTACTTATTACAACAGTTTGATACAATAGTTTAAAATTAGTACATACGCCATTATAAACTAGATATTATACACCAAAGTGAAACCGCCTATGTCACCGTTCTCCCTAGCATTTATCCCGCTTTGCCGGGTCTGCTTTACTGGACTTCTTCTTTCATAAAAGCCGATCTCGTGCATCCTAAAGGCCCATTCACACTAACGGTCAGCTCAGATCAAAAATCGCTATACACGTAATCTAATGGGAGCATTCATACTACGCGGTCTGCTCAGGTCAGTGCAAGGCAGGCCAGACCGAAGATCGCGCCGCCGCCGACCAACAACGGTCAAGACCTGAGCTGAGATGACCGCTATTGTGAACGTGCAACGGTCAGGTCAGATCAGATCAAAATAGGTGACGAGCGTCTAAAAACTTCAGCTCATAAGCAATAAAATGTGTAATAAATAACAAAATGTTTTAACAGTATGTTATTTCTGATTATTATAAAGTTGGCAAAATTTTAATATAAATTCAAATATTGTTACAACTTTTCGTATTTCCAGGGTAAGGCTTCTGCTTCCTATTCTTCCATAAACAATTGTACAAAATACATGTTGCTTAAATTATGTAATTAATTAATATTGGAGCAAAGTTTTCTATATTAAATTTGAAATGTTTAAGCTAAAATATCAAAAACATTTCCCACCACTCGTCTCGCACGTCATAGCCAGTAGATAATACTTTTATCTCTTGATCTGTTTGCATTTTCAAACTCTGGATTCAACCTGAACCGTCGTCTTTGATCCTACTCTCTTCATCCAAAATCAGCGCGATTTTAACTAACGTTAGCGTAGAGAGTGGCATCGTTTGGTGTGAGCAACTCATATGAAATGGGTATCGTCTACAACTTAATCTGACCTGACAGCTAGTGTGAATGCTATACTGGATCGTGACCTGAGCTGACCTGAGCTGAAGTAACCAATAGTGTGAATGGGCCTTAAGGCGATGCATTGACTGGTCACAAATCCTCCCGCAAGGTATCCAGCCAGCGTTTCATGAGTCTACCTAGTGGTTTTCAGCCCTCCGGACTTATATCGAGTGCTGTTTTCGCAACCGAAGTGTTTGTTGTTGCTGCGCACTACATGGGCGTACAATCTAAGACGACTGGAGCCACACCAAATACCGCCCAAACGTTCTCATTCCTGATGCTGTACAATATAGTGAGTCCATGCGGCCAGCGAATCATCTTCATATCCATGACATGAAGCTGTTGTTCATGTCTTTTCCTGACTGGCCAAAATTCGGCTCCATACAATGCCTCTGGTAGAACGATGGTTCTGCAAATTTTTGATTTA
The DNA here is from genome assembly GCA_031002005.1 of Vandiemenella viatica. Taxonomy (NCBI): domain Eukaryota; kingdom Metazoa; phylum Arthropoda; class Insecta; order Orthoptera; family Morabidae; genus Vandiemenella; species Vandiemenella viatica. The sequence goes on along the minus strand of JARYHS010012519.1, from coordinate 101,056,129 downwards.
ATGTACAGTGATAGCTTCCGGTCAAACAGTACTCCTGTGACCTGGCGCCATTTCATCCAGGTGATGTTGACTGTTTCGGACGTCTGGGAGTGTCTAACCATTCGAAAACATTAGTATTCCCAAACATTTGAACTCAGTTGACTTAAACGCCGTCGATATTATTTATTTATTTATTTATTTTCCATATGCAACATAGCCCAGCACCTAGTATTTAATCTGGGCCCTTATTTCCACTCTTTTACATTTACATATATTTGTATCTTATATATATATATATAATATATTAACATATAAACATGAATGAAAGAAAATTTTGATTCGATTTCCAATAACTATTACATATACTGCTATTAAACAGAATGGGTACCACACCACTACTAAATCTACTACTACTGTTATTGCCCCTAATATTACTACTATCATTACTACTACTACTACTAATACCATTACTGCTACTACTAGTACTACTATTACCACCACCAATTGTCACAGCCACACTTCGGTCCACTATTGTTCATTTTTCTTGGTGTTGTGTGCGCTCCAAAGGCAGAGTCCCCTGGAACCGGCAGCAAAGTTAGCCGCCCAGGCCATCAAGAGTTGACCTCCTGGAATACCAAGACGGCCCCAGTTGTCGCTCAGAAGACGGCCTCTCTGGAGCACACTGAAGTTCCTCCGACGATTGATGTTGCTCATTGTCGTAGGATATCTTCCGTCAATCCGGTGTAATTGTGTTCTCCTCTTCTGCTATCTGTGGCCTTTGACTTCGCTCGGCATTTTTCCTTTTTATAAATTTCTCCTTCCAAAATTTTGAAGCTAGATCAGCTGCCTCGTCCAGCAAATGCCACAAACTTTCGTCGCGCAGTATGTCAAAAATTCTCCTCCCTTGCAGCCGAGCTTGTTGGTGTTCTCTCAAACTGGCTGTTGTTTCACACTCCCATACCACGTGCTCCGGCGTACTCTCTTCACCACATTCGCACCTGTCCGAGTCCACAATATTTCGACTTCGGAGCCAGCTATTGTATGGCCCGTGACCTGTAATGTAGTGTACCAATCCGGGAGAGGGTTGAAGGTACTTCAACTTTAACCTCTCCTCTACGGATGGGAACATATCATATGCTCTTCGACCTGTTTCACTGTTGTTCCATTCTTGTTGCCATTCTGCCAATAGAAGCTTCCGAATGTGCATCTCCGATGTTGCTTCGCTGCCTACAATTTCTGCTACCTTATCTTGTTTCCCTTTTCTGAGCCAGTATATGGCACCCCGTTTCCTTACTTCAAGGTCCAGTGGCCATACACCAATGGCAACGGTTAATGAATTTGTTGCCACGGTTCTGTATGCTCCTGTCAATCTTAAAAGTATTCCTCGTTGGACACGTCTGACTCGCTGTTTTAGTTTTACTTTTCTTAGTTGCTTTGCCCACACACTTGCTGAGTAGCCCACTAAAGAGGATAAAATTGCGTCATGGTATAGTCTTATTGTTTGGACTGGAACAGTAAATTTTCGTTGGCCAATATTAATGATTTTATTCATGACCGCCACTGCTCTTGCTATTGTCTTCTCTAAGTGGGCTTCGAAGTTTAAACGTTCATCCAATTGAATGCCTAAGTACCTGCACACTGGGTTTCTACGAATTGATTTTCCGTCGATTCTTATAGTTGGTTTTCGAGTCAGCTTGCCCTTGAGCAACATAAATGTTGTTTTATGTGGTGCTAAACTCAGTTTGACTTTACTGCACCATTGGCTAAGGCAGGTAAGTACTAGATTACTATTGTACTCAATCCGTCGATATTAACAGACCCATCACTTGAAACTCCATGTGCTCGGTCTTTAGTGCATTAAGTTGCATGCCATGTTTGTCTCATAAATTTAATACGTAGCCAATGAACGGTGAAGGCACATCATAGAGTCTCACTTTATTTCAGTACCATGACGGTGTCCGACAACCGTCGCGGTCTTCGCGCCCTGGTGTTGAAAGAAATTTTCTTCATTATGTATTTGAGTAATCAGGTAATGGTGCACGATCATAATCACCAGATTATGTATCAAAGTCTTGGTTGAATCCCGAATCCCTCTCCAATGCGTGTACTGTGTGGTCATACGACATTGTTTAGGTTATTCCGACGGAAGTAAGTTTTAATCTTTTCGATAGAGTAATCCTGAATGGGGTGGAAACTAGTTTCGCCCGTTCCCTCCCATTCCAAACAAAATCAACGCACTACACTCGACTGACACCAATTCCAGCCATCCATAAACAATAACATCTCCACATTGTTCATCACTCTAATTAACTTGTGCTCATAAGATTCCTATGGATTGGCAGCCTAAGCACGGACAAAGTTATGTACTATACTATTTCCAAGCCGTAATTAAGGGCAGTTCGGTTTTGGGTAGCACTACAGTTTAACGTGGATTTCATACAACGGAACGTGCAGCTGTAACTCACATGAATAAAAAAAAGGTGGTAAAAATTCTTGGCCTGTCGTGAATCCGAATTTGGCATACTGAAATTTCAAGATGAAAGCTTCAACTATTGATCTACGTGATGGATGTCACAAAAACGTATTGATAACGCTGTTAAAATACATGACAATGGTAACATAGGCTACTGACGTTATCATGGTTGCAGAACACATAATCTATTATTGTTCCAGGAGTTGTTACGGCGTAGAGCCTCATTAATTAATCACATTAACAAACATATTTTAAATTTGTAGAAGTTAGGAATACAGTAAAACTGCAATTATCCGAACTCCCAATATTCGAATCGCTTATTACCCGAATCACTTAAGGCAGTCACATTAAGACTTGCATGGAACAAGTTGAAAGGCATATTAACTAAGAAGAGATGGAAAAGGAGAAAAAGAAAAAAGAAGCTCAAGAACAGGACAGGTAAGAGACAGGTGAAGATGGAAATGACGTGTCACTTGATGAATTCAGAAAAATTCTTCCGAAAATTCCTGGATGTTCAGAAGTTAGTGCTGAAGATTTAGGAGTGGTTGGTGTGTGATTCGTCATACGCTGGGTATGAACTTCTAAATGATGATGAACTTATTGAAAGTGTGAGAGAAGAATGTGTCGAGGAAGAAGATGACCTTAATGTCGAAGTTGACGTAGACACGGGACCATCAGCTAGTCAAGCATTTGACGGCCTTGAAACTGCGTTGAAGTGGATGGAGAGTCAGCCCGAGTGTGACCACATACTGCCCGAAAATGGATGAATACAGTCAAACAACTTACTTTGACCGGGATGTTCAGCAAGTAATGACTTTTATTTACATTACGGTACATACATACTGTACTAATATACAGCACTTGTAAGTGCGCTTAACATATAAAAGTCTTGCTTTTTAATTTAATTAATTAAAAACTCTTTTTCTTTAAAAATAGTTTTTTATTCCATTTCCAACATACATACAGTAATTCATTAAAATAGACCCTTTTTCGAAAAAATACAATTATCCGAAATTTTGACTATCGGAATGGGGTCCGGTCCCAATTGATTCGGATAATTGGAGTTCTACTATAATTCAGTTAAAAGTCTACCTTTTTTGAAGTTCTAATTATTTTTGTGGACCATAGAAAGAGTGAGATTTGCATTTGATTAATCTATATCTTTAACATGTGATTTATAGCGACTACGTTACTGAAGTCAACCACCGAAAGTGCTCTACGCAAATTTAATCCCGCTAGCGAGAACGAAAACTTCTGGACGAGCTCCAGTTCAATTTTAGAGGAACTCGCTAATACAGCGGCCTCCATTTCGACATAAAGTAAAAAAGAAGTAAGATAACGCAATCAATACCCACCCAACCCCGTACTCTCAAGCGCTGATGTCTTTTTAATGTTTCAGTCCTGGCGAACGCCTGCGGCAATAACTTCCAAGTTTCCTCTTATAGCCAAGAGCTCTCTGTCTTGTTGCTGGTGACCGGTGCTGTCTTTCTCCTTAAATAAATTAATCGTTCTGGGCTTTTTTGGCCTGATTAAGGAGCGGATGGAAAAAGCATGTTTTCCAATACGATCTGCATCTTCTGATCGTCTCAGTCTACAAAATAAATTGTGGAAAGATGTAACGATCATTCGTCAAAATCGTTCAGACTCAAAACAAATTAACCTAATCAAAACGAAATTAAAACTGGCCACCTTTTAATGAAGGGATGAATTGCGCTGTTCTAGAGAAAAAAATTGTCATTCTCATACTTCCTCTTGCTGTAGTGGGTTGTGTGAAGAAGTCGTGTGAAGTATTAGGTACGATTAAACCACAACAAAAATTTAAATAAAAAACAAATACAAAATTAAAAACTGCTTCAAGTTAGTAATTTTTATTTAGAAATGGCTCATTAAAATGTTGTGGGACAAATATTATTCAATAGGCGTTTCGTTATACCTATTGCCAACTTGCGTGGGGTCGATGTACAGGTGGAAAACGTTCTGCTAACTCCCACAGAGGGTCTTTCCGAAAACATCTGATATTATAGTTCAAGGAAAAAGGGACAATTTACTAAACGTATGACGTTGTTAGTATCTAAATTTGGAAGAACCATCCGCTGAATGACGTAAGTTTAGGGTGTGTACATTCTGGCACTGTCCTGGTAATCCAACCCTCTTAGGAAAATAAGTGTCACCTTCTTTCTCTGTACCGTCTAAGCTTTTTACATATGTTAAATATACTTTATTTGAGTGAAATGTGCAGTTCGTATTTGGAAATTGGGGATTGTAGAAGCAGTCACCTAGATTCCTTCCGGAAACTGCATAAAATCCGAATCACGACCACCTATATACAAGTTGCCACATTTTAATCTCAGTCGGTTGTACTGTTGCTGCCTCGTTTCCACTGTTGTGGCGTATGGCAAGAGGTGTGGGTCATGTAAATCAAAACAAACATAAATAATACTTATTGTATTCCGAATTGTATATGATTCACCTTACTGGGTATATTTAAGAAATTTTGTTATGATAAGAGATATGCAGATTATTCCCTTTAATCATCATGAAATTTAGACTTACCTTTAGAAGTGTCAAATGGGGGAAAATCTCACAGATAATAACACATCTCAATGATGAAAATTAACTGCAGAGGAAGATACTACTGGAAACATTTTTTAAATATTTGAAGAAGCCAAAAACTTTCGGAAGGTTTTTATTCACAGACGGCTGCCATGGGAAGTCAGATTTTAACACACATGTAGAAGATTAAATTTCAGTAAAGCGAACAGCTGAAAAGAAAAAGTGTATATAAAGTGATAGGTTATACGTAGCAAGTTAATGCGGCAGATAATGACGTACTGTGAATGTATGCATGAATATATTAGCTCAACAATGTGAAAGGCGAAAGGAAATATCCAAGGAGAGGGATTTTCAGCACGTGGTGGTAATAAAATTCTTGTCAAACTGTCCGTGAAAGAACGGAGGTCAGTGCTTTGCTAGAATTCTCTTACCTACTTTTTCTTGAAAGGGAATAGAATATTATCTCACAATGAAAGGGCACTAAAGAACTTATGAGAAAATTCCAGCGATCTTCATGTATGGTAAATGGACAGCATTTTTCCCAGCACCCCGATAGGACTATCAAGCAACGTTTTGCTGCTAGGAGAAGTCTATTTAAAGGTCTGTACCCCAAAAAGCCATAATTTGTCAGAGGTTTCCAATAATTGCATATAGCGCTCAAATTGTTAACAGAAACCACCACTGTAAGTATAATGTATTAAACGGAGACGCTAAATAGATGACTGTAACGAGTGGGATTCTAACATATCTCTGGTTTCCATCATCTGGTATGGCAGAGATTACCCGTTTGTATTTCGGATTAGTTTATCCATGTTCAGCTTATGGCAAAATTTGAGGATATGTGACAGAATACAATCTCATTTCCAAACCCATTCTTATTACTAACCGAAAATTACATGTTAGTTACGTATCTTGTAAAACTATCGACAATTTACACGTTTAATTACACGTATATAATATCCTGTGATACTACACTGAGGATTTTTTTTTTTTTTTTTGCTTCTGGATTTAAGCCTTGTCAATATCGAGGTCATTAAATTAGGCCATGGCCTTTTGAATGAAAAACCCTGGCATGGAGTGATTTGTAAAATCCAAATCTGGATGGCCGGTTGGGGATTCGAACCCAAGGCCACCCGAATTCGAGGCCAGACCGTTACCGCTCAGCTACCACGCTCCGTAAATTATGAATAAGTTTAGAAATTCCACTGTTATTTGCTCCATTTGTTCACACTTTCCAGATAATCATTGTCTGAATTTCTTCACGTGTATACTGGCTGTGTTTTATTTTATTATTATTATTATTATTTTATCAAATTGCGTTTCTACCCAGGTCTGGTATCAAAGAAAATTCTATCTGTCTCGCAAAAAGGGCCACTTAGTGAGTCACAGAAAGAATACCCGTAAGTATGACCCCTGGTGGAAACATTCGACGCAGCGAAATAGTCCACGAAAGAATTTTAATCATATATTCACGCTTGGAAAAATAACTGCAGATTTTAACGTTTTATTTTTATTGAAATCAGAAAATGAGGAAGATTTGATTTCTCTTTGAACAATTTACAGGGCCTTTTTCATTTTAATTGTTGGCACGTTTACTTACAATGAAGGAATGTACACTGAAGATCCAAAGAAACTGGTATAGGCATGCGTGTGCAAACACAAAGATATGTAAACACTCAGAGTACGGCGCTGCGGCCGGCAACGTATATATAAGACAACAAGTGTCTGGCGCAGGCGTTAGATCGGTTACTGCTGCTACAGTGCAGGTAATCAAGATTTAAGTGAGTTTGAACGTGGTATTATAGTCGACGCACGAAAGATGGGACACAACATCTCCTAGGTAGCGATGAGGTTTGGATTTCCCCGTACGACCATTTCACGAGTGCACAGTGAATATCGGGAATCCGGTAAAACATCAGATCTCAAACATTACTGCGGCCGGAAAAGAATCCTGCAAGAACGGGATCAACAACGACTGAAGAGAATCGTTGAATGTGAAAGAAGTGCAACCCTTCCGCAAATACCTGCGGATTTCAATACTAGGCCACCAACATGTCTCAGCGTACGAACCATTCAACGAAACATAATCGATATGGGCTTTCGAAGTACCCTTGTTGAGTGTACGACACATAGCTTTACGGCTCCCTGGGCCCGTCTTTGTCTATTGATGATTAGAAACATGTTTCCTGGTCTGAGGAGTCTCGTTTGCAATTCTATCGAGTGGATGGACGTGTACGGGTATGGAAACAACCTCATGAATCCAAGGACCCTGCATGTCAGCAGGGGACTGTTCAAGCTGGTGGAGGCTCTGTAATGGTGTGGGGCGTGTGTAGTTGGAATGACATGGGACCCCTGATAAGACTCTGACAGGTGACACGTACGTACACATCCTGACTGATCACCTGCATCCATTCATGTCAATTATGCACTCCGACGGACTTGCACAATTCCAGCAGGTCAATGCTACACCCAACATGTCCAGAATTGCTACAGAGTGGCTCCAGGAATAGTCTTCTGGGTTTAAGCACCCCCGCTGGCTACCAACCCCCCCCAGATATGAACATTATTGAGCATATCTGGGGTGCCTTGCAACTTGCCGTTCAGAAGAGATCTCCATCCCTTCGTACTCTTACGGATTTATGGACAACCCTGCAGGATGCATGGTGTCAATTGCCGCCAGTACCACTTCAGACATTAATCGAGTCCATGCCAAGTCGTGTTCCGACACTTCTGCGTGCTCGCGGGGGCCCTATACCTTATTAGGCAGGTGTACCAGTTTCTTTGGCTCTTCAGTGTATAACGTCTGTTGCTCCTTGTATTTAACTCCACAAAGATCGTGGTTACGTTTGTAGCTTAGTATTTCTATTAGTGGCACGATGATCTCCATCGAATTGTGATCCGTTATGAATGCCTAGGTCCTCTATCCTGCGTTTTCGGCATATCTTTGACTCTATGGACTACTTCCCTCATAAGGTATTTGCTGCATTAGCTATGGAGTGGCAGTTGCCTCGCCTAACAAGGTACATACATCTGTCCAAGCCACTCGTCTCTATGTCGCGATGCCCTCGGCATGTCTGCTATTCTCTCATGACCTCCATCGTAATACTAACACGCGACGGGGATCAGCTAATGAAATAGTAGTGGGAAAGGCCTTTCAGTTGTTGACGTCCCGAAAGTAATATTTCATTTTTGGAGTTGAGCAAAAAAACAAAAATTCTTGCTGTAGATTAAGGTGATGTGACGTTTCATCAAATATCCAAAATTGCTGTTAGTGATAAGTTCATGGACGGTCCAATCTGATGTAAATATGATTCATTAGATAGGTGTTAAGTGACAAAAAAATATTTCCAGTAAACGGCCACAATTATGCAAATGAGAAATATTTAGTGACCAAATGCGCAATATGCAGGGAATACCGAGTGATTTACGCGCTTTAGGAACACTGCTTTCGCCAAAGGCTCATTTATTGCTTCCGCCCTCTTGGTTCAAACAAATTGCAGCCACGTGCTGGCTTAATAAATCATAAAAGTTAGGTAAATGGGTAACAGCTGCTGTGGCCATTAAATGAGGAACATTTATAACCAAATTACAGCCCTGTATCCCAAATTTAGCCATATCAGCTCAGTATTACACAATTACAGTATGACAGAATTTTTTAAATGTGGTCTAGAATTAATGTGCTGATTGGTTACTGGCTTTGCGCGAGAGATTGGCGGAGATAATGATAATAATATATCCGCAATCCTTAGATTCCGCGTGTGTGTTCACCTCACACTGTTTTATTGAGAAAACTGATGAACTTCTGTTTGTATTTAATCAGATAGAATAAACTGTAAACCTTAAAAAAGTTAAAACTCGTTGACATGAGGTTTATAATGTCAAAGGCAAAGGAGAAAGCAGGGGGAATAATCTCGACTGGGTGTTGTGGTACTCTCAGTACAATCCTATACCTGGCCGTCAGCTTGACATATCGCTATATGCAAGCAGGCTTTCCTTTCCAAGAACACAATCGATATCATATCAGAAATTTTTGATTGAATTAAATTTTAGAGAGTTAATCGTTCAAAATATTTACAGTGGCAATCGTTAATAACGAATATGAAAGAATGTTTGTTTGTCCTAAACCGAGTCTCCTAACATAGAACGTATGCAACGAAATTACAAAAACCATTTAAAAGTCTCCCGCCTTTGAGACATACTGCCCGGACAAATAAACAGACAAACAAATATTTTTCTGGTGGGATGGAATCTTCTCCACCACCCCAAAACTGATATTCATTCAAAATATTCACAGAATATCTCGAAGCACAATTCGCCCGCTATATTGTCATCTTTTTTCCTACGGACTTGTTTTCATATGTCCGCCAAAGAAGTTGTTTTATCACAATAGTCTTTGCTCTTGCATATTAAATATCTTTTTATTTTCCATAAGGAAATAAATTAAACAAGAAACTAATTAACCCAAAAGAAATCTTAAACAAAAATTATTACCTTTTAATATTTATACAGAAACAGTAAAACTGAAATAACACAAACAAAAAATGTAAGGAACTATGTTTTCTTACAAGCGGTGGGTTTCACTGGAATAATTCACCAGAAAAGATTTTTGATATGCTCTGGGAATATTCTACAAAACATGTTGATTGCAAAGATCATTGAATAAAACAATCTTCGACTTCCAACTCGATAAATGAACTTTTGTAAAATTAAAGCTTAGATAGGTTGAGTTTAAGCCATTTTTTTCATCAGCTTATACAATGAGTCTAGAAATAGTATAACATTTGTGCGTCGCATTAGTCTATCGATCTAGTCGTATTGCCTGTTTACAGATCCTATATAAGAATCAAGTGGCTATAATAAAGGTAGAGACTCACGAGAGACATGCATCAGTTAAAAAGTGTGTGAGACAAGGTTGTAGTCTATCCCCGTTAATATTCAACTTGTATGTAGAAGAAGCAATAAAAAAAAGTAAAATAAAAATTTCCATGTGGCATAAGTGTTCAGGGATAAAAAATCAGTATGCTACGATTTGCTGATGACATTGTCTTGTTAGCAGAACGGGCTGAAGATATTGAGAAGTTACCGACATGAAAAAAATACTGAAGGAAGATTTTGGACTGAATATAAATCAAAGCAAGACAAAATTGATGAAATGTAGCAGAAATGATACCAATCACAGAAGATAAAATATAAAAATAGGATCGGATGCAATGGGAGAAGTAGGCCTAAGTGAATTACTTGGGAAGCAAAATTACAACCGAAGGCCGAAGCAGGAATGATGTTAAAAGCAGAATAGCATCAGCAAAAAGAGAAACTTTTTAGTTTCAAATATTGATCTAGGAATTAGAGAGAACTTTTTAAAACTCTATGTGTGGAGCACAGCACTTTACGGTAGCGAAACATGGACTTTAGGAATACCGGAAAGAAATCAAATTAAAGCATTTGAAATGTGGTGCTATAGAAGAATGCTGAAAATTAAGTAGACTAACAAAGTAAGAAATTAACAAGTTTTGAAAATGATGGGTGAAGAAAAAAGTTTGTGGAGGAAGCTTACAGAAAGAAGAGACAGGCTGTTAGGTCATATTTTGGGACATGCTGGATTGGTTAATTTTCTGGTGGAGGGAACAGTCGAAGGTAAGAACTGTAGAGGAAGACAGAGATTAGAATATATGAAGCAGATAATTGAGGACGTGGGTTGTAAGGGGTATGTAGAGATTAAGAGGTTAGAACAAGATAGGAAGGGATGGAGGATTGCATCAAACCGACGGTGTGGTGCACTAACTCTCCCTGGCTCTTACGTATCTTTTATAACTGGCAATCCCTACTAACGACCACTTTTACATAGGTCATCCAAACTCTTTATGTTCTTTACATGTCTCTCTTTGAGATGAATTATAATTTATTTAAAAGAAATAAATGAACGAATTTTTAAGGATTTTTTTAATAATTTAATTAAAAATACTTACGACCTTATTTTAATAGGCAACCCAGTGTAATCGTACTCTGTACCTAACAATTATACATAAAAACTGCATTTCAATCAAATAACAGATGGACGTAGAAATCATTCAGCTCTATTGGTACTATTTTTTTAAATTTATGTATTTATTGACATTCGGTTATGTAACCATACAGCCATCACTTGTAACATGATTCATTATGGTTAGCTAATAAAATGTTTGATTACACTCATTACTATATTTCATTTGTTAATTATCTTTATACTTAAGCTACTTACAATTTTGATTATATTGGTTACAATTTTAAATGGAACTTATCTAATCGTAATTAAAGTCTTTCAAGTATAAAGCCGAATCGCTGTAGCAATTGATAAAATTCGTTATGAAATCATTTTGCAGGTATACGTGAGGCAATAGCGACGTTGGTATTCATGAGTCTAAATTATTATTTTCTTTTGTTCACGTTCGGTTATATGACCATACAGCCGTGAATTGTAAAATAATTCATTATGCTTAATTATTTACAGGTTTGATTATACTATATACAATCTTGCTTATGATAATCATAGTTGTACTTAGGCTACTTAGTTTTTATTACACTGATGACAATTTTAAGTCATACTTATCTCCTTGTAGTTAAAATCCTTAAGGAATAAAACAGAATCGTTGTAGTCATTTATACCATTCATTTTATGCTTATTGAGATTTTTATTTACCGATGGTGAGGTCCTTGATTTATATATTTCAATTTTTTAGGAATCTCATAAGGCTGTTGTATACTGCTTTGTCATCATTAACTAGGAGTAGGATTAGGTTGGTAGGGAGAGGGACTCCTATGTTGACTAATTCCTTGATCATGGTATCCTGGACCCGTTTAAATTTTCTGCAGGAAAATATGATGTGGTTGGTGTCTCCTATAGTCTGATCTGAACAGTCACAGAGAAGAGATTCTCTCAGACCTAGTCGATAGAGGTGGCTGTGGAATCTTCCGTGGTTCTAAATCAAGAATCGATCATTCAGGTCAGCCAGCATTTTCCTAGATATGCTCTTAATTTTCTGGGTGTAGTAATTCATTAAGGAAAATTACCAGACGACCCACTTAAAGCATTATATATTCCGGGTTACGAACAATGGATATTCCGATACCCAGTCGGTGATGCGTTCAATCGATTGAACAATACACAAGTGAAGAGTGTAACGTTCCAGGTTGTGGTACGTTATTTAACAGTTTCCACCTCATTCATATTGGGCGCCAGCGGTATTAGCAGATTAAAATTAATAAATATTTACATAAATTATGCATAGAACAATTAATAGAAATGACCGTGACAGTAAGAAAATTGTAAAGAATGAAAGTTCAATTCACTATTGAACAATTATTGTACAATTTATTTGACTAATAAGGTAAATTAATATTTATTTAATGAAACATATAAAACGGTAACAGATTACCTTAACAGTTCAACAGACAAGCAATGAGATTGTAATCAGGGAGCTCTGGGTCTAATTCAGTCCAATTCCAAGATCTTGCTGTGGTCGCAGAATTTAGTGAAGTATTACCGCGTGGATGACACGCCACTGGCTGATGCGTCATCCGACGACAAGCAGTACACAACCAATAGTGTACTCCGTCAGTACCGGGCTCTCCGTACTAAGGGAGCGTGCACAAACTACGTGGCTCGGTCCAGGGGGGTGAGGGGTTGGCTAAAAGCCTACGCTGGGCTACGTGGAGGGAGGGGGGGTTTCGAGGCAGACCACGTAGCTTTCCTTTCATAACATTTTTCACAGTTAAAATGAGAAACAGAACTCACAACAGCATGTGAATATTTATTTCCCTCAAGTAATTATCTCCTTATGTAATTTACAATAGTCTGACAAGAGAAAACAGTACAAATGTCTTCCGGAATCAAAAGGGGAAAAAAGCTACGTGCTACGTGGGGGGGGGGAGGGGGGGGAGGCAAAAGCCACGTAGGGCTACGTGGGGGAGAGGGGGGTTCACAGGAGGCCAAAATGGAGCTACGTGGTTTATGCACGCTCCCTAACGGACAGTGAAACTGGTGGGCAGGTGAGACGTCGCCAATCACACTAGGAACCAGACTGTACTGGTCAAAACACAGCCCCTAAGCTGGGAGGCTCCCACACCACCGTCGATCCTCTCAGACCGCAGACATCGGGTCCTCGTGGTATGCCATGAAAAAATAAAAAATAGTAAAACATTAGTTTGCAGCCACTCCAATGCACATCACTGTATAGGTTAAGGGTCTTGCAACCCCTGGTATCTGGCTTTTGTTCCCTTGACAGAGCAAGGGATCCCTTCTCAGAGAACGCAGACAAATACTTGCTAACTCACCGCTCTGGTCTGACGAAATTAACTTTATTTTATGATGTCTATCTTAAATGTCATAATCTTAATGACATATTGTCACTGTCAAACTCGACACTTTACAAGAGTAAAGTGCATTTATGTATCAACTTTCTTACAACTCTCGCCCTATGATTGCAGATGATCGAAGTAATTTTATTAGTATATCAGAAGGAAGCATTGTCGCAAAATTTTACTGAATAAACGGAACATCAAGGAGTAAAAAAAAATTTGCCCAAGGATTTTTATCATGTCTTCATTCAACTTCGGTTTCGTTAGAAAAGTTAATTTCGTATTTCCGTGAAAGGAAAGTATTTATCAGTAACTGAAATTCTTTTATAAGCATTCGTAAAATACAAAGTACCTGCTTAAAATTCCATACAGGTGAAGAATTATAAAATATTTCAAAAATATTCTTCAAAGAATCATCTTAATTCGTGTTAGTGGTCAAGGAAGCCGATATTTTTAGTCAGGCACGAACGCAGATTTGTAGTACTGAGAAAGAATAAACGTTGCCCTCTTAGCAGCTTAAAGCCACTCACGCAACTCAGATTCTGAGAAACATGTTTACTGCCTATGGTGGCTGAAAAAAGTAGCATCCCACTACATGGAAAGGGATAAAAATAAATAAAATATGCGAAAGACGAGATAGGTTGTCAGCCCTGCGAGAATGCTAATAGCTCAGAATTTTGTTGCGTGCTCTCCTACGTGAAGCTATTCATGTAACTCAATCACAATCTGTAATTTTTTTGATGCGAACAAAACTACTTTATTAATACCGCGCTTCTTCCGCTAAAAGTACCATTTATTTGCACCTACAGTTATTTTGATTACTATTATCGAATTTTAGTAGCCTCACAAGCGTTGTGGACTGCATAAGGGCACATGAACATAAGAAGCGAAAAATAGAGGTACTATTGCCACTAATGTTCTATTTTCATTGAAAGAAGTTAACTCAGAGTTTGGAAAATATAGAAAAGTAAATGTATTCCATAACATTTTCATGTATCCAAAGCTACCATACTCCCACACACAAAATAGTATAAAAAGATCTTGAAATTTAAATTATAATCCCTACAATTAAGGTATCGATAGGTTAATAATAATAAACACATGGTTTTTGATGTGTTGTTTCTTTCGAATCAAAAAAAAATGTATATTATTTATTTCTAATATTCTAACCTATATTTCACAAGGAAGTATATGCAATTAGAATTCATTACAATACTCACGTTTACAGCTTCTCTCTTCCCAATGATGGCTTGAATTTTTTGTACATCATTCTCCTGCACTTACCCTATTATTTCTTTTCTTTTTAAGTTGCAGCTCAATAGAAGGATGTAACAACACTTACACATGAATCGTGTCCAAGTTTAATAATTTTAGTGTCAGCTAAGACACTCAAATCACATGTTTTCTACTTTTTCATATTTTAATCATAAACAAAGAGAAAATACTTATCTCAGTACACCTTGCAGACAATTAACCTAAAACTTATTACAAAATACTATTTGAACGAAAGTAACAGGAATATTAATGCCGTATTTTGTTCAGCGGATTGTCTTTTTCGTCGTTTTGTTACTATCGATTTATGGCGGATGAGACCACAATATAAGAATTACCAAAATGTTTTCTTCAGTTATTTTATTTTCTAACATTTCTTTTTTTTTTCAGGTTTCGAGCAGATTTATTGATTCCCACGCAGGTGTACTATTCCAAACTTGGACTCTATTAAGTTGTTGGATTGTTACCCCTGATTACCCATATTATTCTTAAAACTACCGTTGGATGCAGGGTTAATGAGAGGTTATTGATCTCCACAATGCCTGTTCGGTGGAAAATTAGCCAAACGATGGCTTCCGCGAAACGGTTTCATCTCGCCCATCTCTCTAATTAATGGCGTTTCTTAATTCATAATTTATCCTGCAATAATATCCTATTTAAATTTATGTTCCTTTATTTTAATGCTAACTGTTACAACGTCTAACAGAATGTAGACTACCATTTGGGCCAATGTACGAATCTAATATTCTTTTATTGTTTGAATAAAACAATTTTCTAAAAGCTTCATTCTTCTCAATAACAGACATATAGCGGAGAAATATAATCGAATATAATTTTAATAGGGATATTTGGTTGCGTTGTTATCATTTATGCTAAGTGTTTCCATGACATCAGTTGATTGATACTAACTTATTTGCAACATTTGGTTACTACAACTGTGCCCATTATCGTAAATTGAAAAAGTAATTAGAATGAATTAGTAAAACATAGTATCCAAGTAAATTTATAAAATTTGTCGAAGAATGAGTATTATTAAAGTACGAGTAATTTTTTTTTTTTTTTTTTTTTTTTTTTTTTTTTTTTTTTTTTTTTTTTTTTACACTGGATGAAGTTTAAAATATTCCCCCATCACAATACTATTTAACAGTTTCTCAATTTCAACTAATCGAGTAGCATTTTAACTTTATTTACTTTTTATTAATATCACTACATTTCTACGCAGACTTTCAACTCTAGACACAATGCTATTACAAAACTAACGCAGTAACAAAGTTTGCAGCAAGCAAACATTTTCTTGGTATAATAATACGAATTGCATTTTAACTGGTGAAAACTATATTTATTACAGAGTATTTTCCAACATTTTACTACCGACATAATACTGAAGACATACAAATAAATCTTTAGTTTTAGCTTGAAAAACTTTTCACCAATGATATCTCGCAATGCTTGGTGAAAGGAAAAACGGATAAAATAATCAGGGAGGTATTATTTAAAGAAATAAATAAGGAAGATGAGATCAGAAATCTAACTACAGGATTTGTGCAATATACTCGTATTTTGCGCTTTCAGTGGTAGAGAAGGAAACAAATAACGTAGAGCTATTTGTTTCGAAGACATTCTGATTTCCCATAAGTTTAAGTAATTAATGTTAGATACCAGTATACCATATAAGAGCCGCATCATGTAGCAAAGGTGTGGTTGTCAAATTGGAAATAATGCTTTTACTGCAACAAAATCTTCTCGGGTGTCCAGCCGGATGGTGGTGTAAAAACACGACGTTTCGACAGCTGACTCTGCTGTCCTTCATCAGGCTATCTAGCTGGATGTGCTCAGCTGACTGTCTCTGCTTCGACTCGAGGCAGAGACAGTCAGCCTTCGACTTCGAGGCAGAGACATTCAGCTGAGCACAACCACAAGATAGCTGATGAAGACAGCAGAGTCAGCTGTCGAAACGTCGTGTTTTTACACCACCATCCGGCTGGACACCCGAGAAGATTTTGTTGCATCGATACGCCGGGAAAGTCTCCACTCACACAATAATGATTTGCTATTACAATCAGTCGGCTTTCCCATCATTCGTTTTATTTTCTAAAATATTCATTGGGGTAGTTACAGTTACTAGTATTTGCAAATGATTCTAGAACACTGGCAATTAAAAGTAGTGCAAACTTGATGTAAAGATGAAACTACACCTAGCCTAGAGAGAACTAAAGCGAGTTGCCGTTATAACGGAAGGGCAGAGTGCTAAGCCTCTACACTGAACAGTTACATATTACGGAGGGAACGTTACTGTGCGCCAAATAAATTGGGTCGAACGTTACACGTTTTAACTCTTTTAATTATGTGTTTGTTAGTTTTGTATGTGTGTGTTTATGTGTGTGCGCATTGCCATTTCTCCGAATTTCGCATCTCAAAACAATACCCAATGACGTCATCGTGTCGTTGTTGTTCTCTTCATTTATGACCTCCGCAACGGGATTCAGAGATTACACACGAACAAGAGACAATGGAGAACCACCCACGGGCCACTCAAAAGACACTCGAAATTTTTACATACGAGTGGCTATTCTATTTTTCGCCCGAGCGCTGTGTTCTTACTCTGCCATTTCTCATATTTACCCAGCCAGCCACGCAAGCGGGACCTTCCTCACCTCGCGGCAATTTTCGTGTATGGAGGGACTTTATTCCGTTTAAATGTGACCTTCCCCGATAAATTAAATGGATTCGCTCGCGGGAGTTTAATAGAATGGAATAAACTGAATTAATTTGATTGCACATTAAAATTGCCTTAATTGGGTTATCTAACAATGCGATGGGAATGCTCTCCCCGAGTAATTAACTCCGGTCTAGTTTAAATTATCTACATACAGTCACATGGTCAGCCGGTGGTCCTGCAGAAGTCATTAATTCCGCCATGACAACTACCCCAGCTGTTAGCGGTGCATTGTGGGTCGTCCCGTGAAATGGGCAACTAAACCAATTTGAAACCGAATAAAGTGAGAGGGACAAGTGAGATACCGTCGCGAGCAACAAGTTGCATTGAACAGCGTAGTAACTAAATATGAAATCATTATAGCGACCATAAGCTTAGAAAATTTCTTTAAATATCCCTTTTCCTCTCATTAATCTTGAAATTAAATTTCTTAGCATACCGCTACTGATCAGTTTGATTTCAGTAGTTGTTCGGGTATATCTTCTAAATTAGTATTATTCTATCTCATTGTATACTTTATCCAACTACTAGCGGAGTTCCCGGCGTTGCCCGGTATAGATGGCGTAGATTAACCCGTAAGTTATTTTTATTTCCGCAATGAGAAACATTTGTTCAAAAATTCATAAAATTTGCGCCAAGGTTTTTCGGAATTAAAGCAAACCTAGATTCACGCACCCCCAACCAAGAAAGGGGTGGATTGAATTTTATTTGCACGTACACTATTTTCATTCGTCCGAAAAGATTCATGTGTATCAAGCTTCATTAATTTGGTTAAGAAATGGAATTATTTCATGACTAAACAACGCTAGATCATGTAAGAAATTCACATTTTACTCAATTGCGAAATGAATGGATATACTTTTTGCTCGAAACGACAGATACTCTAACTCCTCAGATACAAATATCAAAAGTGAATCCAGAATAATATTATCGTAAATAAATGATTTTATTCAAACAGAAGACTAATGCTGATGTCCAGAGACGATATAGTTGTGTTTTTTTATTTAATTTTTTTATTTGGCCTGAAGCGCCAAATAGCACTATACAGCCATCAGCTATTTATGCAGATAGTTGGCTTGGTACAAATGAGTAAAGCATTGTACAGATAAACAAATTTACAGGATAATTATACATAAACCAAGAATTTTACATCGGCTGGAATATATCTCAAATAAATACATACATTGTAGGCCTACTGCCAGAGATATTGGTTAAATTAAATCTCTGTTGTTTTTACGGCTATCTATGGCGTTTAAAATTTGAATATCCAGAATTAAAGCAAAGAATACTTCAATTTACTGCCATCTATGGAGTTTGAAAATTGAATATCCCTAATTTAAGTAAAGAATACTTCAAGTTTTGTTTAATGTGCAAAATATTTATTATTGTACAGTTATCTTATTGCTTTCATTAAAGACTATGGTCGGAGACATTATAATTGTGTGTTTGGTGCGAAGCATGCAGCATCTAGTGTTTCCATCTGTAGTATTCCTCACCATATATTCAGAATTTCATTTAATGATTCGGCGTTATGTAACGTAGAAACATAAGAGATTCTAAGATTTAAAACGGTGAAAACCCCATCAAAATCTTCATAGTGGATTTCGATTTTTTTCTAGCACAAATATACCCGGTTTTCGTTTTATAGATATAGATTACTGATCGACCAGTTTGACGATGCACGTTATAAAATAGACGAGAAGTAGATACGCGATGGATAAAACTATAAAACTTAACGCCTGATATATTGGCTATCCTGGCTCCAGATTTAAGGCGATTTTTGTGTGATTTTAATTGATTTTTACGTTATTTTCCATAATCAGTGAGGCGAGTACTGGATATTCACCATTTCAACCTCAAAAAACTACGTAACTAACACTATATTTAAAACCCAACATTTAATTTGTAGCATTTTTCCACTTCATTTTATTTTCGTCCATCGGCTTAGGTTTTTGAGGTAACGATTGGTGTCGAGTTAACATGGAAATGACGTCTGGATGGTTGTACCAGGAACCGAACTTTCGTTCTTCCGAATGCTCGAGAGTTACCCCTGATTCAACTTGCTATTATTGGTATCGTTGGAGTTGTCGACAATACTGGTATTCTGGGCAATCTCTTTTCTCAACAAATCTTTTTTTTTCCTCGTCTGTTAAGATTCACAGCAATAAACTCGCTGGGTTCTTTTAAACCACTCAACTTCTGAAATTACAAAAACATACTATGAGAACTACATTTTAATTTCTTTCTTTCTTTTTTTACTTATTGTTTTACCCTCGTCGACGTCGAGGTCATTGGAGGCGGAACGGGACAGGGGACAAGGAACGGGAAGGAATTCGACCATTGCCTTTTGAAGGAAGCATCCCATCATTCACCTAGAGTGATCTAGGGAAACAATGGAAAACACAAATCTCGATGCCCGGACGGGGATTCGAACGGCCGTCGTCCAGAAAGAGAGGCCAGAACGTTAACCGCTCACCCACAAAGCTCGGTCATTTTAATTTCATCTTTACTAAACACTACATCGATTTGATGCTTGATATTTCTTATCCAGATTATAAGCAAAGATAATAGTAATGGCTTTGGTGGTAACACACTTCCTCACAAAACCGTAGTGGGTAACTGAGAGTGGTGGGTGAGTGGTTAACGATCTGGCCTCGAATTTGAGAGGACGGCGGTTCGAATCCCAGTCCGGGCATCCAGATTTGGGTTTTCCATGGTTTCCCCAAATCACTCCAGGTAAATGCCGCGATGCTTCCTCAAAAGGACGTGGCCAAATTCCTTCCTTTTCCTTGTCCCATCCCGCCTCTAATGACCTCGACGTCGACGAGGCGTAAAACCATAAGCAGAAAAAAAAGCCTAGTGGGTAGTACCAATTTGATAATTACCTTCAATCAATTTTCTTTTGTATGATGGAATTTAAAGAATGAATGGTTCAACTGTTGCTGCATTGCATCAGTGATGTATTTTTTCAGATAGATAAAAATAAAAATTCGTGATCGGTGCAGGAAATTTATCGAATGCCACGCTTTGAACCGGTTTCACTGGAGTGGTGACAGCATCAGAGAGCAATGAATCTATTACTGCCTCGGAAAAATCATACCATTAAATTTAAAACACCGATAAACAACAGTTTTTACTAAGTTGATAAATGGGTTAGTTGATTTTGACATAGCCCTGCAAACTACAAAATGGATGAACTCCAGCGTAACATAGCTTTATTTCCATCTGTAAAGTCAGATCATATGTATATATGTGTTACATTTCTAGTCTGCTATCGGAAAACTCTGCATTTCAATAGTATACTTTTGGACAGCTCTCGAGATATTCCAAACGTACCTAACACAAAGAAAATTTAGAGTTTCAATCACAAGTCAAAGTTCAGTACTCACAAAACTTTATTCGCTTTAAATATTTTTGTCTCATATTATCGGAAAAGAGGATTAAAATACAGAGAATGTAGAATTTTTCGCTTCTCAGTTTTCTGTAATTCCACTGGTGTTCAACAGAATGAAAATAATTAATAACTGCTACAAATAGTAAAAAAAAAAAAAACTGGTTCCGAATATTTGTTTGACCTTTGCTTCCAGCAAGCATCGATAGTCAAACAAATAATATCACAAAAGAAGGAATTTATCAGAGAAATTGCAAGTGGAATTTTCGATCACAGCAATTTTTAGATCCAATATACAATGCAGTACTGTTGAAGATGGAATGTATGCATCGAGCGCGGTGGGTGGTAATTTAACCCTCGGTCTGGCATTTAGGAGAACACGAATTCAATCCTCTGTCCGGCTATCCTAATTCTGTTTTCTATGTTTTCTGAAAATAGCTCAAGGTGAGTGCCGGGATGATTCCTAAATTGGTAACGACCGAATTCCTTCCATTTCTTTGTCCCCGTCTTCGTCTCGCTGTAATGACCGCGAAGTCGACATGTCTTAAAATTCAAAATTAGTAAAACATTAGGGGGAAGTACGGTAGTTATTGAGTGCTCTGTCGTTATAGTTAATTTATACGCGAAAATTAGGTAGAAAACTGCAGTATAATGAGGAATCGAGTAGATAACTAGCAAAAATATATTTTTCCACCCGCTGCATCTTTTGAAAAACTCTAAGTACACTGTAATTTTACAAAATAACAAAAATTCGGTTTGGGCAGACGAAAAACTTAACACAAATCGATTTGCTGCGTATTCCGCCTCTCTTGTGGCTGGAAGTACAGTTGCAGGTGCAATCCGAACCACCGACCATACTGGCATAATCGTATGATCAAAGCAACACCCGTAAAAGTTTCTGGCGTCACAGTGGTTCAGGATTGGAATATAGTGGACATTCAAACTAAAGTCATAATATCGATCCGAAAAAAATGCTTTAGACAGCATTTTTTTGCTGATCAAAACTTTTTATGTTCAATTTTTGATAAAAATGATTGTCCTTCATACTTAATAAATAAATAAATAAAAATTATAAAAAATATATGGGTGAAAATCTAATTGATTATTTTATTTCGATTAGTTTATGCATTTCTGTTAATTACTATTTGTATTTATTGATTTCTTTATTTTTATAACTTGTTTATAATAAACATTCGTTATTTCCGGAATAATTATTTCTAATCCCTTCATTTATTGATAAGATTTCAGAATTTATTTATTAACCATTTCATTTATGTTTCTACATTTTTTTCTTTATTTGATAAAATTAATCTTGGTGTTTCATTTAAGCATAATGTATTTAATAATATAAATATTTTAGTTAGAAAATAAGGAAAAAGTTTATCATTTGTGGTAGTATCTTATATCATTAAGAATTAAATTCACTTATAAATTTATTTATATCGAAATTCAATATACACAACTTCACTTACACCCTGTATCCAAAGCGGCAAGGATACTCAAGAAAGTTTTATGTCGTAATATTAAGAAGGATAGGTACTTCATTGCATAAGATTTGATTTTGACACTTTTATATATGGTCGTGAAAAAAATATATTTTACCTCATCCATTTTCTTATTCATCATATAATTTTTATTTATTTTAAATAGGGAGGACTCATTTTTATCAAAAATTTAACATAAACAGTTTTGTTAAGCACAGAAAATACTGTCTAAAGCAATTTTATATTATGACCTCAGTTCGAATGTTCACCATATTATAATCCTGAAATTCACTTACGCCTTGAAGTCAAAGCGGCAAGGATACGCAAGTAAGTTTTATGTCGTAATATTAAGAAGAATAGGCACTTACAATTGCATAAGATATGACTTTGACACTTTGATACAGGGTCGTGAAAACATATATATATTTTCCTCCATACATTTTCTTACACATTTTATTTATTTATTTTAAGTGTGAAGGACTCATCTTTATCAAAAATAAATTGAACGCAACAAGTTTTGATTAGCACAGCAAATGCTATCTAAAGCAATTTTTTTCGGATAGATATTATGACCTTAGTTCGAATGTCCACTCTATCCCAATCCTGAAGCACTGTGCGACCCCAGGATTTGAACCCGCTACTTCGAGTTTGTGTGCAAGCGCCTGAACCACTGTATTTCTAAGTGGTACTTCTACGGCAGTAGGTTAGAAAATGGATTATCAGTGATAGGGCTACGTTGCCGGTTGGGTACATAACCCTGATAAAATTATCATACATAATTGTCCGAGGGGTTCTTAAATTAACTTTCTCCTCAAAATCAGTCCTTGGCACTATATGTAACACACGTATGCAGCAGACTTCAAAGATTAAAAGTAATCACCTTTTGTATTTGACCCCTGGGAACATTTACTTTATCCGACATTTGGATTTTAGATGTTACTGGCGGCTTATTGTACCGTAAACCAACTCGAATTACACAAAAAACGAAATGAATCAACTGAACTTAATTTCAGCACGAATGAATAATTCGAGTAAATTCGAGCATGTACAAATCTTACAAAGCATCTTCAGCTTCAGTTGTTACGTCTATCATGTCCACCATGAAGGTCGTAGTCCAGTTATATTGCTTGTGCGTCGATGCGAAATTTAATATTTTATAAATTACAGTTGCGTAAAATTTAGCTTTCAAACTTTAACGTGAAATTAATATATTTCGGAAATATCGCACAGGTGATTTGTTATGCTTGGGTAATAAGTTGATAACGTCCTCGCCCAAGAAGTAAAGAAACCGCTATGTAGCTAACACAGTACTTTCGCCATATTACACTAGAAAAAATACTTTTATCTTTCTATAACGAAGCTTGGAGGACTTATCACAAACTGAATATAATCTCGAAGATGATACAAAGCTTTTGGTTCCAACATTGTACTGTACAGCGCTTGTACAATGAAAGGAGATCTTTATACATAATCTGAACAAGGAGGCACATCAAATCAAATTAGTATATAAAACTGTTTCATCTTGTATAATAGAAAGTATCAACTTTTCTTAAAAATTATATTTAAATTTTTCTATGAGTCTTTGCATCGGTAATTAACAATAAATAGGTGTTTAAACTCAATAAAAGGGAAATACTGGTAATTTTAGAATTCATGCACACGGAACGTTAAGTTCGGCCATTTTTCGAGCAATTTGGTGCGAAGGGTGCATGCCGAATTGCAGAGTACTATTTTAAGTCTATACTAATTTATTTCTTATAAGATTTTAAGGTATTTCAGTATTCTGTTTTCATTTTGTATTCCATGTTGCTCCTTATAGGTAGTTAAATAGCTTCAAACGAGTTATCGAAACAGTTACAATATTAATTTTAGATTAGGAGAATTTTTTGTTTGTTATTATTACATGTATAAATAACGTATTCGTCCAGAATAATCCTTAAAATTTACATCCCGGCTTTCTATAGATTTATTCGTAGTAAAAAATAGAGCCAGGGTAGAGTTAAAAATGTAGAATAGTTACGAATAACTGGAACTAATACTATGACGTGTTGGGTTTGTATACAGTTACTGCAAGAGGAACATGGATGCTATTAATGAAGCGCATAAAGTAAAATGACTGATTGTTGGATGAAAAGTTCTTTGGTTTCTAGAACCATCAGTTTTGAAACGCATACGCTGGAGGCATGTATTAATTGTCAGCGTGACACCTTGTTAGTTCCAAGCGCGATCAACCGTTAGTTGTCATTCGACCATGGTGTAATACACGTGTCATCAAATCCTATCTGCTATAACGCTACAAAATTGTTAAAATTACTCACCTCATGCCGGATTTAAATGGTTCCGATGGAAACGGTGTCCCAGGAACTTTATGTAATGTCCGTGATTACCGTAGTCTCAGATTTTACTTTCTGCCTCAATACTGTGTTCTCCTACAGTCTATCTAGATATCATGGATGAAATGATATCTCGTGTTTGATTCGACTTTTCTCATTCATAACAACAATTTCCCGAGTTTATTTGGCTGTCCAGTTAAATGATATTCCGTAGAAGAAATTGGCGTACAGAGCAAGGTTCCCTTCACTGCACGAAAATGTGGCGTATATTTGTGGCCGCAATCAGTCAAACTTTCCACAAACCGTGCCACACAATGGCAAAAAGGAAAACCCACGGTTTGATAGTCGAATATTTTTGTTTCTTGTCACATTTCCGACGAAATCTATCCTGATGAAACACGTTTTGTGCTTGTTGAAGCTCCAAATGAAAATGGGAATCAGAAATTGTCTGTGTTCCTTTGGAACAGTGCTTTGAGAACTCGTTTCGAAAGAGTTGGTGGGGACTGTGACAATTTAACTACGAATCTGTATTAATAGATTGCCTATGCATAGGCAATGTAACAATTTTCCACCAAATTTAATATAAACGAAAACGTCCATGAATGTCAGAAAAAATGCCTTGACCGAATTCCTTCTTGTTCCTTGTTATAAATTATCTCGACGTCGACGAAGCTTAAAGCCCGAATAAAAATGTGGATGCGTTTGAAAATTTCTTCATGCAGAAATTGGCCTCGCGGGTGAAATAGGAGACCTCATATCTACTTTATCCGGTGACCAATAAAACTTTACATCAAAAATAAAGTTGTTGCACTTTCTCTCTTGAGAGCTTATTCCATTTCCCTCATCTTAGAATTGAATGTCGAATGGTGTCGTTGAGATAACTTCATTATGGGCAACGAAGCAAATAAAGTAAATGAAATTAATGGAATTGGAATACACGGTTTGTATTTAACATTAACACTCGTTCAATAAGGTAATTTCCTCCAGAAAATGGTGATAGCCAAACCCTGCAGAGGAGACTGACATTTCCGAATGTTGTAAGAAGCGCTCATTCTCCTCTGTTGAGCACACCTTAATAACAGAACTGCTAGCAATAGTAGGAAATTATTACACATTTCGAAGAAAATTTCTCCACCTCTTTAATTTGCATTACAGGCGACTAAAGACGTGGGTGCTGTAGTTCATTTCCTGTATTTTCTAAGAAAGCAGAGCGGAACTTACGATGCAGAAAACGCCAAACAGTTATGAGAAGTTCTTACAAATATTTTATTACTATATTATGTGCACGTATCTAATGATTTTTTTTCTCGCCGTTGTTATTGAATATTATTTGTGGTGGTACCAATAATGACCCAATTTTATAAAACTGTTATTTGGCATCATTTGGAAGATAGTGTACTTGACACTTTATGGAGTAAGTATTATGATGTCAACTTCGCAGCTTCTTTCAATCTTAGCTATCCTTCACCCATCGAGATAGGTTTAAAATTCAAGAACTTCCCACGGCTGATGAAGTCTGCGACAGATCTATTCTCCGACAGAACTTCTCTGTCTATGATAAGTGCCCTCAGTGGTGTAGCCACATGTAGTAAGCAAAAGTTATCAGATGTCTGTCAAAGCAACAAATCAACTCAACTCTCTTTCTGCGTAACATCCTGTTCAACCCAAGTCACCCTTCCCCGACTTCTATTAGGAGGAGATTCTTTACACCAACCACACATCTTAATATCGCCATCCGTCGCTGACTGGGAAAATATCTTGTAATTTTGATGCCATACCGCACGTAGATTGATACTATCTAGCGTACTTCCGACAATTAGATCCAGTCGCAGACATTTTTTACCGTCATAATGCTTTCGCATGCGGCCTTACCCTGAATATGACTTATTTAAACAGTTCTAACTTAGTAATTCTGGTGGCTCAGTGGTTAAGGCGTCTGACTGGAGATCGAAAGGTTCCCCGGTTCGAATCCCTGTCTCGGCGAGGATTTTCACTGACACTTAATCCCACCTTAACCTATGTCACAGCTTGATGTGTGAAGTGAAGTACGCCAGAACTCTTCAGTGGTTCGGATTCCGCGTTAAACTGCAGGTTCCCTGTACCCGTTAGGTTTACCGGGTTAGGTCAAGGCGGCTATGACTGGGGCGGAATGCGCAGCCAATAGAAATCCTGTATTTAGGTCGTTACGACCACATGGAATTATAATTATTATAATCAAAGTCACCAAAAATAATTCGAACTATATATACGAGTAAATAATAAAAAATTCTCTCTCATCTCAGCCAATATAAAACCTAAAAGATTAGTATCCATTCTTTTACCTCAATAATTAATTTTTACTACGCACAAATAGTTAAATAGCAGTTGTATAATTACACTCCTGGAAATTGAAATAAGAACACATTGACGCCGGTGTGTAAGACCCACCATACTTGCTCCGGACACTACGAGAGGGCTGTACAAGCAATGATCAAACGCACGGCACAGCGGACACACCAGGAACAGCAGTGTTGGCCGTCGAAGGGCGCTAGCTGCGCAGCGGTTGGGCACCGCCGCAGTCAGTGTCAGCCAGTTTGCCGTGGCATACGGAGCTCCATCTCAGTCTTTAACACTGGTAGCATGCCGCGACAGCGCGTACGTGAACCGTATGTGCAGTTGACGGACTTTGAGCGAGGGCGTATAGTGGGCATGCGGGAGGCCGGGTGGACATACCGCCGAATTGCTCAACATGTGGGGCGCGAGGTCTCCACAGTACATCGATGTTATCGCCAGTGGTCGGCGGAAGGTGCACGTGCCCGTCGACATGGGTACGGACAGCAGCGACGCACGGAAGCACGCCAAGACCGTCGCATCCTACGCAGTGCCGTAGGGGACCGCACCGCCACTTCCCGGCAAATTAGGGACACTGTTGCTCCTGGGGTATCAGAGAGGACCATTTGCAACCGTCTCCATGAAGTTGGGCTACTGTCCCGCGCACCGTTAGGTCGTCTTCCGCTCACTCCCCAACATCGTGCAGCCCGCCTCCAGTGGTGTCGCGACAGGCGTGTATGGAGGGACGAATGGAGACGTATCGTCTTCAGTGATGAGAGTCGCTTCTGCCTTGGTGCCAATGATGGTCGTATGCGTGTTTGGTGCCGTGCAGGTGAGCTCCACAATCAGGACTGCATACGACCGAGGCACACAGGGCCAACACCCGGCATCATGGTGTGGGGAGCGATCTCCTACACTGGCCGTACACCTCTGGTGATCGTCGAGGGGACACTGAACAGTGCACGGTACATTCAAACCGTCATCGAACCCATCGTTATACCATTCCTAGACCGGCAAGGGAACATGCTGTTCCAACAGGACAATGCACGTCCACATGTAACCCGTGCCACCCAACGTGCTCTAGAAGGTGTAAGTCAACTACCCTGGCCAGCGAGATCTCCGGATCTGTCCCCCATTGAGCATGTTTGGGACTGGATGAAACGTCGTCTCACGCGGTCTGCACGTCCAGCACGAACGCTGGTCCAGCTGAGGCGCCAGGTGGAAATGGCTTGGCATGCCGTTCCACAGGACTACATCCAGCACCTCTACGATCGTCTCCATGGGAGAATTGCAACCTGCATTGCTGCGAAAGGAGGATATACACGGTACTAGTGCCGACATTGTGCATGCTCTGTTGCCTGTGTCTATGTGCCTATGGTTCTGTCTGTGTGATCATGTGTTGTATCTGACCCCAGGAATGTTTATATAAAGTTTCCCATTCCTTGGACACTGAATTCACGGCGTTCTTATTTCAATTTCCAGGAGTGTAGTAAAGTAATATTAAAAATTTTAAGAGGAAAATGAGAAAAAAAAATACTTTTTTGTGGATTTTAAAATTGGTCGATCATTAGGAAGTGGAAAAGGGGGGGGGGAGAGATAAATTACTGTAAGCAAGGAACGGGTAGGAATTCGAGAATGGCCTTTTGCAGGAACCACTTCAGCATTCACCTGGAGTGATTTCGGAAAACTATAATAAACCGAAATTACAGAAGTTTAGTCGGTCAGGGAATTGAAACCGCGTCGTCCCGACCGTACCGCTCATTTACTAGGTGCGATATGAATATATAGTTAACGCTGTTATGCCATAAATAGTAACGGACAAAAATTTTTGATTAAGTTCATACTTCATCAACTAGCATGAAATACGAAATACACATACATAAATAACAAAACTGTCCGATATCATCTTGTGCTGATTTATCCATTACCCAAAAACCTTTTTTTTTATTTATTAATATGAGTAAATCGAATGTCAAACTTGAGTAGCCATGAGTCAGTTGTTATTCCGTGATACCTCTTTTTTTTTACCTTTTCTTTTTTATTTTTTCTTATGGCTTTACGCCTCGTCGACGTCAAGGTCATTAGAGGCGCGATGGGTCTGGGAACAAGGAACTGTAAGGCATTCTTCCATTGCCTTTTGAGGGAAGTATGCCGGAATTCACCTGAAGTGACTTGGGAAAACCATGGGAAACCCAAAGCTCGATGCCCGGATGGGGATTCGGAGCGCTGTCCTCCCGAATGCGAGGCCAGGATGTTAACAGTTCGCACACCACGCTCTGAGTGATCCCTCTTAATATTGTCCCAAATTTCACTAAAAAAAAAACAAAGGTTATTTAACCGTCATTTGCGGAAATACCTAATTCTGAACCCAAATAAACTTACAAAACAGCGAAGTTATGAATAAAATTCACACGTGTCGCACTTGTAGGATATTCCGAGAAGATTAAAACCAGCTACGCTATTGTGTGTCACATATCTGTATTTACGCTTTAATGATACATTACCGAAGTTTTAATTAATCAGGCAAAGCTATTTAATAACAGCTGCAGTGCGTATATTTTGTCAAATATGCGGTAATTAATGTTTCCATCACTGCCCGAATCAGACATTGGTGGCACTTTTCCGTTTTAAAATTTACGAATTGTAGTGAAATGAGAATTAGAGAAAAAATAACATTTTTGCAAATTTACTTTTATTTGGTTAGCGTGGAAATGTTCATTGTGTTAACGGATCTTGAGATCAATTTCTTACTGGGGAATGAAGAAAGTTACTTTTAAAAAAATATATCATTCGACAATATAGCCATTCAGCCATCAACTGCATTTTTTTCCCCCTTGATTGTATTAGACTCCTCTACTGTAATTGAGGGTAACAAATGAAACGGCAACAGAGCACGAACAAAACACTTCATCAACACCACCACTGCCCTGGGCCGGATTTGAACCGACGACTCCCCAAACGAGAAGCCAGCTCGCTAATCCCGCTCAACTCGGGCTGCATAGTAATTTACCTACATAACATAAAAATAAGGTAATATCACAGGAAACAATGTATCTTCGAGGTCATTGATCGGTTTAATTAACTGTTGTGTTCTTATTATGCTTTCCATACTGTGTGAAACATTGTTACTAGTGATAAGGTCTGTATAATTGATGAGGGTATAGGAGACAAAATTGCTGCGGAATGTATGGCGGAAATTACTGAACGCTAATTGTTGTTTAAAAAATATGAGAAGCTTGTAAAATTGTTGGTAACAATTTATTCTGGAGCAGCAATTTGCTATCAAAGAAGTATCCTAGATACCAATAGTTTTTTGTAATAATTACAAAATATATTCAAAGAAAAATATTTACTATTTAGTGCTACGGCTGAAAATGTTGAAACCTAATTCATTTCCTACAAACGAAACTAAAAATTATACGTAAACCATTCCATTAATCGTGATTCGTAAGAAGCTATCCTTCATTGGTTTAAATAGCAAGGGGCGTACACAGGATCTGAAACAGTGGGAAGGGGGTTTTTGGTTTCAAAAAGGTGGGGTGGATGACAGAAACATGATGATTTGTTAGAAAATGAAAGTCTAAAACATTACCGAGCATGGTGGGTGAGTGGTAACTCTCTGGCCGTCCGGGCATCCAGATTTGGGTTTCACATGGTTTCTCCAAAACACTCCAGGCGAATGCCGGGATGCTTCCTTCAAAAGGCCATGGCCGAATTCCCGTTCCTTGCTCTCCATCCTTTTCCGCCTCTAATGAACTCGACGTCTACAGCTTGTAACACCTGGAAGCTACTTGGCACCTGATGAAGACATCAGAGCCAGCTATCGAAACGCTGTGTTTGTACACCATACGGCTGGACAACTGAGAAAATAATATTTTTTTACTATTAATTTTCATAGCAATCAAAGATATTGTTTTAATGATGTTTTGTTCCGGAGAGGTTCAAATTCAGAAATTATTTCCATGACACACTACTTAAAATTTGTGATATAAATCTAACCTCAAATAACAATTATTAGCATTTGTATATACTATAATATTTATTAAATTCTGGGATTAACAATACAGAGACCCACCACAATATATGTGATTTTGTCTATCTCCTTAATCGGTTTCTTACGGCTTAAAGCCTTGTGAGATCATTAAAGGCGGGAATTTGTAGGAAGCATCCCTGCATTGGCCTGGAGTGATTTGAAGAAACCGTGGGAAGCCAAAATCTGGATGCCCGGACGAGGATTCAAACCCGCGTCCTCACAAATGAAAAATCAAAGCGTTACCGCTGATCCACAGCGTCTGGTCTATCTCCTTGAGGTAGTGTTTATTTCATCAATAATCGTAGATTTTCCCGGTGAACTGATGCTTGAAAATCTCTCGGGCATGCGGCCGGATCAATTGATCGTGAATGAACGAATTTTCGACGGCGTAACGTGCCATCGTCTTCAGGTTGCGTCTGCTGGACGGCGGGAGTGGAGGGGATGTGTCGAAGGGTATAAATACTGACCCGGCCGGACCGGCTCAGCAGTCACGTCCTGGACTGCGCTCCTCACGCTGGTCAGCAGTCGCAACCTGAAGATGATGGCACGTTACGCCACCGTCAATTGATTCGGCCGCATGCCTGAGAGATCTTCAAGCTTGTAACGTCTAGTTTTATGACGTTGTTAAAATTAAAAGTAAATAATGAGATACATTAATTAATAAGTTAATTTGCAAAATTAATCCCGGGTAGGCGCTAAGAATGGAAGTGTTCTCTATATGAGAGAAGCGACATTCCAATTCTGAAATACTTTTAATCAAAGCAACTGTAATTTTAAAATACCATTAAAAAACACAAATCTTCATCTATTCAAAAGATATACGGATTGATTGGAAGGGAAGTTATTGAAAGCAGGGTTTACAATACTTATTTTCTTTGAATATAAAATTGATTGGTTTATTGAACAGAACTGAACATTAAAAGTTTCTTTTGGACAATTTAGAGCATGATTATCATCTCAGAGCGTTGTCTAGGGTTGAATGACGCAAAAGTGTCTATACATCGTCGGCGTTCTTTACCGTAGCAGATGAGTTGCGGAGAAATCAGACGGACCCTGTTGGTCAGCTGGGCGCAAGGTCATTGGTGTCGTCCACTTGGCGAGTAGCTCCCCGGCAATCTCCCGTGGTTCGCCGGTGCGGATTGTTTGCTGGCCAGAAACAGAATGTCTTCCTTCCCGCTTGTTCGCCCCGTTGAAAACTTGCAGTCTCCGGATTTTTAGCAGACGCGGGAAATTTCAGCGAGTCACAGCATTTGGCGGGTCGTCCACGATCTCCATTGGCGCTCCTCATGCAACACAAAAACTTATGGTTTCTAAAAGTTTGTAACACAGTTTGATTCGCTGGTTCCCAACAGAGGTGTGTCGCAACCTGACTTTTTCTCCGAAGCATTGTTTCTCTAGTTTCAACTTTCTACTGTACCAGGAAATCCTCATTTCGGCACAGTCCCTATACTGTCCTTTGAATTTCATTGAATGCGTAAAGCTTTTAGCTTTATGGCCTGCCATAAATCGTTCGGTCTTTCAGCGCAGGTATGAGTCACCTGGCTCTCGCCGATGCCAAAGAAACGTGGAAACGCATAAATTTCCCGTCACCAAGGACATTACAAGCTGCATCAATAATGTTTATTTCTTTTTTTGTAGACGAGAAATTCTCCATTCATGTTACCGGTAATCTTACTTTAGGTGTTTTTAATTATTATTTTTTCAGTTTTTAGGAGTTTCAATGGAAGTGCAAGGAAATATGCCAGTCCAACACAAGGATTAAAACTGTCTCAACGTCGGACACCTTCCCATGAACCAGAAGGTTCTAAATCAGATTTTGTATTACGATCACACAGGGAGACGTGGGACTGGTTGGACATACTACACCGCGGCAGCAGTCGTGTTGACGGTAGGTCGTAATTAAACGGACGTCGCTCCTGCCGGCCAGCGGCTGTGTGCTTATTTATATTTACGAGCTATCCGTTATAACGTTTATTTATTTACTCTTTTTTTGCAACAAATTGTCAATATTATTACCCACTTTTTGTGCCCTGGAGTTACACCTGGCAAATGTAAATAGCAATAACATCAACTCTTTTTTATTTTCGTAGCGGTGGTGCTGTTGATAAACACAATTTATTTGGTTCTGCATTGTCTGCGTCAAGGTACCAGTTTCCCCGCCACGGCTAATTTTTTTAGTGGTGTTTTCATTGTCAACAGATATTCTGCACATGCGGCAGACTAATTCGTGGAGGCATGACGCATCAACTGCCAACACTTTGTAACGCTACAAACTTATAGTTAAATAATTTAGTTATTTTCTGTTAACATAAAACTTTCTTGTATTGACGTCATTTATGCGTAAGATAGTGATCTTTCCGGGGAGATGTGATAAGCTTTACACTGAAAAAATGAAAGTATTACACAATTAAACATTTATTTTTTCATATCCTAATTTAAAATATTTTTATCAATAACTATAAAATATTAATTACTATCAATTTTACAACACTGGCTGAAAATCTTATAAAGTTGAATACTTATGCGGGTGCCTTGCCTGCATCAGACTACAAAGATGCTTAACTACACATGTGAAAAAACTTATAAAATACAAGTAGAATACTTTTAAAAGATATTATATTGTTTTGTCCGAATTGGTTTATTTGAAAAGAAAAAGGTCCTAAGAGCCATAAGAATATGTTATCTGACAAGCTGCCGCATCCAATTGCGTGTTTTAATGTCAGAAGCTATGCATTGATTGAAAATTACCACATTGCCATTTTATGGAGTCTTGTGGTGGTGCGTGAAATCACCCCATACGTAATTTTCACTTTGTTCACACTGTATTCTATTCAGAAACTTATTTTACCAGGTGCTTCAGTAATACAGCCCTAGACATCTCACTAAGCGAAAACTGGTTACAACTGGTGAGAAACCGTTCCATACGTCTGTCTTCTTTGGAGACGTGGCAAAAATGTCCGCTCTTGCTAAGCTCGTCTTCGTTCACGTCCTTCCAGAATTTCAGACGGTCTTCCGAAATTAGACGATCGTCTTCCAGAAATCTCCAGCTCCCGTGAGAATTTGAGGAAAACACGTAAAAACAAACAAAAAAACGTCAGAGCACGCAATTTTAAACTATGCTCTTACATACTACCAGGATTGACTCCCTGAATGGTGCTTTTTTTATTTTTTATTTTTTACTTTTGGCTTTACGCCTTGTCGACGTAGAGGTCATTAGAGGCGGGATGAGAGGGGGGACAAGAAACGGGAAGGAATTCGGTCATGGCCTTTTGAAGGAAACATCCCGGCATTAACCTGGAGCGATTTAGGGGAAACTATGTAAAACCCAAATCTTCATGCCCGGACGGGGATTCCAACCGCCGTCCTCCCGAATGCGAGGCCAGAGCACTAACCGCTCACCCACCACGCTCGTTATGGTGCTTTCTCTCCATTCGCCTGGTGAAAATAGATCCTTTGTAAATCCTTCCGTGACATCTCACACCTCACACCAGTTATATTAATTTTTACTGCTTTGCTAATGTATCTTACTTCAGAGAGCCAGCTGTCGTCCCCTTCCCACTTCGGCTGATCACTGTCATGTGGGCCTTATGTGTGTGCGGAAATCACTCACTGTCCATTCTACAGATCGTTTTATTCATGTTTGATTTGCAATCACTTGACCCACTTTGTTAGATGTTAATCTACTATTTCATATCGCAAGCTCACTCACTTACTCACCTCTATAACTATTGGCTGGAGGACGGTGATGTCACCCACCGGCCTTTGCTCCCAAATTAATCGCGACCAGAGATATTATTAGGAATTAGAGGTAAATGCACAGTTTATTAGCAAATCAAATGCTATGAAATTAAGTGCCAAGACAAATTCATTGAGTTTGTTTTTTGTAGCATTTTTTTTTTTTTTAATTCAAAAACTTTACGGCTGAAAAAAAGTATCTACTTTCAGTAACGTGTCTCTAAAGAAAGCAAAATGAAGCTTAAATTACTCATTGACTCTGCTTTAACAACGAATACCAATTTTCATTCCAGCCTAATTAAAACTTCTGCTAACGTTGCTTCTTGACTAAAGTTTATAATTTCGGATTATTTGAATCTTATGTATTTTACTGACCACTTTCGTTAGTTTTCTTTATTCACTGTACGTGAGTTATTAAGTTATTAAAAGTGGATATGTTGCCTAAACGAGTATTCTGTCCATTCATTTCTTCGGAATTGCTTAACTTTTTAATAATGTGGTATCTGTAGTAAGTTTCCTGGCCGCTACGGACACGATTACCAAAGATTACATTGTTAATGTTTGCAAAGCCTCAATCAAGAACAACATGATTGTTTAGAATCAATTTTTGCTGCGATGGATGATCGCATTCTGTTTAAGCTAGATAGAAATTCTTCAAATTTTACAAAGTGAACCTTTAAGATCAAATACAAGTTTGTATTTCAACCATGAGCTTTGAAAAAATTCTACGATTGCGCGATATTTCTAACCGTGTTTATTACGTCTACTAATACTTTAAGTTCCTCACTTACGAGTGTAGTGAAATACTTCGTCCATCAACCTATTCGAGCCGGAATGACAGGAAAGATAAGATTAGAGAAATAAGATGCCGCAATGATTCTTATATGAATTATTTTTTCCCTCGTACCATTAGGGATTGGAATGCACAACAAAGAGATTAGCTTTGGTGCTCAGGATCCTCTGCCACCCACAATTTTGTGAATTGCAGAGTATATATGTAGATGTAGAAGCTCGAGAGATTTAATTCAAGTATTGTACAGTGAACCCTTAGGGTGAAATACGGGTCAAGTTCGTATTTGGGCCAGTTCAGGTCAGTCTTTGATCCCAAAAGCAGGATCTAATTTAGACAAGTGACCATACGCTGAAAAACGGACACGGGCTTACATTAGTTACTAATAGAAAAACATGGAATGATGCTGATCAGTACAACTTCTGTGTACAACTCTCTTCATTACGTGTTGCAGGCTAGTGCTTGTTTAAGACCATTAGTGTAGGGGAACAAGTAGATTTTCTTATTGCAATCAGAAAAAGCATTTACAGTAGCACGTTGGATGTTGCGAATCATAAAATTTTGCAGTATAGCGACGTTTGTTCTTCACTGCAAGTTACGCATTTCTGCAGCATCTGTTCCTAAACGGAGAAACGTTCCTAAACGGAGAAACGTTGTGACAGCCATTCAATATACTTTTTTTACTCCCCCGCTTAACTTTTGAACTTTTTTGGCATCGATGTAGACATGACCGTCTCAAAGATTTCTTGAAAAGAACTGTTGAAGTTAAAATATATACAGTTTTAAACAGAAAGAAATACAATTTGGATAACATTCCAGCTCAACAAATGCGGCAGCAAAAACAATATGCTTTTATTTATTACTGGGTCTTTCCTATCAACTGTGAGATCAGTAAGGAAACTATTCTACCAGTAGGTCATTATTATTTAAACTTTTGAAGGTTGAAATTCGCCGCAGTTTCAAGACAGTTAATTGGAAAAAAAGTTGTGGCTTTAATAACAATTCGTGATGTTACATCTGATTTTTTATTTGGAGAACATTGGACGACATTTTCTTGTGTGACAGCTCCTTCGTGGAAGAATCAGCCCTGTTTCGTTCACCACAATCTCTACATTAGCTTATCGCAAGTGTTGTACACTGGTGTCGTGTCCGATACGTTCTGAGCTGACAGGAAGATTAACAGCATCTACCAAATTGATGGGCGAGAGGTAACGCTCCAGTCAGGCATAAGGGAGGTTCTTCGACCGATTTAACAAAATCACTCTATGCGAATACTAGGATGGTTCCTCTTTCCCGTTTTCTTGTCCCCAATCTTCTCCCTACTCTAATGACATCAATGGTAAGGAACAACAAACAAACAAAAAAACTGCAGCTGTTTGGAAATGCTTGGAGTATTAGTCAACCACCACTCTGATTTGAGCATTTGTGAGAGAATCCTAAAATGATAGCAGCCCGTTTGCTGTTTAGCAACATAAGTTTATACCCTGTTCACTGAGAACTGGCGGCTTAAGGTCATGTTCCCTTGGCCCCACTCCACACCTCACCATCCCCTCCCTTACCGTCTCTCTGAACTTACCGCTCTGTCCAAGGACGCGAGTGGTTATTTTCCCTTAGCGCGTAGGGGTAGGTGCATCGGAGTTGCGGATAAAGCAAACTGACCTTGAGCCGCCTATGTTAACAGAACGGGCTGTAATGACAGAAATTGTTGTTGATAAACTGCTACATAATTATTTAAAAGAATATGCAATGATTCGTTAGCAATGGTTTAGTATCAGATACCAAGGGTATCTTTTCTGGAACAGAGACATATAAAATGATGGATAAGTTAATAGGTAACCCAAACCTAAAAAGACTACTCTGAAACCCATCCAACCAATACTGTTGCCAACATTATGCCATTTCTGCCATTTTCCGTGGATGCTGTTGCGATCTATTGCTAATGCGTTAAACTTTAGACCAGTGTTCTCAAACTGGGAGACGCGCACCCACGGGAGGCGAACGAGATTTTGAGGGGAGGTGTAGACTGTTATAGAATGAAACATAAATAATCTTACTAAACATTTAAAAGTTTGAGAAAAAGAACGAATATTGAAATGTTTGTATCTGTTTACTACGTTTAAACCATTTTTTTTATTTTAATACAATATTAATTCCTATATAATTCGTGACCGGAGTTCATTACATTGGCTGCTAAGCATACATACTAAAATTGAGTATTGTCATGTGTAATGTCTGCTATTATAAATCTGTAAGCGGTTTGCTACTGTCTGCCACGCAAAACCATTCGAACTAATTTTAATGATTTTCTTTTTTTTCCATAACAGTATTAAGGCTTATGGTCTAAGGCAGTGTTTCCCAACCTTTTTTGGGTCATGTCCCACTTTTAAAAAAAAATTTGCCCCCCTCCCCCCCATACATAATTTTTAATAAAAATAATATTTGTTATTAAAGAAACTCATATAGGATGGTTTTTGAAACACTTTAATATTGTCATAAAACACAGTAAGTAAAATTAAAAAACATATAATGAAATACTAAAATTCAAAAGATTTACTATGGCAATTTAGTGTGATCCTTGCGCTTGATGCTTGCTACTTTAATCTCAAGTCTCCACGTTGTGTTATATCCAGTCGATTTCCTTTTTTTTTATCAGTAAATCATTTACTGCACTAAATCCAGATTCGGCTAAATATGAAGATGGAAAAATCACGAACAACGGCGTTATTGGCGCGTTTTAAAAGGTCCGGGTTCCCGAGACAGGCGGCACATTACGCGATGAATCCCAAAAAGGTCAAGTTGACGACTCAAATCATCCAGATGATATATTTTGCTAACATAAAACTAAATAATTATTTACAGCACTGTTTTAAGAATTTGCTTTTTTGCAATATTTTGTACCTATATCTAGCATTGCATTTAAATAACCCGAAGAGAAAGCGGTAAAGTTGTATCAAGTCAATTTCTAAATTGCCCCCCTAAAAAAACCAAATTGCCCCCCTGTGGGGCGTGGGCCCCACGTTGGGAAACACTGGTCTGTAGTTTATCTTACAGGTACGATCACACACCATCTCAGATGAACATTCCTTTACAGGATACCAACCAAAGATCACGCTACAACATAGAAAAACACTTTACGATAAATATCTGTTATTATTCTTTTTTGGCTAGGTAACTTTGGTTATTTGTTCCTTCAGTTTTCTTAGATACAGTACGTTTATATACACGAACAATGTTAGTCAAACCACTGCGTAAAAGATTAACAATCTAATAATCGTAACGAAATTGTGAAATTTAATTTACGGAAAATGTTATAAAGATCTTACAATACAAACGTTTCTGTTTTGCTACGAGAAGAAAAACCAAAGGTCAAACGCATTACTACCCACACAAAGTTCCGCGCGGATTAAGCAGAGGGAAAATTCTAGTTTGCTTAATCAATGCATACGATAATAATGATAATTATAATACTGCAATAATATACCCCAACAGTTTTCTTTAGCATTTTCATACTGTCTCTGAACTAAATTCTGTATTGCTCAGTGCCTCCATTAATTATATCGTCATGCTCAATATACTTAAGTTACAAGCGTATCACCGGGTGTGGAAGGTGGTGTCCTCGCATTCGGGAGGACGCGTGTTTGAATCGCCGTCCTGCCACCCAGATTTTCTCGAAATCATTTCACGCGAATTCTGGAGTGTGTCCTTTATAAGTCAATGGCCGAATTCTATCGCATTCCTTCCCTCAGTTCTTTCTCGCATCTAATGATCTTGATGTCGACAAGTCGAAAAGCGATAAGAAAAAAATAATTACGCTGCTGTTTTTAATAACTGCTTCATATGCTTATTTACATTCCGTTTTCGCTCCTTTCATTTTGCGAACGTGGTTAGTGAGTGGTAGCGCTAGGACCTCTCATTTTGAAGGACAGGGGTTCAAATCCCCGTTTGGCCTTTCAGATTTCGGTTTTCCTTCGTTTTCCGAAATCACTCCGCGTAAATAGTGAGCTGATTCCTTCAAAAGGCCATGGACGAATTCTTTTAAATTCCTTGCCCCTAGTCCTTTCCCGCTTCTAAAGATATCGTCGTCGACGAGGCATAAAGTCAAAAACAAATCAGCCTCTTGTATTTGCTTTCTGGTTATACTGATTCCTTCGCCAAAACTTGTACAATATATCACACTTCAGACTGTGTATTACGTGTCCAGAGATGCGAGTCATATCATGATGCGATATTCTGCGATACCATGTGCGAGGTTAACACATATGCCGATTTTATGTAAGCTTGTAATAAAACCTACTCCTTTGGTTGAGCTGTCGTTTGAAATAAGTATCAATTCTAACAATTGTATAGTGTTGTGGTTATAAAAATATACACAGTGATAAGAATTCAGTGGTCCACAGTCAAAAACAACTATAATACGGTTCATCGTTTTTTCTTAAATTTTTGTTGATATCAGTCAATTTGCTACATCTTGTGTGGGTAAAAGTGTCTACGAAAATATAACTGATTACTCCCTACTTGCTGAAAATTACGTTATTTCTATTTCATCACATTTAATCGTCGAAAAATAGCCATCAGCATACTATTTATTTACAGAGGATTACCAAATGTCTTATGGAATTGCGTCATCACTTTTGCCGATTTTTCATTGCTATATCTTAACATTTCGCATTCAACACGAAAACTACCAGTTTTCCACTATTTTTTATTACTGCTTGTGATTTCACTGAAAATTAACCTCAGCATGTTCAAATTAGTATTAGGTGCACAGAATAAAAACTATTCCAAATCTAGTAGGGAATTGTTTCAGCTCTATATGACTTTAGAACATTACTGTTGCAAAATTCAGCATTGCATGAATAACAACAGAGTAATTAATTCCGATAATGCGATTTGTGGAATGTGAGTAGTATTGTAGGTACATATTCACTCTTTCGCTCTTTGATATCTGAATCAAATGTGAAATGTTGATATGACAGTATGAGGTTTCCTGTTTTTCACCGATCACCTCAAATAAAACGAGCACTCAATTCATGATTATTAACACCCTCAAACTACCAACTCCACCAGCAGATAAGGTGACAAGAAAGTCATAAACAACGTGGCCGTAATGGACCAAAGTATGCTGTTTCTTGGTTTTTGGTGTCTTGATGTGGCATAATGAAAGATTAAGCTAAATACTGAGATACAACTTCATTTAGTTTCCATGTGCTGATCGTTAAACATTACGTTCATCCGAAAGGAATTCTGATTCTGAAACAAATTAAAGACAGTATTACAGTCAAATTTGTAATTATTTTCATAGAATGTTTAAAAGCGTGAAGCATACTAAATAAAAATCATTGTGAGGTAATTAAATCTTCATTATTTATGAACTACGATGAAACTCATATTCCTGTAGGAATTTATTTCCTTACACAGCTCTTTTATGGTATGCGATTTAAAAAAAAAAAAAACTGTTTTTGGTAAATCGCTGAGAACTTCACTAGGAAGTTACAGAAATAAAATGTTTCCCTTACGCCTGAAATCAAATATTACTCTTACAGGACTTTCCCTAATTTTTTTTTTTTTTTTTTTTTTTTTGTTTATTACTTTCCTATTTATTGGTTACAAAATTCAGAGATGTATGGTACTAGGTATAAAGGTATCAATGCCAGGTACAAGATACAATACACAAAATCAAAGTGTGGTGCAAATACAAAGATTTAAGATACAGACTTCTTGGATGTGAAATACGAAGATACATGCTTCTGTTAAATTCATCATTCACACTGTTCACTTCTTGTGGGCTTGCAGCGTGGTCGTCCGGTGAGTTTTGTTTTCTTCGGCAGCTGTCTTCTCCTGCGCTCTTCCGGGTTGGCACCCCTGTGTGTGTTGTTACGGAATGCTTGGGTGTCCGCTCATTACGAGGGATTGCAGTGCGTTGCCGTATGAGCTGGCGTAACGGGGAGAAGTGGTCGCCTTAGCGAATTCTCTCTCCATGAAGGAGATGTAATTTTTTTTTTTTTTTATTTTTTATTTTATTTATTGACACTTGGCCTGTTGGCCATACAGTCAATTTACATTCTATTTATACATATACACTGATTCGCTCACATTTCCCCAATCATATATACAAATCACTGTTAGAATTATAAAGATGGTTAAATGGAGAGTTAAAGATTAAACATTTTCACAGTAAATTTTGATAATACATAATTTTTATAGTTATTAGGTTAAAATGTAATAAAACCATTACCGTCTAGTGTTCCATGAACGGTAACTATTTGCAATATTGAAGAGTGGGGTGGGATCTCCCGTTTATATCTCTATATTGTTTCTTGTAATAAAATGCACCATCTTTTGGTATATAGAAATATTTCCTAAGGCAAGAAGATGGCTGACATTGACTGGATATCTTATACCCCAATGTTTCAAGTCTTCCCAAAAGGTGTCCGTTTCTTCCTTGTATTTATTACATCCAAAGAATATATGGTTTGTGTCGGCCTCGGACTGCCCATCACATTGACAAAAAGGGGAGTTCACTAGCTTTATTTTGTATAGATGGCTTCCGAATCTCCCGTGGTTGAATTTTAGTCTCGATATTATGGTGACTGCTTTTTTTGTGGCGTATTTCTTTTGGAACCACTGTGTCCTTGGTATCAACGGATGTATCTGCCTATAATGTGCTCCTTTGTGTTGGTTAGTGGATTTCCACATATCATTCCAGGTCTCCATACATTTTTGGCGAAATAGTGGGATTAGATCACTTCCTATTAGAAGTTCAACTGGGTTTCCTGTTTGTGCGGCTATTTTTGCAAGAGCATCCACTCTTTCATTGCCATGTAGTCCGACATGCGCCTTGACCCAGATAAAGGAGATCTTCATACCTTGTTTCTTTATGTCGGTCATCAACTCCATTATGTTATACAAAAGTGGAGTCCTCCCTCTATCTTTGATTCCATCATCCAGTTTTTGCAATGCCGATTTGCAGTCTGTGAGAACAACTGTATTCTGAATGCGCATCTCTAGCGCATATTCCAGCGCTTTAAGTATTGCAAACAGTTCGGCTGTGAAAGAGGATGTTTCCTCACGCAGCTTGAACAACCTTTCCACTATGTTAGTGCTGTCAAAAAAGGCACTCCCAACCATGTTGCCAGTCTTTGACCCATCTGTATATATATATACCACTCGACCCATACCACTTAGATAGTCATTTAGAAGATTATTGTTGCTAAGGGCGTTCTCTGAATATCTCAGATTTTCTACGATCTCGTTCCGGATCATATGGGTTTCGTAGTCAACTTCGTAACATGGTAATCTTGGGAGAGAGAACACTTGTGTCTGATATTCATTTAGCTCAGCGATGGCCGCAACTAGAGGTGGGATGTTCCTGTGGGTCCAGTAAGCAGAGGTTGATGTTGCTGCCCACAGGGCGCGTATTTTTATTGTAAGCGCGTTTCCGGTTTTCTGGAACTGTTTTATTATAAACTTTTTACTGAGATATTGGCGCCTCAGTGCGAGTGGCATTTCATTGGTTTCGACTAGCAGTGCATTGGTTGGCGTCGACAGGAATGCCCCTAAGCAGAGTCGAAGAGCTCGGTACTGACATTTGTCCAGGCGGTTCAGAAGTTGATCGGACGCGGATCCGTAAAGTACACAGCCATAATCTAGGTGAGGTCGCACCATGGCTTTGTAGAGAGCTATTGAGATTTTGGGATCAGCCCCCCACCAAGCACCGTTAGTGGCTCGGAGTATGTTTATTGCTTTATCACATTTCCCAACTGTTTCACATATCTGACGCGTCCATCTTAGCTTGTTGTCTAAGTATAATCCCAAATATTTGATATACTTTAGGAGTGGCAATGTATATGGACCAAGTCTTATGTTTTCAGCTGCCAGTACCTTATGCCGGGTGAAGGTTATTACTGCGGATTTTTCTGGTGATATTTGGAGTCCGTTTTCCTTTAGCCAAGTCTTGAGTTTAGTTAGCGTTTGGCTAAGATAGAAATAGGTGTCCTGAAGGTTCCTGGATGTTTTGTAAATGCAAAGGTCGTCCGCATATTGTATAAACCAGGTATCTGGTGACAGTGTTATGCCAATGTCACTACAGTATATTATGAACAGAAGTGGTGCCAGGATAGACCCTTGCGGGAGCCCAAAACTTGTACGCCGAGGACCAATTTTGCCAGTTGGTGTCATAATTAT
Source organism: Vandiemenella viatica (assembly GCA_031002005.1). Classification (NCBI taxonomy): domain Eukaryota; kingdom Metazoa; phylum Arthropoda; class Insecta; order Orthoptera; family Morabidae; genus Vandiemenella; species Vandiemenella viatica. Next base: position 101,012,542 of record JARYHS010012519.1, on the reverse strand, counting down.
CAAAACTCTATTTTGCAGAATGTTCCAAAGATTTAATATAAATGTTTCAGGCAGTTTCATTAGGAGGAGTTTTTGTACTAGGATTTCTGGAACAACATTATCATATGCTCCAGTCAAGTCTGTAAACACACACGTTGTGTACTTGTTAGCTGTCAAGCTCTCTTGTAACTCGGTAACTAGGTGTGCCAGAGCGTCAAGCGTACCCAGGCCTCTGCGAAAACCGTACTGAAAATGGGGGAGTTTTATATAGTGTTCCACGTGCCACTCTATTCTGAGCCTAATCATACGCTCCAGGGTTTTATACATACAAGACATGAGAGAAATCGGCCTGTATGATGCCGGGTCGCATGGGTCCTTGCCTGGTTTGAGGATAGGGACTATTCTTACAGTTTTCATAGATTCGATGTCAATGCGTCGTAACCAAACGTCGTTCATTACTTTTAGAATTGCTAACTTGCCTTTTCTTGGTAGATATTTGAGCATGGCGTAATGGATGTTGTCTGGCCCAGGCGATGTGTTCTTACTATTACTGACAGACGTTTCGAACTCTTCCAGATTAAATGGCTGTAGTATCTGTTCATTGGATGTATTTTCCTGTAGGCAGATCTTGTTTATTACTGATGGTGGTGTCATCTTCTCCAATATCTTCTCTAACACCTCTTGCGTTGCGGTATGAGTTGAGCAGTTACTCGATGAATTACGGAATTTTCTTATCTCGTTCCACACAGTGATCGGGGAGGTGTTACGGTTTAAGTTTTCGCAAAAGGCTATCCACTTTTGCCGCTTTTTCCTTTTCAAGAAGCGTTTTACTCTGGCCTGAATTTTACTTAAAAGAATAAAGTTTTCCTCCGTTGCGTGTTGTCGATAGATTTTTAGGGCTTGTTTTCGTTCTTGAACTGCCGCGGTACATTCTGAGTCCCACCAAACTGCAGATCTTCTTCGCTTTAATTTCACTGGGTGGTTTTCGGGAATCGTCGTAAGAGCCGCTTGTTCTATTCCGTTTAATATTTTCTCATAGTCGCGCTGCGTATCCCCGGTTTCTTTGAAATTTGAGAATATATTGCTTGCTGCTTTTCTGTAGGCGCTCCAATCGGCACGCTTAATGTTCCATCTATACGTGGGTTTTCTTCCTTTGTATTCTATGTGATGTCGTTGATAAGAGAAAAAAATGGGAAGGTGGTCTGACCCACTGGTGTCTTTTATGGTTGTCCAGACGGCTGTATGGGAGAGGTGGGTCGACGCCAGAATTATATCTACAGCTGATCTCCGTTCTCCTGGTTTTGATATCCTTGTGTACGAGCCGTCGTTAAGGACCACTAGTTCCTCTTCTTCTGCTACCTCCATTATCAGTCTTCCGACAGCGTCCGTTCTTTCACTCCCCCAAACCAGATTATGACCGTTTACATCGCCCATTAAAATTACAGGTCGGGGGATTTGTTTCACATAGGAGCTAATAACCTGCTTGCTTACAATCGTATTTGGAGAACGATAAATTACTAGTATGGTCGATTCAATACCGTTAACGCGCGTTCTTATTGCGCATCCTTCTACACCATTTATTACATTCCTTAGTTTCAGGCTGCGGAATAGTATGTTTCTTCTAATTAGTATAGCCACTCCACCGTACCCGTCTGCTCTGTCATATCGCTCGGTATTATAGCCAGGGATGTTGAATTGTTCCTTAGGTTTAAGCCACGTTTCTGCAATTCCGGCAACACATACATCGTACGATTTTAATGGATGGTGCAAACTTTCTTTGTTGGAACGAACAGAACGTGCGTTCCAGAATAAAAGATTCTTCACTTCCCTATTCCCCGCCATTGTTGCTTAGTTCTTCCTCTGTACCGTGCAGGTTGCTTGTGGATTCTATAATCCTACTAATATTATCCCTTATTGCGTCGATTGGGAGTGTCCCTCCTCCAGATTGTATCTGCAGTAGCAGCGTAGTAATGAAATTAAGCATTATTTCTATTAGGCGATGCCTGTCTGATGTGGCTGGAGGATCCTCCATGTTATTGACGGTACTGGTTAAATTACTCTGTAAGGGCACCGTTGGTCTTTGGCTAGGAATGTGATATTGCTGGTAATCTTTCCAGTTATTTGTATTGCTATGTGTCGTGATCTGTTGAGGTCGGACGACTTTTGAATTAATTCCCGGAGGTACCATGTTGTCTCGTCTAAGTGGGACTGGGTTTGTCCCATGCAGTGGCTTGGACTGATTATTCTGCGGGGTTGTCCTCATAGGGAACAGCGACATGTTCTGTTGTCTAGACAGTACCGGAGATTGGGAGACAATCTGTGGAGGGGTTGCTGCCGCCCTTGTGTGTGGCCTGTTATCAAATGAGGCTAGCTGGTAGGTTGGTTGTTGGTAGTTGTTGACAGGAAAAGAGTGCATGACCGGCAGAGGCGGAAATTCAGTTGGACTATTGTACTGCAAGTTGATGTTGGTTGCAGCTTGAGCGTAGGGTCTATTCTCATGTATAGCTGTGGCCTCGCTATAGCTGACATTATTCAACGCCATATATTGCTTAATGGCTCTCGTCTTCTGATATACGGGACACAGTCGATCTGTGGCTAAGTGTTGGCCAGAGCACAGAGCACACTTAGGTTGGGACGTTTTAGGACATGACTCAATGCTATGATCGGATGCACAAAAACCACAGCGCGTTTGGCTTCGGCACTGATTGCTCCCATGACCGAAACGCAAGCATTTGTAACACTGGGTAACTGATGGGATATAAACCTCAACATTACAGCGAACCCCGTGGATGTAGACAAATTTAGGCAGCAGCTGAGATTTAAATGTTAATACACATACGGGAAGTGGTGTGAGTTCCTGTTTACCTTGTTTTACAACTTTTTTATTGAACCGTCGGATACCTACTACTTGGGCCTCACATTCTATCACTGAGAGTATTTCTATGTCACTCAGGGAGATGTCCACGTTCCTAATTACACCCTGTTTGTGTACCATGAACTTTGGGATGTAAGCCACCATATTGTTTCTAGCGAAGACTTCCGATGTTACGAGGCTATTTGCCGCCGCACTACTGTTTGTTTCAATTTTTATTCTATTACGACCAGAACTCGTGATGTTCAAAAGATGATTTGATCTTAGGATACCTTGCTCACGTAGTAGCTTTCCTATAACCATTGGATGTAACCGGCCTATGTTCTTCTCCTTCCCCTCTACAAAAACTATAAATGGGCCGTAATCGCTTGCGTCGTACCTGTAGCTTGATGTATTCTGCTGCGCGTCCTGTAGACTGCTGCCGGAAATGGAGGGTGCAGTTGCCGCTTGTGTTGCTGTTGTTGCTGGTACTACTGGAGTTGCTGACGTTGTTGGTGTCGTGTTGACAGTAGACATCGGCTGCTGGGCTGCTGAATGTATCGCTGAGAGCCGTGCGACTTTCTCTGCTGCATGGGTTGATTTTCTTACATCTTCTTCTGTTGGTACCTGGCGTTTAGTAGGCTTGTTAATTATGCTTTGGCTACCAAGCATGGGATCGTCTGGTACCACACTGAAACTGATAATTCACAGACTCGGTTAGAATGGCTTCGTCAGTTTGTTGGTTGCTAACTGTGTTCAACGCAGCTGCAATTACCGACCCGGTTGGCGTGTCACTATGATTTTCAAATTCTGATGTGTGGTCCTGAAGGCCACAAGTTCCGCCTTCGCCGTACATCCCACCGAACATTGTGGGTGACGGTCACACGGACTAGTATGTTAGATGAGCACGATTACCAATCGATTGTTTTCACCTAGAACACAGTAGATTGTATTTCTTGGTAAACTATTACGTCTACCACACACACACTACTTGTTTACCGCGACCGATTAGCTAGCTTCGGTTATAACTTCACCAGGAAACGTAAACTACCAGGAAGTTGTTGCTCCGAGAGCTCGCTACAGACTCCGAGATGTAATTGCTGTATTCTTTGTCGTGGTGTTGACAAACATATAGTACTGTATGGCCTAGTAGCCATGTTGCGGGCATTTTGTTTCCGTGATGGTTTTCGGATCTTATCGGGTCTGAGGATTTCCTGTATTGAAATTGTGGTTCCGTCCAGCTGTGCTAACTTGTGTTTCGCCGCACGAGAAGCGGTGCAAAAGGGTGTCTGTGTTGCCGCATTTGTGGCACCTGTCAGTTGCCGAGAGATGAATCCGAAAAAGTTTTTCGTTTGTCGGTATTAGTTCGTTGGTTGTTTTATACCATGCGGACATTACCTCGGATGGAAGGTTTTTGTTAAAGATGGTTCGCCAAACTTGGGGCCAGTTAGTGCTCGGATACTTTAATTCAATGTTGTTTCTTTCGGCCATTGTTGAAAGTCTAATATAGATGTCCCTTGTTGTTTTGGGTGGCGGAGGGTCTAAGCTCGTTTCGAAATAACTTTTTTCTAGAAAATAGATTCTGAGCTGGTTTAAGTTCTTCCCTATGTTTCCTATGTGGACTGGGGCTTTCGTGCATTGTGGTTTGTAGTGCCTCATAACTGAAGTTGTGAAACTGGAGTCGTTGTCTTTCAGCTTGTCTATTGCGTGTATCAGTAAAGCTTTGCACCTGGCCTTTACATTGATGACGTCCAGGCCTCTCTTTATTTTTGGTCGTGTTAGCGTTTCAAATTTTACCTTAAATATGTCGTTTTGACATACAAACCAACATAAGGCTTTTTGCAGATTTTCCGCAATGGGGTCAGGCGCTGGTAATACTTGGGCTAGGTAGCTTATTTTGCCTAGGATGCAGGTGGTTATCATTCTTGATTTTTGGACCATGTTGAGGCTTCTGAAACTGTGTGCTCTCAAAATTGCTCTTACTTTATTTAAGGTATTTCTCCAGTTGTTTGTGGACATTTTTTTCGGGTTTCCTCGAGTATTATTCCTAGGGATGTGTGTTTCGTAACTTCGTGACCCAGAAGATTTTTCCCCGGACCTGTGAGTCCTTTACCAATGTGAAGTAGTGCGGACTTGTTAACGTTTACTCTTGCGTTTGTTGCTCGCTGGAAGAGTTTAATGGCGTTTGTGATTTTATTCAAGTCGTCCTGTGAAGTGACATAAAAGCCCACGTCATCTGCGTATGCTCGACAGCTTACTCGTTTTCCGTCGAAAAGGTATCCATTGATGGTTTTGTCTATATGTCTCAGCAGAGGTTTCTATTGAGATGCTAAAAAGTATCATTGACAGAGGGCATCCTTGTCTTACGGATCGCGTTATTCTGAATGATCTGGTCAATGTGCCGTTGATTAGGAGTTTGGAGGAAACATTAGTTATTATTTTTTCCACCGCTGTAGTGAAACTTACACCTAAACCAAATTTTCTTAAGGCTTTTAGCAGAAACTGGTGATTCACGCGGTCATAGGCTTTTTCTAAGTCAGCAAAATAGATTGCTGCGCGGGATTTTTTTTCAGCGGCAATGGAGATTATATCTCTATATTCGTTCGTGGCTTGGATTATGCCTCGTCCTGGTATGGGGCCTGATTGATAACTACCGAGAATCCTACTTAAAAACGGTTCTAGTCTTTTCTTTAACATTCTGGTTAATATTTTGAAATCTGAGTTTAGTAGTGTAATTGGTCTCAGGTGTCTCACCTCTTTGCTTTTGCCTCTCTTTGGTAAGAGCACGATTATCCCTTCACTGAAAACTTGGGGTATAATGCTGATCCTCATATGTCATTCATCGCTTGGAGTAGTTTCCTGTTTATCAGAGGCCAAAACATGGAATAAAATTCAACTGGTATTCCATCAGGCCCGGGTGATCTTTTTCTTGCTGCCTTCCTGATTGAGACTTCCATCTCTTCAGGGTCAAAATCTCTGGAGAGGTTTTCCCTTTCAATGTCGGAGATAACACTGTTAATGGGTTCTAAAAACTGTTGGGCTGCTCTTTCATCATTTCCTTCCTCTGTGTAGAGGTCTGAAAAATACAAGAGTGCGGCATTGACGATTTCCCCTTGAGTTCTTAACGTATCGCCGTTGTTGTTCTTTATCTCCGTGATCAAGGTCTGATCTCTTCTTTCTGGGCTCTCGTTAAATGATATAGAGAAGCAGTTTCTTCTTCTACTATATTTTTAGGCTTTGATTGTAACAATAGACTGTTTGTGCTGTTTTCCTTAAGCCTAGTTATTTTTGCCTTGTATTTTTTAATCAGTGCGAAGGTGGATGGGTTTGGGTTCGTGTCTGCGTACAGTTCTCGTAGGCATCTATAGTAGAATTCGATAGTCTCGTTCTGCCAGTATCTCTTCCGTTTTGAGTAGAGTATTATTGTTTTGCGGAGATATGGTTTTGCTTTGAGTAGCCACCATTCCAAGCTATTTCTATATTGATGGCAATGTTGCAAGCAGGATTGCCAGGCGCTATGGATAAGGGTTTTAAGCTCTGCGTCGTTTAGTAATGAAGTATTCATTTTCCAATACCCTTTATTCCTCCTTACTGACTGAGGCGGCATTTTTATGTGACACAGGTAACTGCAGTGATCTGAGAAGTTTATAGGAGCTATGTCAGTGCTACATATTTCACTTGCTAAGTTACTGGTTACGTATATTCGATCTAGCCTACTGCCTGATGAGCTGGTGATATATGTGAATTTCTGGAGATCTCCCTGGGTTTGTCTGAATGAGTCCACGAGGTGTAACCCGTTAATCAAGTTTTCTAGTTCAGGGCATCTGTTGAAATTCGGGTGTTGGTCTCTGGGGTGAGTGACGCAATTAAAGTCTCCACCCATTATGATTTTTGTCGGATTATTCCTGAGAAGGAAAGGCACGTTGGTTTTGAAGAACATTGATCTCTCTTTCCTTTTGTTAGTTCCTGAGGGTGCATAGACGTTGACGACCAAGATTTCATTTATAAAGACTGAGATTCCCCTCCCCGTTTCCAGGATATCAGCATTCCTGCAGGGTATGCCATCTTTGACTAAAATTGCAGTTCCTGTACCACCATCTGGGGAGGAATTTAGGAAGAGGGTAAAACCAGTGATACGCAAATCTATGAGGATGACTTCTTGGAGCAGTGCTATGTCAATGCAGTTCTGATACAGGTAATCCTTTAAGCTTTTCACTTTTAACTTAGTGGTGATTCTATTAATATTGATGGTGGCTATTTTATAAGTCTGTTGCATGGATTTGTGCAATACAATCTGCTACTATCTCAAAGGCTTTTTTTGGCTGTGAAGGGAGGTAGGCAATATTGTCTTCCTCAGTTGACATTGGCGCCTCATCCTCATTACCCGGCACATCATCGGCCCAACTTGTGAATTCCATTCCAGTTATAACGGGATTTTTTTTCATTTGGTCAGTTTTCTGCTTGTTTTTTGATGGAATTGGAGGGTTTTGCAGCGGTAATGCTATGCTGCTTTTATCTTCCTGTAATCGCGTACGTTTGATTGTTTCTACCCTTTTTTTTGAAGTTCGTGATGTTTGTGTAGCAGGTTTACGTCCCCGTCGCTTTTTCCTTGTGCTTAGCTGCGTTAAGCCCTCTACTTCTGAATCAAGTGCAGAAGAAGACTGCAGTGTGTCCAGAGGGGAAGTTGGTTGTGACTCATTACGGATATCGGTTGACTGTTTGAGTGAATTCAAAGATTCAGTCTGTAAATGTGGACAGAAAACAGTCTCACTTTGCTGTTTCTCGACTGTGTTAGACTTTTTTTCCTGGTTTTCAATTATTTCTGTGGAGTGAGACCCCTGTTGTATTGTGTCACCCAGAACATCACAAGCGTTTGTGTCACATAACGATTTGGTGTTCTGATTTGTTAAAGGTGGGAAATTAGAGTCCTGTTCAGAACCAAACAATTTCCCGTGATCCTGTGGAACATCTTGTCTTAAGAAACGAATCGGCATGGTCGCAGTTTGCCTTCGTGGGCATTCCGCACGTACGTGATCAATGGCGTTACATACAGCGCATGTCCTGGGCTGCCCGTCATAAATAATCAGAGCGCGATACCCTGCAACCATTATATATGAAGGGATGTGTTTCTTTATTTCCATTTTTACAATCTTTACCCCGTTAGGCTTACGATATCTGATGTTGCCTCCCCAGCAGTCTTCTGATATTGCAAAGATCACTCCGAAAGGTTTCAATGCTAACAGTATTGACTCATTAGATATTTCAAAGGGAAGGTTAACAATACGGATATTGCGATATCCCATTCCCGCATCTGATACAGAAACGTTACTGATCTGACCATCGGTGTGTTTAAATTTCAAGATCCCTGCAAAATCCTTTATTATCTTTTCGCATGCTTCCTTATTCTCAAATTTTACAAAAACAGCATTTTGGAATGAATCTAACTGTATTCCAAAAACATCACTCTCTTTCAAATGCACCACTTCAAAAAGCCATTCATGAATTTCGAGAGCCGTTGGTCTGATGAATTTCCTATCAAACCCGAATTTGATTGTAATCTTTCTAATTGAATCTATAGGAGCCATGACACAAAACTGCTACTTACAGTCCAGCTGCAATCGCTGCGTCCAACGTGCGCCGTAACAGCAATCGGCGTGCACAAGGTTACGCCGCAAAATACGTATTACCCACACCACTGATATCGTCAGAGCTTCATTAGAACAAAACAAAAGGAATCTACTTAAAATCACTTGAAAACCACCTTAAAACAGTTTTTTTATAGCACTAAACTTCAATACGTGTTTCCAAGGTAACAAACAACCAAAGATGATGCCTAATAGATTCGGCAAAGTAGTCTGTCAAGTTCTGTTTATCATCAAATAACATCCCAAGGTATTTACATTTTATGTCTTCTTCAGACAATTCAAGCTCATATGTGCAGCCAAACAAAAACAAGGTTCTTTTTTAACCCTTCCAATATACAGACACGAAAAACAGAGTTGTTGGTAATACGATGGGAAATTATGTGTCTCGTAGCGAGTACGGTGAAAACGGCATATAAGGCTCCAATTAATTAATTAATGTATTATCGCTTTCTACTCAGAAAAAAAGAAAGTGAATTTTATTTCGTAGAACAACATTCTGCATAAATTGATAGTTTTGATCCGTGACATAATCAGAGAGAGCGTGAATCACAAATAATAGCAAAATTATATGTATAAATTATAACTGTATGGTTTTTTTTTTTTTTTTTTCGCTGTCGTCAGTCTTTCGACTAGTTTGATGCAATCCTCCATCAAAAGAGGATTACAGGTCCTCGGGATACCCTTTGGGTCTTTAATGCAGTGGTTTCCCGTTGCCTTCTGCATCCCCATGCCGTTGATCATTTCTGATTCATCCGCCTTTAGGGGCCGTTTTGAACCCCAAGGGCAAGAGGGTGCCCTGACCCGCTTCCCGCTCTTCTGCCCTCCTTTCGGAGGCCGTTGGCGAACAGTGGGTGATTCCTTATGCCGGGAATCTTTCAGTCGCCAGAGCCTCGTCCGTGCAAACAGAGTGCACCACGTGAAGGAGAGGTTGCCATTTGGTTAGAAAAGGCTAGTATAGTCTCTCCCAAACCCTTACACCCTAACTGTATGGTAGCTTACTTAATTCCTGAAATAAAATGAAAGATCTTTCCACTGGAAATATTTTAGGACGTCAGGAATACGACTGGTTCTCGACACGTAAACTACAATCTTTTGATATACCATTCTATTCATACACGCCCACGTCTTGCATCTTTTATTCAGCAAAATGCCACTTAATATTTTCATAAATTTCTGATGGGTGAACATTTTCTTTCGTAAGAATGAATAGTAGTAATAAAAGTCTAATGTCGGGCATTGTGTCATCTTGTCATACCTGGTCTTTGTTGGTGGTCTACAACGGCCAGGGATGTTTTGCGCGTTGTTTAATGACAGTTCTGTTTAGTTAAGCTTCCTCGAAGAAAAACAATTACCGAGCGTGGTGGGTGAACGGTTAACGTTCTGACCTCGCATTCGGGAGGACGCTGATTCGAATCCCCGTCCAGGCATCCAGATTTGTGTTTTCCATGGTTTCTCCAAATCACTCCAGGCGAATGCCGGGATGCTTCCTTCAAAAAGGCCATTGCCGAATTCCTTCCCGTTCCTTGTCTCTCCCCCCCCCCCAAAAAAAACGAATTGCCAAAACACCGTAACTAAAGTATGTATTGCTATTCATTCCAAGTAAGTGTTTTTATTATCATACTAGCTGACCCGGCAATGCTTCACTATTGCTGGACTTGAGTAGGCACATACATTAAATGAAAAAATATTTACATATAAATTTTTAACTGCTGTTTCATTCATTTTCAGTTGGAAAGGGTGAGAGGGGATGCGCTTTGGAAAACATATGCAGGCAGAATTTTTTGTTTGTTTCAAAGTATAAGTGTGCAAATTCCCATTGAAATCTGATGAAATATGTGGTTTTGTCTAAATTATGGGGGGGAGGGGTGGGTTTTTTAATTTTTTTGACAGGAACCATTTTCGACATCCCCTCGACAATTCATCATAGCTTCGCCGTAATCGGACGAACGGTTTGCGGGTTTGTTTAAATTATGGGATGTTTTGGGGAAGAGGGGGTAATTAAGGTGGTGGAAAGAGAGGAGAGGGATTGGGTTTTTGTGAAATTAATGAGTACAGTATTTCTCTCTCTTTTTTAAAGTATAAGTGTACAAATTCTTATCTAAATCGGATAAAAAAATGTGGTTTTCCTAAATTATGGGGTAATAAGGTAATGGGGTTGGAAAGGGGGACAGGGGATGAAAGTTCGGAAACCATACGTAGGCAGTATTTTTCTGTTTGTTTTAAAGTATAAGTGTACAAATTCTTATCTAAATCGGATAAAAAATGTGGTTTGCCTAAATTATGAGGTAAAAACGTAATGAGGGTGGAAAGGGGGAGAGGGGATGAATATTCGTAACCATATGTTGGCAGTATTTTTCTGTTTGTTTTAAAGTATAAGTGTACAAATTCTTATCTAAATCGGATAAAAAATGTGGTTTGTCTAAATTATGGGGTGAAAAGGTAATGGGGTTGGAAAGGGGGAGAAGGGATGAATATTCGGAAACCATACGTAGGCTGTATTTTTCTGTTAGTTTTAAAGTATAAGTGTACAAATTCTTATCGAAATCGGATAAAAAATGTGGTTTGCCTAAATTATGGAGTGAAAACGTAATGGGGTTGGAAAGGGGGAGAGGGGATGAATATTCGGAAACCATACGTAGGCTGTATTTTTCTGTTTGTTTTAAAGTATAAGTGTACAAATTCTTATCTAAAACCGATAAAAAATGTGGTTTGCCTAAATTATGGGGTGAAAACGTAATGGGGTTGGAAAGGGGGAGAGGGGATTAATATTAGGAAACCATACGTAGGCAGTATTTTTCTGTTTGTTTCAAAGTATAAGTATTCAAATTTTTATCTAAATCGGATATAAAATGTGGTTTGCCTAAATTATGGGGTGAAAACGTAATGGGGTTGGAAAGGGGGAGAGGGGATGAATATTCGGAAACCATACGTAGGCAGTATTTTTCTGTTAGTTTTAAAGTATAAGTGTACAAATTCTTATCTAAAACGGATAAAAAATGTGGTTTCCCCAAATTATGAGGTAAAAACGTAATGGAGGTGGAAAGGGGGAGAGGGGATGGATATTCTGAAACCATTCGTAGGCAGTATTTTTCTGTTTGATTCAAAGTATAAGTATAGAAATTTTTATCTAAATCGGATATAAAATGTGGTTTGCCTAAATTATGGGGTGAAAACGTAATGGGGTTGGAAAGGGGGAGAGGGGATGAATATTCGGAAACCAAACGCAGGCAGTATTTTTCTGTTTGTTTTAAAGTATAAGTGTACAAATTCTTATCTAAATCCGATAAAAAAATGTGGTTTGCTTAAATTATGGGGTGAAAACGTAATGGGGTTGGAAAGGGGGACAGGGGATGAATATTCGGAAACCATACAAAGTATAAGTGTACAAATTCTTATCTAAAACGGATAAGAAATGTGGTTTCCCCAAATTATGAGGTAAAAACGTAATGTGGGTGGAAAGGGGGAGAGGGGATGAATATTCGGAAACCATATGTAGGCTGTATTTTTCTGTTTGTTTTAAAGTATAAGTGTACAAATTCTTATCTAAATCGGATAAAAAATGTGGTTTGCCTAAATTATGGGGTGAAAAGGTAATGGGGTTGGAAAGGGGGAGAGGGGATGAATATTCGGAAACCATACGTAGGCTGTATTTTTCTGTTAGTTTTAAAGTATAAGTGTACAAATTCTTATCCAAATCGGATAAAAAATGTGGTTTGCCTAAATTATGGGGTAAAAACGTAATGGGGTTGGAAAGGGGAGAGGGGATGAATATTCGGAAACCATACGTAGGCTGTATTTTTCTGTTTGTTTTAAAGTATAAGTGTACAAATTCTTATCTAAATTGGATAAGAAATGTGGTTTACCTAAATTATGGGGTGAAAACGTAATGGGGGTGGAAAGGGGGAGAGGGGATGAATATTCGGAAACCATACGTAGGCTGTATTTTTCTGTTTGTTTTAAAGTATAAGTGTACAAATTCTTATCTAAATCCGATAAAAAATGTGGTTTGCCTAAATTATGGGGTGAAAACGTAATGGGGTTGGAAAGGGGGAGAGGAGATGAATATTCGGGAACCATACATAGGCAGTATTTTTCTGTTTGTTTTAAAGTAAAAGTGTACAAATTCTTATCTAAATCGGATAAAAAATGTGGTTTGCCTAAATTATGGGGTGAAAACGTAATGGGGTTGGAAAGGGGGAGAGGGGATGAATATTCGGGAACCATATGTTGGCAGTATTTTTCTGTTTGTTTTAAAGTATAAGTGTACAAATTCCTATCTAAATCGGATAAAAAATGTGGTATTGCCTAAAGTATGGGGGTGGATATGGGGCGAGGGGATTAATATTCGGAAACCGTATGTAGGCAGTATTTTTATGTTTGTTTTAAAGTATAAGTGTACAAATTCCTATCTAAATCGGATAAAAAAATGTGGTTTTGCCTAAACTATGGGGTGTTATGGGGAATAGGGGGCGACTTTTTGGAATTTTTTTTTCGCAGGAACCTTCGCAGGCGCACACTCGAAAACTCTCCAAAGTTTCATTGCAATCTGATAAATGGTACAGGAACGCATAGAAGACGAACATACAAACAAACAAACATTGATTTTTATATATAAGATATATTATTTCTATAAGGTATTTTTTTGTCACAAGCCTGTATCTTCCTTTATACTTAACCAAAATCAATGAATGAGGTGTCATTTTAAAGCTTATGGTCGCCACTTCGGTCACATCATATTTTAAGGAATGAAGTTTTCGGAATTCGACCCTTAAAGGGCAAAAATGTCAATATTTCTAAAATTCTGTTTTCTGTGTTACAAGTCACTTATCTCCCTTGATACCTACCTGTAATAGTTTAATAAAGTATCATTTTAAATATTAAGATCTCCGCTTTAGTGACGTCATATATTAAGACAGAAATTTTTCGAAATTCGACCCTTAAAGGGCAAAAGTATCAATATTTTTGCAATGCGGTTTTGTGTCACGAGAGATTTATCTCCCTTAATATCTAACCGATATAGATAAATGAGGTATCATATTAAAGAATAAATTCTACGCCGTGGTAACATTATATTTCAAGAAAGAAACTTTTCGTAATTCGACCCTTAAAGGGCAAAAATGTCAATTTTTCTAAAATGCTTTTTTCGTATCTCGAGCTATTTATCTCCCTGGATATCTAACCAAAATCGATAAATGAGGTAGGATTCTGAGGAGCAATGTCTCAGTTTTGTGAAATCATATTTTATGAAAGAATGTTTTTGGAATTCAGTCCTTAAAGGGAAAAAGTATATAATTTTCTATAACGCATTTTTGTGTCACGAGCGATTTATCTCCCTTAATATCTAACCGACATACATAAATGAGGTATCATATTAAAGAATAAGGTCTCCGCCATGGTAACATTATATTTTAAGAAAGGATTTTTTCGTAATTCGACCGTTAAAGGGCAAAAATGTTAGTTTTTGTAAAATGCGTTTTTTATATCTCGAGCCATTTATCTCCCTGGATATCTAACAAAAATCGATAAATGAAGTAGGATTATAAGGAGTAATGGCTCAGCATTGTGAAATCATATTTTAAGAAATAATGTTTTTGGAATTCAACCATTAAAGGGAAAAAGAATAAATTTTTTATGGCGCATTTTTGTGTCACGAGCAATTTATCTCCCTTAATATCTAACCGATATAGATAAATGAGATATCATATTAAAGACTAAGGTTTCCTCCGTGGTAACATTATATTCTAAGAAAGGAATTTTTCGTAATTCGACCCTTAAACGGTAAAAATATCAATATTTTTAAAATACGTTTTATGTCTTTCGAGCCTTTTATCTCGCTGGTTTTTTAACCAAAATCGATAAATGAAGTAGGAGTATGAAGAGTAATGACTCAGCTTTGGTGACATTATATTCAACCTCACTTTTCACATCATTTTTTTCTCGAAATTTTCGCATGGGTCGTATAGTATAATCTAATGGCTGTTACAGAACGTTAAGAAATACGGAATCACAATTATATTGCGTTGCAGTGAATATATTATTGCGCGTGCGACGGAAACTTTCATCTTCTATCAAAAATACTACCAAACGTCGTTTCAGCAGAATTATTCAAGTTTCATCATCATCACCTTCTTCTTGTGTCTCCAGTTTCCTGAGTGCGGTATAAGAGCGCTCGCCACCTTTGCCTGTCCAAGAACGCTTCCTCTTCTTGGATTCTTCCTTTATCCTATAGGTCCATTTTCACGAAATCAATCCATCTCCTTCTGGGCCGGCTTCTTGGTCTTTTAACCTTCAGTTCTTATTCCAACCATATCCTCGCTGTTGTTGTTGGGTACATCCGCTTGACATGTCCCAGCCATCGCAATCCTGCTTGGCGATTTTTTCTTGATGGGTTTCATTGATTGGGATCTGTTTACGGATCATTTCATTCCTGATCTTGTCTGGTTTCCTGTACCACTGATCTTAGGAACTTCATCTCGGCTGCCTGGAGTCTGTTTTCATCTCTGCTGGTAGTGGTGCATACATAGTTACAGGCTGTACGTTGTAGTTGGCAAGAAGTATGAATTATACAGTGACATTTTGGCTGAAATTGGAATATGACTGTCCCACAGAAGGTGCCTAACTTGATGGTAAAATTGAGCTCCTTTTTGTACCCTATTGGTAATTTCGTTTTCTGAGATCGACTGCGCTATGCCGGTGACAATCCCAGGGCCCCATTTCGAAAGTAATGGGGATGGAGGAGTCGGAGGAGTAATACCTCGTTAAAAAACCTTTGGTCAACTGGCTCCGGTTGATAGCACCGTGTGAGGGACCCTTGCCAGGGTAACGGTGAAGACCTCAAAGGTAGCGACAGCGAAGGAGTTCTTCAGAACGATGTAGCTGGCAGAAGAGGCAACCTAGTACCCAAGGCACTAATGTGGGCACAACCTGCTGCCTTTCAAGATTGGTAGGGGACTAACTAAGGATGAGGGAGTTACTCCTAACAGGAAATCCTCTTTAGCGTTAGGCCTAGCAATCCAGCAAAAAGAATAATTGGAGATAGCTTTCGAAAACAAAAAAAACTATTCAAGTTTATAAAATAATTTAATTTGCATTCATGAGCGCCGTGATATGAAATCATTACTTCATTTGAATGCAAGTAGTTCCATATTGGTGGTGATCTAAGCGGCCTGGACCACAATTATAAGTAATATTAGCTGATACCCGCGACTTCGTACGCGTGGACTAAGAATTTCTTTGCTAGAATTGAATATAGAAAGTTGTTGGTAGCGAAGGATTGGTCCAAAATAAGACCGAGTCGGCATAATATTACCGGAAAGCCATAACTATATCATTCTACCGTCGAACCTGTCTCATGAAGATAATCAATTTCCAAAAAATTTAAAAACAGAAAAACAAACGAATGTGAGGGGATGTGAGGGGGGGGGGGTGTTAACTAAGGGCAGCTTTATTTCAGCTGGGACTTTTGTTCTTCCTTCAGCATGAGCATCCGATTCTTGGGTTCTAATAACTTTAGCTGCTCGTACTCTGCTAGAGCTACAACTTAGGCCAGTTTACGCCTGCAAGGCATGTCAAAAAAGAAGGCAAAATAAACAGCTGCCAGAAACTTTTAAGCAGACACAAAGTAAAAGGACAGAGAAAATCGACATATACACTAAATAATACGTTTTTTCTCTAAATGAAATTTATTAACAAATTATACACTAACATAATGCGCGAGAGGCATAGCTTGAGCAAGCGACGTAACATTACAGACTAACACACACATCCGTCTCTCTATCATCATTCGATAAGTTCACAAAATTTCAACTGTTAATCATACCGAAAAAAAAAATGTCCTGTGCCCTCCCTACAGATTTTCTTGTCAAATTCCGTCAATATCGGTATAGGCATTTAGTTGTCAAAACGTAAAAAAAGAAAAACAGAGACTTACTTCCGCATTTATAGTATTATTACTGCAGATCACACACACACTGACTGTGAATCACCCCTGAGGGATCAATATAACGTAAAAAAGCGTACACCTACAGCATTGCAAGACTACCTACGATTTGCATCGCATTGCACCCCTAACTTTGTGGTAACAGTTTAACATTCAGCCCCAATAACCGACGCCCAAGCGTGACTCTTACGATCAAAAACAATTTTCAAAAATTTTAGCCTCCACTGAGATTTTAACCGGGCACCACGACCCAAACATCAGTAAGCAAGCGCTTTAACCACTGAGCTGTCTGACCGCTTCACGGAAAAACAGTACAGAGATCTCCATATCCAACGCGTCTGTCTATCGCCGTTCAGTAATATTTCGAAATTATAAGAGAACAAATATTATTTATACAGATAATTTTTCAACCAAATGTAGACAGTATTTTTATCCTTGTTTCAAAGGATAAGTGTGCATAGTTTCATCGAGATCGGATGAAAACTGTGGATTTGTATGAAGAACAAACAAACCAACCAACAAACAAACAAACATTCATACATTCATCTTTATATATATAGATTATGCGGCATAATTTATGCATGTGTGTGTATGATTGACGCTTTGATATTCTACCAGCAATATTAACACAATTAGTGGTAAGGTTAAAATTTAGCCTTACAAGGATGACAACTGAAACCTTTTGCTACAGCTTGAGGTAAGAGGTATTCTGTTGAGCGTTATTTTATAACAATTCTATTTAGTTATGCAACTGCGAAAAAATTGCTGGCCAGAACACTTATGTCATTTTTGATTGACTTCGAAGCTAGTTTATTAATAAGAATACAACCTGTTAGAGCAGTTGTTGCTTTAGGTAAGGGGTTCGTTCTACTACTCAGCTACTCATTTTTCGTGTTTCCATGATTTCCTCAGATCACTCAGAGAGGTTGATGGCATTGTTCCTTTAAAAAACCATTGCCACTTTCCTATTTCTTACACTATTCATCTCTCGACTATGATCCTGACGAACTGTAAAGTAATAATACAGGTTGTTAAGCGCTTCTAGAATCTGCCATTTTTTACTTCTTCAAGAAATAAAACGTAAATGAGATAAAGATTTCGTCACTGGTCTGCTTTTATTAGAGGCCATATTAATATTTAATATTAGCATGAATGTCAATGGTAATATTGCTGTAGGAAAAAAATTGTAACGGTGGAACCACACTATTCCATCAGAAATTACAACTCGCAGACTGTTATTTCCGATACGGTATACGCACCGCGTGTGCTGGTTCGCTTCCTACAGACGAGTCGAGCACTTCCATTAGTCAGGCATTCCCCCGAGAGGGCGACATGTGATTTCCCGCGTCATTACCCCACACTACCCCACCAGCAGGCCGAAGAATGCGGCATCGCACAGTCTGCGAGGCCCTGGACTTAATTGCTGGCTACGCCCACACAAATGAAACAACCGAGTGGTCGACCCAACTACAGGAAAGGAATATCCCTCTACTGTTAGGTTTTTCACTTCTCCCACTTTTGTCTCGACCCCGATGGGTAAACAGTAACACTCCAGTCCGGTATTCGGGACTATGGGAGTTCAAATATCCGTTCCGCCATCCAAATTTCGGTGTTTCACAATTTTCAGAGGTCATACCAGGATAGTTACTTCAAAAAGTCATGGACTAATTCCTTCCCGCTCATAGTTCCTAGCCTAGGCGAGTAAGGTGCGTGGGGCAGTGGAACCATGCCATTTTTAGCTAAACCCTACCTAACAAGAGACAGCTGTGTATGAAGGTGTATTGTCGGGATGAAAGAACCAGTCTCCTGTCTACCACAAATCGGGTCGTTTTTGACGAACACTATTGCGAAATCTTATAAAAACTTTCAAATAAAAGGTTTGATTGACGGTCTGATGTGCGGGAACAAACTCTGAATGAACTACGCTCTTGGATTCAAAAAAGCAAATTAGCATTGTTTTGATGTTTGAGTTGACTTGACGACATTTTTTTGGACGGGGTCACAATGACGTATTCCATTGGCTTAACAGTTGCTTTGTTTCTGGATCGTAACCATAACACCATGACTCATCACCAGTAAATCCTTTGACAGAAAATCTGGATAATTTTCAAGCTGTTATTTCAAAACACGACGTTCTTTTTGATTGTCAGTCCGAGCCCGAAGAACAAATTTGGCAGCAACCCTTTTCATTCCCAAATCTTCGGTTTAAAATTCGCTAAAGCGAGCTCCAAGATAACCCACTAATTTCTGACTATCAATTGTCTTTCGACGGTCTGAGACCACAAGCTCTTGAATTTTTCAACATTTTCGTCAATCCAGGCAGTTCATGGACGTCCAGAACGAGGTTTGTCATCAATCGACATATCTCAATTTTTAAACCAATCGAATCACTCGTACACTTGAATTTTTCCCATAGCTTCATCTTTGTAAGCTGTTTTCAACATTAAAACAGTTTCAGCGGCATTTTTACTTAGTAGAAAACAAAATTTGACAGCTGCCCGTTGCTCAGTTAAACTTGTCATCGTCAAAAACGAAAGAATAACAAACCAGTGTTAGCAAAAAAAGTCACTGCATATTGACAGAACAAGCCCGGTCGGTGACACAGACGGCACTGAACTGACAATCAATTGCGCTATTAACGTCTAGCGGCAGAAACGCGTACTATACAAGCTCCGCCTACGGTAATGCCATTCCGCGTTCTGGCCTCGCAATCGGGAGGACGCCGGTTCGAATCCCCGTCCTGGCATCCAGATTTGGATTTTTCATAGTTTCCCCAAATCATTCCAGGCGAATGCCGGGATGCTTCCTTCAAAAAGGCCATGGCCGATTTCCTTCCAGTTACTTGTCTCCAGTCCCATCCCGCCTCTAATGACCTCGACGTCGACGAGGCGTAAAGCCATAAGTAATGCCATTCCGGTTATCCCCTCGTATATTACAATTCTTCAAAATAATCCTAGAATTAGCTCTACCTACGATCGAAGTTAAGTGCTGCTCACATTTCATGTTGCTTTGTAGTGAATCAAGTAATTTGATTTCATCAGTTTCACATTAAACATATACGCTGTCACAGGTCCATGAACTTGTGTTTTTTACAGAAATGGGACACGCTAGTTTTTAGAACGTTGTGTGCTAACTGAAAGCCACATTCCAGCTTAGCACTGACGCTGCCGATACCTGGATGACTTATTCCCCGCGATCAGCACGCTGCGAGAGCTCAATCCCGCCATTAACCACGTCACCGCAATGTCGCTGCCAGCTTTTACGGTTACTTTAACAGGAAATTTAGGGCGACGTTAAAATATCCGGCAGCGTTACATGTTGGGGATCTGCGCCATTTATCGGGTTCGCTCACCGCCGACACAGAAACAGCATTAAAACCGCGAAACGCCAGCACAGCCTTCGGCGCGGATTGAACAACACGTCCCAACACGGTGGACTGATCGAGTTTCACTGACGGGAATCGGCAAACATTTCACGAAACTCCTGTCCGACCAAACAGACTCTCAACTCTTTATCTCTCAACCGAAGCGGGGGTGAACAAAACATGAAAGATTGCTAAAGTGGCTTAAAGTTTATTTTAGAAAGTTAATTTCCATAGCTGAAATATTGCGCGGCTCCCTCAAACTTTATCTTACAGCCTTTTTGTCAGTTTTTTCTCTCCTTTTTTTTGCGGCCCCGAGCTCCTCATATCTCCGTGCACTCCGTGTATTGGTGTAGCAGCTACGTGTGTGGAATGCGTTCCCAGACACGATCTTATCGCCTGCTTTGGCGAGCAACAAAAATAAATAAATAAAAAAAGTAACTGGGTGGTTGGGTTGGGGGCATAATGAAATATAGCCGGGCCCGGCAGCGTATTAAATAACCTTCAGCGTAACGAGATAAAAAGCACACAAACGGAGACTAGCGATACGCGTATTTATACTTCGAGAGCACACAAGCCGTTGTGCATAATTTGTATACTTAGAAAATACGTCGTAGAGGAGAGCAAACAATTTGAATACGCAATATATCACGTGATTACGGAAGTGCAGGTGTACATTACAAACTGATGTTTCCATTTCCTCCTGGCAAACACAATTTAATCCAAGCTCATATGTGTGTTCACCGAATGTGTTTCCTAGTTTACTTTTTATATATTATTATATCGTATTAAACGGTGGTATTAATTCCATCAGTAAATATTTGCGATATGCCAAGCTTTTTATTTCTGATACTTTAGTTGTAAACATACACATCGTATACTAAATCAGCAACATCCGTTACTAACTCGCGGTTCGTTGGTTCAGGTCCAATGCAGGGTTAAATTTAAGGAGATGCACCACTTGGTAACCTTCGAGAAACTGGTACTAACCTGTTGAAATATACATCAGTCGCTTCGTCAACATGTCCTCTTCACGTTTTGTGATCATACATTGCGGAAAAGTCGCTGTACATTTAATTAAAAATGCCGAAATATAACATGACGCACAGCCGTATCGTGCCGTCAACGTTGAAAAAAATCAGCGACAGTCTCTTAAAATGTTGATTTAATCCTTTGTTGTAATGTTTTCATGCCTTTACAGTTCTACTCCGTTGTAAAAAGTAGCACAAAATTTACAAACGGGCAATATTTATCCGAGTTGTAATACGATGATGCCCGCCATCTTACATAGCAACGAGCAACCAGAGGTAATCGATTGCTTCCATTGTAAACAAATACGCCATTTATGTGTTGTATACCGCATAACCAAAATTTCGTTTTTTTTTTTTTTCACTTGGTCCAGGCCGTATTTCAACCTAACCATGATTTCTATGACAAAACGAAACTGTTTAGGTTGAAATGATCCCTGTACCGATAATTTTTATGTTATTTGAGCAGTGCTGATAGCATTTAGCAGTTGCTCAGCCTTTCATATTTCGGCCTTTTTAACTAAATTTCCAGTGACTTTTCCGCAATGTATGATCGCAAAACTTGAAGAGGACAAGTCGAAGCGACTGATGTAAATTTCAACAGGTTAGTACCAGTTTCTCGAAGGTTACCAAAGTGGTGCATTTCCAGAAATTTACTATACTGGTGACGAGTATTTCAAAGTTTCTTTCTGGAAAAGTGGAGGATTATATCACAGACCACTCTGTAGTGTTCTGGAGTGCCGTCGAATGACAATATAAGGCCTCACTGTCTCTTTCGATTATTTTCAGAACAGTATGTCTTAAGGTGAGTGCAGTGGGTTTTCTCGCCGTCTTTTTCCCCGACTCAAAAACAGCACACGCAACAAACTTCATTTTTACGTATTCATATCATCTATACCTATTCAATGACGCTAACATTATGATATGATGAAAGGAATCATCTTTGGCTTCATCGGCGACAGACTGGGAAAGGAATTATAAGGGTAGCATTAGACTTAATCTAGGTTCATGTGCTATCATTTGCTCTCACAACTTCAACTTGGTCCTGTTCTGCTGTCATCTTTGTTTATGATGAAGCAAGAAAGTATATCGCTAAATATCTCTACCTCACTACCTATACTATCCTTTCCTATCATTTGGAATTCTGGAATGAGTGAAGTGTGATATTAAGCCTCGCGCCACGTCAGTAGGATTAGGCTCTCTTCACACTGTGAAATTCTCATGCGACTCGAGGGAGACTCAAGTATCTCGAGAGTATCCAGTAAATCACTTCCAATGTTGTGTAATGGGACAATCGGCGTGACTCCCAAGAGACGAGTATCCTGCAGGTATCCTACCAGTCTCACGCGACCTGCAAGGAAGTCGCCGGTTTGTCGCGTCTCTTCGGAGTCTTGCGAAACATGGCAGATGAACACTCGTTCAAGTTGTTAGAGAGTGAATTTGAGAAAAAGAGTACTTGCAATTAGTATCCAGTAATTTTCTTTATCATTTAAAACTATTTCAGGTGGGTTTTAATTAATACTTGGCATTAAGAGAATGCTGTGTAAGATTTTAGTATTGTTAGATTGTTACTTGTGCTCATTTTCAGGTGTAGCGCAATATTATTCAGTTCAGAAGTGGAGGAAACAATCAGTCTTCATCGTATAGTTAATTTAAATAGTTAGCAAGCAATATTAATCAACAGCAAGCACTTTTTGTAGGGATCATTAGGATGTATATGTGAAAGAATTAATTAACAGTTTAATAAAAGAAAGAAGTTAAATTAATTTTTTTAGTTATTATTTGTATAGTTGCAATGTATCATTTGATAAATAAATTCAGGAAGTTATAATTATGTATTGTGGGAGAATGCTTTCTTACGTAGTAAATATCGACTCTTGTTGGGCATGTGTGATGTAACATCAAGAATAATTTAATTAATTAATATCACGTTAAAAAAAAACCTTTCACGTTTATTTACCTTTCATTACTTCTTATCTCTAGTATTAACTTCAAAATTTCATATGTGGTGGATACATTTTTACTAAATTTGTTTATTTAATTACTCTACGTTTTTACCTCTTTTTCTCTTGTTTGTATGATTTAAGACTAGTAACAGATTCATCAGATTTTTCTTTTACTATAATAGTTGTAGTTAGAATAGGCGACAAAACATCATCATCACATAACGCATCTGTACAATTTTTTCGTTTTATTTTATATCTACTTCTATCTTGCCAAAAATTTTCTAAAACAGTGTGTTCATGTGGTGACAATGAGCAATATGCCGACTATCAACATCGTAATACCTCCTTTGTGCTGTAGGTAGGAATATCGAATTATTAATAGGTTGCATGAAGAGAGCAATTACTGAATAGACATTACCGTTTTGTAAGGAATATTTTAATGAACTCTCATAGATTCCGTGGGACGATACCAGCCTTAAATCTGATATGATGGTTCGATTGCGTTACTGAGGCATTTCATTCGGTAGGTCATGGGTTTGAGTAGGCCTACAGAAAAATTGCCATTTGTAGTTGAATGTAACCTACCTTCGTTATGTATAACTCCAAATTTACTGGAGTAATCATTTTTCAGCTGTGCGATTGGCTGCAGAAAAACCTAATTCTATTTTTTGTCTAAATAGTTAAATAACCTATCTCACTAAGTAGGTGCGCAGATTTCCGCGGTTGTTGTCGACGTTATTTTTGATGTCTGGGTTGAACCGCGTCAATTTATCAAAACCTAATGTTTCGGCCATCACTTTGCGGCATTCTTCTGAAGAAGGACGAAAAATGGTAGCCAAAATGTGAAGAAGGCCGCAAAATACTCAGACTTAATGTTGTCCCCACGTGTTATAATTTTTTTTTTAACTTATTGTGCTTTGTTTCATTCTGCGCTAGTGCACTGGGTAAATTCAATCAGTTGGCTGTTACTATGTTCTTATTTTAAAGCCATTTTAAACTCCACAATGTGTAACGAAAGAATGGTTTCAGGTTATCTTTAATTTTATTTTAGAGTGTAAGTGTTAATAACGGGATGTTAGCACAATATAAGTAAATTTAAACGAATTTTCTATTTGTGTAAAGTTTTTACGCATTTCAAATTAGAACTAAAAACTAATAAATGGTTTCCCTTGAGGCTTTTAACCAATAGTATATTGCTTTAATCAGTATTCTTAGTTTAACGATTGGTGAAATACAAATTATTAATAGTGCAATCTCAAATAGTTTGGAGGAATTTCGGTGGAGAACGTTTAATCGCATATCGTGCAGGTCAAGGATAGTTTGCAGGCTCATTATCAAAAGACAGATTTCCCATAGTGCAATGCAGTTAATGTTGTAACTGTTTAATTGATATGTCATTTGACTTTGTCGCAGAAGAAAATCTTTCATGAATGAGCACAAATCATGCTAATAGAAAGAAGAAAATTGAAATTGGAGTTATAATTTATTTGATTGCAATATTT
>JARYHS010012519.1:100924873-100987291 GCA_031002005.1 Vandiemenella viatica | reverse complement strand
AGTCTCTCGCGCGCGAGCTCTAATTTTTAGTCGTGGGTAAAGTGCTGGGTATGAGAGGTCTATTTTATCATGAATTTAGTGTACCACCTACCAGTTATGCTGTCCCATGTGGCAGTCGTGTCTAGAACGAAGCATAATCGAAAGGCGAGGGTCTCGCGAATTATGTCCCCGACTGTACATTGTAGTTCCTGACTGCGGCTGACCAATGCCCGAGACCAGTTCACAGGCAGGTAATACTGAGTAAATTAACAGCAACACTCAATGTGGTATTAATGACGGAAGTGTTCGTATAGACAGTGCAGCGAATGTTTGCATTGATGCGATTTTAGCAATGATTTGGGCACCTAGATCGCCAGACAGGAATCCAGTCCAACACAGCAGCTTGAGCATAATGTCCTTCACCGATAACACTTTCACGATTACGGACGACTGTGAAGGAAGCTTGGCGAATATTTCTTCAGGGTACTTTCGACGACTTGTCTAGTGAATGTCACGTCGCCTTTTTCATCAATTGGCAGCACGATTTCAGTCTGCATTGTCCTTGAGAAGTTGGAAATATTTCTTCGTAATCCCAACTGAAGTGGGACTGATTCACTTCTGATTTTATCTCATCTGGTTTTCTGAAACACTTGACCTAAGAGACCGAGCTTGGTGGGTGACCGGTTAACATTCTGGCCTCGCATTCAGGAGGATGCAGGTTCGAATCCCCGTCTGGGTATCCAGATTTGGGTTTTCCATGGTTTCCCCAAATCACTCCAGACGAATGCCGGGATGCTTCCTTCAGAAGGCCATGGCCGAATTCCCTCCACTACCTTATCCCCATTCCGATGATGCATCTAATGACCTCGACGTAACGAGGCGTATAGCCATACGTAAAAAAAAATAAAAGAAAGTTTTAGAAATTTTCAATATGTCGCTTGAAATCGGCTGTTGCGCCGTCTAAACACTGTGGCATCTTCTAGTCTATAGGTTAGGATGGGAAGCAGGTATGTTTTATACGAGTATAAAGACACTTCTGCAGTCTCACGAAAATGTTTGTTCAATTATATCTGTGAAAGAACTGTAGAAATTTGCAGACATTTTAACCCTATTGCTTATTTCTGGTAGGTTCAGTGTTGCTCAAGGTCAGTCTGGCTCTATCCCCACTTCCCTGCCCTTACCCCTACGAGCGATCAGCGGTCAGCTTGGAGGGATGGGATGGGATGGTGTGCTGAGGTGAGGAGCGGGGATGGGGGAATATGATCTGGAATCTTAAATTCTTAGTGAACATGGTATAGCCTCTTATTATTTTTTTAAAAAATTGTTATTGGCAATGGGCCAGTAATCCATACAGCTTATTACTATTCTTTTTTTTTTTTAATGGCATTCGGCTACTGGGCCATACAGCCAGCTCAATGTGATTTGTTGCTATCAAGTATTGACACAAGGACACTACAACACGGACAAGACATTCACAGACACAACACTTAACAACCATGCCCTCGGACGGACTCGAACCGGCGACCTTCGGTTATTACTATTCTTTCACAAATATGGTCGATGTCCCTATGCTCATCTCGTCGTATCCGCATTTGAACTATGTTTATTCTGTTTAGATGTGCGGGGAAGCAGTCATGGTTGAATTTTAGTATGGAGATGGTTACGGTAGTTTTTCTTGGGATCTCGAGTTGTTGGCACCAATGCTGTTTAGGGATGACGGGGTTGATCTGTCCATAGTGTTTT
Organism: Vandiemenella viatica; assembly: GCA_031002005.1. Taxonomy (NCBI): domain Eukaryota; kingdom Metazoa; phylum Arthropoda; class Insecta; order Orthoptera; family Morabidae; genus Vandiemenella; species Vandiemenella viatica. The sequence continues at coordinate 100,985,569 of JARYHS010012519.1, read as the reverse complement.
CATTTGACCAATTGTGACTCCTCCCACTCTCTGTTCCATGTTTCTCTTGCTTCATTTTTTGCGATTGTCATTAGGTCCCTCACAGTTACAAACGGATAGGCACTGCCTTCCTCGCATGCTAGCTTTGCCAGCTGGTCCACCTGTTCGTTTCCTTCTAGGCCGATGTGGGCTTTCCCCCACACGAACAACAGCGTTTTGCTTTTCTGTTTCACCCGGCATGCTGCTTCCAAGATATTGCATAAAGTAGTCTTTGTTGGAAGCTTGCGTGTGTCCTCGCAGGCAGGTCAACGACGAGCGGGAGTCTGATATTATGATCGATGTTGTATCAACCGAAACCTCAGCATACTCAATTGCCTTAGCCTGTTATCTGCTGACGTAACACTGGCGAAGTATTTAAAGTTTGGAACAGTGTCAGTTCAATTTGACTGGTTTGTTTATCCTCCTGTCTGCAAAGCACACAGGTTTCATCACACTTATTTTAAATCCAAACTTGTAAAATTCAGGATTAACGAATTTCTAATGAGTCATTAAATATAAGGAAACATTGATAAAATTACTTTCGGTACAGCCCTTGTGTATTTTCGGAGTTTCTGCTGTCGACGGTGTGTGAACTGCGGTAAATTTATGATGGTTGGTACAGGTCGTCGCCCGTGTAGTCTGGCTTTATATACCCGCTGGGACGAATGACTCTGAGGAATGTTTTCCGTTCAGCCGGCAGGTGTGGTGTGAAGAGTGGAGGCCATCAGTCTTCGTCAGACTCGGCGCGAAAGCACCAGCGCCAACAGTAATGGCAGCGATTTGTCCCGTCGCTGCCACGGCGAGCGACAACGGCTTTAAATTTGAAGTCTTCCGCCTCACTGACGGCCGGAATTGGGCTAGCTAGCTGCTCTCGTTGATTAAACAATCTTTTTCTTTGGTCAAAATTTTATATATATATATTACTACTACCACATTTTTCTGTTCAATATTTTTGAAGTCAAAATTCCCAACCTTTTTTGGCCAACCCCCTTTTTTTTCTTAAAAAAAAAATACTCATCGTCCCATTTTTGGAAGAAAAAATATTCACCGCCAACTTTTCAGAGAAAATAATTTAACCCATAGTGCTCAAAATTTTTGGTTCGTAAGGGGGTGTCCATTAATTACGTGGGGGGAAATAGGAAAGGGGTGGGGGTCATGTGAAATCTCACCAAGGAGGAGTGGATCGACAGAAATCTCACGTTATCTTTTTAATTCCTTTAAGAACATTACAGCAAAAACAAAAAAAGGACTAAAAATGAGGACGATCCCAAAGTTAAGGGGGGAGGGGTCCCACCAGATCTCACCAAATCTCACCACAAGGGGATCCAAATTTTCGAAAAAACATCTCACGTAATTAATGGACGTCCCTAACGCGGTTTTTGAAACAGTGATTCGGTGGCTCCTCTCTTAGGTGAAGTGTACAATATCCTCTTTAATAAAATGCGTTGTCTGGAGATTGTGCTCACATGGATAGATCGACAACATTCGGCGAGTGTCGATAATGCCCGAAGTTTTAGCTATACTGACCAGTGTTGAGTTACAGTAGCACACTACCACCCACATGCGGCCTCCAATTGTATCAAGCACTAGTGCGTCCGATTGTGGAATATGCATCTCCTGTATGGGGATATGCCGCTAAAACGCATATTCAGAAGCTGCAGAGAATGCAAAACAAGGCGCTGAAGAGAGCACTCCACCTGCCAATGAGATTACTATTACTATTACTATGCGATTCACTAAAAGAGTGTGGCAGAGGGTGCATTACACCTATCCGAAAGGGTAATAGTTTGGAAGGGATATACGACAGATTCCCGACAGACATCTTCCACCAGACAGCGGGGATCCCGAGACTTCGGGATAGGTATAAAAAATAGTAAGACTTTTTACCAAAAAACTGAGGAGAGCGACAACCACCTTATTCGCTCTCTAGCGCACTTCGACATACGAGGGTCCACATAGAAGACCACTCCAGCTGCTGACAGAAGAAAACGAGGGAGAAAATCACAAATACAGTGCAATAGGAAGGCACTTATACGGTTAAATTAAGTAAATATATACAAAATATTAAAAAATAATTAAAAAATTGATTAAAATAAAAATAAAATATAAAAAAATTATAAAAAAAAACTCAACAGAAATGAAAAATATAAAAGTAAAACAAGCACTTACACGGAAAAAGCAAATAAAAGAAGGCAATGCCAAGACGGCAAGACTGACAAGAATCCCTTAACCTAAGGGCTTAGGGAGATTGATAGAGCCTCTACACTGTCACAAAAGCATAGAAAAATTCAAATGAATAACTGTACTGACTTTATTTGCATTTATTCTGTTAAAAGGAAGTGTTATGTTTTTTAAAAAAAATTGAATTCTATTTTATTTGCACTTACATTGTTAAAATAAAGTATAGGTTGCTATGCCAGTTAACGGTAGTTGTCTGTTGTGGAAGTAGGTGCACAAAAATACGAAGCGCAAAGATGAAAACAAAAATGCTAGGCAGAGATTAAAAAAGTATCAAATGTATGTTCGTTTAAATTTACGTGATGCATTTTGTTTATTTACGACGACTAATGCAGTAATTCATCTCAGGAGAAGGGCATTTGACGTTTGCGCTGTATCTCTGTAGCAGTTATTAGAACCAGGTTACAACATAGCCTAACCACTTTGGTGACAGAAGATAAGAAACAATGATGGTTAATATAAACTCAGAGTAAAGGCTAAGGTTTTCTCGAGGTTGCAAATAAATAAAATTTTCTCTGGTAACTAGCCGAGTTAGGCCATCGAGTAAACACGACGCTTCGGCGGTCACAAACTCTGCCGCCATTGTCAAGTGACTGAATAACTGTCACTTGACAATGGCGGCAGGGATTGTGACCGCCGAAACGTCGTGGTTAATCGATGGACTAACTCAGCCAGTTACCAGAGAAAATTTTATTCAACTCAGAGAAAATTTACACGAAACGTCCGTAACTGTAAAACATATCAATCATATAAATAACTGCTATTTATTTTTGAAATTACACTTTGCGTCATTTAAAGTAAAATGCATTTATTAAAAAAAATCCTAGCCAAATATTCCGAGAATCTAATCAGAGTAAGATACTCACATCACGAAAAAATCAGTAAAAATGATCGTTATTCGTTTTTCCTTGCAGTTTTTAGAGATAAATTCCAACTACAACCTTAGGAGACGGCAATTGTTTTTGACGGGCGTTAAAACTACTCAGCATAAAAACAAGGACAGATTTCTGAAAGTACTGTCATCATAGGCCAGTTCAGTCATTAAATGGTGTGGCCTCTTAGAGTTATGAGCTCATGTAGAGGATAAGCAATCTTCTCCAGGTCGAACGATCTTGAGCGATCCTCAGTAGGTTAACTCCAATAACCTTGCGTACGTCCTTATCCCATCGGTCTAGTGGTTATATTCTCGGTATCTGATGATCTATTGGGCTCCTCTTGAGCGTAATGTGAGTGAGATACATTTTTGTAGTGATATAGAAACAATAACGTAAGGACAAGTTCGAGTCCTCTAGCATGTCTCACTCCAACTTCAGGCACATAAAGAACAACCGAGCAACCCAATGGAAAGTTCGGGTAACCAACCCTAGCGGGAAGTTAGGTCGGCGAGCAAATCAGTGCGGAAGTATCAACAATCTGTCATTGAAGCAGGCGTGGTGATTAAGCTTCACCCGTAAGATCTCATGACTGAAAGTACTTTGTTAAAAGATATTAACAATATTGGTGTATTATTCACAGTTTGACTAACAAGTATGTATTCTGAAAAAAATATAAGTTAGAGAGCTAGGCTAGGTGTAATGATACTAATTTTTCTACATTTGATGCTTTATTTGTCATCAGCAGTCTTAAATCACAGCGTTCCACTAATTACAACCTGTTTTCTTTCTTAGCTAATTAATAGCTGATTGCACTAAATCCTCTTTTGGCTAGATTAGATCATGGGAATGGATTTAATTATACCCTTAGAGCCAGATATAATACCGGAAAGAAAGGTTTGGTGATTGGTCCTCAACGAATCCTAAACTTTCCTTGGCCCCTACCATCTCTTCATCGCGCTCCACTGGGAGGTACCACCTTCTCTGGGAATCACTGATCTAGACGGTTACGTGAAACTTCCTAATGCGGTCTTGAATTCAAGTTGTAACACGTCACTACATGTGAGTATTGCATATTGGTAAATTTATTATATTAAAATATACACTGATCAGCCAGAACATAATGACCACCTACCTAATAGCCGGTCCACCTTTGGCACGGATAACAGCGGCGACGCATCTTGTCATGGAAGCAAATAAGGCCTTTGTAGGTCGCTGGAGAGACTTGGCACCACATCTGCACACACAAGTCACCTAATTCCCGTAAATTCTGGGTAGGGAGTGATGAGCGCTCTGACGCCATGTTCAATCTCATCCCAGATGTGTTTGATCGGGTTCAGATCTGACGAAATGGGGGACCAGCACATCAATTGCAAACTCGCCACTGTGTTCCTCGAACCATTCCATCACACACTCCTGGCCTTGTGACTTGGCGCATTATCTTGTTGAAAAATGCTACTGTCGTTGGGAAACATAGTCATCATGAAGGGTTGTACGTGGTCTGCAACCAGTGTACGAACCATGGACTCATGGTTCCTTGCACGAGCTCCACTGGACCCATGGATACCCTCGTGAATGTTTCCCATAGCATAATTGAGCCACCGCCAGCTTGTCTCCATCGCGCAGTACTGGTGTCAAGAAGCTGTTCCCCTGGAAAACAACGGATTCGCACCCTCCAGTTGGCATGATAAAGAAGTTATCGGGATTCATCAGACCATACAACGCTCTGCCACTGCCCCAACGTCCAGTGCTGATGGTTACGTGTCCATTTTAGTCGTAGTTGCCGATGTCGTGGTGTTAACTTTGGCACATACAAGGGTCGGCTGTGGAGGCTCACCGTTAGGAGTGGTCGGTGCACTGTGTGTTCAGACACACTTGTATTCTGCCCGGCATTAAAGGCTGATGATAGTTTCGCCACAGTTCGCCGCCTGTCCTGTTTTACCAGTTTGCCCAGCCTACGACGTCCGACATTTGTAATGAGGAGTGGTTGCCCAACCCCTCGACGTTTGGATTTGGTTTCACCTTGGTTTCGCCACTTGTTGAAGACACTCACCACAGCACTCTTCGACCATCCGAGAAGTGATGCATTTTGCGAAATGCTATTGCCGAGCCTCCGGGCTATTACAATCTGTTCTCGGTAAACTCAGATAGATCGCTTACTGATACCACATGCACCGTGAGTGTGTCCGACTAGCAGTCATTCCTCGTCAGGTGATGCTGCTATCGCCTAGACGGGTTTATATTGATAGTAGGTAGGTAATCAAAATATTTTGACTGATTGGTATATATTTAGTATTGATGTGATATTTTTAAGGCATAAATATTTATTATTAAGGAGATGAGAGAGAATATTTGAGAGTAGGGAGATATCCTTCTTGGGCAGTGAAAGAGATCGCTCAGAATCTCCCGTAGGACTCATATATTGTTTGTGAATACCTACCTAGCGTGGTGTGTAAGCAGTAATGCTCTGGACTCTGATTCGGAAGGACGCGAGTTCGAATCGCCGTCAGGGCATCCAGATTTGGGTTTTCCATGGTTTCTCACATCACTCCAGATGAATGCGAAGATGCTTGTTTCCAAAAGGCCATGGGTGAATTCCTTCCTATTCCTTGCGTGCATCCTTTCCCGCATCGACGAGGTGTAAAGCCATAAAAAAGAAGTGAATCTCTCAAGTTAGAAACTTGATTTGGTAACATAGGAGCCACCTAAAGCTTGGATATCGATAACTCAGAATCTGAAAACACCCCTCCAGAACAAAGACGAGACAATTCTGTTTGGTCTTCGGATCAGTGATTCAATGTGTCGCCTTGTGCACCACGTGGGACCCAGCATACATTACTACATTATGTGAATAGTGAGTGAAACAATTTATGTCTCTCTCATTGAACTAATATTTAATGAACAATATCAATTTACGAAACCTGTTAGTAATTGTGAGTCGATAATAGTTTTAAAAGTATAAAACAGTTAAGTTGTGTAATATTTGATAATCAGTATCACTGAGTGATATTTAATAGTGCGCTATCGTGAAATACGTATTTTAGAATAAATATGACTTATTTCTAATTTAACCTGCTCCTGAGTTTATCAGTTTATTTCGAGATAGGTCTGCATACCTAATGAACGTAGTCAATTTTTGGTCATGAGTCTGCTGAGCAGAAAGAATTAAGGAGACAATTAACTTAAATCTGGTTGTAATTAACAGTAAAGCAGAGGTTTCAAGAAATCAAGTGATGCGATGACGTGTTTCCTTTGGGAGTATGACTCGTTTGTGGCTCAGTGGTTTGAAGCTTCTGAGTTGAGCTCAGATGGTTCCCAGTTCGAATCGAAGGGTAGCTATGACTTTCAAAGGCCCATACCGACGACAAGAGGCGCACTGCACATCAAATGGAAAACTCTTTCACCTAGCTGCCATGCAGTTCTTCGGGATCTCCCGGCCAACAATGTCCTACCATTATTCAAATTTTTTTTTCTTTTAAGGGAGCGGTGGAGGGGGTGGGGAGACGACGACTGAATGACATAAATGAAACGAGAATTCATAGGAACGATAATCGACCACATTTTAGAGAATTTCTCCTACGATTAATGTTTCTGAAAGGAGCGATTTTTTTTTAAAAAAAAGGAAAGCTTTAAAGTATGTCGCATAATAGCGGTTGAATCTTCGCGTTGTTTAAGTGTATAACCACCGGACTACCACCACTTCCCGAGCGTCCTTAAGCTCTCTCAGTTTAAATACAATTACACGGCCGACTAACTCATTGCTATTGTGTTTCACAGCCTTCCGTTCGTTTTCTTGACTGTCAACAGTTCCTCTGTATATTTTTCAGTTGGAAGTTCGAGAGCTGAATAAATTCCTATAAAAATCCGGAAGAATTCACTTGCTCACAATCGGCAGCATTCATCAGGGAGTTTGATGCTGGTATTCCCTCACTTCTGTACCGAGCTTGGAGAAAACCACAGCGACAGTGGTTAGAGTATTATCACCCGAAGGGTGATTGCAGAGAATTGCATAATAATTCCCTGTAAAGTGATTAACAAAAACAAAACAGTATTGAACTTTGATGACAAAATAAGGATAATTTATGCAAGGATAATGGAACGTATTATATACCGGTAACTCTAGCACTGTGAGTCATACATGCTCCATTTATGAAAATCAATTAGCTGTTACTGTCACGGTCGCCAGAGAAGGAAACTAATTAGTCCTCTCACGGCAGCCATGCATGTCATCGTTCCGTTGATGAAACTCTAGTAATGGGCGCCGTCGCAAAGAATTGTTGAAAACGACGTTCTGCCTCCCATTCTGTTATTTATTACAAGCAGTTTCATTGCTAATATTTTTAATTAAAATATTACAATCAAATAAATGATAACTCCAATTTCAATTTTCTTCTCTCTATTAACATGATTTGTGCTCATTCAAGAAACATTTTCTTCTGCGACAAAGTCCCGTGACATAACAATTAAACAGTTACAACATTAACTGCATTGCACTATGTGAAATCTGTCTTTTGATAATGAGCCTGCCAACTATCCTTGATCTGCACGATATGCGATTAAACGTTCTTCACCGAAATTCCTCCAAACTATTTGAGATCAACCGCCAAACATCCTTTTGCCGAAAAATTGAGATCGATCGAAACAATGCACTATTATTAATTTGTGTTTCAGCAATCGTTGAACTAGGAATACTGATTAAAGCAATATACTATGGTTAAAAGCGTCAAGGGAAACTATTTATTAGTTTTTAGTTCTAATTTGAAATGCGTAAAAACTTTACATAAATAGAAAATTCGTTTTAAATTTACTTATATTGCGCTAACATCCCGTTATTAACACTTACACTCTAAAATAAAACTAAAGATAAGCTGAAACCACACTTTCATTACACATTGTGGAGTTTAAAATAGCTTTAAAATAAGAACATAGTAACCGCCAACTGACTGAATTTACCAAGCGCACTAGCGCAGAATGACACAAAGCACAATAAGTAAAAAATAAAATAAAAAAATATTATATCACGTGGAGACAACATTAAGTATGAGTATTTTGCGGCCTTCTTCACATTTTGGTCACCATTTTGCGGCCTTCTTCAGAAGAATGCCGCAAAGTGATGCCCGAAACATTAGGTTTTGATAAATTGACGCGGTTCAACCCAGACATCAAAGATAACATCGACAACAACCGCACCTACTTAGTGAGATAGGTTATTTAACTCTTTAGACATAAAATAGAATTAGGTTTTTCTGCAGCCAATCGCAAAGCTGAAGAATGATGACTCCAGTAAATTTGGAGTTATACATAACGAAGGTAGGTTACATTCAACTACAAATAGCAATTATTCTGTAGGCCTACTCAAACCCATGACCAACTGAATGAAATGCCTCAGTAACGCAATCGAACCATCATATCAGATTTAAGGTTGGTATCATGCCACGGAATCTATGAGAGTTCATTAAAATATTCCTTACAAAAAGTCAATGTCTATTCAGTAATTGCTCTCTTCATGCAACCTATTAATAATTCGATATTCCTACCTACAGCACAAAGGAGGTATTACGATGTTGATAGTCGGTATATTGCTCATTCTCACCACATGAACACACTGTTTTAGAAAATTGTTGGCAAGATAGAAGTAGATATATAATAAAACGAAAAATTGTACAGATGCGTTATGTGATGAAGATGTTTTGTCGCCTATTCTAACTACAACTATTATAGTAAAAGAAAAATCTGAAGAATCTGTTACTAGTCTTAAATCATACACACAAGAGAAAAGGGAAGGTAAAAACGTAGAGTAATTAAATAAACAAATTTAATAAAAGATATCTACCACTTATGAAATTTTGAAGTTAATAATAGTGATAAGAAGTAATAAAGGTAGATAAACGTGAAAGGATTTTAACGTGATATTAATTAATTAAATTATTCTTGATGTTACATCACACATGCCCAACAAGAGTCGATATTTACTACGTAAGAAAGCATTATCCCACAATACATAATTATAACTTCCTGAATTTATTTATCAAATGATACATTGCAACTATAGAAATAATAACTAAAAAAATTAATTTAACTTCTTTCTTTTATTAAACTGTTAATTAATTCTTTCACATATACATCCTAATGATCCCTACAAAAAGTGCTTGCTGTTGATTAATATTGCTTGCTAACTATTTAAATTAACTATACGATGAAGACTGATTGTTTCCTCCACTTCTGAACTGAATAATATTGCGCTACACCTGAAAATGAGCACAAGTAACAATCTAACAATACTAAAATCTTACACAGCATTCTCTTAATGCCAAGTATTAATTAAAACCCACCTGAAATAGTTTTAAATGATAAAGAAAATTACTGGATACTAATTGCAAGTACTCTTTTTCTCAAATTCACTCTCTAACAACTTGAACGAGTGTTCATCTGCCATGTTTCGCAAGACTCCGAAGAGACGCGACAAACCGGCGACTTCCTTGCAGGTCGCGTGAGACTGGTAGGATACCTGCAGGATACTCGTCTCTTGGGAGTCACGCCGATTGTCCCATTACACAACATTGGAAGTGATTTACTGGATACTCTCGAGATACTCGAGTCTCCGTCGAGTCGCATGAGAATTTCACAGTGTGAAGAGAGCCTAATCCTACTGACGTGGCGCGAGGCTTAATATCACACTTCACTCATTCCAGAATTCCAAATGATAGGAAAGGATAGTATAGGTAGTGAGGTAGAGATATTTAGCGATATACTTTCTTGCTTCATCATAAACAAAGATGACAGCAGAACAGGACCAAGTTGAAGTTGTGAGAGCAAATGATAGCACATGAACCTAGATTAAGTCTAATGCTACCCTTATAATTCCTTTCCCAGTCTGTCGCCGATGAAGCCAAAGATGATTCCTTTCATCATATCATAATGTTAGCGTCATTGAATAGGTATAGATGATCTGAATACGTAAAAATGAAGTTTGTTGCGTGTGCTGTTTTTGAGTCGGGGAAAAAGACGGCGAGAAAACCCACTGCACTCACCTTAAGACATACTGTTCTGAAAATAATCGAAAGAGACAGTGAGGCCTTATATTGTCATTCGACGGCACTCCAGAACACTACAGAGTGGTCTGTGATATAATCCTCCACTTTTCCAGAAAGAAACTTTGAAATACTCGTCACCAGTATAGTAAATTTCTGGAAATGCACCACTTTGGTAACCTTCGAGAAACTGGTACTAACCTGTTGAAATTTACATCAGTCGCTTCGACTTGTCCTCTTCAAGTTTTGCGATCATACATTGCGGAAAAGTCGCTGGAAATTTAGTTAAAAAGGCCGAAATATGAAAGGCTGAGCAACTGCTAAATGCTATCAGCACTGCTCAAATAACATAAAAATTATCGGTACAGGGATCATTTCAACCTAAACAGTTTCGTTTTGTCATAGAAATCATGGTTAGGTTGAAATACGGCCTGGACCAAGTGAAAAAAAAAAAACGAAATTTTGGTTATGCGGTATACAACACATAAATGGCGTATTTGTTTACAATGGAAGCAATCGATTACCTCTGGTTGCTCGTTGCTATGTAAGATGGCGGGCATCATCGTATTACAACTCGGATAAATATTGCCCGTTGTAAATTTTGTGCTACTTTTTACAACGGAGTAGAACTGTAAAGGCATGAAAACATTACAACGAAGGATTAAATCAACATTTTAAGAGACTGTCGCTGATTTTTTTCAACGTTGACGGCACGATACGGCTGTGCGTCATGTTATATTTCGGCATTTTTAATTAAATGTACAGCGACTTTTCCGCAATGTATGATCACAAAACGTGAAGAGGACATGTTGACGAAGCGACTGATGTATATTTCAACAGGTTAGTACCAGTTTCTCGAAGGTTACCAAGTGGTGCATCTCCTTAAATTTAACCCTGCATTGGACCTGAACCAACGAACCGCGAGTTAGTAACGGGTGTTGCTGATTTAGTATACGATGTGTATGTTTACAACTAAAGTATCAGAAATAAAAAGCTTGGCATATCGCAAATATTTACTGATGGAATTAATACCACCGTTTAATACGATATAATAATATATAAAAAGTAAACTAGGAAACACATTCGGTGAACACACATATGAGCTTGGATTAAATTGTGTTTGCCAGGAGGAAATGGAAACATCAGTTTGTAATGTACACCTGCACTTCCGTAATCACGTGATATATTGCGTATTCAAATTGTTTGCTCTCCTCTACGACGTATTTTCTAAGTATACAAATTATGCACAACGGCTTGTGTGCTCTCGAAGTATAAATACGCGTATCGCTAGTCTCCGTTTGTGTGCTTTTTATCTCGTTACGCTGAAGGTTATTTAATACGCTGCCGGGCCCGGCTATATTTCATTTATGCCCCCAACCCAACCACCCAGTTACTTTTTTTATTTATTTATTTTTGTTGCTCGCCAAAGCAGGCGATAAGATCGTGTCTGGGAACGCATTCCACACACGTAGCTGCTACACCAATACACGGAGTGCACGGAGATATGAGGAGCTCGGGGCCGCAAAAAAAAAAGGAGAGAAAAAACTGACAAAAAGGCTGTAAGATAAAGTTTGAGGGAGCCGCGCAATATTTCAGCTATGGAAATTAACTTTCTAAAATAAACTTTAAGCCACTTTAGCAATCTTTCATGTTTTGTTCACCCCCGCTTCGGTTGAGAGATAAAGAGTTGAGAGTCTGTTTGGTCGGACAGGAGTTTCGTGAAATGTTTGCCGATTCCCGTCAGTGAAACTCGATCAGTCCACCGTGTTGGGACGTATTGTTCAATCCGCGCCGAAGGCTGTGCTGGCGTTTCGCGGTTTTAATGCTGTTTCTGTGTCGGCGGTGAGCGAACCCGATAAATGGCGCAGATCCCCAACATGTAACGCTGCCGGATATTTTAACGTCGCCCTAAATTTCCTGTTAAAGTAACCGTAAAAGCTGGCAGCGACATTGCGGTGGCGTGGTTAATGGCGGGATTGAGCTCTCGCAGCGTGCTGATCGCGGGGAATAAGTCATCCAGGTATCGGCAGCGTCAGTGCTAAGCTGGAATGTGGCTTTCAGTTAGCACACAACGTTCTAAAAACTAGCGTGTCCCATTTCTGTAAAAAACACAAGTTTCATGGACCTGTGACAGCGTATATGTTTAATGTGAAACTGATGAAATCAAATTACTTGATTCACTACAAAGCAACATGAAATGTGAGCAGCACTTAACTTCGATCGTAGGTAGAGCTAATTCTAGGATTATTTTGAAGAATTGTAATATACGAGGGGATAACCGGAATGGCATTACTTATGGCTTTACGCCTCGTCGACGTCGAGGTCATTAGAGGCGGGATGGGACTGGAGACAAGTAACTGGAAGGAAATCGGCCATGGCCTTTTTGAAGGAAGCATCCCGGCATTCGCCTGGAATGATTTGGGGAAACTATGAAAAATCCAAATCTGGATGCCAGGACGGGGATTCGAACCGGCGTCCTCCCGATTGCGAGGCCAGAACGCGGAATGGCATTACCGTAGGCGGAGCTTGTATAGTACGCGTTTCTGCCGCTAGACGTTAATAGCGCAATTGATTGTCAGTTCAGTGCCGTCTGTGTCACCGACCGGGCTTGTTCTGTCAATATGCAGTGACTTTTTTTGCTAACACTGGTTTGTTATTCTTTCGTTTTTGACGATGACAAGTTTAACTGAGCAACGGGCAGCTGTCAAATTTTGTTTTCTACTAAGTAAAAATGCCGCTGAAACTGTTTTAATGTTGAAAACAGCTTACAAAGATGAAGCTATGGGAAAAATTCAAGTGTACGAGTGATTCGATTGGTTTAAAAATTGAGATATGTCGATTGATGACAAACCTCGTTCTGGACGTCCATGAACTGCCTGGATTGACGAAAATGTTGAAAAATTCAAGAGCTTGTGGTCTCAGACCGTCGAAAGACAATTGATAGTCAGAAATTAGTGGGTTATCTTGGAGCTCGCTTTAGCGAATTTTAAACCGAAGATTTGGGAATGAAAAGGGTTGCTGCCAAATTTGTTCTTCGGGCTCGGACTGACAATCAAAAAGAACGTCGTGTTTTGAAATAACAGCTTGAAAATTATCCAGATTTTCTGTCAAAGGATTTACTGGTGATGAGTCATGGTGTTATGGTTACGATCCAGAAACAAAGCAACTGTTAAGCCAATGGAATACGTCATTGTGACCCCGTCCAAAAAAATGTCGTCAAGTCAACTCAAACATCAAAACAATGCTAATTTGCTTTTTTGAATCCAAGAGCGTAGTTCATTCAGAGTTTGTTCCCGCACATCAGACCGTCAATCAAACCTTTTATTTGAAAGTTTTTATAAGATTTCGCAATAGTGTTCGTCAAAAACGACCCGATTTGTGGTAGACAGGAGACTGGTTCTTTCATCCCGACAATACACCTTCATACACAGCTGTCTCTTGTTAGGTAGGGTTTAGCTAAAAATGGCATGGTTCCACTGCCCCACGCACCTTACTCGCCTAGGCTAGGAACTATGAGCGGGAAGGAATTAGTCCATGACTTTTTGAAGTAACTATCCTGGTATGACCTCTGAAAATTGTGAAACACCGAAATTTGGATGGCGGAACGGATATTTGAACTCCCATAGTCCCGAATACCGGACTGGAGTGTTACTGTTTACCCATCGGGGTCGAGACAAAAGTGGGAGAAGTGAAAAACCTAACAGTAAAGGGATATTCCTTTCCTGTAGTTGGGTCGACCACTCGGTTGTTTCATTTGTGTGGGCGTAGCCAGCAATTAAGTCCAGGGCCTCGCAGACTGTGCGATGCCGCATTCTTCGGCCTGCTGGTGGGGTAGTGTGGGGTAATGACGCGGGAAATCACATGTCGCCCTCTCGGGGGAATGCCTGACTAATGGAAGTGCTCGACTCGTCTGTAGGAAGCGAACCAGCACACGCGGTGCGTATACCGTATCGGAAATAACAGTCTGCGAGTTGTAATTTCTGATGGAATAGTGTGGTTCCACCGTTACAATTTTTTTTCCTACAGCAATATTACCATTGACATTCATGCTAATATTAAATATTAATATGGCCTCTAATAAAAGCAGACCAGTGACGAAATCTTTATCTCATTTACGTTTTATTTCTTGAAGAAGTAAAAAATGGCAGATTCTAGAAGCGCTTAACAACCTGTATTATTACTTTACAGTTCGTCAGGATCATAGTCGAGAGATGAATAGTGTAAGAAATAGGAAAGTGGCAATGGTCTTTTAAAGGAACAATGCCATCAACCTCTCTGAGTGATCTGAGGAAATCATGGAAACCCGAAAAATGAGTAGCTGAGTAGTAGAACGAACCCCTTACCTAAAGCAACAACTGCTCTAACAGGTTGTATTCTTATTAATAAACTAGCTTCAAAGTCAATCAAAAATGACATAAGTGTTCTGGCTAGCAATTTTTTCGCAGTTGCATAACTAAATAGAATTGTTAAAAAATAACGCTCAACAGAATACCTCTTACCTTAAGCTGTAGCAAAAGGTTTCAGTTGTTATCCTTGTAAGGCTAAATTTTAACCTTACCACTAATTGTGTTAATATTGCTGGTAGAATATCAAAGCGTCAATCATACACACACATGCATAAATTATGCCGCATAATCTATATATATAAAGATGAATGTATGAATGTTTGTGTGTTTGTTGGTTGGTTTGTTTGTTCTTCATACAAATCCACAGTTTTCATCCGATCTCGATGAAACTTTGCACACTTATCCTTTGAAACAAGGAGAAAAATACTGTCTACATTTGGTTGAACAATTATCTGTATAAATAATACATGTTCTCTTATAATTTCGAAATATTACTGAACGGCGATAGACAGACGCGTTGGATATGGAGACCTCTGTACTGTTTTTCCGTGTAGCGGTCACACAGCTCAGTGGTTAAAGCGCTTGCTTACTGATGTTTGGGTCGTGGTGCCCGGTTAAAATCTCCGTGTAGGCTAAAATATTTGAAAATTGTTTTTTGATCGTAAGAGTCACGCCTGGGCGTCGGTTATTGGGACTGAATGTTAAACTGTAGATACCACAAAGTTAGGGGTGCAATGCGATGCAAATCGTAGGTAGGCTTGCAATGCTGTAGGTGTACACTTTTTTACGTTATATTGATCCCTGAGGGGTGATTCGCAGTCAGTGTGTGTGTGATCTGCAGTAATAATACTATAAATGCGGAAGTAAGTCTCTGGTTTTTTTTTGTTTTTTTTTTTTACGTTTTGACAACTAAATGCACAGGACATTTTTTTTCGGTATGATTAACAGTTGTAGTTACGAAATTTTGAGAACTTATGAATGATGATAGAGAGACGGATGTGTGTGTTAGTTTGTAATGTTACGTCGCTTGCTCAAGCTATGCGTCTCGCGCATTATGTTAGTGTATAATTTGTTAATAAATTTCATTTAGAGAAAAAACTATTATTTAGTGTATATGTCGATTTTCTCTGTCCTTTTACTTTGTGTCTGCTTAAAAGTTTCTGGCAGCTGTTTATTTTACCTTCTTTTTTGACATGCCTTGCAGGCGTAAACTGGCCTAAGTTGTAGCTCTAGCAGAGCACGAGCAGCTAAAGTTATTAGAACCCAAGAATCTGATGCTCATGCTGAAGGAAGAACAAAAGTCCAAGCTGAAATAAAGCTGCCCTTAGTTAACACCCCCCCCCCCACATCCTTGTTTTTCTGTTTTTAAATTTTTTGGAAATTGATTATCTTCATGAGACAGGTTCGACGGTAGAATGATTTAGTTATGGCTTTCCGGTCATATTATGCCGACTCGGTGTTATTTTGGACCAATCCTTCGCTACCAACAACTTTCTATATTCAATTCTAGCAAAGAAATTCTTAGTCCACGCGTACGAAGTCGCGGGTATCAGCTAGTATTACTTATACTTGTGGTCCAGGCCGCTTATAACACCACCAATATGGAACTACTTGCATTCAAATGAAGTAATGATTTCATATCACGGCGCTCATGAATTCAAATTAAATTATTTTATAAACTTGAATAGTTTGTTTTGTTTTCGAAAGCTATCTCCAATTACTCTTTTTGCTGGCTTGCTAGGCCTAACGCTAAAGAGGATTTCCTGTTAGGATTAACTCCCTCATCCTTAGTTAGTCCCCTACCAATCTTGCAAGGCAGCAGGTTGTGCCCACATTAGTGCCTAGGGTACTAGGTTGCCTCTTCTGCCAGCTACATCGTTCTGAAGAACTCCTTCGCTGTCGCCACCTTTGAGGTCTTCACCGTTACCCTGGCAAGGGTCCCTCACATGGTGCTATCAACCGGAGCCAGTTGATCCAAGGTTTTTTAACGAGGTGTTACTCCTCAGACTCCTCCATCCCCATTACTTTCGAAATGGGGCCCTGGGATTGTCACCGGCATAGCGCAGTCGATCTCAGAAAACGAAATTACTAATAGGGTACAAAAAGGAGCTCAATTTTACCATCAAGTTAGGCACCTTCTGTGGGACAATCATATTCCAATTTCAGCCAAAATGTCACTGTATAATTCATACTTCTTGCCAACTACAACGTACAGCCTGTAACTATGTATGTTCCACTACCAGCAGAGATGAAAACATACTCCTGGAGGCCGAGATGAAGTTCCTAAGATCAGTGGTACAGGAAACCAAACAAGATCAGGAATGAAGTGATCCGTAAACAGATCCCAGTCAATGAAACCCATCAAGAAAAAATCGCCAAAGCAGGATTGCGATGGCTGGGACATGTAAAGTGGATGTACCCAACAAGAACAGCGAGGATATGGCTGGAAAAAGAAGTGAAGGGTAAAAGACCAAGATGCCGGCCCAGATGGAGATGGATTGATTTCGTGAAAATGGACCTGCAGGATAATGGAAGAACCCAAGAAGAGGAAGCGTACTTGGACAGGCAAAGGTGGCGAGCGCTCTTACACCGCACACAGGAAACTGGAGACAGAAGAAGAAGGTGATGATGATGAAACATGAATAATTCTGCTGAAACGACGTTTGGTAATATTTTGATAGAAGATGAAAGTTTCCGTCCCACGCGCAATAATATATTCACTGCAACGCAATATAATTGTGATTCCGTATTTCTTAACGTTCTGTAACAGCCATTAGATTATACTAGACGACCCGTGCGAAATTTCACGAAAAAAATAATGTGAAAAGTGAGGTTGAATATAATGTCACCAAAGCTGAGTCATTACTCTTTATACTCCTACTTCATTTATCGATTTTGGTTAAAAAACCAGGGAGATAAAAGGCTCGAAAGACATAAAACGTATTTTAAAAATATTGATATTTTTGCCGTTTAAGGCTCGAATTACGAAAAATTCCTTTCTTAGAATATAATGTTACCACGGAATAAACCTTAGTCTTTAATATGATATCTCATTTATCTATATCGGTTAGATATTAAGGGAGATAAATCGCTCGTGACACAAAAATGCGCCATAAAAAAAATAATTCTTTTTCCCTTTAATGGTTAAATTCCAAAAAACATTATTTCTTAAAATATGATTTCACAATGCTGAGCCATTACTCCTTATAATCCTACTTCATTTATCGATTTTTGTTAGATATCCAGGCAGATAAATGGCTCGAGATATAAAAAACGCATTTTACAAAACTAATATTTTTGCCCTTTAACGGTCGAATTACGAAAAAATCCTTTCTTAAAATATAATGTTACCATGGCGGAGACCTTATTCTTTAAAATGATACCTCATTTATGTATATCGGTTAGATATTAAGGGAGATAAATCGCTCGTGACACAAAACCGCATTGCAAAAATATTGATACTTTTGCCCTTTAAGGGTCGAATTTCGAAAAATTTCTGTCTTAATATATGACGTCACTAAAGCGGAGATCTTAATCTTTAAAATGATACTTCATTAAACTATTACAGGTAGGTATCAAGGGAGATAAGTGACGCGTAACACAGAAAACAGAATTTTAGAAATATTGACATTTTTGCCCTTTAAGGGTCGAATTCCGGAAACTTCATTCCTTAAAATATGATGTGACCAAAGTGGCGACCATAAGCTTTAAGATGACACCTCATTCATTGATTTCGGTTAAGTATGAAGGAAGATACAGGCTTGTGACAAAAAAATACCTTATAGAAATAATATATATGATAATAAAAACACTTACTTGGAATGAATAGCAATACATACTTTAGTTTCGGTGTTTTGGCAATTCGTTTTTTTTGGGGGGGGGAGACAAGGAACGGGAAGGAATTCGGCAATGTCCTTTTTGAAGGAAGCATCCCAGCATTCGCCTGGAGTGATTTGGGTAAACCATGGAAAACCCAAATCTGGATGCCCGGACGGGGATTCGAACCCGCGTCCTCCCGAATGCGAGGCCAGAACGTTAACTGTTCACCCACCACGCTCGGTAATTGTTTTTCTTCGCGGAAGCTTAACTAAACAGAACTGTCATTAAACAACGCGCAATATATCCCTGGCCGTTGTAGACCACCAACAAAGACCAGGTATGACAAGATGACACAATGCCCGACATTAGCCTTTTATTACTACTATTCATTCTTACGAAAGAAAATGTTCAACCGTCAGAAATTTATGAAAATATTAAGTGGCATTTTGCTGAATAAAAGATGAAAGACGTGGGCGTAAAAGATTGTAGTTTACGTGTCGAGTATCAGTCGTATTCCTGACGTCCTAAAATATTTGCAGTGGAAAGATCTTTCATTTTATTTCAGGAAATAAGTAAGCTACCATACAGTTAGGGTGTAAGGGTTTGGGAGAGGCTATACTAGCCTTTTCCAACCAAATGTCAACCTCTCCTTCACGTGGTGCACCCTGTTTGCATGGACGAGGCTCTGGCGACTGAAAGATTCCCGGTAAGGAGTCACCCACTGCTTGCCAACGGCCTCCGAAAGGAGGGCAGAAGAGCGGGAAGCGGTTCAGGGCACCCTCTTGCCCTTGTGGTTGGAAACAGTCCCTAAAGGCGGATGAATCAACGGCGTGGGGATGCAGAAGGCAACGGGAAACCACTGTATTAAAGACCCAATGGATATCCCGAGAACCTGTAATCCTCTTTTGATGTAGGATTGCATCAAACCAGTCGAAAGACTGACGACAGCGAAAAAAAAAAAAAAAAAAAAAAAAACCATACAGTTATAATTTACACATAAAATTTTGCTATTATTTGTGCATCACGCTCTCTCTGATTTTGTCACGGATCAAAACTATCAATTTACGCAGAATGTTGTTCTACGAAATAAAATCCACTTTCTTTTTTTCTGGGTAGAAAGCGATAATACATTAATTAATGAATTGGAGCCTTATATGCCGTTTTCACCGTACTCGCTACGAGACACATAATTTCCCATCGTATTACCAACAACTCTGTTTTTTCGTGTCTGTGTATTGGGAGGGTTAAAAAAGAACCTTGTTTTGTTTGGCTGCACATATGAGCTTCAATTGTCTGAAGAAGACATAAAATGTAAATAGCTTGTGATGTTATTTGATAATAAACAGAACTGGACAATCTACTTTGCCGAATCTGTTATTGAAAGTCCTGCGTGTGTTTCAGATGGGATGTGCCACGGAAGGGCCGAAATTGTATTACAGTATCTTGGTTACTTCCTTGCTAGATTATGGTGCCATAATATGTATCTGGTTTTAAATCATCAAATAAAAGAACAGCAGGTTATACAAAGTAGCGAAGCTAGTTTTTTGTGTGTGAAATATTAACTAATATGTTAAAGGAGCTAAATGGAAGATTTTGGAAGCCAAGGAAGTTGTCTGTTAGGCATATACTTCCAACGAGCGATGGATTAATATTGTATGATTTTTTTTTTTTTTTTTTAAATTGCATACCATAAAAGAGCTGTGTAAGGAAATAAATTCCTACCGGAGTATGAGTTTCATCGTAGTTCATAAATAATGAAGATTTAATTACCTCACAATTATTTTTATTTAGTATCCTTCACGCTTTTAAACATGCTATGAAAATAATTACAAATTTGATTGTAATACTGTCTTTAACGTTCGTAATTACAAGTCAGATAATATCCTTAAATAGTATATTAATAATTTGTTTCAGAATCAGAATTCCTTTCGGATGAACGTAAAGTTTAACGATCAGTACATGGCAACTAAATGAAGTTGGAACTCAGTATTTAGCTTAATCTTTCATTATGCCATATCAAGACACCAGCAACCAAGAAACAGCATACTACGGTCCATTACGGCCACGTTGTTTATGACTTTCTTGTCACCTTATCTGCTGGTGGAGTTGGTAGTTTAAGGGTGTTATTAATCATGAATTGAGTCCTCGTTTTATTTGAGGTGATCGGTGAAAACCGGGAAACCTCATACTGTCATATCAACATTTCACATTTGATTCAGATATCAAAGAGCGAAAGAGTGAATATGTACCTACAATACTACTCACATTCCACAAATCGCATTATCGGAATTAATTACTCTGTTGTTATTCATGCAATGCTGAATTTTGCAACAGTAATGTTCTAAAGTCATATAGAGCTGAAACAATTCCCTACTAGATTTGTAATAGTTTTTATTCTGTGCACCTAATACTACTTTGAACATGCGTGTGTTTTGCGGAGGTTAATTCTCAGTGAAGTCACAAGCAGTAATAAGAAATAGTGGAAAACTGGTAGTTTTCGTGTTGAATGCGAAATGTTACGATATAGCAATGAAAAATCGGCAAAAGTGATGACGCAATTCCATAAGACATTCGGTAATCCTCTGTAAATAAATGGTATGCTGATGGCTATTTTTCCACGATTAAATGTGATGAAATATAAATAAAGTAATTTTCAGCCAGTAGGGAGTATTCAGTTATATTTTCGTAGACACTTTTACCCACACAAGATGTAGAAAATTGACTGATATCAACAAAAATTTAAGAAAAAACGATGAACCGTATTATAGTTGTTTTTGACTGTGGACCACTGAATTCTTATCACTGTTTATATTTTTATAACCACAACACTATACAATTGTTAGAATTGATACTTATTTCAAACAACAGCTAAACCAAAGGAGTAGGTTTTATTACAAGCTTACATAAAATCGGCATATGTGTTAACCTCGCACCTCTGGACACGTAATACACAGTCTGAAGTGTGATATATTGTACGAATTTTGGCGAAGGGATCAGTATAACCAGAAAGCAAATACAAGAGGCTGATTTGTTTTTGACTTTATGTCTCGTCGACGACGATATCTTTAGAAGCGGGAAAGGACTAGGGGCAAGGAATTTAAAAGAATTCGTCCATGGCCTTTTGAAGGAATCATCTCACTATTTACGTGGAGTGATTTCGGAAAACGAAGGAAAACCGAAATCTGAAAGGCCAAACGGGGATTTGAACCCCTGTCCTTCAAAATGAGATGTCCAAGTGCTACCACTCACTAACCACGTTCGGAAAATGAAAGGAGCAAAAACGGAAAGTAAATAAGCATATGAAGCAGTTATTAAAAACAGCAGTGTAATTATTTTTTTCTTATCGCTTTACGCCTTGTCGACATCAAGATCATTAGATGAGAGAAAGGACTGAGGGAAGGAATGCGATGGAATTCGGCCATTGACTTATAAAGGACCCACGCCAGAATTCGCGTGAAATGATTTCGAGAAAATCTGGATGGCAGGACGGCGATTCAAACACGCGTCCTCCAGAATGCGAGGACACCACCTTCCACACCCGGTGATACGCTTGTAACTTAAGTATATTGAGCATGAAGATATAATTAATGGAGGCACTGAGCAATACAGAATTTAGTTCAGAGACAGTATGAAAATGCTAAAGAAAACTGTTGGGGTATATTATTGTAGTATTATAATTATCATTATTATCGTATGCATTGATTAAGCAAACCAGCATTTTTCCTCTGCTTACTCCGTGCGGAACTTTGTGTGGGTAGCAATGCGTTTGACCTTTGGTTTTTATTCTCGTAGCAAAACAGAAACGTTTGTATTGTAAGATCTTTATAACATTTACCGTAAATTAAATTTCACAATTTCGTTACGATTATTAGATTGTTAATCTTTTACGCAGTGGTTTGACTAACATTGTTCGTATATATAAACGTACTGTATCTAAGAAAACTGAAGGAACAAATAACCAAAGTTACCTAGCCAAAAAAAGAATAATAACAGATATTTATCGTAAAGTGTTTTTATATGTTGTAGCGTGATCTTTGGTTGGTATCCTGTAAAGGAATGTTCATCTGAGATGCTGTGTGATCGTACCTGTTTGCGATACGAACTAATTGCCATTTCCTGTTACGTTCATTTGTCACGTCGAGTTATAAGATAAACTACAGATTTTAACTTAGACCATAAGCCTTCATACTGTTGGGGGGGGGGGGGATCATTAAAATTAGTTCGAATGGTTTTGCGTGGCAGACAGTAGCAAACCGCTTACAGATTTATAATAGCAGACATTACACATGGCAATACTCAATTTTAGTATGTATGCTTAGCAGTCAATGTAATGAACTCCGGTCACGAATTATATAGGAATTAATATTGTATTAAAATAAAAAATGGTTTAAACGTAGTAAACAGATACAAACATTTCAATATTCGTTCTTTTTCTCAAACTTTTAGATGTTTAGTAAGATTATTTATGTTTCATTCTCTAACAGTCTACACCTCCCCTCAAAATCTCGTTCGCCTCCCGTGGATGCGTGTCTCCCAGTTTGAGAACACTGGTCTAAAGTTTCACGCATTAGCAATAGATCGCAACAGCATCCACGAAAAATGGCAGAAATGGCATAATGTTGGCAACAGTGTTGGTTGGATGGGTTTCAGATTAGTCTTTTTAGGTTTGGGTTACCTATTAACTTATCCATCATTTTATATGTCTCTATTCCAGAAAAGATACCCTTGGTATCTGATACTAAACCATTGCTAACGAATCATTGCATATTCTTTTAAATAATTATGTAGCAGTTTATCAACGACAATTTCTGTCACTACAGCCCGTTCTGTTAATAGAGGCGGCTCAAGGTCAGTCTGTTTTATCCGCAACTCCGATGCACCTGCCCCTACACGCTAAGGGAAAATAACCACTCGCGTTCTTAGACAGAGCGTTAAGCTCAGAGAGACGGTAAGGGAGGGGGATGGTGAGGTGTGGAGTGGGGCCAGGGGACATGACCTTAAGCCGCCAGTTCTGAGTGAACAGGGTATAAACTTATGTTGCTAAACAGCTAACGGGCTGCTATCATTTTAGGTTACTGTCACAAATGCTCAAATCAGAGTGGTGGTTGACTAATACTCCAAGCATTTCCAAACAGTTGCAGTTTTTTTTTGCTCCTTACCATTGATGTCATTAGAGTAGGGAGAAGATTGGGGACAAGAAACGGGAAAGAGGAACCATCCTAGTATTCACCTGGAGTGATTTTGTTAAATCGATCGATGAACCTCCCTTATGCCTGACTGGAGCGTTACCTCTCGCCCATCAGTTTGGTAGATGCTGTTAATCTTCCTGTCAGCTCCGAACGTATCGGACACGACACCAGTGTACAACACTTGCGATAAGCTAATGTAGAGATTATGGTGAACGAAACAGGGCTGATTCTTCCACGAAGGAGCTGTCACACAAGAAAATTTCGTCCAATGTTCTCCGAATAAAAAATCAGATGTAACGTCACGAATTGTTATTACAGCCACACAACTTTTTTTCCAATTAACTGTCTTGAAACCGCGGTGAATTTCAACCTTAAAAGTTTAAATAATAATGACCTACTGATAGAATAGTTTCCTTACTGATCTCACAGTTGATAGGAAAGACCCTGAAATAAATATAAGCATATTGTTTTTGCTACCGCATTTGTTGAGCTGGATGTTATCCAAATTGTTTTTCTTTCTGTTTAAAATTGTATATATTTTAACTTCAACAGTTCTTTTCAAGAAATCATTGAGACGGTCATGTTTACAACGATGCCAAAAAAGTTCATAAATTAAGCGGGGTAGTAATAGAAGTATATAGAATGGCTGTCACAACGTTTCTCCGAATAGGAACCGATGATGCAGAAATGCGTAACTTTCAGTGAAAAACAAACGTCGCTATACTGCAAAATTTTATGATTCGCAACATCCAATGTGCTACTGTAAATGCTTTTTCTGATTGCGATAAGAGAATCTACTTGTTCCCCTACACTAACGGTCTTCAACAAGCGCTAGCCTGCAACACGTAATAAAGAGAGTTGCACACAGAAGTTGTACTGATCAGCGTCATTCCATGTTTTTCTATTAGTAACTAGTGTAAGCCCGTGACCGTTTTTCGGCGTATGAGCACTTGTCTAAATTAGATCCTGCTTTTTGGATCAAAGGCTGACCGGATCTGGCCCAAATACGAACTTGACCCGTATTTCACCCTAAGGGTTCACTGTACAATACTTGAATTAAATCTCTCGAGCTTCTACATCTACATATATACTCTGCAATTCACAAAATTGTGCGTGGCAGAGGATTCTGAGCACCAAAGCTAATCTCTTTGTTGTGCATTCCAATCCCTAATGGTACGAGGGAAAAAAGAATTCATATAAGAATCATTGCGGCATCTTATTTCTCTAATCTTATCTTTCCTGTCATTCCGGTTCGAATAGGTTAGTAAACGAAGTATTTCACTACACTCGTAAGTGAGGAACTTAAAGTATTAGCAGACGTAATAAACACGGATAGAGATATCGCGCAATCGTAGAATTGTTTCAAAGCTCATGGTTGAAATACAAACTTGTATTTGATCTTAAAGGTTCGCTTTGTAAAATTAGAAGAATTTCTATCTAGCTTAAACAGAATGCGATCATCCATCGCAGCAAAAATTGATTCTAAACAATCATATTGTTATTGACTGAGGCTTTGCAAACATTCACAATTTAATCTTTGGTAATCGTGTCCGTAGCGACCAGGAAACCTACTACAGATACCAGATTATTAAAAAGTTAAGCAATTACGAAGAAATGAATGGCAGAATACTCGTTTAGGTAACACATCCACTTTTAATAACTTAATAACTCACGTACAGTGAATAATGAAAACTAACGAAAGTGGTCAGTAAAATACATAAGATTCAAATAATCCGAAATTATAAACTTTAGTCAAGAAGCAACGTTAACAGAAGTTTTAATTAGGCTGGAATGAAAATTGGTATTCGTTGTTAAAACAGAGTCAATGAGTAAATTAAGCTTCATTTTGCTTTCTTTAGCGACACGTTACTGAAAGTAGATACTTTTTTTTCTGCCGTAAAGTTTTTTTTTTCTTTTTCTTTCTTTCATGCTACGAAAAACAAACTCAATGAATTTGTCCTGGCACTTAATTTCATAGCATTTGATTTGCTACTAAATTGTGCATTTACCTCTAATTCCTAATAATATCTCTGGTCGCGATTAATTTGGGAGCAAAGGCCGGCGGGTGACATCACCGTTCTCCAGCCAATAGTTATAGAGTTGAGTGAGTGAGTGAGCTTGCGATATGATACAGTAGATTAACATCTAACAAAGTGGGCCAAGTGATTGCAAATCAAACATGAATAAAACGCTCTGTAGAATGGACAGTGAGTGATTCCCTAACACACGACAGTGATCAGCCGAAGTGGGAAGGAGACGACAGCTGGCTCTCTGAAGTAAGATACATTAGCAAAGCAGTAAAAATTAATATGACTGGTGTGAGGTGTAAGATGTCACGGGAGGATTTACAAAGGATCTATTTTCACCACGCGAATGGAGAGAAAGCTCCATAACGAGCGTGGTGGGCGAGCGGTTAGTGCTCTGGCCTCGGATTTGGAAGGATGGCGATTGGAATCCCCGTCCGGGCATGAAGATTTGGGTTTTACATACTTTCCCCTAAATCGCTCCAGGTTAATGCCGGGATGTTTCCTTCAAAAGGCCATGACCGAATTCCTTCCCATTCCTTGTCCCCACTCTCTTTCCGCCTCTAATGACCTCTACGTAGACGAGGCGTAAAGGCACAAGTAAAGAAAAAACCTGGTGGTATGTAAGAGCATGGTTTAAAATTGCGTGCTCGGACGTTTTTTTTGTTTGTTTTTATGTGTTTTCCTCAAATTATCACGGGAGCTGGAGATTTCTGGAAGATGATTGTCTAATTTGGGAAGACCGTCTGAAATTCTGGAAGGACGGTGTAACAGCCCTCATTCCTGAATTTTGAATAGTATAGTACTGTATGAAGTATTTGTAGTGAGCTAAAGTTTGCTTGAAAGTGATTTGATATGTTTATTTTGTAAATTCTTGTAAATCAGTGTATATAGACTTTGTTTTATGTAAGAAAATTATTTAAAGTCCATTTAATATGTTTAAGAACCGAATGGTGCAAGAGAAATTCTTAAATGTTTGTAATTACATGTATTAATGTAAGTTACTATGTCTACAGGACAATTTTCTACAGTTTGAAAAGATTTCTGTAAATAATTTTGTATTTAAGTATCTCTAATTACCGTTTCTGATCATTTTGTAATGTTGTTAAGTAATTTTGTATTAATTTTGATTGTTTTTAATATGTTTGACTGTTTGAGTGATTGTTAATGATCGAGAAATATCGGGCGGATGCCTTTGAAGAATTCTCGTAATTTCGATAGAGACGATATAAACAGATCGCCTGGACAGAGAAGTAAGCAAGCTAGAAGTTTGAGTTAGTTAGTTAGTTGTCATCATTCAGTGTTACAGAGAGTTTCATTCAGTCAGTTGAGTTCACAGAGATTATCTTTGCGACTATTCAGAAGTGCATCTCTGTATTGTATCTATGCTTGTGAATATCGCTGACTTGTTGATTTGATCAAAGTAAACAAACATCAACATAACATTTTTTTGGTGGACTTTTTTAATTAATAAATCAGTAATTAAACCACCGAAGAACCTTAATAACGGGAACGTAGAAAGAGCTGAGCAAGAGAGGACATTTTTGCCACGTCTCCAAAGAAGACAGACGTATGGAACGGTTTCTCACCAGTTGTAACCAGTTTTTGCTTAGTGAGATGCCTAGGGCTGTATCACTGAAGCACCTGGTAAAATAAGTTTCTGAATAGAATACAGTGTGAACAAAGTGAAAATTACGTATGGGGTGATATCACGCACCACCACAAGACTCCATAAAATGGCAATGTGGTAATTTTCAATCAATGCATAGCTTCTGACATTAAAACACGCAATTGTCAGATAACATATTCTTATGGCTCTTAAGACCTTTTTTTCTTCAAATAAACCAATTCGGACAAAACAATATAATATCATTTAAAAGTATTCTACTTGTATTTTATAGGTTTTTTCACATGTGTAGTTAAGCATCTTTGTAGTCTGATGCAGGCATGGCACCCGCATAAGTATTCAACTTTATAAGATTTATCAGCCAGTGTTGTAAAATTGATAGTAATTAATATTTTATAGTCATTGATTAAAATATTTTAAATTAGGATGTGATAAAATAAATGTTTAATTGTGTAATACTTTAATTTTTTTAGTGTAAAACTTATCACATCTCCCCGGAAATATGACTATCTTACTCATAAATGACGTCAATACAAGAAATTTTTATGTTAACATAAAATAACTAAATTATTTAACTATAAGTTCGTAGCTTTACAAAGTGTTGGCAGTTGATGCGTCATGCCTCCACGAATTAGTCTGCCGCATGTGCAGAATATCTATTGACAATGAAAACACCACTAAAAAAATTAGCCGTGGCGGGGAAACTGGTACCTTGACGCAGACAATGCAGAACCAAATAAATTGTGTTTATCAACAGCACCACCGCTACGAAAATAAAAAAGAGCTGATGTTATTGCTATTTACATTTGCCAGGTGTAACTCCAGGGCACAAAAAGTGGGTAATAATATTGACAATTTGTTGCAAAAAAAGAGTAAATAAATAAACGTTATAACGGATAGCTCGTAAATATAAATAAGCACACAGCCGCTGTCCGGCAGGAGCGACGTCCGTTTAATTACGACCTACCGTCAACACGACTGCTGCCGCGGTGTAGTATGTCCAACCAGTCCCATGTCTCCCTGTGTGATTGTAAAACAAAATCTGATTTAGAACGTTCTGGTCCATGGGATGGTGTTCCACGTTGAGATAGTTTTAATCCTTGTGTTGGAATGGCATATTTCCTTGCACTTCCATTAAAACTCCTAAAAATTAAAAAAATAATAATTAAAGACACCTAAAGAAAGATTACCGGTAACATGAATGGAGAATTTGTCATCCGCAAAAAAAGAAATAAACATTATTGATGCAGCTTGAAGATCTCTCAGGCATGCGGCCGAATCAATTGACGGCGGCGTAATGTACCATCATCTTCAGGTTGCGTCTGCTGACCAGCGTGAGGAGCGCAGTCCAGGACGTGACTGGTGAGCCGGTCCGGCCGGATCAGTATTTATACCCTTCGACCCATCCCCTCCACTCCCGCCGGCCAGCAGACGCAACCTGAAGATGATGGCACGTTACGCCGTCGAAAATTTGTTTCACCGGGAAAATCTACGATTACATATTATTGATGAAATATACACTACCTCAAGGAGATAGACCAGACGCTGTGGGTCAGCGGTAACGATCTGATTTTTCATTTGTGAAGACGTGGGTTCGAATCCTCGTCCGGGCATCCAGATTTTGACTTCCCACGGTTTCTTCAAATCACTCCAGGCCAATGCCGGGATGCTTCCTACAAATTCCCGCCTTTAATTATCTCACGAGGCTTAAAGCCGTAAGAAACCGATTAAGGAGATAGACAAAGTCACATATATTGTGATGGGTCTCTGTATTGTTAATCCCAGAATTTAATAAATATTACAGTATATACAAATGCTAATAATTGTTATTTGAGGTTAGATTTATATCACAAATTTTAAGTAGAGTGTCATGGAAATAATTTCTGAATTTGAACCTCTCCGGAACAAACCATCATTAAAACAATATCTTTGATTCCTATGAAAATCAATAATAAAAAAATATTATTTTCTCAGTTGTCCAGCCGTATGATGTAGAAACACGGCGTTTCGAAAGCTGGCTCTGATGCCTTCATCAGGTGCCAAGTAGCTTCCAGGTGTTACAAGCTGTAGACGTCGAGTTCATTAGAGGCGGAAAAGGATGGAGAGCAAGGAACGGGAAATTGGCCATTGCCTTTTGAAGGAAGCATCCCGGCATTCGCCTGGAGTGTTTTGGAGAAACCATGCGAAAACCAAATCTGCATGCCCGGACGGCCAGAGAGTTACCACTCACCCACCATGCTCGGTAATGTTTTAGACTTTTATTTTCTAAGAAATCATCATGTTTCTGTCTTCCACCCTAACTTTTCGAAACCAAGATGAGTTGTACACCCAATACCCACTGTTTCAGATCCTGTGTACGCCCTTGCTATTAAAACCAATGAAGGATAGCTTCTTACGAATCACGATTAATGGAATGGTTTTCGCATAATTTTTAGTTTAGTTTGTAGGAAATTAATTAGGTTTCAACATTTTCAGCCGTAGCACTAAATAGTAAATATTTTTCTTTGAATATATTTTGTAACTATTAAAAAAAACTATTGGTATCTAGGATACTTCTCTGATAGCAAATTGCTGCTCCAGAATAAATTGTTACCAACAATTCTACAAGCTTCTCATAATTTTTAAACAACAATTAGCGTTCAGTAATTTCCGCCATACATTCCGCAGCAATTTTGTCTCTTATCCCCTCATCAATTATACAGACTTTTTCACTAACAACAATGTTTCACACAGTATGGAAAGCACAATACGAGCACAACAGTTAATTAAACCGATCAATGACCTCGAAGATACATTGTGTCCTGTGATATTACCTTATTTTTACGTTACGTAGGTAAATTACTATGCAGCCCGAGTTGAGCGGGATTAGCGAGCTGGCTTCTGGTTTTGGGAGTCATCGGTTCAAATCCGGCCCAGGGCAGTGCTGGTGTTGATGAAGTGTTTTGTTCGTGCTCTGTTGCCGTTTCATTTGTGACCATCAATTACAGTAGAGGAGTCTAATACAATCATGAAAATAATAATAATAATAAAAAAAATGCAGTTGATGGCTGAATGGCTATATTGTCGAATGATAAAGTAGTATATTTTTTTAAAAGTAACTTTCTTCATTCCCCAGTAAGAAATTGATCTCAAGATCCGTTAACACAATGAACATTTCCACGCTAAACAAATAAAAGTAAATTTGCAAAAAAAAAAAAAAAAAAAAAAAAAAAATCTATATATATATATATATTATTTTTTTCAAATTCTTTTTTCACTAAAATTCGTAAATTTTAAAACGGAAAAGTGCCACCAATGTCTGATTCGGGCAGTGATGGAAACATTAATAACCGCATATTTGACAAAATATACGCACAGCAGCTGTTATTAAATAGCTTTGCCTGATTAATTAAAACTTCGGTAATGTATCATTAAAGCGTAAATACAGATATGTGACACACAATAGCGTAGCCGGTTTTAATCTTCTCGGAATATCCTACAAGTGCGACACGTGTGAATTTTGTTCATAACTTCGCTGTTTTGTAAGTTTATTTGGGTTCAGAATTAGGTATTTCCGCATATGACGGTTAAATAACCTTTGTTTTTTTTAGTGAAATTTGGGACAATATTAAGAGGGATCACTCAGAGCGTGGTGTGCGAACTGTTAACATCCTGGCCTCGCATTCGGGAGGACGGTGCTTCGAATCCCCATCCGGGCATCCAGCTTTGGGTTTCCCATGGTTTTCCCAAGTCCCTTCAGGTGAATGCCGGCATACTTCCCTCAAAAGTCAATGGACGAATGCCTTACAGTTCCTTGTTCCCAGACCCATCGCGCCTCTAATGACCTTGACGTCGACGAGGCGTAAAGCCATAAGAAAAAATAAAAAAGAAAAGGTAAAAAAAAAAGAGGTATCACGGAATAACAACTGACTCATGGCTACTCAAGTTTGACATTCGGTTTACGCATATTAAAAAAAAAGGTTTTTGGTTGATGGATAAATCAGCAGAAGATGGTGTCGGACATTTTTGTTATTTATGTATGTGTATTTCATATTTCATGCTAGTTGATGAAGTATGAACTTAGTCAAAAATAGTTGTCCGTTACTATTTATGGCATAACAGCGTTAACTATATATTCATAGCGCACCTAGTAAATGAGCGGTACGGTCGGGAGGACGCGGTTTCAAATCCCTGACCGACTAAACTTCTGTAATTTCGGTTATTATTATTTTCCGAAATCACTCCAGGTGAATGCTGAAGTGGTTCCTGCAAAAGGCCATGCTCGAATTCCTTCCCGTTCCTTGCTCACAGTAATTTATCTCTCCCCCCCTTTTCCCCTTCCTAATGATCGATCAATTTTAAAATCAACACAAAAAGTATTTTTTTCTCATTTTCCTCTTAAAATTTTTAATTTTACTTTACTAGTTATACAACTGCTATTTAACTATTTGTGCGTAGTAAAAATTAATTATTGAGGTAAAAGAATGGATACTAACCTTTTAGGTTTTATATTGGCTGTGATGAGAGAGAAATTTTTAATATTTACTCGTATATATAGTTCGAATTATTTTTGGTGACTTTGATTATAATAATTATAATTCCATGTGGTCGTAACGACCTAAAGACAGGATTTCTATTGGCTGCGCATTCCGCCCCAGTCATAGCCGCCTTGACCTAACCCGGTAAACCTAACGGGTACAGGGAACCTGCAGTTTAACGTGGAATCCGAACCACGGAAGAGTTCTGGCGTAATTCACTTCACACAGCAAGCTGTGACAAAGGTTAAGGTCGGATTAAGTGCCAGTGAAAATCCTCGCCGAGACTGGGATTCGAACCGGGCAACCTTTCGATCTCCAGTCAAACTCCTTAACCACTTGTTTTTTTTTTTTGGGGGGGGGGGGGGGCAACGGAGAGCATACAGCCAGCTCAATGTAGATTACCCCTCCAGAAAAAACATAATTGTTTAGTATGGATCCTAAGTCAGTCAATGCAGGATATATTGCAGAAGACTTCCCAGAATTTGGAAGAATACCTGACAATGCTCAAAATAAAACTATGGAGGCTAAAGAAAACTGCGAAATTTAAAATTAAGTTCGGGGGCTATCTGGATGAGATACTCAAAGACAAAAAGAACACCGGCTAAAGTTTCTCGACCAATGAATGACAAGGAAAGGGCTGCAGTTTGTTGATTCGCCATGACATCGGAAGAGGGAGAGAAACAAGAGATGACCAGCGGTTGAAGATTCTGGTTTCCCGTTAGTTCGAGACGCCTGTTCGGCTTGGTGGACATTGGTTAAGAATAATGGTGGTGTGTGTTTATAACGAAAAGGGGAATGAACTGTTGTTGTTAATTTCTCGATTGAGTGTTTATGTTGGTTTTCATGTGTATGTTTTAATAAAGTTTAGTGGAAAAAAAAATGTAATTATTATAGCTTTCAGTGTATAAGTCGTCATCCAGTATATATATTGTATTTTTACAATGTATGGAGGCCACAGGACGGACAGGACATTCACACAGACACACAACACTTAAACATCCATGCCCGCGGCCGGATTCGAACCGGCGGCCTTCGGCACGCGGAGCTAGCACTCTAGCCCCAACGCTACCGAGGCCGGCCAACCACTGAGCCCCCAGAACGCTCGTGACTTTAATTAGGAATTACTAAGTTAGAAATGATTAAATATGTCATAGTCAGGGTAAGGCCTCATGCGAAAGCATTACGACGGGGAAAAATGTCTGCGACTGGATCTAATTATCGGAAGTACGCTAGATAGTATCAACCTACTTGCGGTATGGCATCAAAATTACAAGATATTTTTCCCACTCAGCGACGGATGGCGACATTAAGATGTGTGATTTGTGTAAAGAATCTCCTCCTAACAGAAGTCGGGGAAGGGGACTTGGGTTGAACAGGATGTTACGCAGAAAGAGAGTTGAGTTGATTTGTTGCTTTGACAGACGTCTGATAACGTTTGCTTACTACATCTGGCTACACCACTGAGGGCACTTATCAGAGACAGAGAAGTTCAGTCGGAGAATAGATCTGTCGCAGACTTCATCAGCAGTGGGAAGTTCTTGAATTTCAAACCTATCTCGATGGGTGAAGGATAGCTAAGATTGAAACAAGCTGCGAAGTTGACATCATAATACTTACTCCACAAAGTGTCAAGTACACTATCTTCCAAATGTGCCAAATAACAGTTTTATAAAATTGGGTCATTATTGGTACCACCACAAATAATGTTCAATAACAACGGCGAGAAAAAAAATCATTAGAAACGTGCACATAATATAGCAACAAAATATTTGTAAGCACTGCTCATAACTGTTTGGCGTTTTCTGCATCGTAAGTTCCGCTCTGCTTTCTTAGAAAATACAGGAAATGAACTACAGCACCCAAGTCTTTAGTCGCCTGTAATGCAAATTAAAGAGGTGGAGAAATTTTCTTCGAAATGTGTAATAATTTCCTACTATTGCTAGCAGTTCTGTTATTAAGGTGTGCTCAACAGAGGAGAATGAGCGCTTCTTACAACATTCGGAAATGTCAGTCTCCTCTGCAGGGTTTGGCTATCACCATTTTCTGGAGGAAATTACCTTATTGAACGAGTGTTAATGTTAAATACAAACCGTGTATTCCAATTCCATTAATTTCATTTACTTTATTTGCTTCGTTGCCCATAATGAAGTTATCTCAACGACACCATTCGACATTCAATTCTAAGATGAGGGAAATGGAATAAGCTCTCAAGAGAGAAAGTGCAACAACTTTATTTTTGATGTAAAGTTTTATTGGTCACCGGATAAAGTAGATATGAGGTCTCCTATTTCACCCGCGAGGCCAATTTCTGCATGGGGAAATTTTCAAACGCATCCACATTTTTATTCGGGCTTTAAGCTTCGTCGACGTCGAGATAATTTATAACAAGGAACAAGACATTTTTTCTGACATTCATGGACGTTTTCGTTTATATTAAATTTGGTGGAAAATTGTTACATTGTATGCATAGGCAATCTATTAATACAGATTCGTAGTTAAATTGTCACAGTCCCCACCAACTCTTTCGAAACGAGTTCTCAAAGCACTGTTCCAAAGGACACAGACAATTTCTGATTCCCATTTTCATTTGGAGCTTCAACAAGCACAAAACGTGTTTCATCAGGATAGATTTCGTCGGAAATGTGAAAAGAAACAAAAATATTCGACGATCAAACCGTGGGTTTTCCTTATTTGCCATTGTGTGGCACGGTTTGTGGCAAGTTTGACTGATTGCGTCCACAAATATACGCCACATTTTCGTGCAGTGAAGGGAACCTTGCTCTGTACGCCAATTTCTTCTACGGAATATCATTTAACTGGACAGCCAAATAAACTCGGGAAACTGTTGTTATGATTGAGAAAAGTCGAATCAAACACGAGATATCATTTCATCCATGATATCTAGATATATCGACTGTAGAAGAACACAGTGTTGAGGCAGAAAGTAAAATCTGAGACTACGGTAATCACGGACATTACATAAAGTTCCTGGGACACCGTTTCCATCGGAACCATTTAAATCCGGCATGAGGTGAGTAATTTTAACAATTTTGTAGCGTTATAGCAGATAGGATTTGATGACACGTGTATTACACCATGGTCGAATGGCAACTAACGGTTGATCGCGCTTGGAACTAACAAGGTGTCACGCTGACAATTAATACATGCCTCCAGCGTATGCGTTTCAAAACTGATGGTTCTAGAAACCAAAGAACTTTTCATCCAACAATCAGTCATTTTACACATTTTACTTTATGCGCTTCATTAATAGCATCCATGTTCCTCTTGCAGTAACTGTATACAAACCCAACACGTCATAGTATTAGTTCCAGTTATTCGTAACTATTCTACATTTTTAACTCTACCCTGGCTCTATTTTTTTACTACGAATAAATCTATAGAAAGCCGGGATGTAAATTTTAAGGATTATTCTGGACGAATACGTTATTTATACGTGAAGCTTTGTAATAATAACAAAAAAAATCTCCTAATCTAAAATTAATATTGTAAACTGTTTCGATAACTCGTTTGAAGCTATTTAACTACCTATAAGGAGCAACATGGAATACAAAATGAAAACAGAATACTGAAATACCTTAAAATCTTATAGAAATAAATTAGTATAGACTTAAAATAGTACTCTGCAATTCGGCATGCACCCTTCGCACCAAATGCTCGAAAAAATGGCCCGAACTTAACGTTCCGTGTGCATGAATTCTAAAATTACCAGTATTTCCCTTTTATTGAGTTTAAACACCTATTTATTGTTAATTACCGATGCAAAGACTCAGAAAAATTAAATATAATTTTTAAGAAAAGTTGATACTTTCCTATATACAAGATGAAACAGTTTTATATACTAATTGATTTGATTGTGCCCTCCTTGTCAGATTATGTATAAAGATCTCCTTTTCATTGTACAAGCGCTGTACAGTACAATGTTGGAACCAAAAAGCTTTGTATCATCTTCGAGATTATATTCAGTTTGTGATAAGTCCTCCAAGCTTCGTTATAGAAAGATAAAAGTATTTTTTTCTAGTGTAATATGGCGAAAGTACTGTGTTAGCTACATAGCGGTTTCTTTACTTCTTGGGCGAGGACGTTATCAACTTATTACCCCAAGCATAACAAATCACTGTGCGATATTTCCGAAATATATTAATTTCACGTTTAAAGTTTGAAAGCTAAATTTTACGCAACTGTAATTTATAAAATATTAAATTTCGCATCGACGCACAAGCAATATAACTGGACTACGACCTTCATGGTGGACATGATAGACGTAACAACTGAAGCTGAAGATGCTTTGTAAGATTTGTACATGCTCGAATTTACTCGAATTATTCATTCGTGCTGAAATTAAGTTCAGTTGATTCATTTCGTTTTTTGTGTAATTCGAGTTGGTTTACGGTACAATAAGCCGCCAGTAACATCTAAAATCCAAATGTCGGATAAAGTAAATGTTCCCAGGGGTCAAATACAAAAGGTGATTACTTTTAATCTTTGAAGTCTGCTGCATACCTGTGTTACATATAGTGCCAAGGACTGATTTTGAGGAGAAAGTTAATTTAAGAACCCCTCGGACAATTATGTATGATAATTTTATCAGGGTTATGTACCCAACCGGCAACGTAGCCCTATCACTGATAATCCATTTTCTAGCCTACTGCCGTAGAAGTACCACTTAGAAATACAGTGGTTCAGGCGCTTGCACACAAACTCGAGGTAGCGGGTTCAAATCCTGGGGTCGCACAGTGCTTCAGGATTGGGATAGAGTGGACATTCGAACTAAGGTCATAACATCTATCCGAAAAAAATTGCTTTAGATAGCATTTGCTGTGCTAATCAAAACTTGTTGCGTTCAATTTATTTTTGATAAAGATGAGTCCTTCACACTTAAAATAAATAAATAAATAAAAATTGTAAGAAAATGTTTTTCACGACCCTGTATCAATGTGTCAAAGTCATATCTTTTGCAATTGTAAGTACCTATTCTTCTTAATATTACGACATAAAACTTACTTGCGTATCCTTGCCGCTTTGACTACAGGGCGTAAGTGAATTTCAGGATTATAATATGGTGAACATTCGAACTGAGGTCATAATATAAAAATTGCTTTAGACGGTATTTTCTGTGCTTAACAAAACTGTTTATGTTAAATTTTTGATAAAAATGAGTCCTCCCTATTTAAAATAAATAAAAATTATATGATGAATAAGAAAATGGATGAGGTAAAATATATTTTTTTCACGACCCTATATAAAAGTGTCAAAATCAAATCTTATGCAATTGTAAGTACCTATCCTTCTTAATATTACGACATAAAACTTTCTTGAGTATCCTTGCCGCTTTGGATACAGGGTGTAAGTGAAGTTGTATATATTGAATTTCGATATAAATAAATTTATAAGTGAATTTAATTCTTAATGATATAAGATACTACCACAAATGATAAACTTATTTTCTTATTTTCTAACTAAAATATTTATATTATTAAATACATTATGCTTAAATGAAACACCAAGATTAATTTTATCAAATAAAGAAAAAATGTAGAAACATAAATGAAATGGTTAATAAATAAATTCTGAATATCTTATCAATAAATGAAGGGATTAGAAATAATTATTCCGGAAATAACGAATGTTTATTATAAACAAGTTATAAAAATAAAGAAATCAATAAATACAAATAGTAATTAACAGAAATGCATAAACAAATCGAAATAAAATAATCAATTAGATTTTCACCAATATATCTTTTATAATTTTTATTTACTTATTTTCCAAGTATGAAGGATTCATTTTTATCAAAAATTGAACATAAAAAGTTTTCATCAGCACAACAAATGCTGTCTAAAGCATTTTTTCGGATCGATATTATGACTTAGTTTGAATGTCCACTATATTCCAAACCTGAACCACTGTGACGCCAGAAACTTTTACGGGTGTTGCTTTGATCATACGATTATGCCAGTATGGTCGGTGGTTCGGATTGCACCTGCAACTGTACTTCCAGCCACAAGAGAGGCGGAATACGCAGCAAATCGATTTGTGTTAAGTTTTTCGTCTGCCCAAACCGAATTTTTGTTATTTTGAAAAATTACAGTGTACAGTTTTTCAAAAGATGCAGCGGGTGGAAAAAAATATTTTTGCTAGTTATCTACTCGTTTCCTCATTATACTGCAGTTTTCTACCTAATTTTCGCGTATAAATTAACTATAACGACAGAGCACTCAATAACTACCGTACTTCCCCCTAATGTTTTACTAATTTTGAATTTTAAGACATGTCGACTTCGCGGTCATTACAGCCGAGACGAAGACGGGGACAAAGAAATGGAAGGAATTCGGTCGTTACCAATTTAGGAATCATCCCGGCACTCACCTTGAGCTATTTTCAGAAAAACATAGAAAACAGAATTAGGATAGCCGGACAGAGGATTGAATTCGTGTTCTCCTAAATGCCAGACCGAGGTTTAAATTACCACCCACCGCGCTCGATGCATACATTCCATCTTCAACAGTACTGCATTGTATATTGGATCTAAAAATTGCTGTGATCGAAAATTCCACTTGCAATTTCTCTGATAAATTCCTTCTTTTGTGATATTATTTGTTTGACTATCGATGCTTGCTGGAAGCAAAGGTCAAACAATATTCGGAACCAGTTTTTTTTATTAACTTTTTGACATTTGTAGCAGTTATTAATTATTTTCATTCTGTTGAACACCAGTGGAATTACAGAAACTGAGAAGCGGAAAAATTCTACATTCTCTGTATTTTAATCCTCTTTTCCGATAATATGAGACAAAAATATTTAAAGCGAATAAAGTTTTGTGAGTACTGAACTTTGACTTGTGATTGAAACTCTAAATTTTCTTTGTGTTAGGTACGTTTGGAATATCTCGAGAGCTGTCCAAAAGTATATAATTGAAATGCAGAGTTTTCCGATAGCAGACTAGAAATGTAACACATATATACATATGATCTGACTTTACAGATGGAAATAAAGCTATGTTACGCTGGAGTTCATCCATTTTGTAGTTTGCAGGGCTATGTCAAAATCAACTAACCCATTTATCAACTTAGTAAAAAACTGTTGTTTATCGGTGTTTTAAATTTAATGGTATGATTTTTCCGAGGCAGTAATAGATTCATTGCTCTCTGATGCTGTCACCACTCCAGTGAAACCGGTTCAAAGCGTGGCATTCGATAAATTTCCTGCACCGATCACGAATTTTTATTTTTATCTATCTGAAAAAATACATCACTGATGCAATGCAGCAACAGTTGAACCATTCATTCTTTAAATTCCATCATACAAAAGAAAATTGATTGAAGGTAATTATCAAATTGGTACTACCCACTAGGCTTTTTTTTTCTGCTTATGGTTTTACGCCTCGTCGACGTCGAGGTCATTAGAGGCGGGATGGGACAAGGAAAAGGAAGGAATTTGGCCACGTCCTTTTGGAGGAAGCATCGCGGCATTTACCTGGAGTGATTTGGGGAAACCATGGAAAACCCAAATCTGGATGCCCGGACTGGGATTCGAACCGCCGTCCTCTCAAATTCGAGGCCAGATCGTTAACCACTCACCCACCACTCTCAGTTACCCACTACGGTTTTGTGAGGAAGTGTGTTACCACCAAAGCCATTACTATTATCTTTGCTTATAATCTGGATAAGAAATATCAAGCATCAAATCGATGTAGTGTTTAGTAAAGATGAAATTAAAATGACCGAGCTTTGTGGTGAGCGGTTAACGTTCTGGCCTCTCTTTCTGGACGACGGCCGTTCGAATCCCGTCCGGGCATCGAGATTTGTGTTTTCCATGGTTTCCCTAGATCACTCTAGGTGAATGATGGGATGCTTCCTTCAAAAGGCAATGGTCGAATTCCTTCCCGTTCCTTGTCCCCTGTCCCGTTCCGCCTCCAATGACCTCGACGTCGACGAGGGTAAAACAATAAGTAAAAAAAGAAAGAAAGAAATTAAAATGTAGTTCTCATAGTATGTTTTTGTAATTTCAGAAGTTGAGTGGTTTAAAAGAACCCAGCGAGTTTATTGCTGTGAATCTTAACAGACGAGGAAAAAACAAAGACAACAACAACAAAGATTTGTTGAGAAAAGAGATTGCCCAGAATACCAGTATTGTCGACAACTCCAACGATACCAATAATAGCAAGTTGAATCAGGGGTAACTCTCGAGCGCATTCGGAAGAACGAAAGTTCGGTTCCTGGTACAACCATCCAGACGTCATTTCCATGTTAACTCGACATCAATCGTTACCTCAAAAACCTAAGCCGATGGACGAAAATAAAATGAAGTGGAAAAATGCTACAAATTAAATGTTGGGTTTTAAATATAGTGTTAGTTACGTAGTTTTTGAGGTTGAAATGGTGAATATCCAGTACTCGCCTCACTGATTATGGAAAATAACGTAAAAATCAATTAAAATCACACAAAAATCGCCTTAAATCTGGAGCCAGGATAGCCAATATATCAGGCGTTAAGTTTTATAGTTTTATCCATCGCGTATCTACTTCTCGTCTATTTTATAACGTGCATCGTCAAACTGGTCGATCAGTAATCTATATCTATAAAACGAAAACCGGGTATATTTGTGCCTAGAAAAAAATCGAAATCCACTATGAAGATTTTGATGGGGTTTTCACCGTTTTAAATCTTAGAATCTCAACTCAGCTGTTTGGTATGTCTTATGTTTCTACGTTACATAACGCCGAATCATTAAATGAAATTCTGAACATATGGTGAGGAATACTACAGATGGAAACACTAGATGCAGCATGCTTCGCACTGCTGCTTCGCACCAAACACACAATTATAATGTCTCCGACCATAGTCTTTAATGAAAGCAATAAGATAACTGTACAATAATAAATATTTTGCACATTAAACAAAACTTGAAGTATTCTTTACTTAAATTAGGGATATTCAATTTTCAAACTCCATAGATGGCAGTAAATTGAAGTATTCTTTGCTTTTAATTCTGGATATTCAAATTTTAAACGCCATAGATAGCCGTAAAAACAACAGAGATTTAATTTAACCAATATCTCTGGACAGTAGGCCTACAATGTATGTATTTATTTGAGATATATTCCAGCCGATGTAAAATTCTTGGTTTATGTATAATTATCCTGTAAATTTGTTTATCTGTACAATGCTTTACTCATTTGTACCAAGCCAACTATCTGCATAAATAGCTGATGGCTGTATAGTGCTATTTGGCGCTTCAGGCCAAATAAAAAATAAATAAAAAAACACAACCTATATCGTCTCTGGACATCAGCATTAGTCTTCTGTTTGAATAAAATCATTTATTTACGATAATATTATTCTGGATTCACTTTTGATATTTGTATCTGAGGAGTTAGAGTATCTGTCGTTTCGAGCAAAAAGTATATCCATTCATTTCGCAATTGAGTAAAATGTGAGTTTCTTACATGATCTAGCGTTGTTTAGTCATGAAATAATCCTATTTCTTAACCAAATTAATGAAGCTTGATACACATGAATCTTTTCGGACGAATTAAAATAGTGTACGTGCAAATAAAATTCAATCCACCCCTTTCTTGGTTGGGGGTGCGTGAATCTAGGTTTGCTTTAATTCCGAAAAACCTTGGCGCAAATTTTATGAATTTTTGTAACAAATGTTTCTCATTGCGGAAATAAAAATAACTTACGGGTAATCTACGCCAATCTATACCGGGCAACGCCGGGAACTCCGCTAGTAGTTGGATAAAGTATACAATGAGATAGAATAATACTAATTTAGAAGATATACCCGAACAACTACTGAAATCAAACTGATCAGTAGCGGTATGCTAAGAAATTTAATTTCAAGATTAATGAGAGGAAAAGGGATATTTAAAGAAATTTTCTAAGCTTATGGTCGCTATAATGATTTCATATTTAGTTACTACGCTGTTCAATGCAACTTGTTGCTCGCGACGGTATCTCACTTGTCCCTCTCACTTTATTCGGTTTCAAATTGGTTTAGTTGCCCATTTCACGGGACGACCCACAATGCACCGCTAACAGCTGGGGTAGTTGTCATGGCGGAATTAATGACTTCTGCAGGACCACCGGCTGACCATGTGACTGTATGTAGATAATTTAAACTAGACCGGAGTTAATTACTCGGGGAGAGCATTCCCATCGCATTGTTAGATAACCCAATTAAGGCAATTTTAATGTGCAATCAAATTAATTCAGTTTATTCCATTCTATTAAACTCCCGCGAGCGAATCCATTTAATTTATCGGGGAAGGTCACATTTAAACGGAATAAAGTCCCTCCATACACGAAAATTGCCGCGAGGTGAGGAAGGTCCCGCTTGCGTGGCTGGCTGGGTAAATATGAGAAATGGCAGAGTAAGAACACAGCGCTCGGGCGAAAAATAGAATAGCCACTCGTATGTAAAAATTTCGAGTGTCTTTTGAGTGGCCCGTGGGTGGTTCTCCATTGTCTCTTGTTCGTGTGTAATCTCTGAATCCGTTGCGGAGGTCATAAATGAAGAGAACAACAACGACACGATGACGTCATTGGGTATTGTTGTGAGATGCGAAATTCGGAGAAATGGCAATGCGCACACACATAAACACACACATACAAAACAAACAAACACATAATTAAAAGAGTTAAACGTGTAACGTTCGACCCAATTTATTTGGCGCACAGATAACGTTCCCTCCGTAATATGTAACTGTTCAGTGTAGAGGCTTAGCACTCTGCCCTTCCGTTATAACGGCAACTCGCTTTAGTTCTCTCTAGGCTAGGTGTAGTTTCATCTTTACATCAAGTTTGCACTACTTTTAATTGCCAGTGTTCTAGAATCATTTGCAAATACTAGTAACTGTAACTACCCCAATGAATATTTTAGAAAATAAAACGAATGATGGGAAAGCCGACTGATTGTAATAGCAAATCATTATTGTGTGAGTGGAGACTTTCCCGGCGTATCGATGCAACAAAATCTTCTCGGGTGTCCAGCCGGGTGGTGGTGTAAAAACACGACGTTTCGACAGCTGACTCTGCTGTCTTCATCAGCTATCTTGTGGTTGTGCTCAGCTGAATGTCTCTGCCTCAAGTCAAGGCTGACTGTCTCTGCCTCGAGTCGAAGCAGAGACAGTCAGCTGAGCACATCCACAAGATACCTGATGAAGACAGCAGAGTCAGCTGTCGAAACGTCGTGTTTTTACACCACCATCCGGCTGGACACCCGAGAAGATTTTGTTGCAGAAAAGCATTATTTCCAATTTGACAACCACACCTTTGCTACATGATGCGGCTCTTATATGGTATACTGGTATCTAACATTAATTAATGGGAAATCAGAATGTCTTCAAAACAAATAGCTCTCCGTTCTTTGTTTCCTTCTCTACCACTGAAAGCGCAAAATACGAGTATATTGCACAAATCCTGTAGTTAGATTTCTGATCTCATCTTCCTTATTTATGTTCTTTAAATAATACCTCCCTGATTATTTTATCCGTTTTTCCTTTTCACCAAGCATTGCGAGATATCATTGGTGAAAAGTTTTTCAAGCTAAAACTAAAGATTTATTTGTATGTCTTCAGTATTATGTCGGTAGTAAAATGTTGGAAAATACTCTGTAATAAATATAGTTTTCACCAGTTAAAATGCAATTCGTATTATTATACCAAGAAAATGTTTGCTTGCTGCAAACTTTGTTACTGCGTTAGTTTTGTAATAGCATTGTGTCTAGAGTTGAAAGTCTGCGTAGAAATGTAGTGATATTAATAAAAAGTAAATAAAGTTAAAATGCTACTCGATTAGTTGAAATTGAGAAACTGTTAAATAGTATTGTGATGGGGGAATATTTTAAACTTCATCCAGTGTAAAAAAAAAAAAAAAAAAAAAAAAAAAAAAAAAAAAAAAAAAAAAAAATTTACTCGTACTTTAATAATACTCATTCTTCGACAAATTTTATAAATTTACTTGGATACTATGTTTTACTAATTCATTCTAATTACTTTTTCAATTTACGATAATGGGCACAGTTGTAGTAACCAAATGTTGCAAATAAGTTAGTATCAATCAACTGATGTCATGGAAACACTTAGCTTAAATGATAACAATGCAACCATATATCCCTGTTAAAATTATATTCGATTGTATTTCTCCGCTATGTGTCTGTTATTGACAAGAATGAAGCTTTTAGAAAATTGTTTTATTCAAACAATAAAAGAATATTAGATTCGTACATTGGCCCAAATGGTAGTCTACATTCTGTTAGACGTTGTAACAATTAGCATTAAAATAAAGGAACATAAATTAAAATAGGATATTATTGCAGGATAAATTATGAATTAAGAAACGCCATTAATTAGAGAGATCGGCGAGATGAAACTGTTTCGCGGAAGCCATCGTTTGGCTAATTTTCCACCGAACAGGCATTGTGGAGATCAATAACCTCTCATTAACCCTGCATCCAACGGTAGTTTTAAGAATAATATGGGTAATCAGGGGTAACAATCCAACAACTTAATAGAATCCAAGTTACGAATAATACACCTGCGCGGGAATCAATAAACCTGCTCGAAACCTGAAAAAAAAGAAGTGTTAGAAAATAAAATAACTGAAGAACACATTTTGGTAATTCTTATATTGTGGTCTCATCCGCCATAACTCGATAGTAACAAAACGACGAAAAAGACAATCCGCTGAACAAAATACGGCATTAACATTCCTGATACTTTCGTTCAAATAGTATTTTGTAATAAGTTTTA
The DNA here is from genome assembly GCA_031002005.1 of Vandiemenella viatica. Lineage (NCBI taxonomy): Eukaryota > Metazoa > Arthropoda > Insecta > Orthoptera > Morabidae > Vandiemenella > Vandiemenella viatica. The sequence goes on along the minus strand of JARYHS010012519.1, from coordinate 100,941,112 downwards.
GGTTAATTATCTGCAAGGTATACTGAGATAAGTATTTTCTCTTTGTTTATGATTAAAATATGAAAAAGTAGAAAACATGTGATTTGAGTGTCTTAGCTGACACTAAAATTATTAAACTTGGACACGATTCTTGTGTAAGAGTTGTTACATCCTTCCATTGAGTTGCAACTTGATTGTGAAAAAGAAAAGAAATAATAGGGTAGGTGCAGGAGAATGGTGTACAAAAAATTCAAGCCATCATTGGGAAGAGAGAAGCTGTAAACGTGAGTATTGTAATGAATTCTAATTGCATACACTTCCTTGTGAAATATAGGTCAGAATATTAGAAATAAAATAATATACATTTTTTTTATTCGAAAGAAACAACACATCAAAAACCATGTGTTTATTATTATTAACCTATCGATACCTTAATTTCAGGGATTCAGAATTTAAATTTCAAGATCTTTTTATACTATTTTGTGTGTGCGACTATGGTAGCTTTGGATACATGAAAATGTTATGGAACACATTTCATTTTCCATATTTTCCAAACTCTGAGTTAACTTCTTTCAATGAAAATAGAACATTAGTGGCAATAGTACCTCTATTTTTCTCTTCTTTTGTTCACGTACGCTTATGCAGTCTACAACGCTTGTGAGGCTACTAAAATTCGATAATAGTCATCAAAATAACTGTAGGTGCAAATAAATGATATTTTTAGCGGATGAAGCGTGGTATTAATAAAGTAGTTTTGTTCGCATCCAAAAATTTACAGATTGTGATTGAGTTACATGAATAGCTTCACGTAGGAGAGCGCGCAACAAAATTCTAAGATATTTGCATTCTCGCAGGGCTGACAATCTATCTCGTCTGTCGCATATTTTATTTATTTTTATCCCTTTCCAAAGATGTTAATACAGGAGATGTTATAAACTCAGAATGGGGTATAGTTAAATGTGGTGTGCCTCAGGGTTCAATTCTTGGTCCTCTGCTGTTCTTAATCTATATAAATGATCTCCCACATATACTAGGTGATAATGAACACATGGTGCTCTTTGCAGATGATACTAGCATATCCTTGAAAGACCCATCAGCACAAAACCTCGAAAACACAGCAAATGAAGTTATAAAGAAAATTAACAGGTGGTTTAATGCCAACAAACTAATACTTAATGTAGAAAAGACACAGTTACTTCAGTTTGTTACAAAAAATAAAACAAAGGACAGCTATAATGTACTATCAGAAGGAAAAGCAATCGATGAAAGCAGTTTCACAAAATTCCTGGGTGTATATATAGATAACAAATTGAACTGGAAACAGCATATTCAACAACTTCTTAAAAAACTGAATTCTGCAACATTTTCACTGAGGGTAATATCTAGAATAGCTAATATAGAAACCAGAAAGTTAGTATATTTTGCATATTTTCATTCCCTGCTCACTTATGGCATCTCATTCTGGGGAAACTCGTCACAAGCACAGAGGGTATTTAAATTGCAAAAGCGTGCTATAAGAACTATTTGTGGAGCAAACCCATAGACACCGTGCAGAAATCTATTTAAAAACCTGGGTGTTCTAACAATGCCAGCACAGTATGTATACTCTGTATTATCATTTGTAGTAGAAAATCCTGAACACTTCAATCTTAATGCTGACATACATAGCCATAATACTAGGAATAAATATAATATTCACAAGGATTACAAATCACTGTCAATTGTTCAGAAAGGGCTAACATTTACTGGAGCTTCCTTATTCAATGTATTACCAACAGAAATTAAATGTTATCTACAAAAACCCAACTACTTTAAGTCCAAACTGAAAGAGTTTCTGCTTCAGAACCCATTTTACTCTGTAAAAGAATTTTCTTCTTGGAATTTGGTAACTAAGAATGACTGATAAAATAGTATATATGGTGTATGGAAGGGGAAGGTGACAAAATTATCCATAATTACTAAAATGATATATGGTTTTTCTTTCTGTTGAAACTTGACAAATGAACTAATTACACTGTTTACAAAATTTCACTTATATATAGTAACTAACATGGGATAGCATGCACTCAAAAACTGCTGTGAAAAATTATCATATTAACAGGTTTTTAAGTAATTGACTGCTTATGAGTTGTTGGTAATATAATTGATATTGCTAATAGGTGTGTGTACTGTTCCACATAAATAGCAACTAACATAATATAATATGTAGTCACAAATTACAGTGAAACCTTACATGGTAACTGATTGGTAAGAAAATAACTGGTTATTAGATGCTGGTAACAAGTGTATACACTGTTCCACATAATAAGTATTAATTAACTCGGGATTGTATTTGTAGATTACAGGAGATATTGGTTATACTAATGGGTTGTTGCTAACTTGTTGTCAATATATAATAATATTATCAATTATATAGTAATATTGACATTACTAATAAGTGTATGTACTGTTCCACATCCCCGAGATTATTCTCACATGGGATCAAAGTGAACATATCTATCTATCTATCTATCTATCCATGTAGTGGGATGCTACTTTTTTCAGCCACCATAGGCAGTAAACATGTTTCTCAGAATCTGAGTTGCGTGAGTGGCTTTAAGCTGCTAAGAGGGCAACGTTTATTCTTTCTCAGTACTACAAATCTGCGTTCGTGCCTGACTAAAAATATCGGCTTCCTTGACCACTAACACGAAATGAGATGATTCTTTGAAGAATATTTTTGAAATATTTTATAATTCTTCACCTATATGGAATTTTAAGCAGGTACTTTGTATTTTACGAATGCTTATAAAAGAATTTCTGTTACTGATAAATACTTTCCTTTCACGGAAATACGAAATTAACTTTTCTAACGAAACCGAAGTTGAATGAAGACACGATAAAAATCCTTGGGCGAAATTTTTTTTTACTCTTTGATGTTCCCTTTATTCTGTACTTCCATATGCAAAATTTTGCGACAGTGTTTCCTTCTGATATGCTAATAAAATTACTTCGGTCATCTGCAATAACAGTGCGAGAGTTGTAAGAAAGTTGATACACTCTTGTAATGTTTCGGGTTTGACACATGACAGTATGTCATAAAGACAATGACATTTAAGATAGACATCATAAAATAAAGTTAATTTCGTCAGACCAGAGCGGTGAGTTAGCAAGTTTTTGCCTATGTTCTCTGAGAAGGGAGCCCTGGCTCTGTCAAGGGAACAAAAGCCCACCGAGAGTGGTGGTGTAACGGTTAGCGTTCTCGCCTCGCATTCGGGATGACGCCGGTTCGAACCGCCGTCTGGGCATCCAGATTTTGGTTTTCCAAATCACTCCAGGAAAATGCCGGGATGCTTCCTTCAAAAAGGCCATGGCCGAATTCCTTCCAATTCCTGGCGCCCCCCTCCCCATCCTTTCCAGTCTCTAAAGACCTCACTGTTAAGAGACGTTAAACAGTTAAAAAAAAAGCCAGACTCCGGGGGCGGCAAAACACTTAACCTAAATAGTGATGTGCATTGAAGTGGCTTCAAACTAATGTCTTGCTGGATTTTTTTTTTTTTTTTTTTTTCTAAGGCATACCACGAGGACTCGATGTCTGTGGTCAGAAGACCTCACCATCGGTAAATAAAAATATTAATAAGCATAAAATTAATGGTATAAATGACTACAACGATTCTGTTTTATTCGTGAAAGATTGTAACTACGAGTTGATAAGTATGACTTAATATTGTCATCAGTATAATAAAAACTAAGTAGCATAAGTACAACTATAATTAGCATAAGCAAGATTGTAAATAGTATAATCAAACCTGTAAATAATTAAGCATAATGAATTATCTTACAATTCACGGCTGTATGGTAATATAACCGAACGTGAACAAAAGAAAATAATAATTTAGACACATGAATACCAATATAGGTATTGTCTCACGTATGCCTGAAAAATGACTTCATAATGAATTGTATCAATTGCTACAGCGATTCGGCTTTATACCTAAAAGTAATTACGGTTAGATAACTTCTATTTAAAATTGTAACCTATATAATCAAAATTGTAAGTAGCATAAGTATAACGATAATTAACAGATGCAATATAGTAATGAGTATAATCAAACATGTTATTAGTTAACCATAATGAATCATGTTACAAGTGATGGCTGTATGGTTACATAACCGAATGTCAATAAATAAATAAATTTTAAAAAAATTTAGTACCAATAGAGCTGCATGATTTCTACGTCAATTTGATTGAAATGCAGTTTTTATGTATAATTGTTAGGTACAGAATACGATTACACTGGGTTGCCTAACAAAATAAGAATTAAATAAAAAAAAAATTCCATACAAATTCCTTCATTCATTTCTTTTAAATAAATTATAATTCATTTCAAAGAGAGACATGTAAAGAACATAAAGAGTTTGGATGGCCTATGTAAAAGTGGTCGCAAGTAGAGATTGCCAGTTATAAAAGATACGTAAGAGCCAGGGAGAGTTAGTGCCCACACCGTCGAATAAACGGTTTGATGCAATCCTCCATCCCTTCCTATCTTGTTCTAACCTCTTAATCTCTACATACCCCTTACAACCCACGTCCTCAATTATCTGCTTCATATATTCTTATCTCTGTCTTCCTCTACAATTCTTGCCTTCGACTGTTCCCTCCACCAGCAAATTAACCAATCCAGCATGCTTCAAAATATGACCTACCAGCCTTTCTCTTCTTTCTGTAAGCTTCCTCCACAAACTTCTTTCTTGACCCATCATTTTAAAAACGTGTTCATTTCTTACTTTGTTAGTCCCCTTAAATTTCAGCATTCTTCTATAGCACCACATTGCAAATGCTTCAATTTTCTTTCTTTACGGTATTCCTAAAGTCCATGTTTCGCTACCATTAAGCGCTGTGCTCCACACATACAGTTCTAAAAAGTTCTTTCTAATTCCTAGATCAATATTTGAAACTAAAAGGTTTCTCTTTTTGCTATTGCTACTCTCCTTTTAACATCATTCCTGCTTCGGCCGTCGGTTGTAATTTTGATTCCCAAGTAACAGAATTCACTTACTTCTCCTATTGCATCCGACCCTATTTTTTATATTTTATCTACTGTGTTTTGAATCATTTCAGCTACATCTCATCACTTTTGTCTTGCTTTGATTTGTATTCAGTCCAAAATCTTCCTTCAGTATTTCATGCCATTCAGTAGCTTCTCAATATCTTCTCTGCTATCAAAAAAATGTCATCAGCAAATCGTAGATACTGATTTTTTCTCCCTGAACACTTATGCCACATGGAAATTTTTCTTTGACTTTTTTAATGCTTCTTCTAAATACAAGTTGAATATTAACGGGGAAAGACTACAATCTTGTCTCATACAGTTTTTCACTGATGCACTCAACTTTTATTATAGCCACTTGATTCATATATAGTTTATAAGGATCTATAAACAGGCAATACGACTTGATCGAAAGACTAATGCGACGCAATAATGTTATACTATTTCTAGACTCCTTTTTTAAGCTGATGAAAAAAATGGTTTTAACTCAACCTACCTAAGCTTTATTTTTCCAGAAGATCAGTTATCGAGTTGGAAGTCGAAGATTGTTTTATTCACTGATGTTTGCAATCAACATGTTTTGTAGAAAGATTCCCAGAGGATATAAAAACTCTTTTGTGGTGAATTATTCGAGTGAACCCCATCACTTGCAAGGAAACTTAGTCCCTTACATTTTTTTCTTTGTATTATTTCAGTTTTACTGTTTCTGTATAAATATTTAAAGGTAATAAGTTTATTGTTTAAGATTTCTATTGGGTTCATTAGTTTTTTTCTGTTTAATATATTTTCTTTTGTAAAAGAAAAAGATATTTAGTATGCAAGAGCAAAGAGTAGTGTGTTAAAACAACTTCTTTGCCTGACGTATGAAGAGCAAGTCCGTAGGAAAAAATATGACAATATAGCGGACGAATTGTGCTTCGATATATTCTGTGAATTTTATTCAAAGAATATGTTAGTTGTGTGTAAAAATGTGGAAAAATAATGAATATTAATTTACACACTGTGGCTCAGAGCTCTGAGGCACTGTACACTGTATCGGGAAGGTGTAACGGCCCGAGTATGAGTTCAGCGCCCTGCGTTCCAGACAACCAGACCGCGGTTTTTAATCGGTTTTCCGGAGCCATCATGGCAAATGCCAAAGCGGTTCTCAATCTATGCCTCTTAAACAACAAATACACTTATCACACGCTAAACATAGTTACATCTTTCACAGACAGGTGACAACACTTCACTTTCCCATTAGTACTTAATGCGACCTGGGGGTAGGTGTAAAATGCTTGATGTCAGCAAGGCAAGCGGCCGTAAAACCATAGCGCCAAGTTTGACGACACCAAAATGTTCAGAAAAGGTGATGAAGCAGAAGAGGAACGAACTACAGCCTTATCCCGTAACGACATCTGGAATAATTTAATATTAAATTCATAAATATATGAAAGCCGTTAACTGCGAATATAAGATAACAGTTGTATCTTCAAAATTCAATGATTTCATTACACGTTCTTCTATACCTAATATACAATTACAAAAGTCGAGTTAAAAATGCTTATTTACTTTATACAAATACCTTTCACGGCTTAACGATACAAATTAAATAACAAGAAAATTTGGGTGGAATGGGATATTCTCCACCACGACAAAACTGGTACTGACCTGTTGAAATTTATTTTAATTTCTTCGTTATAATATCCTCTTCACGTTTTTCACTCTCCTTTTTCGGAAAAGTCACCACGAATTAAATTAAAAATGCCGAAATGCAGGACGTTCCGCAACCGCAAAATGTTAGCAGCATTGCAAAACTGATGCAAAAATGATCGCTTCGTTTTGTCATAGTGATCGTCGTTAGGTTGAAATTCGGCCTGGACCAAGAGTAAAAAATTTACTGGAAACTCGTTCTGCGGCATCCATCTCGGAACGGCGCATTTGTTTACAACGATCTCATTGTCTCTTGACTGCTTGTATAGATTCTAAGATGGCGAGCCTTGTTGTACTGCATTTCCGATAAATATTTTGTATCTCTTAATTTCATGCGACGTTTTACAAAGGAGTGAAGCTAAAACGGCAAGAAAATATTACAACAAATGATTTAACCAACATTTCAAGAGATTATCGTTGATTTCGCAGCGCCGCCCGGCGGCATCTACTAGCTGCGCTGCAATGTCATATTTCAGCATTTTTAATTTAATTCGTGGACTTTTCCGAAAAAGGAGAGTGAAAAACGTGAAGAGGACATTATAACGAAACAATTAAAACCACTTTTACAAATGTCAACAGGTCAGTACCAGTTTTGGGGTAATGGAGAAGATTTCATCCCACCCGAAAAAATTTTGTTTGTCTGTTTATTTGTCCGGGCAGCATGTCTCAAAGGCGGGAGACATTTAGCAATTACGTTGGATATGTTCTCATTGAGAATAGTTGCCCTAAGTTTTGCTGTAATGTTAGGAGACTCGATTTAGGACAAACAAACATTCTTTCATATTCATTATTAACGATTGCCACTGTAAATATTTTGAACGATTAACTCTCTAAAATTTAATTCAATCTAAAATTTCTGATATGATATCTTGATTGTGTTCTTGGAAGGAAAGCCTGCTTGCATATAGTGATATGTCAAGCTGACTGCCAGGTGTAGGAATGTACTGAGAGTACCACAACACCCAGTCGAGATTATTCCCCCTGCTTTCTCCTTTGCCTTTGACATTATAAACCTCCTGTCAACGAGTTTTAACTTTTTTAAGGTTTACAGTTTATTTTATCTGATTAATTACAAACAGAAGCTCATCAGTTTTCTCAATAAAACAGTGTAAGGTGAACACACATGTGGAAACTAAGGATTGCGGATGTATTATTATCATTATCTCCGCCAGTCCCTCGCGCAAACCCATTAACCAATCAGCACATTAATTCTAGACCACATTTAAAAAATTCTGTCATACTGTATTTGTGTAATACTGAGCTGATATGGCTAAATTTGGGAAACAGGGCTGTAATATGGTTATAAATGTTCCTCATTTAATGGCCACAGCAGCTGTTACCCATTTACCTAACTTTTATGATTTATTAAGCCAGCACGTGGCTGCAATTTGTTTGAACCAAGAGGGCGGAAGCAATAAATGAGCCTTTGGCGAAAGCAGTGTTCCTAAAGCGCGTAAATCACTCGGTATTCCCTGCATATTGCGCATTTGGTCACTAAATATTTCTCATTTGCATAATTGAGGCCGTTTACTGGAAATATCTAATCAAGTGCAGATACATATTTACATCAGATTGGACCGTCCATGAACGTATCACTAACAGCAATTTTGGATATTTGATGAAACGTCACATCACCTTAATCTACAGCAAGAATTTGTTACGTTTTTTTGTTCAACTCCAAAAATGAAATATTACTTTCATCAGCAACTGAAAGGCCTTTCCCACTACTATTTCATTAGCTGATCCCCGTCACGTGTTAATATTACGGCGGAGGACATGAGAGAATAGCAGACATGCCGAGGGCAACGCGACATAAGAGACGAGTGGCTTGGACAGATGTATGTACCTTGTTAGGTGAGGCAACTGCTACTCCATAGCTAATGCAGCAAATACCTTATGAGGGAAGTAGTCCATAGAGGCAAAGATATGCCGAAAGCGCAGGATAGAGGACCTAGGCATTCATAACGGATCACAATTCGACGGAGATCATCGTGCCACTAACAGAAATACTAAGCTACAAACGTAACCACGATCTTTGTGGTGTTAAATACAAGGAGCAACAGACGTTATACACTGAAGAGCCAAAGAAACGGGTACACCTGCCTAATAAGGTGTAGGGCCCCCGCGAGCACGCAGAAGTGTCGGAACACGACGTGGCATGGACTTGATTAATGTCTGAAGTGGTACTGGAGGGAATTAACACCATGCATCCTGCAGGGTTGTCCATAAATCCGTAAGAGTACGAAGGGATGGAGAACTCTTCTGAACGGCAAGTTGCAAGGCACCCCAGATATGCTCAATAATGTTCATATCTGGGGCGGTTGGTAGCCAGCGGAGGTGTTTAAACTCAGAAGAGTGTTCCTGGAACCACTCTGTAGCAATTCTGGACATGTGGGATGTCGCATAAACCTGCTGGAATTGTGCAAGTCCGTCGGATTGCATAATTGACATGAATGGATGCAGGTGATCAGTCAGGATGCGTACGTACGTGTCACCTGTCAGAGTCTTATCAGGGGTCCCACGTCATTCCAACTACTCACGCCCCACACCATTACAGAGCCTCAACCAGCTTGAACAGTCCCCTGCTGACATGCAGGGTCCTTGGATTCATGAGGTTGTTTCCATACCCGTACACGTCCATCCACTCGATAGAATTGCAAACGAGACTCGTCAGACCAGGCAACATGTTTCTAATCATTAATAGACCCAGACGGGCCCAGGGCGGCGTAAAGCTATGTGTTGCACACTCAACAAGGGTACTTCGAAAGCCCATATCGATGATGTTTCGTTGAATGGTTCGTACGTTGAGACTTGTTGATGGCCTAGCATTGAAATCCGCAGGGTTGCATTTCTTTCACATTCAACGATTCTCTTCAGTCGTTGTTAATCCCGTTCTTGCAGGATTCTTTTCCGGATCTGGAGATCTGATGTTTTACCGGATTCCCGATATTCACTGTGCACTCGTGAAATGGTCGTACGGGGAAATCCAAACCTCATCGCTACCTAAGAGATGCTGTGTCCCATCTTTCGTGCGTCGACTATAATACCACGTTCAAACTCACTTAAATCGTGATAACCTGCCATTGTAGCAGCAGTAACCGATCTAACGCCTGCGCCAGACACTTGTTGTCTTATATATATACGTTGCTGACCGCAGCACCGTACTCCTAGTGTTTACATATCTTTGTGTTTGCACACGCATGCCTATACCAGTTTCTTTGGATCTTCAGTGTACATTCCTTCATTGTAAGTAAACGTGCCAACAATTAAAATGAAAAAGGCCCTGTAATTGTTCAAAGAGAAATCAAATCTTCCTTATTTTCCAATTCCAATAAAAATAAAACGTTAAAATCTGCAGTTATTTTTCCAAGCATGAATATATGATTAAAATTCTTTCGTGGACTATGTCGAATGTTTCCACCAGGGGTCATACTCATGGGTATTCTTTCTGTGACTCACTAAGTGGCCCTTTTTGCGAGACAGATAGGATATTCTTTGATACCAGACCTGGGTAGAAACGCAGTTTGAAAAAAAAAAAAAAAAAAACGCAGCCAGTATACACGTGAAGAAATTCAGACAATGATTATCTGGAAAGTGTGAACAAATGGAGCAATTAACAGTGGAATTTGTAAACTTATTCATAATTTACGGAGCGTGGTAGCTGAGTGGTAACGGTCTGGCCTCGAATTCGGGTGGCCTTGGGTTCGAATCCCCATCCGGCCATCCAGATTTGGATTTTACAAATCACTCCATGCCAGGGTGGTTCATTCAAAAGGCCATGGCCTAATTTAATGACCTCGATATCGACAAGGGTTAAATCCAGAAGCAAAAAAAAAATCCTCATTGTAGTATCATAGGATGTTATATACGTGTAATTAAACGTGTAAATTGTCGATAGTTTTTACAAGATACGTAACTAAGATGTAATTTTCGGTTAGTAATAAGAATGGGTTTGGAAATGAGATTATATTCTGTCACATATCCTCAAGTTTTGCCATAAGCTGAACATGGATAAACTAATCCGAACTACAAACGGGTAATCTCTGCCATACCAGATGATGGAAACCAGAGATATGTTAGAATCCCACTCGTTACAGTCATCTATTTAGCGTCTCCGTTTAATACATTATACTTACAGTGGTGGTTTCTGTTAACAATTTGAGCGCTATATGCAATTATTGGAAACCTCTAACAAATTATGGCTTCTTGGGGTACAGACCTTTAAATAGACTTCTCCTAGCAGCAAAACGTTGCTTGATAGTCCTGTCGGGGTGCTGGGAAAAATGCTGTGCATTTACCATACATGAAGATCGCTGGAATTTTCTCATACGTTCTTTAGTGCCCTTTCATTGTGAGAGAATATTCTATTCCCTTTCAAGAAAAAGTAGGTAAGAGAATTCTAGCAAAGCACTGACCTCCGTTCTTTCACGAACAGTTTGACAAGATTTTATTACCACCACGTGCTGAAAGTCCCTCTCCTTGGATATTTCCTTTCGCCTTTCACTTTGTTGAGCTAATATATTCATGCATACATTCACAGTACGTCCTTAGGGGGCATCCATAAATTACGTGAGGTGAAATGGGGGGGGGGTCCGGCGAAATCTCACCAAGGGGGAGGGGGGGGGGGCTACGGAAATCTCACGTGAGATTTTGGAAAAATTTGGAGACAGCAGAGCAAAAAATTGCCGCAAAGTCGATTTTATGAGGGTATTTCGTCAAAAAAGTGAGGGTGTGACTTAAAAAAAAAAGGTTTACAAAAGTTTGAAGGGCGATTTCTAGGGGGGGGGGGGGGGGTTCTCACTGACCAGATCTCACCACAAGGGAGGGGGGGGTCCGGCCAGATCTCACGAAATCTCACCAGGGGGGAGGGGGAGGGGTCCAGAAATCCGGAAAAACACCTCACGTAATTTGTGGATGCCCCCTTATCTGCCGCATTAACTTGCTACGTATAACCTATCACTTTATATACAATGTTTCTTTTCAGCTGTTCGCTTTATTGAAATTTAATATACTACATGTGTGGTAAAACCAGACTTCCCATGGCAAGCCGTTTGTGAGTAAAAACCTTCCAAAAGTTTTTATCTTCTTCAAATATTTAAAAAAAATGTGTCCAGTACTACCTTCCTCTGCAATTAATTTTCATAATTGAGATGTGTTATTATCAGTGAGATTTTCCCCTTTTTGTCACTTCCAAAGGTAAGTCCAAATTTCATGATCAATAAGGGAAATAATCTGCATACCTCTTATCATAAAAAAACATTTCGTAAATATACACTGTAAGGTGAATTAAATACAATTCGGAATACGATAAGGATCATTTCTGTTTGTTTCGATTTATATGACTCACACCTCTTGCCATACGCCACAATAGTGGAAACGAGGCAGGAACAGTAAAACCGACCAACTTTCTTATAGGTGGTCGTGATTCGGATTTTTTGCAGTTTCTGGAAGCAATCTAGGTGACTCTTACTACAAACTGCATATTTAACTCAAATAAAGTGTATTTAACATATAGAAAAAGCTTAGACGGTACAGAGAAAGAAGGTGACAGTTATTTTCCTAATTGGATTGGATTACCAGGACAGTGTCAGAATGTATACACTCTAAGCCGTACGCTTAGTAAAATTGTCTCTTTTCCTTAAGCTATAATACAAGATGTTTTCAGAGAGACCCTTTGTGGGAGTTATCAGATAGTTTTCCACATATTCATCGACTAGTATACGTTCAACACAATCTGACGACAGGACAGTTGACAATAGGTATGACGAAACGCCAATTGAATAACATTTGTCCCACAACATTTTAATATTCAAAATTACTCATTTGAAACTGTTTTTTTAGATTTTTATATTTTTGCTGTGGTTTAATCGTACCTAAGACTTCACATGACTTCTTTACACAACCCCCTACAGCAAGTGGAAGTATGTGAATGACCATTTTTTCTCTGGAACAGCGCAATTCATCCCTTCGTTAAAAGGTGGCCAGTTTTAATTTCGTTTTGATTAGGTTAGTTTGTTTTGAGTCTGAACGATTTTGACGAATGATTGTTACATCTTTCCACCATTTATTTTGTAGACTGAGACGATCAGAAGATAGAGATCGTATTGGAAAACATGCTTTTTCCATCCGCTCCTTAATCAGGCCAAAAAAAGCTCAGAACGATTAATTTATTTAAGGAGGAAGACAGCACCGGCCAACAGCAACAAGACAGAGAGCTCTTGGCTATAAGAGGAAACTTGGAAGTTATTGCTGCAGGCGTTCGCCAGGACTGAAACATTAAAAAGACATCAGCGCTGAGAGTACGGGGTTGGCGGGGTATTGATTGCGTTATCTTACTTCTTTTTTACTTTATGTCGAAATGGAGGCCGCTGTATTAGCGAGTTCCTCTAAAATTGAACTGGAGCTCGTCCAGAAGTTTTCTTTCTCGCTAGCGGGATTAAATTTGCGTAGAGCACGTTCGGTGGTTGACTTCAGTAACGTAGTCGTTACAAATCACATGTTAACGATAGATATTCATGAAATACAAATCAGGTTATGGGTACGAAATCACTCTCACTGCGATCCACAAAAATAATTAGAACTTTAAAAAAAGGTAGAGCTTTAACTGAATTATTCCTAACTTCCACGAATTTAAAATATGTTTATTAATGTGATTATTTAATGAGACTCTACGCCATAACAACGTCTGAAACAATAATGGATTATGTGTGCTGCAACCATGATAACGTCAACACCCTATGTCACCATTGTCATATACAGGGTGATTATAATTAAATTTTAAGTTTCAAAGCGCTCTAAAAAACGAACAACTGATTAGAATGACGTCAAAATTGAACGGCGTATTATTGAAGAAGGGGGAAAGACCATGAATAAAAAAAGCATCCATCCAATCGGTTTTAAATTTCGCAAGACTGGTGCAAAACATGTTCAATATGCTGTCCACTGTTGTGTGCAACAAGGTTAAATCGGGAAACAGCATGTTCCACAGCCGATTGAAGTGTCACCGGGGTCAAGTTCAAAATGCGTTGCGCAATGCGTGTCTTCAATTCAGATACGTTGGCAATCGGAGTACTGAACACATCTCTCAGATAACCCCAAAGCCAGAAATCACACGGATTAAGATCAGGTGATCGGGCCGGCCAGGCTGTAGGGAAATGACGACTGATAATTCTAGCATTCCCGAAATCCCGCCTCTACAACTGCTTCACTCTATTTACAATCTGCGGAGGAGCACCATCTTGCATTCATGTTCTTTCCCCCTTCTTCAATAATACGCCGTTCAATTTTGACGTCATTCTAATCAGTGGTTCGTTTCTTAGAGCGTTTTGAATCTTAAACTTTAATTATAATCACCCCGTATTTTAACAGCGTTCTCATTAACGTTTTTGTGACATCCATCACGTAGATCAATAGTTCAAGCGTTTATCTCGAAATTTCAGTATGCCAAATTTGAATTCACGAGAGGCCAGGAATTTTTACCAGCTTTTTTTTTTTTTTTTTTTTTTTTTAATTCATATGAGTTACAGCTGCACGTTCCGTTGAATGAAATCCACGTTAAACTGTAGTTCTACCCGAAACCGAACTGCCCTTAATTACGGCTTAGAAATATTAGGGAATCGTACATAACTTTGTCCGGGCTTAGGCTGTCAATCCATAGGAATCTTATGAGCACATGTTAACTAGAGTGATGAACAATGTGGAGTTGTTATTTTTTATGGATGGCTGGAATTTGTGTCAGTCCGGTATGGTGCGTTGATTTTGTTTGGGATGAGAGGGAACGGACGAAACCAGTTTCCACCCCATTCACCACTACTCTATCGGAAAACACGAAGGGGTTCACCAAGATTAAAACTAACTTCCGACAGAATAACATGAACAGTGTCGTATGATCACACAGTATACGCAGTGTAGAGAGATTTGTGATTCAACCAAGACTTTGGTACATAATCTGGTGATTAGGATCGTGCACTACTACCGGATTACTCAAATACATAACGAAGAAAATTTCTTTCAACACCAGGGCGCGAGACCGCGACGGTTGCCGGACACCGTCATGGTACTGAAATAACTTGAGACTCCATGATGTGCCTTCACCGTTCATTGGCCACGTATTTAATTTATGAGACAAACATTACATGAAATTTAATACACTAAAGACCGAGCATATGGAGGGTGGAGTTCCAAGTGATGGGTCTGTTAATATCGACTGCGTTGAACTCTGTAAGTCATCTGAGTTCAAATACCTGGGAATAATAATCTTTTCGGATGGTCAGACGCTCGCAGACGTCCGAAACAGTCGACATCGCCTGGATGAAACGGCTTCAGGTCACAGGAGTACTGTTTGACCGGAAGGTATCACTGTACCTTAAATAAAAATTTGCAGAACCATCGTTCTACCAGAGGCATTGTATGGAGCCGAATGTTGGCCATTCAGAAAAAGACATGAACAACAGCTGCATGTCATGGACATGAAGATGATTCGCTGGCTTCATGGACTCACTAGATTGTACCGCATCAGGAATGAGAACATTTGGGTGGTATTTGGTGTGGCTCCAATCGCCGAGAAAATGCGAGAGTGGCGTCTGAGAATGTATGCACATGTATTGCGCAGAAACAACACTTCGGTTGCGAGAAAAGCACTGGATATAAGTCTGGAGGACTGAAGACCACTAGGGAGACTCAGAAAACGTTGGCTGGTTACCTTGTTGGAGGACATGCATCGCTTTAAGGCCCATTACACTAGCGGTTAACTCAGCTCAGCTCAGGTCAGTTCGGCTCACGATCCAGTATAGCATTCACACTAGCGGTCAGGTCAGCTCAGTTCAGGTCAGATCAAGTCGTAGACGATGCCCAATTCATATGAGTTGCTCACAGCAAACGATGCCACTCTCTATGCCAACGTTAATTAAAATCGCGCTGATTTTTGATGAAGAGAATAGGATCAAAAAGACGACGGTTCAGGTTGAATCCAGAGTTAGAAAATGCTAACAGATCAAGAGATATTAATTTTATCTACTGGCTATGCGATGCGAGACGTGTGGTGGGAAATGTTTTTGATATTTTAGCTTAAACATTTCGAATTTAATTTAGAAAACTTAACTCTGCTCCAATATTAATTCATAACATAATTTAAGCAACATGTATTTTGCACAATTGTTTATGGAAGAATAAAATTTCATGTCGTGTAGAAAGTGAATCTCAGGATGAACGAGAGGAACACATTTGATTCAAAAAATAAATTCATAACATTTTTAATAAGGAAGCATAATCTATAAATTGGCAATACGAAAACATGTAACAATATTTGGATTTATATTAAAATTTTGCCAACTTTATAAAATCAGAAATAACATACTGTTAAAACATTTTGTTATTTATTACACATTTTATTGCTTATGAGCAGAAGTTTTTAGACGCTCGTCACCCATTTTGATCTGATCTGACCTGACCGTTGCACGTTCACAGTAGCGGTCATCTCAGCTCAGGTCTTGACCGTTGTTGGTCGGCGGCGGCGCGATCTTCGGTTTGACCTGCCTTG
>JARYHS010012519.1:100863159-100923873 GCA_031002005.1 Vandiemenella viatica | reverse complement strand
GCTGAAACACAGAAAATATTTGGGCAAATTGTCAGAATTATATAAGAAAAAGGGGGATGTGCCGACGACCCGGTGGCATTTATGACGCATGGAAAGAACTGTCGAAAATCGTGGTTTATGTCACGCCTCATTTTTTTCCATGAACAGTAAAATCCGTGTTGTTATCGATGAGGAGCGAGGCTGGACAAGACACTGAAAGCTAACTCAATGTATTTTTTTACTTCTCCATAACTACTCTGCCACACCTCTTTTCCGGCATTCAGCGATCTTATCCCTGTGTTACATCCTGATCCGTTTCGAAACATCATTTTTCCCTTCCTCTTCTCCCCGTCACCAAAGATATCTGGGCAGAGTACAAGTCTCAATCGAAGAAGGAATATCCAACCGTCCGTCGGTGGTGGCGTAGTAGGAAAACCGACAGAGTAGTAAAATAAGGCGTGGGAGCTGGCACGAGACTCTATGGAAGCATTTTTTTTATCCTCTTGTTCATTTCTTTTTAACCTTCTATATAAAGTACTACACAGAAATTTATAAGACAAGCGTACGATTCAGTCCAATAAGATAGCAATTTTTACTCCAGTTTTAATTTTAATATTAGTGTCTGTAACATAAGTATCACAATTTTAAAATTTTGGTACTGAATCAATTTAAGGTGGTTGAAGCTGTTGTTTTCTTTACTTATTTTCACTGTTGCATTAAATGCTTGCGAATGCCTGGAAGGTGCCTTCAAAAGACCTTGGCCGAATCCATCCCGTTTTTTCCCCAGTCCTTTCTTGCTTCAAATTACCTCGATGTATGTGCTGTAATGCCAAAATGAAAAAAATTAAAACTTTTAAAAAAATAAAAAAATGTTGCCAATATCAATGTGGATTAAAACAAAAGCACTTGCCACTATGACTTCATCACAAAAAACTCTCAAATAAAAATATTACATCTCTGAGGTGCGTTTTGGACCTACTCCTTGTTGGATTTATCTCATTCAACCGTCGACTACGGTAGCGGAGGGACTCGCGTGTTTCTTCCACATGTGAAGAGTCGCCAGTATGGTGTTTTCTCCTTAGGTCTGGTCGATGTCGAAATCATTAGAGGGAGAAAAAGGACTGGGGGCATCGATCGGGAAGGAACTCAGCCATGGGATTTTTACGGAACCATCTCGACACTCACGGGAAGATTTCCCTTAATCATGCAAGATCGAAATCCGGATGGATGGGCGAAGATTTGAATCCGTGTCCTGGAGCTTTACCAGAACTGTCGGTTACTGGTGCGATTCCGGCCTGGGGCATGGGAGTTAAAATAAGTGTTTTGTATGTCTTGTGTCGTCTTTCACTTGTATGAGCAAAAAAACATTTGGAAATACGTCAGTTCACAGAATGGTGAATGGCTATCTCG
Source organism: Vandiemenella viatica (assembly GCA_031002005.1). NCBI lineage: Eukaryota > Metazoa > Arthropoda > Insecta > Orthoptera > Morabidae > Vandiemenella > Vandiemenella viatica. Next base: position 100,922,484 of record JARYHS010012519.1, on the reverse strand, counting down.
GGAATGCCATTAAATATTTAAGACAATGTTATTGAACCAAAAGGCAAAAGCCGCCTTCAAAAATCGAAACGGATCAGGATGTAACACAGGGATAAGATCGCTGAATGCCGGAAAAGAGGTGTGGCAGAGTAGTTATGGAGAAGTAAAAAAATACACTGAGTTAGCTTTCAGTGTCTTGTCCAGCCTCGCTCCTCATCGATAACAACACGGATTTTACTGTTCATGGAAAAAAATGAGGCGTGACATAAACCACGATTTTCGCCAGTTCTTTCCATGCGTCATAAATGCCACCGGGTCGTCGGCACATCCCCTTTTCTTATATAATTCTGACAATTTCTGCCCAAATATTTTCTGTGTTTCAGCGCTCTTGGGTGATCAATCAATTTGCAGCATTTCGGGGTGTTCGAGGAATCCCCTCTGATCTAGACGGGACTGGTGGACTGGTGACCAGTCATGCTGGAACATGATATCCCCTTCCGGAAATCTCTGCCTCACAGATGGCAACATCACGTTCTCCAGAAATAGATATATAGGCTGCGGAATTAAGACGGCCGTCCACCTCCCACAGCACACCGCAACCTGCAGCAGAAATCCACGCCCACGGTAACAGAAGCACTACCACTTCTGCGGCTGTGGTGAATGTAGCGTTGGTCAAATCTTGCTTCACGTGGGTGGTACACCACCACATTACCCGCAGATCCCTTCGTAAACACCTTCTCATCACTGAAGACGACATGTCTCCATTAATCAGGACACCTGGCAGCATTATCAGATGCGAAGATTAGGCCACTCCTTAATCGCATCACGTCTGGCTTGCAAACCTTTTCTCGTAAGCTCCTTGTGGTTGTTTTAGTGCTTATGTCGAGCCTTAAGTTATTCCACAACTGCCATGCACTTAGAAACGGGGAGTTACGGCAAAGTCTAACAGTTTTTCGATCCTGGTCAGTTGTTGTTTTTCGTCGAGCAGCTGTCTGTGTTGGGCCGCTCTGAGACATTTCTTTCATTCTTACGTCTTCATATCTCCGTATCCACCTTGCCACGGCGGATTTGTGCATCCCCAAGGTTGTAGCTACTGAACTGTTTGAATGCCCTTCTTCATGTACTGCCCCCCCCCCCCTAATCAGCGTCACTTCAGCGATTCATTTTCGTTGTTGCAACGGAACACACTGTGGCAGATTGTAGTTTGAAAACAAGTGGCGCAGAGGACGAGGAAGTCTTCTGACGCAAACGATGCCTGTTTCCTTGTATTACGACTTCGCGAATCGTTTGTCATAGTACCCAAGATAGAATTGCATTCATTCATTAGTCTTGACGAATAAATACGCAATTGAAATTTTGGAACCATTCAATTTTTCCGACATGAATACTGCTAATTTGGGATTTTTACATAGTGATAATGGCACATTATTTCATATTGATGTGTGAATAGATGTTAAACACTAGGTGACGTGATGCGATGCAAATTCATAGCAAGAATTGACTATGAACCCTAAACCCACCTAGCAACTCAGAATGTTTTTGAGTTATACAAATTAAATCCTTCAGAAGTGATGAAACATCTGCTCTTCGTGTAGCATCACATATTTGTGAATACGGCATTTCGAATTCAAAGGATCATATTTTTGCTCTATATTTCAATTTTAAGCTTTTGCGGTTATGTTAGTACCGATCGATGGTACTGAGGAATTTATATTTCTCCTCTGAAAACCACACATTCGTTCTTGTGTTACTTGCCTCTGTTTTGTGCTTAAGGCTTTCGCCTCGTTTACATCTAGGTCATTAGAGATGGGATGGATTGGAGACAAAACGGGAAGGAATTCGGCCAGCTTTGAATGAACCCTCCCAGCGTTCGTCTCGACTGATTTTGTGAAACCATGGAAAACTGAAATCGGGATACCCGAATAGGGAATTGAGCCTGCTTCATAATTATTCTCACAATGAGCCTACCGAAAGTTTATACTAGGAAAGACAGCAATGAGAAAAGATTTATATTAGCTAGTCAAACAATTAGCGATGTTCGCTAACTTCACATGCAGCTGAAATTTCTAAATCCTTTTGTGTGTGTATTGGAGGAAATAGGTGATTTCTTTTTAAAGTCGAATATTATGGATTCATAAAAGGTTAATCATACTTATCTGAAAACTAACATCTACGTGCCTGTGGTTGCTATGTGGAACATCTGACTAAACGTAATTCTGAAATCTGTAGTGGATCGAACATTTCCGCGTCTTAGAAAACAACTATGACAAGTACTTTATGTTATTGTTCAGAAAACGATCGTTCGTAACGTATATATTTTCTGTTCTCCTATGATGATTTCCTCTCTTGAGCTGTGTCAGATACAACGTTCAGGGATAAACACAGAGCAGGTAAATAAAGTTGAGGAAAATCGCTCCCGGAAGTAGCTGAAGCACCTTGGATTTATCATCTATGTTCAAGCCATCGTGATTGCAATCACGTTCCACATTCTTTTACCAGAGAACAGACCAAAATATTTAAATCTAAAGATCGAAGCAGTTCAATTTCCCGTAAGATATGCTTGGAGGTTTTTTTTTTTTTTTTTTTTAATGCACAGTCAATACACAATATTATTGAATTAATCATCAAACATTTTCAAGATGCTTTGAGAGCATTTTGAAGTAGAAATGCAGAAAGATTAATTTTCTAAAATAATTTTAATGACGAATACATAATTATGAATAAAGCGTTGAGTTACAACACTTTCTCTTTCTATGGTCTCGTAACTGCAAAACTGCCTTTTTATTCATTTTCGGCATAATGCCTGTCGGCGTCTCTGCAGGTGATTTTGTTTTTAAAAGAAGATACCTTGGTTCGTTGGGTCATATTCACAAACGACGTCAAATTTGGGTTTGCTAATATTGGGTTTCCGTCTCATATTATTTCGGAGTTTCAACTTTTGTTTGTGTTTAGATTCCTTTACTTCCACAACATGTTCCTTTACATTGATAAAACAATCTCCTGAATTTACTAATAAAAATTATGATTTGGAGGAGTATCAATAGCTTTTGTCTTTAAGCTTGGTAACTGACAGTAATTTGGCGACATTTTTAAGCTTTGTATCTTTTTTGTTTTGCTTTTGGTTTTATGCCTTGTCGACTTCGGGGTGGTTAGATCCGGTAAGGACTCGGGGTGAGCAACGGAAGTAATTCGGCCGTGGTATTTTTTGACGATATCACCCAGGCATTCGCCTGGAGTGATTTTGGGGAAGCCATCGAAAACCCAAATCTGAATGACCGGACGGGGATTCGAACCCACGTCCTCCCGGAAGCCTCCTCACAGTGTTACACTAACCCACCACATTGAGTTATGCTTCTTCTTCTTGTTCTCTTTCGACGCCAATGTGATTTGAATCCTGAGAGTATTGGAAAGTAGAATCGGGAAATAATTTCAGCCACGGCTTTTTGAAGCAACTTTTTCGGTGTTCAGCTGGAGAGATTTACGGAAACCATGCCAAACTGAAATTGGATGTCCTACGGGGCTTGAATCCGCGTTCTGCCGAATGCCAGGCAAAATTGTTAACCATAACCCATCTGGTTTGGAAGGCAAGAAGTATCAGGGGTAGGGAGAAACAAAGGAAGGCATGAAAGGTTTCCCACTTCCATTTTTTCAGCTTTAAAACCTGAAACCGCTTATTTACATTGTCGACGGATTTACTGTTATTAATTATTATTATTACCACTGAAACTGTAACTTCTGCCGATCAAATTAAATTTACCTTCTAAAAATGTTATGGTGAAAACAAAATTAAGGTGTTCTTATTACGAACTACTGAAGTATGTGGAAATAACTACATAATTTATATTTCGTGATTTAGTTCACCATCTGAGTACTTTCGCAAATACACTTTCTACTTACGCTTGTCACACACAGTTCGACAACGCTGCAGCGCTAGAACGTGTGACTAAGTCCATTCAAGCTCTGTTAATGGTTTTACAAATTTTTATCCGTGAGTAATTTCGTGATTCTTTTTAGTATTAATCATGTAATTTCGCTTGCTAGCGAATTGTCAACTGTTTATTAACAAAAAAATACGGAGTGAATATCATAATTTCTAAATATAACTGTATCATTCCTCTATATGAATCGATTTAATTAATTCAATAGTTATTATGATTAAAATAGTGATACTCGTGAATATGTTAACTGTAGAACTCCGTACTTAGCCTCTGAGCGTTTGCGAGTCTCTCGCGCGCGAGCTTAATTTTTGTAGTCGTGGGTAAAGTGCTGGGTATGAGAGGTCTATTTTATCATGAATTTAGTGTACCACCTACCAGTTATGCTGTCCCATGTGGCAGTCGTGTCTAGAACGAAGCATAATCGAAAGGCGAGGGGTCTCGCGAATTATGTCCCCGACTGTACATTTCATTAGGTAATGCTAGAAATTACATATTCACAGAACACTTTTGACACTGTGGAGAATGGACGGAGGAATGTTGAATTCACAAACAATTTCCCCAATGGAATGCCGAATGTGTCTATCGCCACCACCATTATGTGGTTGAAGTCTGTTAATGCATGTCGTGTGTCCATAATCACGTCAGAAAATCTTTCACACGAGTTACGAGAATAGAAATGGAAGCCCCGACACAGCTAGGCACACTTATTTTGGTCCACTGATAAGATAGTTGTTACTTCCGGAGTTCCTCAAGGAAGTGTAATAGGACCACTTCTTTTCTTGATTTTCATAAACGATCTAGGTGACAACGTTAAATGCTGGTTGCGATTGTCTGCCGACGATTCAGTTATACATAGGGAAATAAGGTGCTCTGACGATTGCTTAGAAATTCAGCAGGATTTGGATGCTATTTCTGAGTGGCGCCGTAAATGGCAGCTTACACTTAATTGCAAAAAGTGCAAGGCAATGCGTGTAAGTAACAAAAAGAATCAGTTTGCTCACGAGTTCGAAGTAAACAATTCATTTGTTGACACGGTTGATTCCCTGAAGTATCTGGGGGTAATATTACAAAGCAGCATGTAATGGGACTTGCACATAACTTCCGTCGTAGGCAAAGCTAATTCTAGATTACGATTCATAGGTCGTATTTTGAGAAGTTGTAATGCTCATACAAAAGAAATAGCGTATCACTCCAGTGTGTCGGCATCTGGATTACTGTTGTGGAGTTTCGGATCCGTATCGCAAGGGCCTGATTGACTCAGTGGAGAGGATACAGAGGAGAGCCGCTCGATTCGTGACTGGTTGCTACAGCCCTTATGAAAGCGTCACCGAATTGATACGTAGATTGGGCAGGAGATGTCATTTACGGTTTAATTTATTGGAGAAATTCTATGGCCTCCGAGTGTAGTGAGATACTTCTTCCGCCAACCTATTTGGGTCGCAATGACCGGAGGGATAAGATTCGAGAAATAAGAAGCCGTACTGATGCCTTTATGTATTCTTTCTTTCCTCGTGCTATTCGAGATTGGAATGCGCAGAATTAAGATTGTTGCTTAGCACCCTCTCCCACTCTCAATGTTTGTGAATTGCACAGTATGGATGTAGATGTAGTGATTAATTGCGATGGAGCGTTTGCTGCAATGGCAATTTCCCTAGTTGTTACACTTTTTATTCCTACCTTACATACCTTGAGTGTTAAAATTCCTGCCCCATCTACTTTTAATTTTAAATTCCTTCAGCGTTTTTGGTAAATTATTCACTAATTCCCTTGGTAATATATTCCAATACCTGACATCCTTATTCACAAATGAACATTTTTCCACTCCCTTAATCATTAAATCGAGTGATACGTTTCTTCTGGGGTGCTGCCGCTCTCTGTATGCTTGCATCTTCCTCACCCATGAGTTATGATTTATTAATAAATGAAAACCACGTTTTAATGGATTTATCCTCGTACTAGCCACAGTATAATTAATTCATAAAGCATATATAAATGGTTATTGTCAAGCAACCTTCTATACGTAGTCCACCTAAAGTCTCTTCTTCACTGTGTGCATTGTCTTCAAGTAAGGCTCAAGTACGCCTTATTTGGTTAGCATGAGGAGAGTACTATAATATGACATCTGCCTTCAGTCGATGGTCTCTTGATAAATTTTCACACTTAACATTTAATGCAGTTTCACCGATCGGTATTATGGTATTATATTTCTCTCAGAAGATTCCGCCACAACACAATTTACCAGTTAACTTATTTTTTAAAAAATGCAGTTGTATTTTCCTTTCTGTTACGTTCACAGAAAATTCTTAATGATTTTTGAATATTTCATATCTGTAGCTAATATATTATCTCAAAATCCCGTGCATTTGCGTAATAATGATTCGCATGCGTTTCCAATTAATAAAAGTCCCTAACAGTTCCTAACAATCAATTGCAGGTGTTACACAATGATCGATAATACACGGGTACTGAATCTAAGTAATGCCTACTAAATATCTTGGTACTTTCGCTTCCCTAACTAACTAACGACCTTCTTTCCGTCTCATCAACGCGCAGTATTACTTTGCTTCGACGAACTAACCTTACTTGGAGTCATTATTAGAAATTCTTCCTAAATACGGCAATATTACACGACAAAACACAATATAAGGAGATTCACCAAACTTACTCCCCTCAGAAATGCTTACTTAGACAAACTCAGAAAACATCCGTACACACTTTCCCTACCCGAAACTTTAAATCAGCGGAAACATACGCCCCTTCGCAGACTACACACATATGTACAGTACATCCTTAATTACGGTCGCACACTCCCGCCCTGACTACTGGTGGAAGAACGCCACACTAACTTTATTCCACTATTTATACTTTCTGTCTTTGTTTCTTCTTCTGATGCAATTTATCGACGCGTCTCCACCAGGCGGTTCTTGCACGGAACATCTTTGGCGAAACTTTTTACTCTTCGCGCTGAATTCGCACACCAACCACTAAACTAACTGAAAAAAATAAATAAGGAAAGAATGAAAAGCCTATAAATGGGTCCTTATTCTTCTTTATAAAACCCTACAACTGCCACTAAATGTAAGCTACGTATTTATAAAATATGGAAAAGATGCTATAAACGGGAATAATGGCTTACTGAACTGACAATACCATGAGTTACCCTAACTGTTTGTGAGAACATGTAATCGTTTTTGGACTGTTTCATCGAATTTCCATAACGTGCCAATAAAGGACATTGGACTAGAGTTACATGTTTCAATCCCTGAAGTTTCATTTTTTTTTTACTTATGGCTTTACGCCTCGTCGACGTCGAGGTCATTAGAGGCGGAATGGGACTGGGAACTAGTAACGAGAAGGAATGCCTGAAGTTCTACCATGCGAAACAAACTTCCTGTTAAAACGACTTCTCATATTGGAACAATTTCCTTGTGGCCAGAATTTGTGTGAGTTTAACGCTATCTTACACTTCTGTGTGCTGAAGGACGGTCTAGAAAAGGAAACATTTCCACAGAGTTAGACGGACCTGATCTGCAATCACGGATGGGAAAAATTGGTTAAGTTTAAAATAATGTTACGTCTTTTTACTGTTCCTTAACCGTTTAATGCTTTATTTATACTATTTTACAACCTTTCAATACATACAATGCCAACAACACAACAAAACCAACTATACAGATCTTAACACCACCAAAGAGTCTCTCACACATTCATCGTCAGTGATATTCACTACACTAAGCGTATACACATTATATAACTACCCCCCCTCTTACATCTATTCGTCCCAGATAGACGTCGAAGTACGGCCCAAAACTTTGCCAGTCAATGTGAACAAACTACATTCGGCCATGTGATAACTTCTTGATTGTGTACACTACGTCATTAATCCTCTTCACAACAGTGTAAAATCTTCCCATTTTGCAATAAGCTTAGGGGATACCTGTCTTATTCTCTGTCTTCAGCAATGAGCTATCCCAATTCTGGATTCTTGCAGATTCACTGGGTAGCCTATGTCCTTAACCTCCACCGGTCCAACACATATTGGTTTGCATGCTTCGAAGCTGTTCATGCACATAAGCCTTCCATGATGATGGTTACCTGAATGTTACAAGGTAGCTACCATGCGCACTCGATGTTCTGTTTTCACCATCCTCTTGACAACTTATGCTAGCAGCGTTTGTGCGAGAAGTTTCTTCAGGCCGGTCTTGCCACATGTTAGAACACCCAGATTAACGCCAGGGTCCTTTATTGAAGCAGAGAAGATATTACAAATCAACTTGCTTGGTGTTTGTTGATCACATCCGGAGTAGCAGTGTATGGTTAGCTGTTCAGTATACATCTTGAGTTCCTGGAGAGAATGTCCAGATCACTAAATGCGACTCTTTTAGAAGCCCAAGTGGAACATCTCAATATTATAATAATCCCTTTACTGGTGGCTCTACTTCAAAACTTGTTAGGAGCACTGTATGGCGTAAGCAATTAAACTATTTGATTATTACTCCATCAGCATATAAATATTAAGCCTGGCACACGTCACGTCTCAGGTGTTACAAGAATATAAAAAAAATGGGTTCACAAAAAGACATGAATTTATCTACCAAAATAAATGACACAAATCTGACATGTGAATAGTTTTGCAGATGGTTAGGTCAGTTGGTTCTTTCGGACAAGTCTCTACTTTTTCAGGGTAGCTACTCAGGGGTATTTCCGGGCCCAGATAAGTTGCAACTAGTCGCACTGCTGTTGACACTGCCGGTGACGGGAAGCGAACCTCAGACCCACAGAGGATGGCGGTAGTCTCTTAGTCTTCTTACACCGACACACAGTCGAGAAGTGGCTCTTCTCCACTGCCAACTTTGGGGCAGCAATCCATGGAACAACAAAAAAAGAAATATCCTAGTGGTGTACCCACCTTGCATACGCTGGCCCTGCTGCTATCGACGCACAGTGGGGCGAAATCTCAAAAAGCTGGCCAAAAGTCAAAAAATAAAGTTTTTGTTTAGGGAATTATAAGTATACAGCTGGGTAGACTGACTCCCAAAGTGTCTAACTTCATGGTTAGAATAGGTCCGAGGCTTGACGCAAATGCTGTACATCATTTGAAAGGTGACCGTTGAGCGAGCAACTATTGCGAGATACAAAGGAAGTAAATCAACCGTTACTTTGAACGGGTGTAAAAGTTTTCAGTTTTTAGCAATTTTCATCATTCAAAATGAACAAAGATCGTGATGGTGAGTACAATGTTTACATGTATTACAAATACATAAAAAAAAACATTTTAAAGTTATTTATTTAATAAATAATTTTTAAACAAATTTGAACACTTAATTTGTATTTTTCTTTTTCAAAAATGAAAACAACTATAAGTTCCACAGAGTCCCACAACGAACCATATTTTAACTTCATTCTCTACTATTTATCTATTGAAATCTCAAAAAAAAAAATTCTGCTTTTAACTGCTATTCCACAATTCGTGCAGTTTAATTTATCTGCAGTTTACCGGTATTTGTTTTTGGTCTTTTTCAATTTCATGTGCAAATTGTAAGTTATTGTCATAGCTATTACTAATATTTAAAGTATAGTCAATTTTTTTGGTATTATTATAAAACTATCATCTACATATCTGAAATAACACATCATTTCAAAATCTAGCAATTTAAAACATTATTCTTCAAAATCTTGCATAACTAAGTCCACTAGAGTTGGATACACCTTTAGGTGTGCGAAATTTTTGGTTATAACTTAGTCTGTTATTGGCGAAATTAACTTAATTAATACGATATACTGAAGAATAGCAGACGAAATTAACTTCCTCTTTTTAAATAATCTTTAAAAATATCTGTATGTATGGGGTTACTTTTAAATAGATTTTATGGGATATAAAAGGCTTAATACAAGTTGTATTTTATTGCTCCAGAATCTGCTGGTCTAACCAACGAGAACGACGATAAAGTTGGCTTCATACGAAAGGAAATAGGAATGTATAGTACACCACATTTTTATCCACAAAAATTTATAATTCAAACAGTTTTCAATTTTTGAACCCTATTTAAATTCTAACCCTTTTTATTTTAATCTGCCATATTGAATCCGCCATTTGTTCTTTTTTCATTGTTAACATTGGAATCTATATCAGCGAGCTTATTAAACCCTGTATACAAATTTGTATGACAATTGAAACATTTTTAGACCATTTTTAATTTTTAATCCGCCATATTGGATCCTCTGGATATTTATTTTTTTATTTATTTTTTTTTTTTTTTTTTTTTTTTTTTTTTTTTTTTTTTTGTTGCAATTTTGACTTTGGAATTGTAATCTGCGTGCTCACAACAGATTTTGAACAAAGTTTCATTAAACTTGGATAACGTTTTCATATTTTGACTAGCTTTTTGAGCGACGGCGAGGAATCCTCCGAAAGCTTTTGTCCTTGCGGCAGGGCCCTGACACTGATCCATTCAAGCCGGCGGCAGCGCAGCGGGTGGATTGACGATCGGGCCACCAGCTGCAGCTCGCCGAAAAACAGCCCTCCCTCGATCGTTGCACACTGCCTCGCCTTGGGAACGCGACCCATTATAATATGGTCATCACCGAACAGGTTGTCCAGCAGTAGGTGCAGGTGGTTGTAAACATCTGCTTTTTTGCTGGTATATACTGAAAACCATCAGCAGACTTCCCTCCCAGGTCCAAAAGTAGCGCAGTTGCCTCTTCCGCACCTTGCTGCTGTCTCAAACTATTTTACATGTTGACCCTTCTATTTCACCATCAAAACCGTAAAAAAAACTGCTGCTTTCATTTTACCAATGCACTGGCCACCAATCGTATCTCCATACAAGGTTCTTTGCTCCAGTGGTAGCTGCAAAACATCAAACTCCACCGTTATTTCACGTAACACTTTCTCTAAGCTGAATGTTTTCGGAACAGCTTCGTCACACTCAGGACAGGTGTTTGTTCCGTGTTTTCTTCTTGTAGAGCAGACGTCGCCGTGATTTTTTCTTGCAACTGTCTTACTTTAATTCCAGTTTCGATTATTAAGTCTTCAATATTAGATTTTATTTCTTTTATTTCAGACTTAGCAGAAGATCGCATCTCTGATTTCATGCTAATGAGATATTACATTATTTGTTTAAGACTTAGTTCATTGATCCATCAATATACACTGCATATTTTCTTAAATACTCGTTCCAAGTCGAAAGATTCTGGATCTTTTTCCATCTCTTTTATTTCAGTTTCTTTTCTGCTTTGCGTCCATTGACTGGTGGCTCCCGATTTGTAAGAAGAGTCTTCATCTCAACATTGTTAAGTCGAAGTAGAAGCATTATCGTCGTTTAGATCGGTAATTACACCAACTAATTCCCATAAAACTCTTTGTGGTTTCACGAAATAACAATCCCACTTCTGACACCAACGTTACGCGTTTTAACGATTTTACCGTTTAATGCTTTATTTCTACTATCTTACAATTTTAAATACATACAGTGCCAACAACACAACAAAACCACCTCAACAGATCTTAACACTACCGAAGTGTCTATCAAATATTCATCTTCGGCGATAATCACTACACTAAGCGTATACATGTTGTAACAATATTTTTTTAAAAAAAACTCCTACTCTCTTCCCCGTTATCAGAAGAAATATCTAAATTTATTTTGCTTGAAAATATGGGCATAACAAATTTTTTATAATAAAAAAATTATCTGATCTGAGTGTGATGTATTAAATGGTGTATGTTACTATTTATTTCATTAAATATTCCTGGTTGCAATCAGTTTTATGTACATTTTTAGGACTTTGTTGTGTCATCTTTGCGGACGGCGGATAGCTACCATGTTCTGCGGTAATGAGATTCATGAAATCTCTCGTCTTGTTGATGCCGCTCTGCTGACGCTCCGGCAGCCCCATCTCATCACCCAAGATGCCTCCTCACTATCCACAGACGCAGGGTCTGTCCGACCTCTCAGAGGTACACAATGGATGCCCCGGTAAACTGCTTATCGTGGGAGGCCGAACCCAGGCAGCTCTGATGGAGATACACTTGTCTGCGGAACTCGGCTGTGCTTTGTTTGACCAGCTAATGAATTGTGTGCTACGGTCCAATTGTGCCGGGTCCATTCTCTTTTGCGGCAGTCCCTAGGAAGCTATTCTCATCATCATCGTCGACCTTGATACCATCATCCCATTACAATGACAGTAATGAACTAAGCAATTTTTAAGTTTTCTCCCTACTCTCTTTGTTTTCACCAACATAGTAGTACTAAAAGTATGATCTTTGGTACAGGCGTTTTTAAATGAGTCCCATACGTGATGTCGTATGGAAATAGAAGTAGCACAATATATCCCCACTGACATTATTTGAATGAAAACTGATGTAGTAATTGAATGACTGGTCCTACGCTCCATACGCTACATTAGAGAATTTTCTTCGAGGTTTCCACCATTCTTTGTATGAAAACTTATTCATAAAACCAAATTTACAAATGGGAAAAAACCTGAAAGAGGTTGAGACTAGAACACATTAGTTCTGAATTAATATTTTTACCTGTACTAGCCTGGGTACTTATTCAAAAAACTTAATCACTACAGGCAACTAAGATACAGTTAAAGTTTTTTTTCTAATATGAAATTTTCTTGGGAAACTAGTCGATTGAGTATGTTTGTACAACTCTACGTTTCGGCGGTCATATACTCTGTCGCCATTGTCAAGTGACTACTATACAACGCCGAGAAAGCCTCTACTTTTCACTTCTTTTTTTTTTTGTTCTATATCCATGAATGGCTTACTTTGCGGGTAGATTCTTTCATTTTGTTTTTTACGCCTCTTCGACGTTGCAGTCGTTAGAGAATGGAGCAGGAAGAAATTCAGCCATAGCCTTTTGAGGGACCCATCCCACCATCCGCTTGGTATGATGAAATTATCGAAAAGCGAATTCCGGATGGCCGGACGTGGATTTGAACCCATGTCTTCTCAAATGCGCTTACCCGCCATGTTACAGCTAATAATAATAATAATAAATCAGCATATTTTTTTTTCTCCTTGTGGCTTTGTGTCCTGTCGAAGGGCATAAGGAGCAGGAAAGCACTGCGAGCAGTAATCGAAAGGAATTCAGCTATGGCCTTGTGAATAAGCCATCCCGTTATTCGCCTTTATTGATTTAGGTAAACCATGGAGAACCAAAATCTGCAGGGCCAGACGGGAATTCGAACACGCTACCTCCCGATTGCGAAAAACGTCTCGATGAGATTCATTAATAACCTCTCCTCTAACAGGGATTATTTACTGATTCCATTTTATGATTCTCTTGTGCAGAGTTTCAATGGATTAACTTACAAACAAAAGGAATGCAATTGTTTTGCCTCAACATTGCTACAGTTCCAATAAAAGCATTAAAGTCGACATTTTGTTACCAGCGCAGCAGACGTAAATTCTTTGATCTGTAAAAATAACCGGTAGTCGAGTGACAGAACTTAGCTTGTGACCGCAGCCCCAATGCGCACACAGATTTTGCAGCCCGCGCGGTTGGGTTGGAAGCCTGTTTATCCCGCGGCGCGTTAGGTAAACAATGGCCTGACAAGTGGTTAGCGGCACTGTTTGTTTACTAGCGATGCAAAAATTCGGCAAAGCCTCCGCCGTGGGCCAGCGGGTTTTTCGCAGTCCGACGCCGCTTTGTTTCCAGTGTAAATACTGCACGCCGCGATTCGCCACTCCGCAAAGGCTGCCAACAGCGCAGCAAAACACGGCAACACGCCCTGATGTGCCGCGTGGCAATGCGGTAGCGCATCTTCACGATACTGGGGTGCTCTCGCGATGAGTTACAGTTGATATATGGATTCGTTTTCGGTGGCTTCCTCTCCAGTAACAGAAAATCAAATCTCATCATTACGATCTCCTCAGCGGTTTTTTTTCTAATAGCTCCCACCATTTTATTTTTGTTTTCCTTTATTTGATACATTTCATTACTACTAACTTAAAAACTAAAAACTTAATTTCTTAATTTGGGGCTGCAAGATTTTTGGTGTTTGAGTGGGTCCGATGGACTTTACATCCTTGTTTTTATTTTTGATCGTTTCATTTGATCATGGTAGAAATAAGTTGTGTTCACAGCTGCAATATCTTGGTCAGGGTCAGCTGGTCTTGGCTTCTGTCCCTGTCGTCAGGGAGTGGTTGGCTGGAGCACCTCGCACAGCCGTTGTCTTGATTGTGGTGTTGGCGTTGGATATTTTGGCGGCTTCTTTTCGACGTTGCTTGTTTCTGACTTGCGCTATCTGTCAGCCAGCGGTGATTGTGTGCGTCGTGAGGGGCTGGCTACCTGGGGTCTGCATGGCTCTGCTGATACGGTGTACTAGCTTTCGGCACGTGGACTGTCTTGGCGCTAGGGTGAGGCAGGTTTTTGGCAGTTGCTTTCCACATATTATGCCTTACAGGACAGCCTTCGTATGAAGCTGCGTGCTTACCGCGGCAGTTGGCACATGTTGGTTGTGCATCACGCGGTCGGCTGCATTTCTTGACGTTGTGCTTCTCTCCGCAGCGGACACAGCGCTCCTGAGCATGGCAGTCTTTGGCAAGGTGCAGAAACTTCTGGTATCTGTAGCACTGCTGGATGCCTGCGATTTTCTTCCTTCTTTTTTGCGTTGGTTTGGAGCCTCATCTGGTTTTGTGGCTGTCGATGACGCATGGGGTCGCTGGTGCACCTGCAGACGCGGTGCCTCTGGCTGTTTTTCCTGGTACAGGATCCCTGCGTCCTGCAGCAATCTGATTGCAGCTTCTATGTCACCTCTCCGGATATATAGGGCGCCCCACTTGCTCATGTCTTGGTTGGTATATGTTTCCTGAGCAATGGTTGTTTCGGAGCTGGTAGACGGCTGCAGCTGATCACGTGGCAAAGCATGTTCACTTCTTCTTGGTGATGTTGCAATGGTGATGTCTGCTTCTGGGCTGATTTTTCCGGTGTTGATAGCGGAAGTGGTGAGGTTGGAGACGGCAAGGCTGACGTTTGTAGATGAGCAAGCCTACATTTTAGATCCTCCATATACTCCTCTTCCTGGAAGTCTGGAGCAAAGACGCATGGCAGAGGAACCAACTTTGCCCAGGCTTGTCCGTCTTCTCCATCCTTGACTTTTTCCCATACTGGGCGGGCTAGATGCGCTTGTGTGGGGTCACTAAGCGCCAGGTAGAGTTCATTGATGACACCGCAGGGAAGCATCCATCTGTAGATCTTCTTGTATACCTCTACTCGCAACTCCATCATCAGCTGATCGTCCTCGATGCGACTCCTCCAGCTACTAGTAGTAGTGATCGTATCGGACTTAATACTCCTTCTTGCCAGAAGAGCACCAAAAATAAATAGGCCAGTACTCTCTGTCCCGTTCATTTGTGGAGAAAGACTCGAAGGAAGAGCTTTTGTAGCTGCAGTTTCTTGGTGAAGGCGATGTGTTGCATGCTCCTGGGGCATCTTGAAGCTCCAGCAGTGCATCTCGATGGCTCTCCTCAGCATCTGATGACGGCCCTTGGCGGCCTCCACTAGGTTGAGAAGTGACAAGGCCCGACCGCCCGCCTCTCCTGCCCTGAGAGGAAGTGATGGGAGAGACGCTCCATCCTGCTTCATTTGGAAACGACTCCTGGCACCCCGCTCCATGGGCAACGCAGTCGGGAGTCGACCGGTCTCCATAAGTGCGTAGCGGAGACTGAACAGTCGCGGAGAGCATATCCCGTGGTGCCCTCTGTGCCTCCTGGCGGTGCAGCTCCAGACGCCCCACTTCATGAGTCCAGAGCCGACCAGCCTCCACCATTGTGTGGCGGAGACTGAGCGGTAGCGGCCGGCGCAGCGACTATATCTCGTGGTGCCCGCTGTGCCTCCTGGCGGCGGGCAGGTGTAGTGTCCGGCGAAGATGGCCGCCGCTTCCTAACCATGGTGAGAACGACGCGATCTGAGATCAGCTGGTTGCGGTCCTGATAGAGACCCGTCCTGGATCGCCGCTGCAGCCAATGCGACGTCTGTGTGGGCGGGATGTCTCTGTCTGTCTGCACACAGCTTGGCCACCCGTCGAAACTCCTTTATACCTTCAACTGGAAGGCCAGCTCGCTCTGATTGGTCAAGAGTGCCGGCTTAATACGCGGCCCGCTGCGGCCACCGACTGGCGGTGACAGCCAGCTTGCGACAGCTACAAGATACCTGATGAAGACAGCACAACCATGTGTCGAAACGTCGTGTTTTTACACCTCCATCTGGCTGGACACCCGAGAGGATTTTGTTGCATCGATACGCCGTGAAAGTCTCCACTCACACATCAAGACAAACATGTTTAAAGGCGGGACCACACGCTTGCCAAAACTCGACAAACTATCACATGTGTACAGGGCGTTTGGCTTTGTTTGTGTAGGATTGCTAGCACTTATGGCTGATCCAACAGAGTGTCGGTTTTTTGGCACTAATCGAAGGAAATTTGCGGTAAGCGCTTGCGAAGCACCTACACGTTTGTGGGACTTAGTATCGGTTCGTGTACTGACAGCGGGCAGATATGCGTTCGTGTTTATTGTGATAGAAGTGCTGCAAATGGATAAATGGCCCAGCAAGGATATTTTAAAATTCCCCGAATACTACCAAGTAGAACTATACATTTGGGACCAGAAGTAGAAAGACCATAAAAAAAGGTAGCTGATTCTTGGAGTCGTCTTAGTGAAGTTTTAAATAAATCTGTCATGGAGATTAAAAAAAAGATAGAAACTCTTACTGTCACATTTCGTAAACATTTAAAGAAAAAACAAGATTCTATTTGCTCTGGTTCAGGTATAAATTTATTAATTTAACTGGTATAGTATAGCTTCCCTGAAGTCTGTATTTTCTTTAGAAATCATAGGTGAAATTTCATTCAGTGAATATTCAGAATCAGCATAGCTCATCCGTTAGAAGATATCAAACTGCTCAGATGGCTCAAAAAGGAGCTTACTAAATGTTTCTTCCATAAATTCTCTGCAATAAAAATTAATGGATACAGACATTACAATGCTGTTAAAAAACAATAATTATTATACAATTCTAATTATAAACTATACTTATATTAAATTAAACACATACATGAAACTACACAGAAATCATAGTTACATGAATGAAATTATAATAATTACCTTGTACGGTTTCTATGGATTTTTAACATCAAAGATCTTCTTTGCCGTCTTTCTCGGGGTTTTTTATATAAAACTAGGTTAGGCCAAAAGTTATGGCCGACAAAACCTCGACGTCCGTCATGCTTGCTTCTCCAAAACATACAAGCGCTCTATCTAGCGTGTGGATGACGATGTTTTGCTCCCCAAAATTAAGCAAGCGTTTGAAGAGGCTTGGAGTTTGTGGCAAGTGCCAAGCGTGTGGTCCCGGGGCAATAAATAATGGGTCGCAAACACATAGGTGCACAATGTATGCCTTTGCCATTTGGTGCAAGGAATCATTCACTCTGTATGTTCCTGTATGTGTATACATGCATTGAAGACCTACCTACAGAGGATTTCCTGGCATATCCATCCTGAAACGTTAAGCCGTGTCCAAATTACATGGCATGACCATGTGTTATGGTATGGCTGGTGTGGACTTGTGAAACAGCCTGTGTCATATGGCAAAAACATGCCATACGGCTTGCCATCTCACGTCCGACTATTGTCCGTTCGCTTCAAACGAAGCCATGCCATTTCTGAAAGGAATAATTAGAACAACACAGTGACCTATGGAAACGTCAATGTTAGATTTAACTAAAAATTACGAGAAGAAAGCAACCGGCATTAGATCAGTCACAGAGGTTACAGACATCTTGGAACAGACAGCCTCCTTGAAGTGGCAGAGGATCGGCCATCGGATTAGAGACGAAAAATGGACAAAAGTAGTATTAGAGTGGAGCCCAAAAGATCACAAGAGATCCAGACGAACACCACCAGAACGATGGTACAAGGACATACGCAGGGTTGTTGGAGATAACTGGCAGAGGATTGTCCAAGATCGTCCGACCTGATGCCTTAACTCATAAATCTAAGATACCACATCATTTAATGATTGAACTTGATGATGATGATTTGGCTGTGGTATAATGCGTGAGTGGGGATAAAAAGCACAGTGAGTTTATCACAGAGAAACTTACGTCACTCGTGGTGTTGAAGCTTGTTAAGTGTACTGTACATTGCCGAACGGTGCACCGGATCTGGTAAAATTACTTCAGATACTGGAACTAAACAAACGACTGTAGAAACAAGCATGTAAATGTTTTTTTTTATTTTTTTGCTTGTGGCTTTACGCCTCGTTGACATCTAGGTCATTTGAGGAGGGAAAGAACTGGGGGCAACGAACGGGATGGAATTCGGCCATGGTCTTATAAAGGAAGTATCCCGCAATTTGCCTGGAGTTATTTGGGGAAACTGTGTTACATTTAGCTTGCCGGTTCACTCCTACCATCTAGGCGTTTTTGCTACGTTAACGAGAATTAAAGTATTCCACAGCTTATTAAAAGTCTTGTTTATATTTGATCAGCCTCATAAAAGTAGTAAACGATTTTACAACACAACTAAATGATGCTTATCAAAATTAACTAAATTACCTGATAAAAAAGAATTGCGTAATATGTAGAACTAGAGAACAAAGCTAATCAATATACAAATCATCCGTAGAATGGATTTACTGTATGTTTAGCCAAGTGGCTGTATAATCCTTCTAATAGTACTGTCGGCTTCGAATCCCTCGCAATATCATCACAACGTGCTCAGAGTCTGTTTCTCGTTGGCACAGAACGTATTAGTGTACAGTGTACAGTACCTGTGTTTAGCAGCTGCTTCGTATCGGCTATGTTGTTGACAAGCGTCAGCTTCTAGTTTCTGCTATACTGGGTTACACAAATGGGTCCTTCAATTACAGTAATTAATATTGAGGATTGTTGTCTCTTATCTAAATCCTGAGTAGCCGTGCTCGGATCATAAGGTCAGTAAGTAATTGCCTACTACAATTGTCTCTGCAGATGAATTACTGTCAACAGCTGGCCACAAATATCTGCACCGAGTACTGTACAAGAGAATGAATACACCATTTTCAAGTTTTACAAGTATACTATTATTTTCCTATGATTAGATGAGAACATTGTTACGTTTCTGTAAAGGATTTTAAATCCTTAAAATCATTAAGGAAGCATATTTTACTAATTATAAATATATGTTCGTTTGGACCAACCAGGATCACTTTACGCCTTCAGCGGTTTCTCCTGTTCACTACCCCGTTAATTAATTAAAACGAGAAAACACTGAAGATGCTTCTGTGAAAGAAGTTAAACGCGTCCGGAAAACCAACAAACAAGAATTCAGTTGCTTTGGAAATTTTTATTTATCAGTACTGCTTAAAACGCCCGCTATTATGACGGATGTAAAATGATGGTGGTAGTAGAATTTATTCTGTAAAAGTTTCTACGGAAAAACTAGTAACAACTAATTATTATCTTCTTTATGGTTATTTTTCGTACTGTGAGTAAACTTTGTCCGATTAGATTCTCGGAGAACTTGGCTACGATGTTTTTATACTACCTTGGGTTTTGAACGAAGGAAAATTTAATGCTGTGAAAAAGTTTCTAGGCAAAATATAATTTCAAACACGAATAACTGTTATTTATTTGATTCATATATTTCATGATTACCAACGTTTCTTTTAAACGTCCTCCGAGTTTCAATAAACTTCCGTTTTTGTTATCTTCTGTCAAAAAAATTCTTTGCCTATATTGTTAATTGGTTTCAGTGCTGTAACATCTGACGCACTTCTACTGACATGATTACAGTCTAAGTAAAAATAAAATTAAATTCGATTATTTATTTAAAATCTGCATATCCTATTAACAGTATAAGCGCAAATAAAGTCAATGCAGTTATTCATTCGAAATTTCCTGGTTAGCCAAGCAGCGCTGTATTGGCAGTAAGTGTAACTAACACTTCGGTCATTATCGAGATTCGCCGAAAATTGCCGAGCAACTGAGGTGAGTCCAGTCGCCAGGCACAACGCATTTGCTAAAGCAGATTATCACCAATTGAGGAAAATTATCCACAATTCCCAGCTATTTTCTATGCTTATTCAATTTCCCGCCTAGTGTTCATGTGTGTCGTTGCCACGTTCGTTAGATTTTTTTTTTTTTTTATGGTTGCAACATTCATTGATATCACAGTAGATAGAGCTGAGGAAGGCAAGGAATTGGGCCATTTCCCTTTGCAGGACACATTAAGGCAATCACCTGAAGTGATTTCAAGATTGCATCTAACACCGAAATCTTGGTAACTTCTCATCACTGTTGCTGTTCTGTTAGCATATCGCGTTTAAAGATAGATTTCGCCATACTTTAAGACTAGAACCAATGGATGTCCATAGGTTGAGCTCTAATATCGATGAAACACAAATAAATTGCGTCTCCTCGTATCACTTAAAGACGGAAATAAAGAGATTAAATAAATCACGATTTATCATTTCAGTAAATGGCGATAAGTTCTTCTTTCTCTAAGTGTTGGAACTAATTTTATTGCGTCATTACGGCTGTAAATTATAATAAAGAGGTTATAACAGCAATCACAAAGTGCGGTAAGTGCGAGAAGAGATTTTAGACGTGCCTCGTTGAAGCACTCTGGACGCCAAATCATGGATTCTGGCTTCTGTGTTCGATCGGCCGCCAGATTAGCGACATAAATACTCATCAAGAGGAGAGCCACCAGAGGCGGACTCGTAATTTACAACTCTGCGCCAGGTGGCTGGTCGTGGCTTATCTGTCATCCATTACTAATTGGGATTTACCGACGGCTTACATTCTAAATATCCGAACGACTGTGGCGGGAAAACAGCACTGGGCTCTATCCAGCACAAAGCGCGTTCTAGGGCAGCCCGCGGCAAATGTCTGGCTTCTGTACGTCAAAAAGGTTGTTTGCAACTTCAGGGGCAACGTGCTCACTGACTGGGAAAAATAAATATGATCAGATAGGCAGGATGCTCCACGAGCTGTCAATCACGATTTCAAGCCCGTGAGGATGACAAACTGAGAAATGTGAATTGTTAAACATAAACTTTGTTACTGGGCAGTCTGTTTTAATATTGTCAGCTACATTCTGGAGTGGAGTGTCTTTTTCGTCACCACGTTGCTATAAAAAGAAAAGAGAATTTTGCTATTAAATAATTATTTGACATTATTTCACTGATCGTCGTGGGTGAACGGTAACGTTCTGGCCTCGCATTCGAAAGGACGCGGGTTCGAATATACGTCCGGGCATCCAGATTTTGGATTTCCATAGTTTCCCCAAAACACTACGGGCCGAATCCCTTTCTGTTCCTTTCTCCTAGTAGTTTCCCGCCTCTGATAACCTCGACGTCGAATAAGCGTAAAGCCATAAGCAAAAAAAAAAAAAAAAATCGTTTTGGCAGTAACCGGAAAATTCTAAGAAAATTCTAACAAATAAAGCACTGTGGTAGTCAAAAGAGGCCATATAGCAGCAATATATCACTAAGCATTTTGCAGCTATTTGTTGGAGCTTTCATTGTATTCTAAATTGTGCATAGCATAGACGGCACAAGAAAACCTCAACACTTGATTAAAACAACTTATCCCCGAGGCGCGACTCGAATCGCCAACCCCTGCAACGTGAGGCTATACACTACGTTTCCGTGTTCGACGGTTCAGTGGTTAAGGTGTCTGACTGGAGATCGAATGGTCTCCGGTTCGATTTCCGGTCTCGGCCTTGCGCAGCCAATAAAAACCGTGTAACCATGTCATTACGACCACACGATCCTTCACCTTTTAGTGAACAAATAGGAAAGGGAATGTGTGAGAACCAGAAGCGGACTGCGTGTATTCAACCAAAATTTGGACAAAAACTGTAAGAAAAGGAATGTGATATGTCATGTTATCTTGACTCGTCAGGAACTTGTCAGAAATGGAAGCTGAAAGCCTATTCAATATGTACTGATGTATTACAAAGGATTTCCGTAACAGAAATAATGGTATAGAGATGCGGCATATCAAGAATAGACAGGCGATGTAATTGGTAGTTCTAAAGAGTATAGTGCAGAACTTGTCGATTTTTATGATAACATTCTGGTGGAAAAATGTTAATTGTCAATACCCACAATCATTCTTCTTCCCTGATTGTGTGAGTATGTGTGTGTGTGTGTGTGTGTGTGTTTGATTAGTACATGCTATTTGATATGCAATTTTTATAAACGAACTGTATCAAAAAAAAATCTTAGTATTGATTTTGTTTTTTTAAAAAACTGACTTGGCAACGTTTATTAGGTTTTTCAATTACAAGCTGTGTTTGGAACCTTCAGTGCCCTTTACGTCTCGCACTTAATGATGGTGGTTACGTACGTTTTATTAACTGGCTTAAATAAAAGTAAGAGAGAAGACCTTTTACATTTATCTATGTGCTAGAGTAAACGGCCAGTCCTTTTCTTTATCCGTAAACTTTTTTATTTCTTTTTGCCTTGAATACTTTCATCTCTTCAGACGTAACAGCAATCCCTATGGCACGTTTCATCTGGGATCCCAAGGTGGGATGAACTTTAAAATTCAAATTAATGGGTAAACCAAATCATATTCACCTCCCATGTAACCAGTTCCTTTATTCCCACTACCGAACCACACAAGCTTGAATACACAGAGTGAGCGAGCTGGCAGAAATTAAAATCGGACTAACATCCACAAAAAAATTAGCCGTTTCTACTAATCAACACTGAACCTCTTGATCCTCACTCGAACACATTCCTAATGAGCTACCTGTAAAAATTTTGATGCTTAAAAATGCTTAGGACAGAACTAAAGTTGTTCTTAGTACACTTATAATGATAAAACATTATGATGAATGTACCAGAAATCTTGTTCCAATTACCACAGTCCGTGAATCACTTCCACTGTTTTTGTTTTATTAGCCAATATACTGTTACCTTGTACCATCCCAACAGTATTTAAATGGTTCATTCAGTTGTTGGTATTTCTAAATGATGATTATCTTCTAGGATTGGGCTATTAGGCAACTTTCAGGAGCGAAGAACAGTAATGAACTCGGCCATTGTCTTTTTGTAGTAAGAAAAGGAAGGAATGTGAACCCATTGCCAGGTTGCCATTTGAGGTTTATCTTCAATAGGCGGGTTGTGTAATTCCTTGTGATTCGTTTTAGTAGAGAAATGAATAGGATGTAATAGTGGAAGAGGGATACGAGTATAATATGCTCTCAGAGACTCTGTTGTGACAGGGTGATAACGTTAGGTGGAGACGGAAGATTCGTCGAGACAGACTATTTTCATACCAGTTTTACTGTTTACTTAAACAGGCACATTCAGAATTAGTGACCATAAAATAGTAAATACACCTATTGTTTATATTCGACCATATGCTTAATGAAATTTCACTTTGGAGTTTCTCAAATGAGGTTCCAAGCTCTCGTCTTCTGCTTGAAATCTTTATTTTTATGGACCATCGTAAGATCCTCACCGATAGTCTTTCCAGTCTGTTAGCACCGCTTTATACCAGCAAAATATCTTTAGAGGGTGAAGTGTTTTTTTTACTACAGCATAAAAACAAAATATTTCGTAAAGAACATCCGCAATCCTCATGAGTAATGCAAAATACTGTATGCCGTTAAGAAATCTGTGATAAAGAATACGGTTTCCAAGAATTTATGATGTCGAGTGAAGGTATTCCTATTCTTTATGGCATGAAAATGGAAATCACTCTCCAAGTATCTTGTACTTTACGAACAGTTTATTGGCTGTGAGCTTACACCTCGCTTAATTTCCTGGAGTTCATACTTAGGAACGCTTTTGACAGTTTCCTATAAAAAATTTAACATCGTTTGAGAGATTAATGTGGACCATATTTGCAGAATTAACTTATCACATAAATGGACAATATCTCAAGTAGAATCATATGTTATGAAGAATCTATTACCAGGTCACTGAAAACTGGTACAGTAATTTTTTCCCCGAGAAACATTCATAAATAAATAACGCCGAGAAAAACTGCGTTCATGTATTGTACAGTAATTGTTTAAATTAAGGAAACATTTCTTAATAATTGATAAAATTTATGAATAGATAGTTTCATTTCGAATATCAAATAATCCAAAACAAAAATAGAATTTGGGTTTCAAAATAAGACAGAAGTGCAACTGTTGTAAATGTTTTAAATTATTAGAAGACAGAAAATGGCTTAATATTTTAAATAAAATGTCAACTAACTTGTAATAGTGTTTCGGTTTTATTATATTGCAAAACCCAAACACCATAAAAAAGCTGTCTGTTAAGAAAGATTAGAATGTACCAAATAATGCAACAGATTTCATAACGGATGTGATATTTCTTAACGGAATGTTCTTAATGTGTCGTCTTAGGAGGATACGTATCAGCTGCTTTAGAAGTAGGCTCAGAGGTCTCTCAGGATTGTGAAATATGGCTACTTCTATCCGTGATATTTATAAACGATCTTGGAAACAACGTTAATAGACACTTAAGATTTTTTGCTGATGATGCAGTTGTCTAACGGAAACTATAGGGTTCTGTTGCTTTTTCAAATTAATATTTTAAGCGCTAGTCAAAATGATTGCAGTGATTTCAGAAAATTATTACAGATTTTTTATTTGGCATATACTTATAGCATTACACAGATATATAAACAAACTGTGAAAATTTTTCAGTGTCTACAGATGCTCAATACGACTTTAGTGACTCTGCTCACATCAAGTCTATAGTCGAGTTCTTCCCATACCCGATGCAGCATGTCTCTGTTAATGAGAGCAAATGCATTGGTGATGCGAACACGCAGATGTGGCATATCAGCTGGTACTGGTTGCACGAACACTATGTCTTTTACGAAACCCCTAACAAAGAAGTCGCAGGGGGTTAGGTCAGGGGAACGAGGAGGCCATGACATCAGCTGACGATCAGCATCCCCTGCTCAACCAATCCATCTGTTTGGAATCCTGTGTTAAGGAAATTACGGACAACTAGAGAAAAATGGGGTGGAGCACCGTCCTGATGGAAAATGAAATCTTCACTGTCAGCTTCCGGAAGTGGCATGAGCCAATTCTATAACATTTGCAGATAGATTTTCCCTGTGATAGTCACCTCATTAAAGAAAAAAGGCCCATAAAGTTTCTTTCGTGAGATCGCGCAAAACACGTTCACTTTGGGAGAGTCACGAACGTGCTACACATAAGCATGGGGGTTTTCGGTCCCCCAAATGCGCACATTGTGCCTGTTCATTTTTCCATGAAAATGGCCTCATCACTAAACACAAGTTTTTCTGCGGATGTTTCGTCTTATTCTAGACATTGGGCACAGAATTGAAAACGACGCACTTCATCGTTGTGCGACAGTGCTTGTAGCAACTGTAACCTGTAAGGCTTCATACACAGTCGCTTCCGTAGGATTCTGCAAGCGGTGTTCTGTGTAATACCTAATTCCCTGCTCGCTCGAGGAGTAGACTTCTGTGGACTACGAACGTAACTGGCGCGCACACGTTCAACGGTTTCTTCAGACACAGGAGGGTGACCCGCTATTTTACCTTTACAAAGGCATCCCGTGGTTTTAATCAGTTGATACCAACTTCGAATGGCGTTAACATGCGGGATATCCTTGCCGAACTTTGTCCTAAAGTGTCGCTAAACAATTAACACAGACTGATTCGAATGAAATTCGAGAACAACGTACGCTTTCTCACTTTCAGCCATCTTGATCTCTAGCGCTCTAGCAGCCACCGCGGGAAGCTTGCATTTAGTGCAATTGAAACTTGGAGAGCCACTTGTATTATAACAGCAAACCCCATCATCATATCTGTAATAGGACAGCCAAAAGAAAATCGTGAAATCACTGCAATCGTTTTGACTAGCCATTTATTAATTGAATTGTGACCAAAAAATAAAAATACACAATTTTTTTCCAAATAAGTCTGTCACAAACTTAGACTTCTCAGGCTATTGAGGCAGAATTTTATAATTGCTTATTTCTTATATAAAAAACACGTTTATAACGTAAAATTTATAACACGCAGGGGTGTTAAAATAATTACCATGTATGTGGTCACTGGCGATTGAAGGAAAAAAATTTCTTTTGATAACCTTCATGATTAACAAATGAAATCTTGGAAGTCGCCAAATGTCAGAATGATTAGATTTATATATATATGTCGATTTGCACGAATTTTTAATACAACAGTAATTTTAAGAAATTTGATTACCAGTACTCAACAGATAATTTTGCAAGTATAAATAATATATGTCGTTCAACAGAGAATTTCATGAATCGAATAATGAATACGATGCGTAAATGATCTATTTGATGATTTTAAAATTTTTTCAAGTCGCATTATAAATTTTTTCAACTTATATTATCCGAAAATATTTTTTCCAAACGGATAATTAAATAGGTTTTAATCTTTAAAGGCATTTACATATATATTTGTGTGTGTGTGTGTGTGTGTGTGTGTGTGTGTGTGTGTGTGTGTGTGTGTACGGAACCTTCAGCGTGAGAGAGGAACTTGACGAACTATTTACTAAAATAATTTACTCTAGCCAATGATTACAGAGACTCTACAGTGCTCACATACATAATAATTGTACTCCTGTTGCCGTATCAATTTCTGCATAATAGTTCGGGGGGCTGAAATGTAGTGTGCGAGTTTTCTGCTATGCCTCTCCAGACTATCACTGTAGAGTGTGGCATCTCCATGGAGACGGCGCCCCTGTGGCGCGGGGAAGTTTCTTAAGTCAAGTTTGCCTGACTGCTGGCTTCTATAACATGCACCAGATAGCAAACAAGACAGGGAGATGTTTGGGCTGCCGCCTGCTAGAGCACACAACTATACATAGGCCATCAACTCCTTTAGTAACTAGTTGATTGCAGAGCGAAAACACGCTGATCCAGGGCCGGCGTTAAGGGGGGATAAGCGGGTCAAATGTACCCGGGCCCACCAGCTGATGGGGGGCCCCGATCACCGGCTGTAGGGGCCCCTCAGGCCAGAAACGAAGAATCTGCCAAAAAAGAGAGAGAGAAATTGTCGCCCATCTTACCCAGGGCCCGAAATTCCTAGCGCCGGCCCTGCGCTGATCAACGTTCAACGCTTCAAGAGTGAGAGTGTTTCTTTCAGGAATGCACCGTCGAAGGAGATAAAGAAACAAAGGCACAAATAAAAAAATAAAAAATATTGTTTAGAAATGGCCAAAGGCAATATTGTGATTCAAAATTTGATGAACTAACCATATTATTTTTTAAAAAAACAATCGCTTCTTCTTTAGTTTTCTAGAAACAAAAGAGCGTTGTAAGTGGCATCTATCAATAAAAACTTAATTTAAAGCTTATGAACGATTTTCAATATGTTACTTCACTGAGTGCACAGACTTCCGCGGTCATTATCGATGTTGTCTTGGTTGTCCGGTTGAACCGCGTCAATTTATGATAACCTAACGTTTCGGCCATCATTTTGTGGCCTTCTTCAGAGGACTGTCAAGGCGGTAACTTGCGTAACGTCACTCCAAACGGTTAGCGCGCTCTCCGGGAGCTATATATAGGCGACAACGACTCCAGCCTTCACAGTCCTTCTGAAGAAGGCCACAAAATGTTGGCCGAAACGTTAGGTTTCGATAAATTGACGCGGTTCAACCCGGGCAACCGAAACAACATGTTACTTCACTGTTTATCAAAAATTTTACATTAATTTTTCTTCTTATGATTCCATACGAGATTCCTGGCACACGCGGTTGTCAAGGAGGAAGTACCCCGTCCACGGGAAATCTCTTGGAAAGATTTACTGTAATGGTTCTCCATGGCCTTCCCTGTGTTGGTATGTGTTGTTGCAGGTGTGGATAAGTGTTACAGTGTGTGTGATCAGCATAGAGCTCTGTTTGTGTTGTATGAAATGAGAGAAATGTTGTCACTAGGCTTAACGTCCCCATCACAAGGACGAATCAACATTATCGTATGCCCTCACTCCATACGCACTGCGGAAATTAACCAAGACTTCGGTTCACAATCTGGTGACAAGGAGCTGTGCACAAATACGTATTCTACAGTGTCAGCCAAGTCCTGATGGTGAAAATTTCCTCCAGCATCAGCACTCGAACCAGCTAACCCCGTGTCAGTGCCGGACACCTTCACGTTGCTGCAAACAAATGAGCCAATTGTGCGGGCAGATAATCATTAAAAGAGAATCGTTTGAATTAGTCCAGATAGCCGAAATATAGATTTAAATATAGATTTTTTTAAAAATTAAATCAGTTTCAGCTGATATTAGGATATTGACTTTCGATTGGCAATCCTGCTGATGATAACTGTCTGCAGTATGCTTGAGATATATGGCTTGCGAAGATTTTTATGTTATTAGTGAATACTGATAGTCTCCATGTTCGAACTGAATTACGTCTAGAAGGCGATAGCAAGAATTACTCAAGTCCTTTTTATTCAGATCAGTAAACGCAAACTACAATATTTCCTTGTAGAGTAAATTATAATTGAAGAAGAAAATAATCTGATATCGCTCAACCTGATGGAATATCCCTAGGTAAATTTCAGGTTTGATAAAGTTGGCCAAAAAATGGGACAAGAAAGAAGTGTGTATGTCTGACGGTGTTCTCCGTCTACGCAATCACCAAACAACTCTCGTAGGTAAGTTGAACCAGACAAAACTAACTGCCCAGGCATGTACTACCATGCTCATATGTATCCGAACGACCTGAATCGTTCATAGCTAATTTCATTCTGCTACTTATTCAACCAATTATACACATATACGAAGAGGGTACTATACCCTGTAGGTGGTATAGTTGGTAGAATATCCAAAATTGAGAATAATCCAACTCACAAAGAAGCAAAACTTATTTCAACTTTTTCTTTTAATAGACTAAAATAGACATTATATTTCATCAAATGATTTAAATACATCCAATGATTTTCCGCTTATTTTTTAAAACATTTAAGAGTAGTTATATGGTCTAAAAGGTTACTGTTTTTATTACTATAATTCATTGAATATTAAAAATCGTATATTTTCCTTCTAAAAGTTTCAGTACCACTGTAACATGAGAGATAACATTCTGCAGGGGATTAATGTTATTATTGTTAGGCAAAAATTAATTTATTATAAGAAATGTATCTAATGGTTTTCTTGTTACAGGTGACCAAACTCTATGTATCAATCTATAACCGTGATAATTGTTATTTCCTAGCGTGGATAAAGCTCAATACAAGTAGTGTTGTAGAAAGAAAATTACAGTAAGAAACAGTACCAAACCTAAAATTACCACGAACATTCTAGCTGACACTTATGTGTTACACAAATTAAATTACATTTTTTATCTAACATTGAAATCTTTCATTGCTGCCTCTGACACTGGTGATTTTATTAAGATGTTGTAGTAGTATTTTCATTTCTTTCGACGTGACTACTTAGATACGTAGTACAGTTAAGGCGTAAAAACTCGTGGCTGAAATTCGAAAATGAGGGAGTTAAAACGGCATATAGCTTTTTAATAAATAAATAATTAAATATTGTTACGACTCTTAACCCATGTAAAAAGCAACTACGTTATCTACCACATTGCTGTTTCCTCATTTTAAAGGGACAGAATATAGATTTCTTTTCATTTTTACAATAAAATGGGTGGCCACGTAGCTCAGGCGGTAGACCGTCTGACTATAGCCCGGACGACCTGGGTTCAATCCATGACGGATCCGAGGATCTTTCCTCAAAGCTGAACAACAACACCCCTCGGCCCCCCAGCCTACCATCAAATGAGTACCGTGTGCCGGACAGTGTCGCTGACCACGGCAAGTCCACTCTAGTGCCTAAGGTCGGGAAATAGTAATACGGAGCTCCACCTCCGCTAATCCTACGGCAACACGGCTTGGAAGCTGTGAAAACTCGCTGCCTTCAGCTTACATTCTTTATAATAAAAAATTGCACTTATATTGGCTGAACGTTTCACGTATGAAATGTGTTTGATGTTAAATGAAAAAAAAGTAAAAGAGACGAAACATGAAAATGCGTATATGGTACTGGAGGATTAGATATTTGTTCCGCTGTCATATTTCGTATATGTCTTTATGAAAGCTTCAGTATTTTATACAGCTTCAGCGTGGATTATTTTAATTATTTTTCTTTGCATCTTTGCTGTAACCGACGCCAATATTTTATTTTCGTTCATAATAAACTAAATGATTAAAATCTCTCGCCATACATTGCAAAGGATATTCTGTGACATTTATTCAAAATAACGATGTGTATTGAAAATATTAAGGGCGAACATGTTTTTATTTAGATGTAGTATTACACCTGGATTAACGAGTTGCTAAACGATATGCTTGTTTTACACATCATTAATTCCAGTGTGCAGATCTCATTAAAAATAATTCCCAGAACGACAACAATACGAAATTCTCTGATTTATGGCCGGGATTTTGTACAGTACGCTGGACAACATTTCCGCTGGCCTGTA
Organism: Vandiemenella viatica; assembly: GCA_031002005.1. Taxonomy (NCBI): domain Eukaryota; kingdom Metazoa; phylum Arthropoda; class Insecta; order Orthoptera; family Morabidae; genus Vandiemenella; species Vandiemenella viatica. The sequence goes on along the minus strand of JARYHS010012519.1, from coordinate 100,892,100 downwards.
CTCGTTGTTTCCGTCGCATTGTGATTACGTGGCTGCAAAATTTGCAAAGCATACGTTTATATTTCGCGATTTGCGCTGATATGCAAGTACGGAACATCGTCCATGACGATTTGTGGTCTGGGTTTAGTTTCCGGCCGGAATGAATATACACAAAACACTTCCGTCGAATTTAAAGTTTCTTGTGCGTGTCAAATTAAACCAGAATTATTCATTCGTCGAATATTACCGAATCGACCAGTTCGTAGTTGGCGTAGTTTGGTAACTAACTGCAGACACTTCGAACGCTCTCCAGATGTCGGAATGTGCTTAAGGAACGAACGTAGTGGATGAGCCTCGCATTCGGGACAACGTGGGTTCGAATCCCCGTGCGTCCATCCAGAATTCGTTTTCTCCAGACGAATGGCGGGATGATTCCCACTGCCGTGTTAAAAACCATACAAATGAGTTCAATCTAACTTGGAAGAGCATATTACATGTTTCCTTATTTTTCTATAATTGATTTAAATATCAAATAGTTTACCTTAAAATACGCAGTTGGATCCATTTCTAAGGCTCAGTTCCATTCACAAACAAGAAATCAGAGACGGCTTAAGGTGCGAACCAGCAGAGCTCAACAATTTATAAATTTTCTGATTATTTCAGAGTAACTATTTCAGTAGGTAACTATCATTAAAACCGTTATGGATACGAGCTCTGCTAGAAAAGTATCCGACTTTTTTTGTTTTTTTGTTTGTTTTTTTTTTGTTGCAAAAACCTCATGGATTTGAATGAAGCGCGCTTGCATGAGCCGACCCTGGAACCTTCGTGCGCATGCGTGAATATTTTCCCGCCTTTCAATAGCGTCAGTTGCTGGTAAGCAGCATTTGAGTGAGGTTGTGTGTAGTGCTCTCGTCTGTTTTTAATTGCAAGGAAAATGATGGAACGAATGCAGCAGTGCTACTGCATTAAATTTTGCCAGAAACTAGGTGACAGACAGATGGAAACCATTCAGAAGATTCAGTACCGGATTAACCACGTAACAGGAGGTAGCAAATGCTACGCGCCTCGCGCCTCGCGCCTCCTAGGGGGGCCCCGCACCTAGGCTAGATGGATGACTTTTTTTTTAGCTCTACAATTTTCCATCGGACGACAAAAATCAAGGGCCCCTTCTTCACATTTGCTACGGGCCTCGCGCTGTCTTAATCCTTAATCCAGCCCTGAGAAGATTCAGCTGTCTTTCGATGACGATGTTACGTGCATCACACAGATTAAGGAGTGGTACAAGGTACAACCGGTTTAAAGATGGCCGCACATCCGTGGAGAGCGAGCCATGCTCCTATCGGGCATCAACATTCCGAAATGATCAGGTCATATCCAAAGTGAATACTGTGGCGATGTGGGACCGTCCTATGACTATCCGAGTAATTGCGGAAGAGAGGGGGCATCAACACGTTTACGACACATTTCATTGTGACAGAAGATTTGGTCACGGTGAGAGTGTCGGCGAAATTCGTGCCAAAGCTGCTGACGGCGACGAAAATACAACTTCGTTTTAGGTCTCGCAGGACATGCTGGACTGCACAAACAGTTAACCCGGCTTCATGAACACCATAATCACTTTTGTCGATTCCTGGGTGTACGGGTACAACCCGGAAACCAAATTCCAGTCGTCACAGGTGAAGCATTCCACGTCACCAAGAATAAAGAAGGCCGGACATGTGCGCAGCAACGTCTAAGTGATGCTGACTGCTTTCTTTGACTACCACGGTGTGGTATCGCAAGAGTACGCACCACAGGGTCAAACAATCACCAAAGAGTACTACAGGGAAGCCCTCCGTCACCTACGTGATGCTGTGCGGTGCAAGAGACGGAGTTGTGGGCAACAGGAAATTGGCGCCTCCATCACTACAATGCTCCGGCACAGTGTTTCTCAAACTATTATCATATGCATGAGATAATTAGTCCGCCATTACGGAACTTTTGTCGCGAACCCCCTACGATCAACTGGCGCACCCCTAGGGGTTCGCCTACCCCACTTTGAGAAACGCTGCTCCAGCACATTCCTCGCACTTGATTTAAACTATTTTGGCGAAAAACATCAGGCTCCTTACTCTCCTTGCTACTTCGGGCTGTTCCTAAAACTCAAGAGGCAAGTGCTTTCAGACAAGAGACGACATTATGATTGCATCGACAGCAGAGCGAAAATCCGTTCCGAAAGAGATTTTCTCGGAATGCTTCCAACAATGGCGACACCGCTGACACAAGTGTTTGAAGTCACAAGGAGACTACTTTGAGGATGATTGGGTTTCCAACGTTCCAGGTATGCCAGTATTTTTCCCCGGCCAATGGTTGGATACTTTTCTAACAGACCTCTTATATTCTCTGTAAAGAGAGTATACCCAGAAGATAAACCTGAATCAGTGAACTATTGATTAATTTTTCATTTATCTTAAGATGATGCTTACACATTGCACGTTATGGGATATACTTCTCATTAATCGTACACCACAAGATCAGTCAAATTAACTTAATTAAAGCAATGCAAATGATATCTCGAGTAACTATTTATAAGAACGAAGTAATCTGGTTGGTATAATATAGCGTATTATATTATAGCAACATGATTATATCAAAAGCATTTCCTTTATGCAGAAACAGCACATCAATCCAAAAACATTTCCACGTTACATCAATTTATTTTGCAACATGTTACAGTTTCTCGTTAAGGTTGGAGATTTAAAGGTCCCTCGATGATATCACGTAAAAATACTTGAAGGAATAATTTTTTAGCGTTCAAAACCACAAGACGGATAGGTTCAGAACATTCCTCTGATCGGAAGTACATCGTAAACCTTCAAACATTTCGGACATGGTATTGTAGCAACTGGAAGACTTGACTTTGATATTAAATTTCAGATGCTTGCACTAAGGATTGCTGAACGAAGGGAGCAAACGACCAACAATATGTCAGTTTTTTCCTTCTTCTTTCAGACAAAGTTTATATCGTCAATACTTCCGGAAGATAATAAATGAAAAAAAGAGGTGATGTAGCTCCATTATTAAAATTGTTGGTATAAATGTTCTACAGTTATCTAAGTGCCTCCGTACATAACAGTACAACAGCATACTGGCCTACACCACATGATGCACACAATATTCAATTACACCCACATTTGTTCGTGGCAGGAATCATAATGTCGACCTAACACGCAAAAAACTTTATAGTACAAACTTTTACCGCTGAGGTACCGAGCCTGACAGCAAAGAAACTAAAATTACTGATTTAACAATGCAAACTATCGGGGATGTATTACAATGAGTACTTTATTTGGCGTGTTAAAAATGTTGCCAAAGGTGAAAAAGTAGACAGAATCCCAAATACTTTTCGGAAAATAATCTAAGAGGATACAAAGTTATTTGTACCATTCCAATAGTTTGTGAACATTCAGAAGGTGTAGATAATAAGCAAAACACCCTCCAAAGTAGATTAAAAAATTGTATCCCCTTCTATGATACTGACTGATAAAGTTTCAAGGTACCAACGTATGAGGGAAATATGAACTCTTACCTTATGTCTTCTTGTTTTTGCTATAGTACATTCGAAGAGGAACGAGAACGAGAGAGTAATTTTTATTAATATTATTAAGTAAATTGCAAATACTTAAAGAAAATTCAGTGTTATTTTTTATGAACTTAATGTTCCTTGAATTGTAACTGTTCAACTGGTTATTAACAAAATTGTAAAGTTTTGCACACCTCAAAATATATGCTAAGAACCGATACAGAATTGAGGAAAATTCTGTCAGATTCCATGCAGACAAAAATGTTGTATATCCAACTCAACCAAAAATTTGAAGTAAAATTTTGATTTTTGTTCACACGAAACGTAATTGACAGTACAGTTGCAGAAAGATACCAACGAACTGTTCTGCTAGTGGAGGGCAATAGCGTTCCATATACTGTAATTGCAGATAACCATAATTTCTCCCAAAAATTTATCAAGAGTGGCGGAAATATAATTGCTATCTCGTACCACAAAATCACAAATTATTAACAAATTATTACTTAATTACCTGTTCGCTCTGGAGGAGATTCATTGTTTTACTTTTTGGCTCATCGCAAGTTTCCACCCTTTCCCTTTGATTATTCCTGCAAATGTTCCAATGATTACCGCTATCATATAATACAGGGCGTTCGCCGGTAAACGCTACCCTCCCAGTCTGTTGCCGTCGGCAACTTGCTCGGTCAGTCCCGCCAGCTGTTTCCGCCACACGGCACCGTGAATCACCGCACTGTTTAACACCTCCGCTGCCCCAACAGTGCAGTGCAGTTACCCTTACATTGTTAAGAACGGTTTCTTTGCATTGTAGATAGTTTGTGACTTCAGTCTCTTATTAATCAGTGTTGTGAATAAACGTTTCTTTGCGGTTTGGCTGGTTTGGGGCTTCATACTCTTATTAATCTGTACCGTGTTTGAGTGTGAGTAAAATTACGGTACGTTACAGTTTGCAACAAAGAATATTTCTCTACGATACATATGTGAAGAAGAAGTCGTTTAAAAAGTGTCGCAGTAAATTTCGTCGCGAATTTCCTGGTGCTTTACTGCCAGCTAAATCAACAATTCTGCGTCTGGTTAAAAAAGTAAGAGAAACGGGTTCATTTTTTAACAGAAAGAGACTGTCGGTCAACCGTATTCTCACAGAGGAGAAAATTGACGATATCGCTTTTCGACTAGAACAGTCACCCAAAAAATCATTAAGTCAGTTAGGGCAGCGTGTGTCTCGAAATATGTTCAGAAGATGTGAAATGTGCATTACACAAGAGGGTCAACACTTCCAGCATCTTTTATAAGGTAAGCTAATGAATTACGTCACATTTAAATGCTTAGCACACAAGTTTATGAAGTTTATGCGTAATTATTATGAAATAGTCCGCGGCCGACGGTCGAACAATGCCGGAAACTGAGCGCTCGCTCACCGGGAGCAGTTTCTTCCTTGTAGCGCTAACAGTGGGTTGCGTTCCCGGCGAACGCCCTGTATTAAAACTTAATTTTTGTGTAAAACTGATGAACATAATTACATCATATATGTTTCCCTTTACAAATCCTTTCTAATATTAGAATTAATTAAACAAATTACGGTCAACTTCTTGGTTCTTAAAAATGTTCATTCTTTCCTTTCCCTGGCTAAATAATAGAAATTCCAACTTGCTGTAATTTTTGTGAAGACAGATGAACACTCATCCTGAATCGTTATCTCCACCTCTGGCTTGTTTCAAATGGTACATTAAATCTACACATTTAATTATATCCAGTAGCTGTCAGATCATTTCACAAACTAACATGATAGAAGTCATCGTAAGTCATTTTTTTTCCTTTTATGTGTTTATGTGTGTGTAATAAACGTGTAAATTATAAATATACAAATTAATCTGAGTTTTTTGACAGCAAAAAGGTTTTAATGGATTACATTCAATTCTAATAGGCTTTACGAAAATTAGGTATTATTTCGCCTCTTACTATAAATTAACAATTTGTCTGTGAGAAAGAAAATGACAGGCTACTGGCAGAGCTTAATTTCTTAAGAAAAGTAAATACCTTCAATAAACTGAAGGAGATTACGGATAAAACTTAGGATTAAGGTATTTCGCATTCTTCATTGGTTTCTTTAGACCAAGATTAAGAATTCTTTTGCAGAGTAAAATGAATTATGTCGCAGAAACGCTTTCAGTTTAAACTTTTTAATGTACAGTTTTTCATTTCTTGCGGGCGAACAGTGGAAAACAAAATCTGCAGAGATTTTATTTATCTTAAACCAATGATAATGATATTTTCCAGTTACTTTGATTATTAATAGAGTAACTATATAAATACTGGTTTAGAACTGCCTGATCAAAAAAAAAAAAGAAGATAAAGTACATTCAATACAGGGCACAGATTTTAAACATATCCCATGGTTTAAACAATATGTTAATTCACTAATAAAATACATACTTCCAAAAGTAACTTCATTACGCAAATATTTTTAAGTATTGTGATGATAAATGTGATACACCATTTATGTTCATTGGAGGTAAGGAATTACTGATTACTGATTACTTAGGAGCACTGCGTAGAACTAATTTGCATTCTGACATGGTGAAATAAAAGTTTAAGATTTAAATTTGTTTTCGTTTGTCTCTATACTTATAACATTCAAGTGCACACACATCAGGTGAATGGTTATGATATGTGAGGGTATCAGAATTATGTGGTAACGTGCTCTTGGTAAATTGTAACTAGTTACTGTCAAAAAATTGCAATAGTTCAAATTTGATGCCCCTTTTAATCTCGTGAGTAGACCAATACTATTAGTATCAAAGAGTGTGGTAGTTCAGTGTGAACCACTACAGCGATTTTTTTTTTTTTTTTTTTTTTTTTTTTTTTTTTTTTTTTTGTCTTTATAAAATAAGATACTCTACCATTCAGCTTGCTGGCATATCACATCAACTCGAAAATTAATAATCGTTCATTGAGCAGGATGGTTGGGTAATAGCGTGCATTGTAGATTTGAACAACGAGGAAATTAATAATGGGGACGAAATTGGAAAGAATTTAGCTGGCCGAATTTTATTTACGTAGACACGTTTATTGAATCGATTTTAATGTAAAGCAGTGAATATTATATATTGAAGTACAGAATTATTCCTTTCATATTGATTTTAACTACATGATTTTCAAGATAATGGATTAATTAGAACGGATCTGCCTTAACTGCAACGAAGTTAATACATGTATGTTCGTTTGGGATATCTATGATCATATAAAGACTTCCTTTGGCTTAATTTGCTTTGGATTCACGTCGAGGCAGGGATTCGAACCTCTGACCTTTCCATCTCCAGTGAGACGCCTTAAGCATTGCGCCACCAGGCTGTTTGATACATATTAGACTGATTTTTTTCACGTATTTTTCAGCGGGTTTCTTTTTGTATGAAATATACAGCAATGTTACTTTTTAGAAGGTCTTTGATGGTTAGCAGATAATGCCGTGTATTGTAAATGATCACCTCGGAACAGAAACTGGGAATTACATCAATTGCATCTAATGGAAGTTTGTAAAACAAAGCATTGATCACTTGAAACGACCCCCAGTTGGTGAGTTATGTCCAACTGTTAAGTGGTTAATCGCACCCCAGGCGACCATGTCAACTGCAGAGAATCAAGTTAGCTACTGTAATTTCAGATTACGCCGGGTGATAACTTACACGCTGTAGTTGTCTTACCTGTTAAAGGACATGTCTCAGGGCTTCTACAAATAATTCATTCTATTTTCCTTGAATGTAGTCTATCCAAATTAACTTTCAAATGAGTTTCTAATTATTTTATTTGTCACTTCCTGATTAATTTAAGTGTAGCAACATATATATTGATTGCATTACCTTCGCTTAATTACACTTTTTAGAATACTCTAAATACAGCAGAAGAATGTTTATAATTAAATCCATAGCTTGTAGCTTTTCTAACACTGTCGAGTCTATACAGCATTGAGTACCATAAACATTAATCATATCTTTGAAACAACAAAAATTAATAAAAGAAAAAAAAGAGAAATTATAATAATCTGTTATATTTATAACGGCAGTTTCTTTTTCCTCATCATATATGGATTAGGTCAACAGGCATGATTCGGCGTTGTATTTTGTCACCGGTTGTAAAGATGTCGAGGTTCCCTCTTTTTCTGGGTTAATGCGGAAGAGCTCATTTTGAAATCTGCTGGTGTCCATTATTTCGCGATGTTTTGTCCCATTCTGTTTGTGCCTGTATCTTACTATGTAGATTCCTGATGTTAGCTGCTCCTTCTAATTTTCTTAGTTTGCATCTTTCCAGGGAGTCAACAGACATTTGTTTCACCTGGTTTGGTTGTCATCCAGTTGCTACTTTGTAAAGTTTTACTAGATTTCCTTCCGAATTTCCAAGAAATTCTTGTCGAGCCACATATTGCTTTTTCGATCTCTTTTCAAAGTTGTGTTACCCATCTACATCCCAGTTAGGTGAAATGTTTTACTTCGTCCACAATTACATCTTTTATCACGTTTCTCGGGTGCATCATATATTTTTCCGTAAATATCGTAGCCTTCGTTCTATTGGCGAAAACTTTCAGTTTTTACCCTTTATAATGGTCAGATCGCTTGAGGCTTTCTTTGGGGACCTGTGTCATTATTTCGTCATCAGCAAGGAGCACTGTGTTAAGAGTAGATGTATCATTAATTTGAATTCAGGGATCGGATCTTCGTTTCAATTTTTTTTAAATGATCGTGTATGTAAATATTAAAAAAAGTTATGATAATTGATGACACCCTTGTCGTACCCTTTGGTTAATACAAAATTTCTATAGTGCTTTATTTTCTATGTCAGTGTAAATGGTTATATAGTCATAAACACCTCATATTACGTTCATATAACGTTGAGATAAACCTCTCCGATTCAAGATATTACATTATTCGTTTCTGTTATTGCGATAAATTACCTTTTTCAAACCTTAAAAGGTCATGTCCGTCTCCAAATTAAATTCTCTTGGTTTGCTAATTACTTGGTTTACGACTAAGACATTTTATTTTCGTTATCTTCCTGGCCTAATAACATTTTGTTTTTCTAACAAAATTGAATCAGCAATAGTCTTAGCGCGATTTGTCATTATTTTTTATCAGATTTTACTTCAACTGTCGAGATAACTAGTACTTCCTATAGTTAGAGTATATCTTTTAGACACCCTTTTTAAATATAGAAATCACCTTCGCTTCATTCCAGTCAGCTGGCACTATCTATTCCCTCCATCAGCCGAAGAAATCGGTATTCAGTGACACTTTCCCTACATTATGTAATCAGATTGTGTGAGCCGTTTGTTTTTCTGTTATTTTGGGATAGAAGGGATCGCTCTGCAAAGAAGACTTGGTGACCTACTTCTCCATTGGCACCGCAAGCTTTTATAGTGGCCTATCTATTGCTGATCTCCAATTATATCAATTCTTATGCTGTCTTTTTCTTCCTTATTTAAGTTTCAGTGTTTTGTAGACCACAATAAAAAGTTATCACAAAAATTAAATTTAGTTGTATGATACTGTATCGCGCAGGACACAAATGATGGTTAGAATTAAAGTTTCGTTACGGAAAGGATAGTGCAAAAACTGGCTACGGTTGTGAAATCTGGTCTAAAATCAGGAATCATTTATTTTGCAGCAGGGAAGTGTTACTGTCAATGAGGTGACCAGGAACAAACTGTTCTGATGGCTCCATTAGATATTGACAGTTTGAGAGCAGGCACAGTCTCCTCCAATGTGGAGATCAATTTTGGCTGGACCGTTCTATTCGACTGCGAACTATTAAATTTTCACAGTTCCACGCTGGTCTACAGAACGCTTGTCCCTCTGCGACTCGTCAGTCTAGAGTAGAAAAGAATTTCATGAAATTGTCCGGCAATGCGTACTGCTCTTTTTGGAACTCCGACAAAAAAGTAACGTTACTCACTGTCATTTCGCTTCAGACAGTGTGGAGAACACAGTGACTTGTGAGTTGCCAGGCTCTCTCGTTGATTACCATCGCATGTCTATTCAAGAGTACCTACCCCACCTGTCACTTTGGCTGCTGTGAATATAAGTTGATAAAAAGTCTTTATCTCAAAAAAATTTCCTGCGGCATTGTGTATTTTCGAAGATTAAAATATCTTTCACCGTCGTTCCTTAAGAATAACTTAATCAAGAAATGAGAATTAGAATTGCACATAATGCTACATTTAATTTGAAGGTACAGTACATCGTGGCTGCGACGAGACGACTGTAAAAATGATCATCAAAACGAGTTCAGCGAGTGCCTGTCTTGAAAGTGTGACTAACCTTGAAACCGTCAGACATGTTAAGTACGGATTTCAATGTCCTTCATACATGTTAAAGGGGGGATTACTGTAGATCCTGATTCCCCCTGGAGTTGGCATCATAATACTGCGGTGGTCAAACGCAAGACACCGAAAGAAATTCTTTCCGAAGTACGTTTAAAGGTTTCATGCTGGTCCAGGCTGCATCACAACCTACAGTAATTTCTAGCTGAAAATAATGGTCCATGCTGTATTTACAACGGAATTGCTGCTTGAAAATAATACATCTTGGGACTGACTACGTCAGTATTACAGCGATATTATTAAATGTTTGTTGTAGCGGAATCGTGATCTCAAATGGACCCTTAAAGGGTACACAGTGTATACGTCTGTCGTATAGTCATTTCTCAAAATGCGGTTTAATTTTTTAAATATTCGCATCCAAATAAACAAAAAATTGTAACTGTCGAGTTTATAATTAATTATTGCTCAACGTTACGTAATGACAGCGTGGTGTATGGAATATGCTGTTGGTTTTACAATTTTCTTACTCTAGTTCAAATCTACGCAGAGTCAAATATTTTTTATTTATTTTTATCTGCAGAAATTGCCAAGTTTGACTTACTTATTTTGTTTAAACTCCATTTACATACTTTTATTGCGTGAAATAATAATTAAAACAAATCATATCACCTACAATTCAGTGTTATTTTCTTTCGTAATGAATTCATGAATCTACCGACGGATTGTCTTTTCACAACACAAATTGGCCGCACCCCCTTTAAAATTTCATTGCAATCAAACGTCAGAAAAGTCTCATTTCTTACATTATTTTTTCACTTTTTGTTCATAAGTTTATTGTTTCGGTGCGTTTTCAATTGAAATAGTTATTATCAATTTATTTATTTCATCCTCGTCGTTTCTTTACTTGTATTTCATCAAGAGATATTTTAAACGAGATGCGTAGCACTGGGAAGATAGTTTTTTCTTTCTTTCTTCTACACTCGATTTGTTCCAAGAACGGTCGTGTGGAAATGGTTGACCTATAGATCACGCTACCGTCTGATAAGGCAGGGCAATAATTAGCTATATACCCGACATTCAAATTTTTTGTTTATTTGCATGCAAATATCTAAAAAACTAGGGTGTATTTTTAGAAACGAATTTACCATAGACATATATGCTGTGTACCCTTCAACATATATGAAGGAGATCGAAATCCTTTCTTAACATGTCTGATGGTCTCCAAGTAAGACGCTGTTGTCGGGATTAACAAGTTAGTAGCAGCGTGTAGATGGCGGCATAGCGCAGATGAACGAACACCATCACAGCACCATTTTGGAGAGGGATATCTCATTTGACACTTCCATTAGGAAACTACAGCATTCTGTTATTCGATTTTTGCGTAATGAAAATGTGAAGCCCATTTAAATTGATCGAAGAGTGGTGGAAGTTTCTCACAGCAGCAAGTCTAAGAGTGGAATATGAAGTTTGCAAATTGTGTAACTTCAAACGTTTCTCCTCCTAGCCAGTGAGCATTGCAACAACGGAAGTCAGTTTCAAAAATCTTTTGCACGTTGGAGACCATGGCAGATACCATGAACTGAAATATCGACGTGTCGATTCAGGTGAATAACCTCTACGGTGCTCTGAACGAGAGAGTTTCTTGCAGGAATCGTTACTGGGACAAAACGTGAGTTCACATCTACAAATCGAAACGAAATGAACAAACAAGGAATGACGCCATTCTTCATCTTCATAGCTGTGAAGTTTACGTTATCTTTTGCATTGAACAGACCAGTAACCAGCGCATTTTAATCAGATCTCCTAAAGGAATATCTTCGGGCTACTATCAAATCAAAGTGACGTCACTCCGCAACATTACATTGGAAGGCTCCATACCGGTCGTACAACAGATCTCCATTTTGTATTACATCCCGCCTACCCACCTGATCTGTCCCAAAGCTACTTCCACGTGTTTGGAACACTAAAAGAAGCAATGGGAAGAAAACATTTTCGTACTGAGAAAATGATACTCCACGCGGTCCATGTTTGTATGCGCGGATTACAAGATCAGGCTGCATCTGTTATTTGACTTAAATGCAATTTTTATGTATAATTATTAGAAGCAGAATACTATTCTGCCTGGTTGCCTATTAAAATATGGCCGCAAGTATTTTTAATTAGATTTAAAAAAAATATAAAAAACCGTTCACTTGTTTTTCTATTATTCTTATAATTCATTTCAAAGAGTGGCATGTAAAGAACATAAAAAGTATGAGTTGCCTAAGTTAAAGTGGCCACAAGTAGGGGTTACAAGCTGTTAAACTTAACGCATCACACCGTCAGACAGACTGTGTGGTGAGGTGTGCTAACTCTCTCTCTCTCTCTTAGAAATCTTTAACAGCTGGAAATCCTTACTTGCTGACACTTTTACATAGACAGCCAAAACTTTTTATATTCTCCACGTGTCTTTCTTTGAAATGAATTATAATTTATTTTAAACAAAAAAAAACAAAAAAAAAAACAAGTGAACAAAATTGTTTGTAATTCTTCTTTTTTTTTGATAATTTAATTAAAAATACTCGCGACTGTATTTTGACAGGCAACTCGGCAGAATCGAGTTCTGCTCGGGGCTACTAATAATTATACATATCTAATAATTGCATTTCAATCAAATACCAGATGGACGTAAAAATCTTAGGCTAAACCGATACATTTAAAGAAAAACATGCTCTTTGCAAGCACCGGAGGATTGATCACCGACGAAATTTCGTTGTAAAAGTATACAGCTATGTTCTACTTTCACACAATAAACAATACTTTAAATATATTGAAGGTTTTCTCTTAACTCGCCCTCGGAAAGCGGACTGATTTTAGTTTCAAGAGACAGACAACAGATGGTGAACTAGTATCAGGGATGAAATGTAAGCAACGGGAAGGATGCGGCTTAGCTGAGTTCGTCAGAACGAAACAATATTTCGTTCAAAAAAAAAAAAACAAAAAAAAAAACGAAAAAGAGGACCAGAGGGCGGCGTGTGTTGCTAATGGCGGTACGGTTCGAGTGAGCGAGGGGGGGGGGGGGCTGTGCGGAATGCGTCATTTCAAAGCGGATTACTCTGTTGTCATTCCAACGCGCCAATAAAAACAAACGGTACGTGGCGCGGCAGGCCAAGTGAGAAATCCGAAATTGGTTGCCCTGACCAGAAAAATAGCAGATAGCGACGACGCGACCGCAGGAAGCTATTAAATCGCTCTGAAATGCTTTGGCACGCTCACGGGGTTAAACCACAGTGCACGGCAGTTCGTAACAGCGGCAGCCGCAAAGCCAAGGGCGATAATGTTTTTAATTTTGTGCGAGGCGTTGGAGCGGTGATTTGTTTGATGTAATCATCCAGATTTCTGACTTTAATTTGAGGTATACATGCGACGGCCCATTTCATCGTGTGTTATGAAAACGAAACGCAATGCTTGGCATCGTCAGTTACGTGTCACTGTTAAAATATCACATTTGTTTAATTAACTATAGCTGTGGCCAGGGAAATTGGCGGGTGAGTGCAATCGCGGTGTTGCCGAACTTGGGAACTTTCTGGCGTAGCGCTCTCTCTCTAACACTGCAAAATGGCAATGCTGAGCGTCCTGTGTTGTGTAGTTCGAGCGTCAACGCACAAACTATTACTACAAGTTAACGGGTGAATTTAGCTGTTAAGTTCGTGATTTGGTAACGGCGAGTTTGAAGCAGGCCGTCAACACAGCAATAGCGCTATGTAAACTATTAAAAATTGCGTGATAATGCAATAGATTGCCGATTGGTTGGCTGTAGTGTGGAAGAGAAATTATTACTTTCTATTGCCCTAATACTTGAGCCGACTATCTACTTTCTTGATTTTCTTTCTTGAACTCTTCTATAATTATATATGACCAATAACTTAATAAATAATGTGAGCGTCGTGGATCCTTTGTAATAGAGGGAGCCGACAACTGAGGGTTACTTGGCTGTCAAAGACGCAGTTGTAGAAACCTTATTTGATACTGATTCAGCAATACCGAGGTATGTCGTAATCTGCCACAACCTAAAGGATTGTACATAAACTACGTGGCTCGGTCTAGGGGAGGGAGTGGGGGGTGGGGTTGGCTGGAAAGCTGTGTTGGCTGTGCTACGTGGGAAAGGGGGGGGGTTCAGAGCCAGGCCACGTAGCTTTTCTTTCATATTATTTGCCACAGTTAAAATGAGATAGAGAACACACAGAAGCATGTAAATATTTATTTCCATCATTTAATTATCCCCGTATGTAATTTACGATAGTCTGACAGGAGATAACAGTGCAAAATGTCTTCTGGAATCAATATGGAAAAAAAGCTACGTGCTACGTGAGAGGGAGGGGTGGGGGGTAGAGATAAAAACCACGTTGGGCTACGTGAAGAGGAGTCCAAAATGGAGCTACGTGGTTTATGGACGCTCCCTAAGTAGGAAGGATCACTGATTGGCCACACTGATGTAAGATGAGTGTTGGATGTAAAATTATCACAACACCCTCCAATAATTTTTGTAATTAATATTATTATTTTATTTTTTATTAATTAAATGTATATTAAATATTTATATAAATGTCCGTAACCTGTTGTACGTAATTTCCGAGTTTACACAGATGGCAGTTTATAATGTAATTGGGGTAGCTTTAGTTTATAGCCTTTAAGAATTTATATTGCAATATCTATGGCCCGCTACAGCTGGGCAGATTATAAAGTGTTCGCTGGAAGAACGAATGAGGCAAATGTGGAGCACCGCATAGTTACTGTCACGCGACAGGAGTTTGTGCTTCGCTGTAAGGAAGCTGTAATAGATTATAAAATGTGTTAAGAAGTTTGTCTAGATTTTATAGGAGTGTAAATAAGTGATACAAGGAGTATAGGTTATTAAAACCATTGGTATTTGATCAGAACATTCCATTTTCATTTGTGACTTGGTAACAATACCTCCCATTTATCGGTGGTTACATAGTTTACTATATTAACAACAAAAAATTGTCTAAGCTGACTTCTCACACGTGGTGAGTGCTGTTAAAATGGGCCTAAGTCATGCAACAACACACCGGCGTCACCGATTGGTGTGGCTGTTCTAATAACCAACGTAGACCTTCGAGGGATGTCTTGGATAATGGTGAAGCCTATATTTGACTTGCAACTGTAATACCAATTATGTGTAAAGCACATATGCGACAATATACAATCCAAAGCTACAGGAAGTGAGCTTGTCGCCGTTCTGTAAAGAAGTAAGATCTATTGATAATTTGCAGCCAGCTGGTAAATTTTACTTGGTTTGAAATCCCAGCGCTGCACGTGTAGTTAGCTGTACTTTGTCCAGCTGTGAATAGATTTTGAACAAATAAGATCGCGCTGGCTCAGACTCCAGTTGGTGCTTCCGCTGGCGTCGGGCGCGGCTGAACGTGCGGCAAGGGTAGGTCCGCGCTCGGTGGCTGCGGCTACCACATTGTTCCCTGCGGTGGCGGGTGGGGCCGGGCGCGCGTTGGACTCGCGTAGAAGGCTGTAACAACACGGTCAGGCTTCCTTCTCGGCCTGGTTCGTGTTGGACGCCGCATCCCCGTCGCTCCCCGCGGGCACCCACATGGGTGGCGAAGTGTGCCTAGCCTCACCATCCCCGCTATAGTGGCGGTTGCTGGAGGTATATGGCTGGGGGGGAGGGAATCCGTGGGGGAGTGATAAATATCAATTTCGGTACTCCCGTTGACCGGATCCATCTACCCTCCAACTGTTGTTGTTGTTGTTGGCTCAGACTCCGCGCGTCACTGTGAAACATGACAAAATTGTAATATTCAAATGTTATAATGATGTCCCGCTATAATAAGAGTTTGTACGTTCTGCAGGTGGATCTGCGTCCTAATATAACGACGTTTCGGCTGACAGATTTCGGTCTTTTTCTGCGCTACGAAAAGAGTTTGCAGGATAAGACGAAGCGCACTTTTTCGCCAGAAGGAGGCCGCTACATGTAGAGCAAAACATCGCCATTTTCTATTAGAATCAAGCGCTGTTGGGGCATTATAGAAATTATTCACTATAGACATGGAGGTCATCGACTCGTAATCTACCCTCCCCTTTTACGTGATATCGACTGCACGTTACCTTCCAAATGTTCGTCCTTTTGTTTCTATTTATCACTGATTATTTTTTACTTGATGCTTTAATAGCTCTTCTCCAAAGATGCATAAATTAATTAGCCTTGGGCAAATAGGAAGAAAATGGATGATGATAGGGGATACACGTTAAAATAAATTTATTTAATGATTATGTTACCCATTGATTCTGGCCCAATTTTAGTCACGTATTGGAACATATTGTTGGCAGAATTAGAACAAATGCATGGAAGGGAAAAGATTACCATGACCACAAGGTGGTAGTCAATTTCAGACACAAGGGTGTGGGAAAATTTTCTTTCGTTGGCAAAGGGGTCAGGGATTGGAATAAGTTACCAAGAGAAATGATGAATAATTTATCAAGAACGTTGAAATAATTTAAAGTTGAAATTTGTAGAGGACAAAAGTAGGTGGTTACAGGAAAGGGGGAAAAGTGGGTGTGTTGGTAAATTGCCACCGGAGCGTGTTTCCCATCGCAATTAAATTAAATTTTCAACAGCACACTTCTATAACATATTACATTTTAGTGAAAGTAAAAATTACTTTCACAAGTTAGTCAGCGCGTTTCAGTGTAAACACACCAACACACAACATTTCTCAACACCAGAGAAAGTTTGTATTCCCACGTGGACATATCAAAGCAGCTATAACACATTAAAATTCGTCGAGAGTTTGAGGATAAGATAGAGCGAGATTTAATTGACTTACTTATTCATCTGTAGTGATGGCATTTCGTTACCACCCACGCTTCGCAAAATCCCCAACAAAACAACACGCAGCGGAAATCTCGAGAATCCGAATCCGAATAGAAATGTATACGGTACTACCGAGTTAGCCAGCCAAAAGCGACCTCCTTATGCGTTGCTAGCTGGTGATGCCAACTTTACTCCCACGAACTTAAAATTTTTTTACTAGTGTCTCTACATTATGGGTTGAGGAGAAACATTTGCATAGGTGGTATATATCTTCCACTCTCCATATATCTTTTTTAACTTCCCTAAGGTGAGGCTTAAGGTGCACTGCTACGACGCTTAAAGTTGTAGAAATATACTCTACATTAGTTGCAATTTATAAAATCTTTTACGCCTTTCTACTCCAGTTAGCATTACCTTTCTTACTTAATTCTTATTAACTATTTAATTCTAAAAGAGCGTTGTGGTAACTCAGTGGTTGCCGGCCCTGGTAGCGTAGCGGCTAGCGAGCTTGCCTCGCGTTGCCAGGGTCACCGGTTCGAATCCGGCCGAGGGCATGGGTGTTGTGTCCGTCCTGTGTTGTCCGCAATGAGAAAACAATAATATAGTACAGACAAAATTCGAATAAACAACGATAAACTTACAGATGGCTGAGATCGGAAAAAAAAATTAAAGCCATCTTTTATAAAATAAAATAAAAAAGTGGTTAAGGCGCTTGCTTTCAGAACATTCGCTGCTCCGGTCCCCGGCTCGAATCCCTGCAGGCGCA
This sequence comes from Vandiemenella viatica, assembly GCA_031002005.1. Classification (NCBI taxonomy): domain Eukaryota; kingdom Metazoa; phylum Arthropoda; class Insecta; order Orthoptera; family Morabidae; genus Vandiemenella; species Vandiemenella viatica. Next base: position 100,874,663 of record JARYHS010012519.1, on the reverse strand, counting down.
GGTATTTTGAGAGTTGTGTTTGATCATATGAGCTATGCCAGGACGCTCCGTGGTTCGGATTCCACGTTAAACTGTAGGTCCCGGAGGAAAGGAACTGGACATCCTACCTCTGACACAATGGCTTAGTAAGCCTCCTTCGGGAGGATCCAACCAACCTTCGGGTGGTCTAAGTTAAGTTAATTCTAAAACATCAATGTTTCTGACTATTCCTACCATTTTCTAGTCTTTTTTAAATTATTCCCCAAACCAGTGGAAAATAACTACATGTTACAGATTGCAATGTGTAGTAATTTAAGAGGGTTACAGACCGTCGATAAGCTCTGTCATGATTCTTTGCTCTCTCTTAATAGTGCGATTAATTTTACTAAACAATAGTAACCGCAAAATAAAGAAAATCAATCTGTGCTGAGGTTTTGATAGCATCGTTACAGATTCAGAACTGGATCACATAGCAAGCTTAATGTTTTGGTTAATTTTTTCCAATTAAACATGAACTTGATAAATGGGCTGATTTACTTTCAGACCGGACGTTTGGTAAAACTTGGGTTTATTCCTATCCTGGAATCCTGATACAGGTTTTTTATGACTCCTTGAACAGAACGTTGGTAGATTGTGCGAATATCCAATCTAATATTAGACTCGTCTTTATTAGTACCAAACTAGGATGGATTCATAGTTATATTTTGTTGGATGCAGTATCGTATAGATCTTCGAAAACACATTGGATACGTAAAAGGATAAAATAAAGATTACCTACTAAAAATGTTGCTAGCTTCACGGATCAATACATATTAAGTTTCTGAAAATAAGGCTTTCATATTCGTCTTTGTTTTACAACTTATTTTTCAAAATTGTCTCATTTTGCTCCATACTTCACCAGAAAGCATTGTAAGATTGTTATGCTCAATCTTCTTCCATGGGAGTCTTTGCAGATGTTTTACAGCAATCGTCGGATGTTATCGAACCCAACATGTTGCTGCAAATAGTAACTTCAATTTATGTAATAATCAGATATTAGTAGTAGCAAAATGTAGAGAATAAGGCAGTAGCCAATCGTCAGTAGGCTTCTCTAAGCAAAAATTTAACATCATTGAGTCACTGGTGCTTGGTATTTTTATGACTTGTGGACTCAACATAAGAATACATTAAAATTAATGGCATCAGTTACCTAAAGTATGTCATCACAACATTTGTTGATTTATGGTTGGAGTCACTGACATCTTCGAAATTAAACCATATTTCACTAACACAGCAGTGAACAAAATCGGAAGAATGAAACATTTGTGAGATGCTTGAAACTACTTAGCATTGTGTTCCTAACATTGTCCAGGATAGTTATCCACTTGTACTTAATTTTGCAGAGTACTAATATTGACTCCTTACGGTATGTGTAATTCGCATGTTTCATTCATCAATGTCCTCACCACATATTTTGCTGTCACATCTTTCTTTATTCAGACTTATACGAAACACACTTTTTTTGCTTTCAGTTTACACCTCGTCGATTTCGAGGTTATTAGAGGCTAGAAACTACTGAGGACAAGGGACGGGAAAGAATTCGGCAACGGCCTTTCGAAATAAACAGTCCTGCATTCGCATGGAGAGATTTCGATAAACAATTGAAAACCGAATTCTGTATGGCCGGACGAGGATTCGAACCCAGGTCAAACACCGCTTTTGACTATCTTCTTTGCTCTGTCTTTTTTCCAAGCTGTCCCATGAGGAGTTTTGAATGGGAGACTATGTTGCCTCCGTAATATTTAACCCAGAAATAAAGCAACAAGACGTGTTACATTTCCTCTGGATTTGGTGTGAGTCTATAATGCGGCGGTTTTCCATTGCTTCTGCATTACCATACCGTTAATCAATTTCATTTGTGCATTTTTAAGAAGATGCATTGCACTACTGACGCTGTTAGCGAACGTTAGAATAATCTTTTTATGTAGCGAATATTTCATCAAAATCAAACTAGACGTTTCCGTCTGTAAACAATAAGTGAAATAATATTACCATTTGAACTGGCAATTACGTACAACACACTCGTTGCAAACAATTTTATCAGACATTATCTTGAATTCCTTCCAGATGATTCAGCCGACTCATGAAAGAAATTAACTGAGGTTGTTGAAAGAAATTAATTAAAACGCAATCCAATTGTCAGAGTGTATTTTTTAGTCCCTTGGTAATAAAATTTTAATCAGTAATATGCAGATACGTTTTCTAAACAATAATGTGTATGACATCGCCGTTATTGTTCTGCACTACAGTCATCATCAACACCGTGTTGTACTTTTATAAGTGGTTTATGAACTTATTTAAAATTAAATTAAATAAAATAAATGAGCAGGGCATTTAATGAAATATGAGGATATTGCATGGTGCTCATGTAACTAAATCCACTCAAATGGGACGCAAACAACAAAATGTAAATATTCATTTTGAATAGAAACAGCATACTGCAAAAACTTAATCCTGCGTTGCAGAATAAACGTAAACTAGGTTTGGCCAGGCACATAAAATTCGAAGGAGAGCTGAGTTTTATGACTACCTCTTAAAGACGATCTTAAAGTGCAAGAAGCGTATAGAATAGTCGATAGTAAAACTGCACCATAGTCCTCATGTTCTATTGCGCTTAGAAATGGCGTTTGAAGTCAAAGTAGTATATTTTATCCCCAAAAAGATTACTGGAAACAAAATCTTACTCTGTTACTTTATTAGTATAAGATTGCGCTTCATAAATGGATCGTCACGTTTATAGAACCAATAAAATTTGTCTTTTTTAGAATGATTTATAAAATACTAAACAAATATCACATCCAACATTCGATATTATTTCATATGTACGTAGAAACATATTATTTAAGTTGTTTTGTTAATGAAATTTCTCAAGCAGTTGATCTGTTATATCCAACACGTAAAATTCTAAGCATTAGATAAACATGTTGGGATAGAACTGTTAAACAAATGTAATTCATTCCGGACAGGTCGGGCACTGGTAAATCCCACCGTTATATGTTATTAATATTTTGCACACGGTATTATACATTTCTTTTCCTATTTGATGATTTCTTCTAGAGTTGAAGATATAACTGTAATCTCGTCATAACTATAATGTACCGAATACATCGTTGTTAAGTGTTCAGTATAATAACAAAGGAAAATTATTTTCCTTCCTACATGCTTATGACGAAAGTTTTAAAGTTATATTTGCTAATAACGTATAACAGATATATAAGCACGTCACTGGTAAATTTAATCATGACATGGTAAAAGCTTATTACTATTTAACACATAGATAATTTACGATACATTACTACTATCGAAAACATTTGTAAATAGACACCAGGTGAAACAGATTGTCAAGATTTCTACGAGAAGAACAGGATCTTTGATTGTTGATCTGTATGTCCTGGCATCATACAGAAACTACTGATTAGATATTTAAGGATTTTTTAGTTTGGAAGCTTGGGACCAGACGTAAAACGTACTATTACTATGTACCATGACACCATGCCAACTGAAGCCGGAAAACTAATTTCTGTAATGAACAATAAAATTTTTACCTGTAACCTGGCGTAACTCGAAAACTACTGAACCGATTTTGTTATTATTGAAATCTTACATATAATCTACACTACGGCACATAGAACCGGAGATACTCTACTGTGTTCGGCCTCAACTGGCGCTTCAAGGTGATGTTCTCCTGGTCCCCCTCCTCACCTCACCATCCAATCGCATTGCCTACCACTCCTAACAGCCGAATAACAAATTTTCCAGTGAGACGTCTTTCCACATAGCGTGTGGGGGTAAGGGCAGCGGAGTGGGGATAGATCAGACTGACCTTGAGCCGCCTCTCTTAACTGAATGCACTCTAATCAAAACCTTTTCTGAACATATAATTATTTTATATACAATCTGGCATAATTTAAAAACTTCTTAATAGCTTTCTTTCGGGCTTTCGTAATTTGAAGTTAAAGGTCTAGTGAATAATTTGAAATATTTATTATCATATTACCTTCACTAGTTAAGGAGCAGAAAATTAATGTCTGATCGAAAAAGTATCAAGGAAATATGTCGCTATCCTAATGCCATCTATCAATCCTTTCTACAAGTACTGGCTACTTAGCGTCCATAAGATGGCCGGTGGTATCAAGTCATTGTAAAATAATCAGAGACATACTGTGGTATGACCGTACGCACTTTAACAAAAGGGAGACTACTTTCATGAACCGTAAATACTCTGCTTAGCGACAAATCATTCTTTAAGAAGATAGTTAACTCTCCGACATGTTTATCACGTGCAGAAATGGAAGATGTATATCATTTCATGTTTAGATGCATAATATACCGAGCAGAAAGACATTAACCCATAGAAGAATTTTTACAGACACATCCGCTCTCTCATCCAGACGCTTGCCTTCCCGAACAATAAACCAACAAAATTACTCTTCTCCTTTGTCTCAAGAACTAAAGGCTATATATAATTCAAAATAATTCTTCTAGAAGCTTACTATAAACATGGCTGAATTAGCTAGTGGCTAAAGGCAATTGTGTTAAATCTGATAAGTCGTAATGATAACGAAATTAGCGATTCGCAGACAATATTTTACTTCATGCAGATTTTTAAGGTAAAATTTGTAAGGTCAATAGTGAGTGCTGTAATGAAGAAAAAATCCACGTACGACCTTGATTCATCATATAATTCGTATGAAACGTTAATAAATTAACTATGATAATTAACGAGCTGTCAAAAAACGAACTTTTTTAACGGGATTGTGTCACCTTCTTTCAATCAAAAACTGATAAACAGAATTTGATGGTGTTCTCACATGTTGAACCAGACTTAAAATCTCAGTTACGTCGCATGACGCTACGTCATATAACGCCGGATCGTGAAACTGAAATCTGTCCTAAACTTCTTTTTACTTATCACCAGGAATAGCTTGAAACCTACTGAACAGAAATTAAAATTGTTCATTGGTTAGGTTCTAAAAATCAGGCGTTAAAACACAACCGTACCGGATAGAGAAGATACAACGGGCCGAGGTTCAGCTCTCAATTGCGGTTGTTAGGCAATGTCTTCCACTCATCTAAGCAAATTCTGAGATGGTACTAAATCTCCCATTCGCTAACAAAATTTATACGTTTCAAACAAAATACAGATTACACAATTCACAAACTGATAACGACATTTCAACTCCTCCGTTAGGTTAAGCGAACATTCAAAAATCTACCGGAGCCTATAGGGATTTCCCACCAAAAAATATATTTATATATATAATATATTTAGATCGAAGATATGGATTATCACGTTGTGTCACCTACCTGAAGCAAGAAATTAACATTTCTTCTGAGCATCGAATTATTATACCTATGATTATAGGCAATAATCTGGCTTAGCTTGAAAACCAGAGAGCAGAATTTGATGAGTTTTCCACACTTCGAAAGTTTAGATTTTTCCTAAAAGTTATGATGTATACCATATTCCCAAATTATATTATCAATTTTAAAGTTCGTTTGTTTATGATTCAGTCACATGGAAATAGTTAAAGCGTTTTGTGTGAAATTTGAAACGTAACCAAACCACACCCAATATTAACCTATGAATTATTTGTCCCTAAAAGCAATGCAATTTCTGAGAGAGAAAAATAACAAAAATTTCTCAGTGCATAGTTTTTATTTCTTTGCATGTATGGTCCAAAGTAACCCTCTGGACTGTGGGATGTACATTGTTCTAAACCCCATTAACTCCAGCAGTTTTTTTTTTTTTTTATGTCAAATGCGATAAACGAAAAATTTATACTAATTTGTGGGAGCTTTTATCTTAAATTTCTCACCTTTTCCGCTTCACATCTAAATGAAAGTACCCTATTTCACCCACGTATGGCTGTACAATTTCGTAAGCGCTTTAAAATACTACCAAGAGTTTTTGTATGAACGGCGTTAAACTAAAAAGGATACTAATTTGTGAACACATTTATTTTAAATTTCTGAAATTTCAGATTTTGCGTCAAAATGAAATATATCCTGTTTTACCCCCATCCCCACCCCAGACCATGGGTTGTACATTATTCCAAATCCGCATCAAAATCCTGGCCGTCATTTTTTCGTGGATTCAGTGAGATGTATATAATCGAAGTCAACGGAACGTAAGTTGCTTCTCGCAGTCAAAATGTTTACGGACAATAAATAAAAAAAGCACGTAGCGTTAGTTAAATGCATGGACATCTAAAACATATGCGCATCGTTGTTGATATTGTTGTGAGAATTTATTGTTTATTCGTTATTGTTGTGACACATTCGTAGTTGTCAGACTGTTATCTAGAACAATTAGTGAATTACGTATTGTGAGACGTCGCGGAAAAAGACTAGGTTTCCGTAGTGTGTTTTACACATCTGAGGCAAAAGTTGCCTCCCGCCGGCCAACGGATTTCGCTTACCGGCGGACACCCCCTGCCCACGGACTCTGCCTGACCTTGGACTTCGCCTGACATCGGACTTCGCCTGCCCTCGGGCTTTACGTGCCCTCCGGCTTTACGTGCCCTCGGGCTTCGCCTGCCCACTGACTTCGCGTGCCCACGGACTTCGCGTGCCCACGGACTTCGCGTGCCCACGGACTTCGCCTGCTCACCGACTTCGCCTGCTCACCGACTTCGCCTGCTCACCGACTTCGCCTGCCAACTGGTAACGCCTGCTCCCCAACTGCTGCACATCCACCGGACACACCAATGTACGGTAACGCTATGGACCTTTCAGACACCAACCCAACCATCCTTCCACCCACTGTCACTACTAGCCCCCACTTCTACACCATGGCTACATCTTCAGTTATTACTACAACCACCATCAGCACCACCACCACCACCTCCTCATCAATCATCTGCCCCGCTGCATCTGAAGGCATTCATCAAAATCTTCCACAGATAGTTCAGAAACCACCACGTGGCACCAGCTATCTTCAAACTGCCAGAAATAATGCAAAACCCTACGAACAGATCAAAAGTGGCTCATTACCATCGCCACAAACCTCCTTATCCAATAGTGCAACAACCGCATACGAAGTTATGGACACTTCATCATCACCTCCATCCACGTCACAGACTATTCATACATACCTACTAAAAGGGACCTTCCCTGAATATATGAACAGTAAAACCCTAAGCAAATTTATCAAACGACATATACCCAACATTTCTATCCATCAACTTATCCCCACTAAAAACGGTATGATCATCAAGAGTAATGAACCAGACTTCCCCAAATTAATTAAAAACAAAATTGGACTATCTTCATTTGGCGACAACGCCAACTTAACAACTGTCACCTCATCCCCACCAAAACAACCAACCCCACCTAGAAGACCACCTACACTCACAGCCGTCATCCGAGGAGTAGAGCCAACAATAACTGAAGAAGAGGTAGTCGCCGAACTCAACTCGAACGACGAATTACATGTTCGAAAAGCTCTCCGAATCAAGAACAGCTTAGGACCCACTTACATGATCAGAGTACTAACTGAAGACGCATCAACAATTGATCAACTGCTTAGAAATGGAGCCATAATCTACCATCAAAAACATAGAGTGGAACCATCAAAAACCCCTTCCCCCCAACCCACACTGTGTGCACGTTGTCTACAATACAATGACCACCTAACGGCAAACTGCAAGAACACCCCTATCTGTCCACACTGCAAAGAGAACCACTTTTTAAAAGCTTGCCCAAACCTTCAGAAAACTCCCACCTGCAATACTTGTGACCAAAACCATCCTACCTATTCCATTAAATGCAAATCAAAGCCAGCGCCTACCAAAGCAGAACTCACAGTACCCCTCCGACCCATTGATCCTCCCACACCACCCACCAACTCCATCCGTCCTCCACCGACCATAGAAGATATCCTAAGATTCATGACAATCACATTACAAAACCTAAATCCCTTCTCCCGTGAACACACCCTGGCGCAAATTTCAATTGCAGCAAAAGCAGTATTTGGAATACAAATAAACGCCACCTACTCTCACAATAACGCCCACTTCCAGTTTCTGCCCCTAGAAACCCTCGTCTAAACCCACCAACTCCACAACTAGAACTATTCCTAATATGCCACTTTCCCACAATATACTTTTCAATAATATCCGATCACTCCCAACGAACAAAAACCTCCTCCTGCATACCCTCGCTACACACGACATCCATTGCTTTATGCTCAATGAAACCTTCCTCCAACCCCACCATCACATCCGTATGTCACCCTACCAGCTCACCCGAACCGACAACCCAGCGCCTGTAGCACGCGGGGGAGTGGCCATTGGCTATAAGCATCATATCCCCATCAAAATACACCCACCACTCAACCATCCATCTGAACATATCATTGCCACAGTCTTTCTCAAATCCCTCACAGTCACCCTTGTCACCATATACATTCGACCCGGTGTTCCCCTCCCTTTAAATTTTATATCATATATAGATAAACATTACAGCTCATACATCATCATGGCAGATATCAATATCCATAGCCGCACCCAGCAAGAACTTCATCAATTTCATAACATCCTAACCGCCATGAGAGGTGACATCATTAAAATCCCATTACCCACACGTCCCGAATCAAACACAACCCCTGACGTAGTTATAGCTTCTCCCAATATACTAACCCGCTCCACCCTTCATGTCCTCGATCCAATCGGCAGTGATCACCTCCCCATTATGCTTTCCATCCAGTACAATGCCCCCCACACCACGCACCCACCCAACCCCACACCCCATAAATATATTCAAAACTACAATAAAACCAACTGGAAAGACTACAGGAAATACATAGACGACCAGATAGCGACAGATAACCCAAATATCATAGACGCAGACAGCCTACTTAGAACCGCCGAATACCTCCAATGTACAATCACAGACGCTACTGCCGCTCATATCCCCTTGACTCCTATCACCCCTCACAAACCATCACTATCCAGACGAGCCCTTCAACTTCTTCATATCTCACGTCGCCTCTTCCGCACCTACCTAAGAACCCATGACCGTCAGCTACTCACCCTCCACCGACAACTCCAGCGAACAGTCCGCAACTGTATCGCCGCTCAGAAAAGACGCACATGGAGGGACACCTGCAACCAACTAAGCCAAAAATATTCGCAAAACTCCTCCCAATACTGGTCCACCTTCCGCCGCTTAACTGGTCTCAAACCCGCCCCCAACTACCCCCTCCTCCACAACAACCTTCCTGTCCCTGACAACACTCAAAAAGCCAACCTCTTCGCCAACCTACTTGAAACCATCCACACTGTCCCAAACGACCCCAAATTCGACTACTCAGACTCCCATATCATCGAACAGCGTGCCAACCCTACATCACCTCCCCTCCTACCCGACTTCAACTACATTCAAACCGTCAGCCGTACTGGACTTAACACGCCTATCACAGCTAATGACATCCTATCCGTCCTCAGCACGAAGAAAAATACTGCCCCGGGCCCAGATTCAATCACTTATCGCCACATTAAAGAAGCACCCCGCTCTTTCCATCAACTTCTAGCTCATCTATATACAAACGTACTATACTCTGGCATCTATCCCCCAAAATGGAAATCTTCAAAAATCCTTATGTTCCCCAAACCTAACAAACCCACATCAGATCCGAACTCATACCGCCCCATCAGCCTCACCTCCGTCTTCAGCAAAACATTTGAAACCATACTATCACGACGTATCCACAAACATCTATCACAACACTCTCTCCTATCCCCCGCCCAGTGTGGCTTCCGTCCAAACCTATCGACCCAAGATCAACTCCTCAGACTTATGCACCTTCTGACCACCCACATCAACACCCACAGATCAGCAATACTTATACTATTAGATATTGAAAAGGCTTTTGATCGAGTATGGCACGCTGGCCTCATTTTCAAATTGCAAACCTTCGCCCTTCCTATCACCTACATTCGCACAATAGCTTCCTTCCTCACCAACCGTACCTCTTTCGTTTCCATAAACAACATTCTCTCCCGCATCTTCACCATGACCGCAGGTGTCCCCCAAGGGTCTGTCCTGTCGCCCCTCTTATACATCATGTACATAACCGATATACCCATTCCCGCACCACCTACATATATCCTTAAGTACGCCGATGACACCGCCTACCTCGCCGTTCATAAAACCCTTCAACAGTCGGAGAAAGCCCTACAGATCATACTAGACTGCTTTGTTAAATGGTGCAACCGCTGGCGACTAATAATTAATCCCAATAAAACACAAGCCATTATTTTTGGAAAAACTAGTAAAAGATACAGGCTCGCTGATTTTAACATAACCATATACAATCATCCCATCCAGCTACAACCCACAGTTACATACCTAGGAATCACCCTCGACCGACATCTTACATGGACACCTCATCTTAGAACCATCAACTCCAAAGCCCAAACCCGCCTAAACCTTTTAAAATTACTTACTGGAACATCCTGGGGACTACATAGCCAGGTCATCATAAATACATACAAAGCATTTCTTCGCCCCATCCTAACTTATGGTCACCTCTCATGGCTCTCCGCCCCTGATCACTTCTACAATAGACTCCAAATAATAGAACGCCACGCCCTCCGAATCGCCTACCGAATAAGACTACCTTCTCCTACCCAACAGCTTTATACCAGAATGCGTTTTCCTCACATACTGATCCACATAGAATCCCTCCGGCTAAAATATGCTATCAATAGCCTTCTAAACAAAAATCCAATAACTCACCGCCTACTTAAAGAACCACTTCATCTCCCCTCCTGTTACAAACAGATCCCACCAACACTGCACCTCCAAAATATCCTTTTTATAACCCAGCACAGAGACCGACCGCCTACCATACCTCAACAAGAGAAGAGAACAAAAATTTACCCCACTCTGTGAATGACATCAAAATCGCCTACTACTAGCCACAAATCTGCAAGAAAAGCAAACAAAATATTGTACAAAACTACAACTCTGATCATGTAACATCTAAATTCAAATCTACTGTATTATTTTTGTAAAAGTGTAAACATTCCTTTACGAAAATCTATTGTAAACCATATTATCATTTGGCTGAAGAGCACGACATGTGTGCTGCCAGCCCGCTTCCCCCATTAAGGGGGTTGAATGAAATGACAATAAATATATATATATATATATATTAGTTAAATGGTAGAAGCAACAATTCTGGACTATAGTTAGTTGTTCTTCAATCTTTGTACCTAAGTCCCATTCTTTTTACAATTGAGAACATCTTGCGCTGCTTGACATTGTCGAAAGTCTTCAAGTTTTATGAATGCTACTTAGATACACTTGTCTCTTTCTTTATACACTTCTTGCTAAGAACTCTAAGATAGGGATGGCGATTCTTTCCGAAAAGATCAATTCTTGAATCGATTCGAATCGAAATCTGATAAATCGATTCAGATTCTAAAAATCGATCTTTTTTCAATTTGCTTTTCGAGTTCGTATTTTCAATAAATCCA
>JARYHS010012519.1:100707437-100862159 GCA_031002005.1 Vandiemenella viatica | reverse complement strand
CGCAACCTATACTTTATCTTAACAATGTAAGTGCAAATAAAATAAAATACAATTATTATTTTTTAAAAAAATTAACACTTCCTTTTAACAGTATAAATGCAAATAAAGCCAGTACAGTTATTCATTTGAATTTTTCTATTGTAGTGAGTTGGCTTTAAGGAGGGGGGTTTATAAATTTTTAATTTATTTATAATAATCAATTATTGGGTTGGCAAGAATCTTAACCTTGCCAGATCACAATGAAACTGACATAGATAATTTATTATATTCATTTGGCTACTACACCGCTAGGCATATTTAACGTTACCATTAATACAATAATCACTAAGATATCTATGCAAGCCTAGCGATTACAACTGGCGGATTTATCCAAGCAAACAATTATATGAATTTTACTTTAATTGAAAATCTTCTGACGAAGTTAAAGTTAGTAAGCGGGGACAATGTTCACAATATGCTACAACAAAAACAGTCAGCAATCAAAATGAATACATGAAATGAACATGCGTCTCGGGCGTCGTTAAATAACAAGGAGAAAACAAGGAACTCACGATATGCAAAGGCTCCCAAAATGTTCAACAAAATGTCGGCTAGCTCAGGGTCAAATTTGCTTTAAGAACACAAGTCTCTTTCTCAAGTCGTTTACGGGTCATTCGCAGTCTCATAAGAACACAACGATGCAAGATCTGGCGTTAACACTTTACCAGAGCATAGGAAGCAGCACTAAAGTCCGTCGCACTATCAGCCCAGCGCGATAGAAAGATCACCAGCCAGTGATCATAGGCAGGTCACTGTACTGACCAAGCACAACCGTTCTGGACCGCAGCCCAGCCAGAAGTCCACTCGACTACCCTGGACCGTTGCCCAGCAAGAAGTAGTCTTCCTCTTCTTCGGAAAACGATGGCGTCCCTCTCGGCGAAGGAACATGCCGGGCAGAAAAGAATAAACCCTGAATTAACTTGTGAAGACCCTGTCGATGATTTTCATAGGCAGGTTGGAAATCACGTGGTATTGTTGCACACTCAGATTCGCGGCATTTTGCAAGCGTCCCCTCCGCGTCCATCCTTGGTGGGGCGGGGGAAGGCTGACCTCACATGTTTGCTGTGCGAACCGTTGGGGTTACTGACTAGCCTGAGATGTGCGATCCTTCGCTTAAACAAAATCTTACGCTCGCCCATTTTTCGCTGAGTCCTCTCAAATGAAATACCCTTGCATATTTATTTAATCATATATAATTTTGGGCTGCCCGAGATCAATTTTAATTAATTTTAATCTGAATAAAAATTAAAAACAATTTAACAAAAATATAAATTGTAGCGTGGCGTGATAACGTCCCGTTACACTATGCTTTTGTGACAGTGTAGAGGCTCTATCAATCTCCCTTAGACCTTAGGTTAAGGGATTCTTGTCAGAAGTATTTGCCGTCTTGGCTTCTTTTATTTGCTGTTTCCGTGTAAGTGCTTGTTTCACTTTTATATTTTTCATTTTTGTTGAGCCATTTTTTATTTATTTTAATTTTTTTATTTTAATTAATTTTTTATTATTATTTTTATTTATTTTGTATATATTTACTTAATTTAACAGTGTAAGTGCCTTCCTATTGCACTGTATTTGTGGTTTTCTCACTCGTTATCTTCTGTCAGCAGCTGGAGTGGTATTCTATGTGGACCCTCGTGTATGTCGTAGTGCGCTAGAGAGCGAATAAGGTATTTGTCGCTCTCCTCAGTTTTTTGGTAAGAGTGTCTTGCTATTTCTTTATATCTATACCGAAGTCTCGGGATCCCCGCTGTCTCGTGGAAGATGTCTGTCGGGAATCTGTCGTATATCCCTTCCAAACTATTACCCTTTCGGATAGGTGCAATGCGCCCTCTGCCACACTCTTTTAGTGAATCGCATAGTAATAGTAATAGTAATCTCATTGACAGGTGGAGTGCTCTCTTCAGCGCCTTGTTTTGCATTCTCTGCAGCTTCTCAATATGCGTTTTTGCGGCATATCCCCTTACAGGAGATACATATTCCATAATCGGGTGCACCAGTGCTTGACATAAGGGGGAATCCATAAATTACGTGAGGTGAAATAGGGGGGGAGGGGTCCGGCGAAATCTCACCAGGGGGGAGGGGGGGGGGTCTACGGAAATCTCACGTGAGATTATGCGAAAAATTTGGGGACGGTAGAGCCAAAAAAAAGGTCTACAATTTGCGCCAAAGTTGATTTTAGGAGTGTATTTCGTCAAAAAAGTTAGGGTGTGACCTAAAAAAAAAAAGTCTACAAAAGTTTCAAGGGCGATTTCTAGGGGGGGGTTCTCACACGGACCAGATCTTACCAGAGGGAGGGGGGTCCGGCCAGATCTCACGAAATCTCATCAGGGGGAAGGAGGGGGTCCGGAAATCCGGAAAAACACCTCACGTAATTTGTGGATGCCCCCTAATTGGAGGCCGCATCTGGGTGGTAGTGTGCTACTGTAATTCAACACTGGTCAGTGTAGCTAAAACTTCGGGCATTATCGAAACTCGCCGAATGTTGTCGATCTATCCATGTGAGCACAATCTCCAGACAACGCATTTCATTAAAGAGGATATTGTACACTTCACCTAAGAGAGGAGGCACCGAATCACTGTTTCAAAAACCGCGTTATGGGCGTCCATTAATTACGTGAGATTTTTTTTCCGAACATTTGGACCCCCTGTGGTGAGATTTGGTGAGATCTGCTGGGTCCCCCCATTAACCTTGGGTTCAACGTCGTTTGTAGTCCTTTTTTTGTTTTTGCCGTAATGTTCTTAAAGGAATTAAAAAGATGACGTGAGATTTCGCCGTGCCCCCCCTCCCTCATCGTAAATAATGAACACCCCATTACGAGCCAAAAATTTTGAGCACTATGGGTTAAATTATTTAGGGGAGTCGGTGCGTTTGTTTTTTTTTTCTCAAAAGTTGGCTGTGAATATTTTTTTCCAATAATGGGACGATGAGTAATTATATATATATATATATATATATATATATATTTGGAAAAAGGGGTTGGTTACCCAAAAAAGGTTGGGAAACTATAGTCTAGTTGAATTTCGACTTCAAAAATATTGAACAGAAAAATGTGATAGCAGTTAAATATATATATAAAGTTGTGACCAAAGAAAAAGATTGTTTAATCAACGAGCACAGCTAGCTAGCCCAATTCCGGCCGTCAGTGAGGCGGAAGACTTCAAATTTAAAGCCCGTGTCGCTCGCCGCGGCAGCTGCGGGACAAATCGCTGCCATTACTGCTGGCACTGGTGCTTTCGCGCCGAGACTGACGAAGACTGATGGCCTCCACTCTTCACACCACACCTGCCGGCTGAACGGAAAACATTCCTCAGAGTCATTCGTCCCAGCGGGTATATAAAGCCAGACTACACGGGCGACGACCTGTACCAACCATCATAAATTTACCGCAGTTCACACACCGTCGACAGCAGAAACTCCGAAAATAAACAAGGGCTGTACGGAAAGAAATTTTAACAAGGTTTCCTTATATTTAATGACTAATTAGAAATTCGTTAATCCTGAATTTTGCAAGTTTGGATTTAAAATAAGTGTGATGAAACCTGTGTGCTTGGCAGACAGAAGGATAAATAAACCAAATTGAATTGACACTGTTCCAAACTTTAAATGCTTCGCCAGTGTTACGTCAGCAGATAATAGGCTATATCCTGTTCACTAAGAACTTGAGACTCAAGATCATATTCCCCCGTCCCCGCTCCTCACCTCAGCAGTCTATCCCGTCCCATCCCTCCAAGCTGACCGCTGATCGCTCGTAGGGGTAAGGACAGGGAAGTGGGGATAGAGCAGACTGACCTTGAGCAACACTGAACCTACCAGAAATAAGCAAAAGGGTTAAAATGTCTGCACATTTCTACAGTTCTGTTTCACAGATATAATGAAACCAACATTTTCATCAGACTACAGAAGTGTCATTATACTCTTATAAAACATACCTGCTTCCCATCCTAACTTATAGACTAGAAGATGCCACAGTGTTTAGACGGCGTAGCAGCCGATTTCAAACGACATATTGAAACTTTCTAAAACTTTCTTTTATTTTTTTTACGTATGGCTATACGCCTCGTTACGTCGAGGTCATTAGATGCATCATCGGAATGGGGATAAGGTAGTGGAGGGAATTCGGCCATGACCTTCTGAAGGAAGCATCCCGGCATTCGTCTGGAGTGATTTGGGGAAACCATGGAAAACCCAAATCTGGATACCCAGACGGGGATTCGAACCTGCGTCCTCCTGAATGCGAGACCAGAACATTAACCGGTCACCCACCAAGCTCGGTCTCTTAGGTCAAGTGTTCAGAAAACCAGATGAGATAAAATCAGAAATGAATCAGTCCCACTGCAGTTGGGATTACGAAGAAATATTTCCAACTTCTCAAGACAATCAAGACTGAAATCGTGCTGCCAATTGATGAGAACGGCGACGTGACATTCACTAGACAAGTCGTCGTAAGTACCCTGAAGAAATATTCCGCCAAGCTTCCTTCACAGTCGTCCGTAATCGTGAAAGTTTTATCGGTGAAGGACATTATGCTCAAGCTGCTGTGTTGGACTGGATTCATGTCTGGCGATCTAGGTGCCCAAATCATTGCTAAAATCGCATCACTGTCTATACGAACACTTCCGTCATTCAAACCACATTGAGTGTTGCTGTTCATTTACTCAGTATTACCTGCCTGTGAAATGGTCTCGGGCATTGGTCAGCCGCAGTCAGGAACTACAATGTACATTTCATGAGGTAATGCTAGAAATTACATATTCACAGAACACTTTTGACACTGTGGAGAGTGGACGGAGGAATGTTGAATTCACAAACAATTTACCCAATGGAATGCCGCATGTGTCTATCGCCACCACCATTATGTGCTTGAAGTCTGTTAATGCATGTCGTGTGTCCATAATCACGTCAGAAAATCTTTCACACGAGTTACGAGAACAGAAATGGAAGCCCCGACACTGCTAGGCACAATTATTTTGGTCCAGTGATAAGACAGATGTTACTTCTGGAGTTCCTCAAGGAAGTGTAATAGGACCACTTCTTTTCTTGATTTTCATAAACGATCTAGGTGACAACGGTATATGCTGGTTGCGATTGTTTGCCGACGATTCAGTTATCCATAGGGAAATAAGGTGCTCTGACGATTGCTTAGAAATTCAGCAGGATTTGGATGCTATTTCCGAATGGTGCCGTAAATGGCAGCTTACACTTAATTGCAAAAAGTGCAAGGCAATGCGTGTAAGTAACAAAAAGAATCAGTTTGTTCACGAGTTCAAAGTAAACAATTCACTTGTTGACACGGTTGATTCCCTGAAGTATCTGGGGGTAATATTACAAAGCAACATGAAATGGCACTTGCACATAACTTCCGACGTAGGCAAAGCTAATTCTAGATTACGATTCATAGGTCGTATTTTGAGAAGTTGTAATGCTCATACAAAAGAAATAGCGTATCACTCCAGTGTGTCGGCATCTGGATTACTGTTGTGGAGTTTCGGATCCGTATCGCAAGGGCCTGATTGACTCAGTGGAGAGGGTACTGAGGAGAGCCGCTCGATTCGTGACTGGTTGCTACAGCCCTTATGAAAGCGTCACCGAATTGATACGTAGATTGGGCTGGGATCGTTTGGAAGACAGGAGACGTCATTTGCGGTTTAATTTATTGCAGAAATTCTATGGCCTCCGAGTGCAGTGAGATACTTCTTCCGCCAATCTATTTGGGTCGCAATGACCGGAGGGATAAGATTCGAGAAATGAGAAGCCGTACTGATGCCTTTATGTATGCTTTCTTTCCTCGTGCTATTCGAGATTGGAATGCGCAGAATTAAGGTTGTTGCTTAGCACCCTCTCCCACTCTCAATGTTTGTGAATTGCAGAGTATGGATGTACATGTAGTGATTAATTGCGATGGAGCGTTTGCTGCAGTGGCAATTTCCCTAGTCATTTAAGTATCTTTTTATTCCTATCTTACATACCTTGAGTGTTAAAATTCCTCCTCCATCTACTTTTAATTTTAAATTCCTTCAGCGTTTTAGGTAAATTATTAACTAATTCCCTTGGTAATATATTCCAATCCCTGACACCCTTATCCACAAATGAACATTTTTTCACTCCCTTAAGCATGAAATCGAGTGATACGTTTCTTCTGGGGTGCTGCCGTTCTCTGTATGCTTGCATCTTCCTCACCCATGAGTTATGATTTATTAATAAATGAAAACAACGTTTTAATGGATTTATCCTCGTACTAGCCACAATATAATTAATTCATAAGGTATATATAAATGGTTATTGTCAAGCAACCTTCTATACGTAGTCCACCTAAAGTCTCTTCTTCACTGTGTGCAAAGTCTCGTTGTCTTCAAGTAGCACTGAAGTACGCCTTATTTGGTTCGCATGAGGAGGGTACTATAATATGACATCTGCCTTCAGTCGATGGTCTCTTGATAAATTTTCACACTTAACATTTAATACCGATCGGTATTATGGTATTATATTTCTCTCAGAAGATTCCATCACAACACAATTTACCAGTTAACTTATTTCGAAAAAATGCAGTTGTATTTTCCTTTCTGTTACGTTCACAGAAAATTCTTAATGATTTTTGAATATTTAATATCTGTCCCTAATATATTATCTCAAAATTCTGTGTGTTTGTGTAATAATGATTCGCATCCGTTACCAATTAATAAAAGTCCCTAACAGTTCCTAACAATCACTTGCAGATGTTGCACAATGATCGATAATACACGGGTACTGAATCTAAGTAATGCCTACTAATTGTCTTGGTACTATTACTTCTCTAACTAGCTAACGACCTTCTTTCCGTCTCATCAACGCGGAGTATTACTTTGCTTCGACGAACTAACATTACTTGGAGTCATTATTAGAAATTCTTCCTAAATACGGCAATATTACACGACAAAACACAATATAAGGAGATTCACCAAACTTACTCCCCTCAGAAATGCTTACTTAGACAAACTCAGGAAACATCCGTACACACTTTCCCTACCCGAAACTTTAAATCAGCGGAAACATACACCCCTTAGCTGACTACACACATATTGTAGTGTACCCTGGACATTTATTACCACACTACACCTTGCACCATTTATTGGTGAGAACTGTAAATGTCCGCTAAAAACTTGCATTCGTGATAAGAGCTGGGCGCCAGGAATTACTTCCACATGAAATTAATAAATGTTTTCCCTGCAATAATTATTTTAATAATAACAATGCAAGTAGCTAATTATATCCATTAAGCATTGGGAAATGGGAAATTTCAAATAATGAAAACGGCAATATACCATTAATTACATTAAATTTTATTATATGCAAAGAAAATTTACTTTATGCACAAAATTGTTATGATAATGATATTGGATCCAGTGCAAAACAACAAAAATGAAATTAAATACAAGTTGGATACGAAGCAGAGGGATAGCAGACCATTTACAATGATAATTTAGCTCAGTTCAGAGAGTGAGAACCTCTTTATCTCGATGAAGGCCGTTACTGGGCTTTGTAACAAAGTTTTGGGGTCTCAACAGTTTCTGACAAAGATTTGTGGTAGCAGGTACTTGAAAATATTACCGTGGAGGTATTCCTTGGCGACGAAGGAGGCTTGAAGGAGTCCACCACAAGAGATCTTCACAACAGATCACGAATTACCGGATGGTAATTGCCACCAGGCACGTTACTTAGTAACTCACGTGTGTGTGAGGTCGCACTGATTCACTGATGCACTCTCGGCAAAACACAAAGCAGAGCGGCACAAATTTTCATACGCCGCACACTAGTAGTCAGCCCGTCACAATGGAAGGCTGTCTTATTCGCCGCGGGTGTCGAAACTACGTCGACCCGCTCAGAAGCTCCCTCCTTCACACAAGCACCCGACGCGACGGTGTCTCGGAGCAAAGTCCTCGTCTCCCGCGTTGTATGGAAAGCAGAGAAATCATATTAGTCCGCGTGAAACCACACAGGAGCTGTGATTGGCTCAAACACTCACACACACACACCCTCTTCGGCACTACTTTTGTCCATCCTTTTCACGTAACATGTTCCTCTCTCTCGCCTAATGGAAAATTTCAGGCGCGACACCTGTCTCTTTAAACCCCGTCCAGTAAACACATTCCGAGCCGCGCTACCTGAGGTACCGTTACGGCCCAGTGCTGTCCGGCACGAAGCATCTTTGAAGTAATATTTGTTTGCAAAATGAAGCATCCGAAATGCGGAATGCTTCAATATGTACAGTACATCCTTAATTACGGTCGCACACTCTAGCGCTGACTACCGGTGGAAGAACGCCATACTAACTTTATTCCACTATTTATACTTTCTGTCTTAGTTTCTTCTTCTGATGTAATTTATCGACGCGTCTCCACCAGGCGGTTCTTGCACGGAACATCTCTGGCGCAACTTTTTACTCTTCGCGCTGAATTCGCACACCAGCCACTAAACTCACTGAAAAAAATAATAATAATAAAGAATGAAAGGCCTATAAATGAGTCCTTTTTCTTCTTTATAAAACCCTACAACTGTCACTAAATGTAAACTACATATTTATAAAATGTGGAAAAGATGCGATTAACGGGAACAGTGACGTGCTGAACTCACAATACCATGAGTTACAGCAACTGTTTGTGAGATCTTGTTCAAACGTAACAGTGAGAACATGTAATCGTTTTTTTTACTGTTTCATCGAATTTCCATAACGAGCCAATAAAGGACGATGGACTAGAGTTACATGTTTCAATCCCCGAAGTACTACCATGCGAAACAAACTTCCTGTTAAAACGACTTCTCATATTGGAATAATTTCCTTATGGTCAAAGTCTGTATGAGTTTAACGCTATCCTACATTTCGGTGGGCTGAAGGACGGTATATAAAAGGAAACATTTCCACAGAGTTAGACGGACCTGATCTGCAATCACGGATGGGAAAAACTGGTTATGTTTAAAATATTGTTACGTGTTTTTACTGTTTTTTAACCGTTTATTGCATTATTTCTACCATTTTGCAACCTTTAAATACATACAATGCCAACAACACAACAAAACCAGCTGTACTGATCTTAACTCCACCAAAGAGTCTCTCACACATTCATCATCAGTGATATTCACGTTATAACACTACCCCCCTCTTAAGCCGCGTTACCACGACGTCTTGTAACGAAGGCGGGACGGGATGGAACAGACACTCAACAACATGCCATGGGAAAGGGGACGCCTCTGCTAGCGGGGACGAGACGCAGCTACCCACTCTCTGTCGGTAAACATCACAGGCGTGTGTTGCGGCGCGCTGTTGTCACCGGTTTGCAGCAGCGGTGTGCACCCCTTCTGTTGCTGTAAAGTGCTCTGTGCCAAACGACACTAGGCAACGTACTGGGGAGGTGGCGGCGAGGTGAGCGAGGGTTAACTTGCGGCGTGCGCTCGTCCCTACACTTCGGCTACTGAGGTGCCGCCTCCGTTACAAAAGATCGTGGGAACGCAGCTTTCGATTTATTCGTCCCGAATAGATGTCGTAGTACGGCCCCGAAACTTTGCTAGTCTGTCAATGCGAACAAGCTTCATTCAGCCATGTGGTAACTTCTTGATTCTGTACACTACATCATTAATCCTCTTCACAACAGTGTAAGGTCCTTCCCATTTTGCAGTAAACTTAAGGGATACCGCTTTTACTCTCTGTTGGTCGTACAGCCAGACTTTATCACCTTCAACAAAGAGCTATCTCAATTCTGGATTGCTTCATATTCACTAGGTAGCCTATGTCCTTAACCTCCACCGGTCCAACACTTATTGGTTTGCATGGGCTTGAAGCTGTTCATGCACATAAGCCTTCGATGGTGATTCTTACCTGAATGTTCCACGATGGCTACCATACGGACTCGATGTTTTGTATTCGCCATCCTCTTGACCACTTATGCTAGCAGCGTGTGTGCGAGAAGTTATTTCAGGTCGGTCTTGCCACATGTCAGAACACCCAGATTAACATCAGGGTCCCTTATTGAAGCAGAAAAGCTACTACAAATCAACTTGCTTGGTGTTTGTTGATCACATCCGGAGTAGCAGCGTATAGTTAGCTGTTCAGTATCCGTCTTGAGTTCCTGGATAAAATGTCCAGGTCACTGAATGAGACTCTTTTAGTCGCCCAAGTAGAACATCTCCATATTATGTACACCTCTTTAGTGGTGGCTGTACTTCAAAACTTGTTAGGTGCACCGTATGGCGTAAGCAATTAAACTAGTTGATTTTTACTCCATCAACATATAAATATTAAGCCTCGCACATGACACGTCTCAGGAGTTAATATAACATAAAAAATTGGTTCAAAAAAAGACATGAATTTATTTACCAGACTAAATGACACGAATCTGACATGCGAATAGTTTTGCAGATGGTTAGGTCAGTTGGTTCTTTCGGAAAAGTCTCTACCTTTTCAGGGTAGCTACTCAGGGGTATTTCCGTGCCCAGATATGTTGCAACCAGTCGCACTATTAGTAGCACATTACCGTATCCGCGCACTGCTGTTGACACTGCCGGTGACGGGAAGCGAACCTCAGACCCATAGAGGATGGCGGTAGTCTCTTAGTCCGTCTTCTCTCATCGACGCACAGTCGAGAAGTGGCTCTTCTCCACTGCCAGCTTCGGGGCAGCATTCCATGGAATAACAAAGAAAGAAATATCTTAGTGTTGTTGCCGCCTTGCATAGGCCGGCCTTGCTGCTATCGACGGCGAGGAATCCTCCGAAAGTTTTTGTCCTTGCGGCAGGGCCCTGAAACTGCTCCATTCAAACCGGCGACAGCGCAGCGGGTGGCTTGACGATCGGGCCACTAGCTGCAGCTCGCCGAAAAACAGCCCTCCCTCGATCATTGCATACTGTCTCGCCTTGGGAACGCAACTCATTATAAATTGATCATATCCGAACAGGTTGCCCAACAGCAGGTGCAGGTGGTTGTAGCCATCTGCTTTTTTGCTGGTATAGAGTAAAAACCATCAGAAGACTTCCCTCCCACGTCCAAAAGTAGCGCAGTTGCCTTTTCCGCACCTTCCTGTTGTCTCAAACTGTTTTACATGTTGACCCTTCTATTTCACCATCAAAACTGTAAAAAAAAAAAAAAAAAAAAAAAAAAAAAAAAAAAAAAAAAAAACTGCTGCTTATTTTACCAATGCA
Organism: Vandiemenella viatica; assembly: GCA_031002005.1. NCBI lineage: Eukaryota > Metazoa > Arthropoda > Insecta > Orthoptera > Morabidae > Vandiemenella > Vandiemenella viatica. The sequence goes on along the minus strand of JARYHS010012519.1, from coordinate 100,850,955 downwards.
CTGGCCAGCAATCGTATCTCCATGGTTCTTGCTGCAAAACATGGTTGCTGCAAAAACATCAAACTCCACCGATGTATCACGTAACCCTTTCTCTAGGCTGAATGCTCACGGAACAACTTCGTAACTCAGGGCAGATGTTTGCTCCGTGTTTTCTTCGTGTAGAGCAGACGTTTCCGTGATGTTTTCTTGCAACTGTCTTTCTTTCATTCTAGTTTCGAGTATTAAGTCTTCAATACTAGATTTTATTTCTTGTATTTCAGACTTAACAGAAGATCGTATCTCTAAGTTAGCAGCTAGTATTTCTGACTTAATTCTAGTGAGATCATTATTTGTTTAAGACTTAGTTCGTTGATCCATCAATATCCACTGCATCTCTTCTTAAATACTCGTTCCAAGTCGAACGATTCTGGATCTTTTTCCATCTCTTTCATTTCAACTTCCAATCGAGCAATCTTTTCTGCCTCGCGTCCATTGACTGATGGCTCTGGATTTGCAAGAACATTCTTCACCTCATCATTGCGTAGTCGCCGTAGAAGCTTTATCGTCGTTTAGACCGGTAATTACACCTTCAACTAACTCCCATAAAACTCTTCCTAGTTTCACGCACTAACGGTCCCACTTCTGACACCAAAATTACGCGTTTTTTTAACCGTTTAATGCTTTATTTGTACTATCTTACAACTTTTAAATACATACAATGCCAACGGCACAACAAAACCATCTCAACAGATCTAAACGCCACCGAAGAGCCTATCAAATATTCATCATAAGCGATATTCACTACACTAAACGTATACACGTTATAACATCTTTAAAACAAAAAACAAAAACAAAAAACTCGTTCTCTCTTCCCCGTTATCAGAAAGAATATCTAAATTTAGTTTGCTTGAAAATGTGAACTTGTATAACAAAAAAATATTACGTGATCAGAGTATGATCAATTAAATGTTGTATGTTGCTATTTATTGAATTAAATTTTCCTGGTTGCAATCAGTTTTATGTACATTTTTAGGACTTTGTTGTGTCATCTTTGCGGACGGCGGATAGCTACCATGTTCTGCGGTAATGAGATTCATGAAATCTCTCGTCTTGTTGATGCCGCTGTGCTGACGCTCCGGCAGCCCCATCTCATCACCCAGGATGCCTTCTCACTATCCACAGACGCAGGGTCTGTCCGTCCTCTCAGAGGTACACAATGGATGCCCCGGTAAACTGCTTATCGTGGGAGGCCGAACCCAGGCAGCTCTGATGGAGATACACTTGTCTGTGGAACTCGGCTGTGCTTTGTTTGGCCAGCTAATGAATTGTGTGCCACGGTCCAATTGTGCCGGGTCCATTCTCTTTTGCGGCAGTCCTTAGGAAGCTATTCTCATCATCATCGTCGACCTTGATACCATCATCCCATTACAATGACAGTAATGAACTAAGCAATTTTTAAGTTTTCTCTCTACTCTCTTTGTTATCACCAACATAGTAGTACTAAAAGTATGATCTTTAGTACAGGCGTTTTTAAATGAGTCCCATACGTGATGTCGTATGGAAATAGAAGTACCACAATATATCCCCACTGACACTATTTGAATGAAAACTGATGTACTAATTGAATGACTGGTCCTACGCTCCATACGCTACATTAGAGAATTTTCTTCGAGGTTTCCACCATTCTTTGTATGAAAACTTATTCATAAACCAAATTTACAAATGGGAAAAAACCTGAAAGAGGTTGAGACTATAACACATTAGTTCTGAATTAATATTTTTACCTCTACTAGCCTGGGTACTTATTCATAAAACTTAATCACTACAGGCAACTAAGATACAGTTAAAGTTTTTTTTTTTAATATTAAATTTTCTTGGGAAACTAGTCGATTGAGTATGTTTGTACAACTCTACGTTTCGGCGGTCATATACTCTGTCGCCATTGTCAAGTGACTACTATACAACACCGAGAAAGCCTCTACTTTTCACTTCTTTTTTTTTTTCTTCTATATCCATGAATGGCTTACTTTGCGGGTAGATTCTTTCATTTTGTTTTTTACGCCTCTTCGACGTTGCAGTCATTAGAGAATGGAGCAGGAAGAAATTCAGCCATAGCCTTTAGAGGGACCCATCCCACCATCCGCTTGGTATGATGAAATTATCGAAAAGCGAATTCCGGAAGGCCGGACGTGGATTTGAACCCATGTCTTCTCAAATGCGCTCACCCGCCATGTTACAGCTAATAATAATAATAATAAATCAGCATAATTTTTTTTTATCCTTTTGGCTTTGTGTCCTGTCGAAGGTCATTAGGAGCAGGAAAGCATTGCGAGCAGTAATCGAAAGGAATTCAGCTATGGCCTTGTGAATAAGCCATCCCGTTATTCGCCTTTATTGATTTAGGTAAACCATGGAGAACCAAAATCTGCATGGCCAGACGGGAATTCGAACACGCTACCTCCCGAATGCGAAAAACGTCTCGATGAGATTCATTAATAACCTCTCCTCTAACAGGGATTATTTACTGATTCCATTTTATGATTCTCTTGTGCAGAGTTTCAATGGATTAACTTACAAATAAAAGGAATGCAATTGTTTTGCCTCAACATTGCTACAGTTCCAATAAAAGCATTAAAGTCGACATTTTGTTACCAGCGCAGCAGACGTAAATTCTTTGATCTGTAAAAATAACCGGTAGTCGAGTGACAGAACTTAGCTTGTGACCGCAGCCCCGATGTGCACACAGATTTTGCAGCCCGCGTGGTTGGGTTGGAAGCCTGTTTATCCCGCGGCGCGTTAGGTAAACAATGGGCTGACAAGTGGTTAGCGGCACTGTTTGTTTACTAGCGATGCAAAAATTCGGCAAAGCCTCCGCCGTGGGCCAGCGGGTTTTTCGCAGTCCGACGCCGCTTTGTTTCCAGTGTAAATACTGCACGCCGCGATTCGCCACTCCGCAAAGGCTGCCAACAGCGCAGCAAAACACGGCAACACGCCCTGATGTGCCGCGTGGCAATGCGGTAGCGCATCTTCACGACACTGGGGTGCTCTCGCGATGAGTTACAGTTGATATATGGATCGGAGATGTATAGGAGCAATAAACACATTCGTTTTCGGTGGCTTCCTCTCCAGTAACAGAAAATCAAATCTCATCATTACGATCTCCTCAGCGGTTTTTTTTCTAATAGCTCCCACCATTTTTTGAAGTAATTTTTATGAGCGAGTACTTTTGTATATTCCTCTGATCACGTCGTTGTATATTAGGTGTTAAAAAGAGTATCGAATATTTTAAGAGTTGAGTACAGCTTGGCCATTTTTTTTTTATTATTATTATCTTTCATTCCTTCTGCTGAAGGCAGGGGCGGGCCGTTGTAGAACGTGAGTTCTTTTCAGCCAGGTGAGTTACATTTTATTTTTGTTTTCCTTTATTTGATACATTTCATTACTACTAACTTAAAAACTAAAAACTTAATTTCTTAATTTGGGGCTGCAAGATTTTTGGTGTTTGAGTGGGTCCGATGGACTTTACATCCTTGTTTTTATTTTTGATCGTTTCATTTGATCATGGTAGAAATAAGTTGTGTTAACAGCTGCAATATCTTGGTCAGGGTCAGCTGGTCTTGGCTTCTGTCCCTGTCGTCAGGGAGTGGGTGGCTGGAGCACCTCGCACAGCCGTGGTCTTGATCGTGGTGTTGGCGTTGGATATCTTGGCGGCTTCTTTTCGACGTTGCTTGTTTCTGACTTGCCCTATCTGTCGGCCAGCGGTGATTGTGTGCGTCGTGAGGGGCTGGCTGCCTGGGGTCTGCATAGCTCTGCTGATACGTGATACGGTGTACTAGCTTTCGGCACGTGGACTGTCTTGGCGCTAGGGTGAGGCAGGTTTTTAGCAGTTGTTTTCCACAGATTACGCCTTACAGGACAGCCTTCGTATGAAGCTGCGTGCGTACCGCGGCAGTTGGCACATGTTGGTTGTGCATCCCGCGGTCGGCGGCATTTCTTGACGTTGTGCTTTTCTCCGCAGCGGACACAGCGCTCCTGAGCATGGCAGTCTTTGGCCGGCCCGCTGCGGCCACCGACTGGCGGTGACAGCAAGCTTGCGACAACAACAAGATACCTGATGAAGACAGCAGAGCCTGCTGTCGATACGTCGTGTTTTTACAACACCATCCGGCTGGACACCCGAGAAGATTTTGTCTCCACTCACACATCAAGAGAAACATGTTTAAAGGCGGGACCACCCGCTTGCTAAAACTCGACAGACTATCACATGTGGACAGGGCGTTTGGCTTGGCTTGTGTAGGATTGCTAGCACTTGGGACTGATCCGATCGAGTGTCGGCTTTTGGCACAAATCGAAGGAAGTTTGCGGCAAGCGCTTGGGAAGCGTCTACACGTTTGTGCGAACTTAGTGTCAGTTCCTGCACTGACGGCGGAAAGACATGAGTTCTTGTGATAGAAGTGCTGCAAGAGAAATGGATAAATGACCCAACAAGGATATTTTAAAATTCCCCGAGTACTACCAAATAGAACCCGGCATTTCGGACCAGAAGAAGAAAGACCATAAGAAAGTAACTGATTCTTGGAGTCTTCATAGTGAAGTTTCAAATAAACCTGTCATGGAAATTAAAAGAAAAAGATAGAAATTCTTATTGTCACATTTCGAAAACATTAAAAAAAAAAAACCCAAGCTTCTATTCGCTCTAGTTCAGGTATAAATTTTTTTAATTTAGCTGGTATAGTATAGCTTCTCTGAAATCTGTATTTTCTTTATAAATCAGAGGTGAAATTTCATTCAGCGTTCAGCGAATATTCAGAATCAGCATAGCTCATCCGGCAGAACTTATCAAACTGCTCAGATGGCTCAAAAAGAAGCTTACTAAATGTTTCTTCCATTAATTCACTGCAATCAAAAAATAATTGATACAGACATTACAGTGCTGTTAAAAAAATAATTATTATACAATTCTAATTTTATACTTATATTAAATGAAATACATACATGAAGCTACATAGAAATCATAGTTACATGAATGAAATTATAATAATTACCTGGTACGGTTTCTGTGGGTTTTTAACATCAAAGATCTTCTTTGCCGTCTTTCTCGTTTTATATATATATATATAAAAAAAATAGGTTAGGCCAAAAGTTATGGCCGACACAACCTCGACGTCCGTCATCCTTGCTTCTCCAAAACATACAAGCGCACTCGCAAGCGTGTGGATGTCGATGAGTCACTCCCCAAAATTAAGCAAGCGTTTGAAGAGGTTTGGAGTTTGTGGCAAGTGCCTAGCGTGTAGTCCCGGGGTAATAAATACTGGGTGGCAAACACATAGGTGCACGATGTATGCCTCTGCCATTTGGTGCAAGGAATAACCCACTCTGTATGTTCCTGTATGTGTATACATGCACTGAAGACCTACCTATAGAGGATTTCCTGGCATATCCATCCTGAAACGTTAAGCTGTGTCCACATTACATGGCATGACCATGTGTTATGGTATGGCTGGTGTGGACTTGTGAAACAGCCTGTGTCATATGGCAAAAACATGCCATACGGCTTGCCATCTCACGTCCGACTATTGTCCGTTCGCTTCAAACGAAGCCATGCCATTTCTGAAAGGAAGAATTAGAACAACACAGTGACCTACGGAAACGTCAATGTTAGATTTAACTAAACAATACGAGAAGAAAGCAACCGGCATTAGATCAGTTACAGAGGTTACAGACATCTTGGAACAGACAGCCTCCTTGAAGTGGCAGAGGATCGGCCATCGGATTAGAGACGAAAAATGGACAAAAGTAGTATTAGAGTGGAGCCCAAAAGATCACAAGAGATCCAGACGAACACCACCAGAACGATGGGACAAGGACATACGCAGGGTTGTTGGAGATAACTGGCAGAGGATTGTCCAAGATCGTCCGACCTGATGCCTTAACTCATAAATCTAAGAGACCACATCATTTAATGATTGAACTTGATGATGATGATTTGGCTGTGGTATAATGCGTGAGTGGGGATAAAAAGCACAGTGAATTTATCACAGAGAAACTTACGTCACTCGTGGTGTTGAAGCTTTTAAAGTGTACTGTACATTGCCGAACGGTGCTCCGGATCTGGTAAAATTACTTCAGATACTGGAACTAAACAAACGACTGTAGAAACAAGCATGTAAATGTTTTTTTTTTATTTTTTTGCTTGTGGCTTTACGCCTCGTTGACATCTAGGTCATTTGAGGAGGGAAAGAACTGGGGGCAACGAACGGGATGGAATTCGGCCATGGTCTTATAAAGGAAGTATCCCGCAATTTGCCTGGAGATATTTGGGGAAACTGTGTTACATTTAGCTTGCCGGTTCACTCCTACCATCTAGGCGCTTTTGCTACGTTAACGAGAATTAAAGTATTCCACAGCTTATTAAAAGTCTTGTTTATATTTGATCAGCCTCATAAAAGTAGTAAACGATTTTTCAACACACCTAAATGATTCTTATCAAAATTAACTAAATTACCTGATAAAAAAAGAATTGCGTAATATGTAGAAACTAGAGAACAAAGCTAATCAATATACAAATCATCCGTAGAATGGATTTACTGTATGTTTAACCAAGTGGCTGTATAATCCTTCTAATAGTACTGTCGGCTTCGAATCCCTCGCAATATCATCACAACGTGTTCGGAGTCTGTTTCTCGTTGGCACAGAACGTATTAGCGTACAGTGTACAGTACCTGTGTTTAGCAGCTGCTTCGTATCGGCTATGTTGTTGACAAGCGTCAGCTTCTAGCTTCTGTTATGCTGGGTTACACAAATGGGTCCTTCAATTACAGTAATTAATATTGAGGATTGTTGTCTCTTCTCTAAATCCTGAGTAGCTGTGCTCGGATCATAAGGTCAGTAAGTAATTGCCTACTACAATTGTCTCTGCAGACGAATTACTGTCAACGGCTAGCCACAAATATCTGAACTGAGTAGTGTACAAGAGAATGAATACACCATTTTCACGGTTTACAAGTCTGCTATTGTTTTCCTATGATTACATGAGAAGATTTTTACGTTTCTGTAGAGGATTTTAAACCCTTAAAATCATTAGGGAAGCATATTTTATTAATTACAAATGTATGTATGTATGCTCGTTTGGGCCAACTAGGACCACTTTACGCCTTCATCAATTTCTCCTGTTAACTACCCTGTTAATTAATTAAAAGGAGAAAACACTGGCTTGTGTAAACACGTTCGGAAAACGAACAAAAACTCAAAGCTTTGGCATTATTTATCTGTTAGTGCTAGTTAAAACGTCCGTCAAAGTGACGGGTGCAATATTGATGGCGCTGCTAGAAATTTGTTCTGTAAAAGTTTCTATCGCAAAACGGATAACCGCTAAACATTGTCTTCTATATTGTTATTTTTCGTAGAGTAACTTTTCCCGATTAGATTCTCGGAGAATTAGGCTAGGACGTTATTAAACAACTACATTAGGATTTTAAAATTCACCCTTCCAAATACATTAGGTTTTGAATTACGGAAAATTTTATTCCTATGAAAAAGTTTCTAAGCAAAATATAATTTCAAAAATTAATAACTGTTATTTATTTCATATATTTCGTGATTACCTACGTTTAATGTAAACTTTCTTTGAGTTTTAATAACCTTTCCGTTTTGTTATCTTCTGTCAAAAAATTATTAGGTTTTGATGCCGCTTGGTTCCAGTGATTGCTACAAAGAATATAACGAAAACATCTGATATTTTTATGCTTACATAAATGCAACCTAGGTAAAAATAAAATTAAATTCGATTATTTATTTAAAATCTGCATTTCCTATTAACAGCATAAGCGCAAATAAAGTCAATGCAGTTATTCGTTTGAAATTTGCTGGTTAGTCAAGCAGCGCTGTGGCTAACACTTCGGTCATTATCGAGACTCGGCGAAGGTTGCCGAACTATTGAGGTGAGTCCAGTCTTCATGCTATAACATTTTTACTTACTAACCTTTTCTTCTGTTTGGTATTGACGATATTAACATTTGTTCACTGTTATTCATACAAATAAACTTTTAATTTCCTTTAATTTACTCGGGTTTTTTTCACGTACAGCTACAAATCGCAGTTTTTCTAACAATCTGCACCGTTCCCACAGTTCATCTGTCTTTTACTCTCAGCCACAGTTGATGGTTCAGAGACTTTCATATACGTTGTTCATCTGGTAATAGCAACGCGTGGATTTCTTTGTCACAATATGAAAGAAACAATAATAATACGATATAAAGCATTTTTAACAATATACACATATAATCAGCTTAACATTAATCAGAAACAAAACAGTGATTCACCGAGCGTGGTGGTGTAACGGATAGCGTTCTGGCCTCGTATTCGGGAGGACGGCCGTTTGAATCCCCGTCCGGGCATCCAGATTTGGGTTTTCCATGGTTTCCCAAATCACTCCAGGCAAATGCCGGGATGCATGGTCGAATTTAAAGACCTCGCTGTTGAGAGACGTAAAGCAATTTTTTTTTTTTTTTTTTTTTTTTTTTTTTTTTTTTTTTTTTTTTTTTTTTTTTTTTTTTTTTTTTTTTTTAACAAGTGATTCGAGAATACCGCTGGCAATAAACACTTCCCATAGAAATAACAAATAAAGGCACAGCGCATTTTAAAAAAGTGGACTATCACAAATTGAGGGGAAAATGATCCACAATTTCCAGATATTTTCTATGCTTATGTATTTTCCCGTTCGTGTATGTCGTTGCCACGTTCGTTAAATTAATTTTTTTATAGTTCCAACATTCAGCGATGTCACAGTACATAGAGCTGGTGAAGGCATTGAATTGGGCCATGTCCCTTTGTAGGACATATTAAGGCATTCCCTTGAAGTGATTTCTAGATTGCATTAACTCTTGGTAACTTCGCTTCGCTGACGCAATAGCCTCAATGTTGCTGTTCTGTTGGCATATCAGGTTTAAAGACACATTTCACCATACTTAAATACTAGAACCGATGGTTGTCCATAGGTTAAGCTCTAATATCGATGAAATACGAAGAAATTACTTCTCCTCGTATCATTTAAAGACGGAAATAAACAGATTAAATAAATCACGGTTTATCATTTCAGTAAATGGCGATAAGTTCTTCTTTCTCTAAGTGTTGGAACTAATTTTATTGCGTCATTACGGCTGTAAATTATAATTAAGAGGTTATAACAGAAATTACAAAGTGCGGTAAGTGCGAGAAGAGATTTTGGACGTGCCTCGTTGAAGCACTCTGGACGCCAAATCATGGATTCTGGCTTCTGTGTTCGATCGGCCGCCAGATTAGCGACATAAATACTCATCAAGAGGAGAGCCACCAGAGGCGGACTCGTAATTTACAACTCTGCGCCAGGTGGCTGGTCGTGGCTTATCTGTCATCCATTACTAATTGGGATTTACCGACGGCTTACATTCTAAATATCCGAACGACTGTGGCGGGAAAACAGCACTGGGCTCTATCCAGCACAAAGCGCGTTCTAGGGCAGCCCGCGGCAAGTGTCTGGCTTCTGTACGTCAAAAAGGTTGTTTGCAGCTTCAGGGGCAACGTGCTCACTGACTGGGAAAAATAAATATGATCAGATAGGCAGGATGCTCCACAAACTGTCAATCACGATTTCAAGCCCGTGAGGATGACAAACTGAGAAATGTGAATTGTAAAACATAAACTTTGTTACTGGGCAGTCTGTTTTAATATTGTCAGCTACATTCTGAAGTGGAGTGTCTTTTTCGTCACCACGTTACTATAAAAAGATAACGAGAATTTTGCTATTAAATAATTATTTGACCGATCGTGGTGGGCGAGCGGTAACGTTCTGACCTCGCATTCGAAAGGACGCTGGTTCGAATATCCGTCAAGGCATCCAGATTTTGGATTTCCATAGTTTCCCCCAAAACACTACAGGCCGAATCCCTTTCGGTTCCTTTCTCCTAGTACTATCCCGCCTCTGATAACCTCGTCGTCGAATAGGCGTAAAGCCATAAGCAAAAAAAAAAAAAAATTTAAAAAAAATTCGTTTTGGCAGTAACCGGAAAATTCTAAGAATATTTTAAGAAAATTCTAACAAATAAAGCACTGTGGTAGTCAAAAGAGGCTACATAGCAGCAATATGTCACTAAGAATTTTGCAGCTACTTGTTGGAGCTTTCATTGTAATCTAAATTGTGCATAGCATAGACGGCGCAAGATAAACACAACACTTAATTAAAACAACTTATCCCCGTGGCGCGACTCGAATCGCCAACCCCTGCAACGTGAGGCTATTCACTATGTTTCCGTGTTCGACGGTTCAGTGGTTAAGGTGTCTGACTGGAAATCGAATGGTCTCCGGTTCGATTTCCGGCCTCGGCCTTGCGCAGCCAATAAAATCCATGTAACCATGTCACGATCCTTCACCTTTTAGTGAACAAATAGGAAAGGGAATGTGTGAGAACCAGAAGCGGACTGCGTGTATTCCACCAGAATTTGGATAAAAAACTGTAAGAATATATGTCATGTTATCTTGACTCGTCAGGAACTTGTCAGAAATGGAAGCTGAAAGCCTATTCAATATGTACTGATGTATTACAAAGGATTTTCGTAACAGAAATAATGGTACAGAGATGCGGCATATCAAGAACAGACCGGTGATGTTATTGGTAGTTCTAAAGAGTATAGTGCAGAACTAGTCGATTTTTAGGATAACGCACATTCTGGTGGAAAAATGTTATTTGTCAATACCCACAATCATTCTTCTTCCCAAATTGTGTGTGTATGTGTGTGTGTATGTGTGTGTGAATCTGTGTGTGTGTGTGTGTGTGTGTGTGTGTGGGTGGGTGTTTGATTAGTAAATTCTATTTGATAGGCAATTTTTATAAACGAACTGTATAAAAAAAAAACTTATTATTGATTTTGTTTTAAATTTAAACTGACTTGGCAACGTTTATTAGGTTTTTCAATTACAAGCTGTGTTTGGAACCGTCAGTGCCTTTTACGTCTCGCACTTAATGATGGTGGTTACGTACGTTTTATTAACTGGCTTAAATAAAAGTAAGAGAGAAGACCTTTTACATTTTTCTATGTGCTAGAGTAAACGGCCAGTCTTTTTCTTTATCCGTAAACTTATTTCTTTTTTTTGCCTTGAATACTTTCATCTCTTCAGACGTATCAGCAATCCCTATGGCACGTTTCATCCGGGATCCCAATGTGGGATGAACTTTAAAATTCAAATTAATGGGTAAAGCAAGTCATATTCACCTCACATGTAACCAGTTCCTTTATTCCAACTACCGAACCACACAAGCTTGAATACACAAAGTGAGCGAGCTGGCAAAAATTAAAATCGGACTAACATCCACCAAAAAATTAGCCGTTTCTGCTATTCAAGACGGAATCTCTCAATCCTCACCCGAACACATTCCTAATGAGCTACCAGTAAAAATTTTGATGCTTAAAAATGCTTACGACAGAACTAAAGTTGTTCTTAGTACACTTATAATGATAAAACATTATGATGTATGTACCAGAAATTTTGTTCCAATTACCACAGTCCGTGAATCACTTCCACTGTTTTTCTTTTATCAGCCAATATACTGTTACCTTGTACCTTCCCAACAGTATTTAAATGGTTATTCAGTTGTTGGCATTTCTAAATGATGATTATCTTCTAGGACTGTGCTATTAGGCAACTTTCAGGGGCGAAGAACAGTAAGGAACTCGGCCACTGTCTTTTTGTAGTAACAATTGAAATCCGAAATCTGGCTGGCTGGAAGGGAATGTGAACCCATTGCCAGGTTGCCATTTGATGTTTATCTTCAATAGGCGTGTTGTGTAATTTCTTGTGATTCGTTTTAGTAGAGAAATGAATAGGATGTAATAGTGGAACAGGGATACGTAAGGGATACGAGTAAAATATGCTCTCAGAGACTGTGTTGTGACAGGGTGATAACGTTAGGTGAAGACGGAAGATTCGTCCAGACACACTATTTTCATACCAGTTTTACTGTTTACTTAAACAGGCACATTCAGAATTAGTGACCATAAAATAGTAAATACACCATATGCTTAATGAAATTTCACTTTGGAGTTTCTCAAATGAGGTTCCAAGCTCTCGTCTTCTGCTTGAAATCTTTATTTTTATGGACCATCGTAAGATCCTCAACCGATAGTCTTTCCAGTCTGTTAGCACCGCTTTATACCAGCAAAATATCTTTAGAGGGTGAAGTGTTTTTTTTACTACAGCATAAAAACAAAATATTTCGTAAAGAACATCCGCAATCCTCATGAGTAATGCAAAATACTGTATGCCGTTAAGAAATCTGTGATAAAGAATACGGTTTCCAAGAATTTATGATGTCGAGTGAAGGTATTCCTATTCTTTATGGCATGAAAATGGAAATCACTCTCCAAGTATCTTGTACTTTACGAACAGTTTATTGGCTGTGAGCTTACACCTCGCTTAATTTCCTGGAGTTCATACTTAGGAACGCTTTTGACAGTTTCCTATAAAAAATTTAACATCGTTTGAGAGATTAATGTGGACCATATTTGCAGAATTAACTTATCACATAAATGGACAATATCTCAAGTAGAATCATATGTTATGAAGAATCTATTACCAGGTCACTGAAAACTGGTACAGTAATTTTTTTCCCCGAGAAACATTCATAAATAAATAACGCCGAGAAAAACTGCGTTCATGTATTGTACAGTAATTGTTTAAATTAAGGAAACATTTCTTAATAATTGATAAAATTTATGAATAGATAGTTTCATTTCGAATATCAAATAATCCAAAACAAAAATAGAATTTGGGTTTCAAAATAAGACAGAAGTGCAACTGTTGTAAATGTTTTAAATTATTAGAAGACAGAAAATGGCTTAATATTTTAAATAAAATGTCAACTAACTTGTAATAGTGTTTCGGTTTTATTATATTGCAAAACCCAAACACCATAAAAAAGCTGTCTGTTAAGAAAGATTAGAATGTACCAAATAATGCAACAGATTTCATAACGGATGTGATATTTCTTAACGGAATGTTCTTAATGTGTCGTCTTAGGAGGATACGTATCAGCTGCTTTAGAAGTAGGCTCAGAGGTCTCTCAGGATTGTGAAATATGGCTACTTCTATCCGTGATATTTATAAACGATCTTGGAAACAACGTTAATAGACACTTAACATTTTTTGCTGATGATGCAGTTGTCTAACGGAAACTATAGGGTTCTGTTGCTTTTTTAAATTAATATTTTAAGCGCTAGTCAAAATGATTGCAGTGATTTCAGAAAATTATTACAGATTTTTTATTTGGCATATACCTATAACATTACACAGATATATAAACAAACTGTGAAAATTTTTCAGTGTCTACAGATGCTCAATACGACTTTAGTGACTCTGCTCACATCAAGTCTATAGTCGAGTTCTTCCCATACCCGATGCAGCATGTCTCTGTTAATGAGAGCAAATGCATTGGTGATGCGGACCCGCAGGTCTGGCAGATCAACTGGTACTGGTGGCTCGAAAACAATGTCTTTTACGAAACCCCTAACAAAGAAGTCGCAGGGGGTTAGGTCAGGAGAACGAGGAGGCCATGAAATCAACTGACGATCAGCATCCCCAGCACGACCAATCCATCTGTTTGGAATCCTGTGTTAAGGAAATTACGGACAACTAGAAGTTGGAATACCGTCCTGATGGAAAATGAAATCTTCACTGTCAGCTTCCAGAAGTGGCATGAGCCAATTCTGCAACATTTGCAGATAGATTTTCCCTGTGATCGTCACCTCATTAAAGAAAAAAGGCCCATAAAGTTTCTTTCGTGAGATCGCGCAAAACACGTTCACTTTGGGAGAGTCACGAACGTGCTGCACATAAGCATGGGGGTTTTCGGTCCCCCAAATGCGCATATTGTGCCTGTTCATTTTCCCACTCACATGAAAAATGGCCTCATCACTAAACACAAGTTTTTCTGCGAATGTTTCATCTTGTTCTAGACATTGGGCACAGAATTGAAAACGACGGACTTCATCGTTGTGCGACAGTGCTTGTAGCAACTGTAACCTGTAAGGCTTCATACACAGTCACTTCCGTAGGACTCTCCAAACGGTGTTCTGTGGAATACCTAATTCTCTGCTCGCTCGAGGAGTAGACTTCTGTGGGCTACGAACGTAACTGGCGCGCACACGTTCAACGGGTTTCTTCAGACACAGGAGGGCGAACCGTAGTTTTACCCTTAGGAAGACATGCCATGGCTTTAAACTGTTGATACCAACGCCGAATGGTGTCAACATGTGGGGGATCCTTGCGAACTTTGTCCTAAAGTGTCGCTGAACAGTTAACACAGACTGAGTCAAATAAAATTCGAGAACAACGCTTTCTCACTTTGCTCTCTAGTGCTCTAGTGGCCACAGCGGGAAGCTTGCATTTAGTGCAACTTGGAGCCACTTGTCTTATACCAGAAACCCCATCATCGTACCTATAATAGGACAGCCAAAAGAAAGTCGTGAAATCGCTGCAATCATTTTGACTAGCCCTGTATTAATTGAATTATGACCAAAAAAATAAAAATACACAAATTTTTTCAGAATAAGTCGCCACAAGCTTAGACTTCTCAGGCTATTAAGGCAGAATTTTATAATTGCACATTGTTTTATTTCTTATATAAAAAACACGTTTATAACGTAAAATTTATAACACGCAGGGGTGTTAAAATAATTACCATATATGTGGTCAGTGGTGGTTGAAAGAAAAAAATTTCTTTTGTTAACCTTCATGATTAACAAATGAAAGCTGGGAAGTCGTTAAATGTCAGAATGATTAGATTTATATATATGTATTTGTCGATTTACACGAATTTTTAATAAACAGTAATTTTAAGAAATTTGATTACCAGTACTCAACAGATAATTTTGCAAGTATAAATAATATATGTCGTTCAACAGAGAATTTCATGAATCGGATAATCAATACGATGCGTAAATGATCTTTTTGATGATTTTTTAAAAAATTTCAAGTTGCATTATAAATTTTTTCAACTTATATTACCCGAAAAATATTTTTTCCAAACGGATAATTAAATAAATTTCTATATTTAAAGGCATTTACATATATCTTTGTGTGTGTATGTGTGTGTGTGTGTGTGTGTGTGTATGTGTGTGTGTGTGTACGGAACCTTCAGCGTGAGAGAGCAACTTGACGAACTATTTAAGAAAATAATTTACGCTAGTCAATGATTACAGAGACTCTACAGTGCTCACATACATAATAATTGTACTCCTGTTGCCGTATCAATTTCTGCATAATAGTTCGGGGAGCTGAAATGTAGTGTGCGAGTTTTCTGCTATGCCTCTCCAGACTATCACTGTAGAGTGTGGCATCTCCATGGAGACGGCGCCCCTGTGGCGCGGGGAAGTTTCTTAAGTCAAGTTTGCCTGACTGCTGGCTTCTATAACATGCACCAGATAGCAAACAAGACAGGGAGATGTTTGGGCTGCCGCCTGCTAGAGCACACAACTACACATAGGCCATCAACTCCTTTAGTAACTAGTTGATTGCAGAGTGGAAACACGCTGATGAACGAACAACGCTTCAAGAGTGAGAGTGTTTCTTTCAGGAGTTCACCGGCGAAGGAGATAAAGAAACAAAAGCACAAATAAAAATTAAAAAAATATTATTTAGAAATGGCCAAAGGCAATATTGTGATCCAAAGTTTGATGAACTAACTAAATTTTTAACAGTGGCGTAGCTAGGTCAACAAGGGCCCAGGTGCAAAAAAATTATTTTGAGCCCTCAGGCCTCATGGGCAGCCTTTTTTTTTTGCTTTGTGTTGCTGGTAGGGGCCCCCTGAGCTGAGGATGGAGGCACTTGAGTTGTGCTTAGGTTCCCCTGAGCAATGGTTGGGGGCCTCACTCAGCAGTGAGGGCCCTTAGTGAAGGGCTTCCTGTGTCTCAGGAGCCCCCTTAGACGTCTGTAGAGCTAAAAAAAAGGTCGCCAGATTGTCATGAAGGCTCGTGGGCCCTCTCAACCGCGCTTGGGGGCCCCCAAAGGTATGCTTGGGGGCCCCCTGAGCTTAGGGGCTCCGGTGCACTGCACCACCTAGCCCCATAGTAGCTACGCCCCTGCTTCTTTAGTTGGTTAAAAAAAAAAAAACAGCGTTGTAAGTAATTTAAAGCTTATGAACGATTTTCAATATGTTACTTCACTTCCGCGGTTATTGTCAATGTTGTCTTGGTTGTCCGGTTGAACCGCGTCAATTTATGAAAACCTAACGTTTCGGCCATCATTTTGCGTCCTTCTTCAGAGGACTGTCAAGGCGGTAACTTGCGTGACGTCACTCCAAACGGTTAGCGCGCTCTCCGGGAGCTATATAAAGGCGACAGCGACTCCAGCCTTGACAGTCCTCTGAAGAAGACCACAAAATGATGGCCGAAACGTTAGGTTTTCATAAATTGACGCGGTTCAACCCGGGCAACCGAAACAACATGTTACTTCACTGTTTATCAAAAATTTTAAATTAATTTTTCTTCTTATGATTCCATACGAGATTCCTGGCACACGCGGTTGTCAAGGAGGAAGTACCCCGTCCACGGGAAATCTCTTGGAAAGATTTACTGTAATGGTTCTCCATGGCCTTCCCTGTGTTGGTATGTGTTGTTGCAGGTGTGGATAAGTGTTACAGTGTGTGTGATCAGCATAGAGAGCTGTTTGTGTTGTATGAAATGAGAGAAATGTTGTCACTAGGCTTAACGTCCCCATCACAAGGACGAATCAACATTATCGTATGCCCTCACTCCATACGCACTGCGGAAATGTTTCGTATTTAATCCAGACTTCGGTTCACAATCTGGTGACAAGGAGCTGTGCACAAATACGTATTCTACAGTGTCAGCCAAGTCCTGATGGTGAAAATTTCCTCCAGCATCAGCACTCGAACCAGCTAACCCCGTGTCAGTGCCGGACACCTTCACGTTGCTGCAAACAAATGAGCCAATTGTGCGGGCAGATAATCATTAAAAGAGAATCGTTTGAATTAGTCCAGGTAGCCGAAACATGGATTTGAATATAGATTTTATTTTAATCAGTTTCAGCTGATATTAGGATATTGACTTTCGATTGACTGATGATAACTGTCTGCAGTATGCTTGAGATATATGGCTTGCGAGGATTTTTCTGTTATTAGTGAATACTGATAGTCTCCAAGTTCGAATTGAATTACGTCTAGAAGACGATAGCAAGAATTACTTAAGTCCTTTTTATTCAGATCAGTAAACGAAGACTACAATATTTCCTTGCAGCGTAAATTATAATTGAAGTAGTAAATAATCTGATATCTCTCAACCTGTTGGAACATCCCTAGGTAAGTTTCAGGTTAGGTAAAGTTGGACAAAAAATGGGACAAGAAAGAAGTGTGTACGTCTGTAGGTGTTTTGCGTCTTCGCAGTCACCTTCCAACTCTCGTAGGTAAGTTGAACAAGACAAACTAACTGCCCAGGCACGTACTACCATGCTCATATGTATCCGAACGACCTGAATCGTTCATAGCTAATTTCATTCTGCTACTTATTCAACCCATTATACACATCTGCGAAGAGGGTACTGTACCCTGTAGGTGGTATAGTCGGTAGACTATCCAAAATTGTGACTAATCCAACTCACAAAAAAAAACTTGTTTCAACTTTTTCTTTTAACAGACTAAAATAGACATTATATTTCATCAAATGATTTACATACATCGAATGACTTTCCGCTTTTTAAAATCATTTAAGATTAGTTATATGGCATAAAAGGTTACTATTTCAGATTTAATACTATAATTCACTGAATATTATGATCGTAAGTTTCCCTTATAATCGTTTCAGTTCCACCGTTACGTGAGAGATAACATTCTGCAGGGAATTTGTTATTATTGTAAGATAAAAATTAATTTATTGTAAGATATGTATCTAATGGTTGTACGTTTTCTTGTTACAGGTAATTATCACTACCTGTCAATTTATAACCGTGATAATCGTTATTTCCTAGTATGGATAAAGCTCAATACAAGCAGTACTCTGGAAACAAAATTACAGTAAGAAACAATTTTATCAAACCTAAAATTACCACGAACATCTACCTGACACTTGAGTGTTACACAAATTATATTACATTTTTTATCTAACGTTCACATCTTTCATTACTGCCTCTGACACAGGTGATTTTATTAAGATGTTGTAGTAGTATCTTCGTTTCTTTCGACGTGACTACTTATATACGTAGTACAGTTAAGGCGAAGAAATTCGTGGCTGAAATTCGAAAGTGAGGGAGTTAAAACGGCATATTCCTTTTTAATAAATAAATAATTAAATAATGTTACTACTCGTAACCCCTGTAAAAAGCAACTACGTTATCTACCACATTGTTGTTTCCTCATTTTAAAGGAACAGAATATAAATTTCTTTTCATTTTTACAATAAAATGGGTGGCCACGTAGCTCAGGCGGTAGACCGTCTGACTATAGCCCGGACGACCTGGGTTCAATCCATGACGGATCTTTCCTCGAAGCTGAACAACACCCCTCGGCCCCCCAGCCTACCATCAAATGAGTACCGTGTGCCGGACAATGTCGCTGACCACGGCAAGTCCACTCTAGTGCCTACGGTCGGGAAATAGTAATGCCGAGCTCCACCTCCGCTAATCCTACGGCAACACGGCTTGGAAGCTGTGAAAACTCGCTGCCTTCAGCTTACATTCTTTATAATAAAAAATTGCACTTATATTGGCTGAACGTTTCACGTATGAAATGTGTTTGATGTTAAATGAAAAAAAAGTAAAAGAGACGAAACATGAAAATGCGTATATGGTACTGGAGGATTAGATATTTGTTCCGCTGTCATATTTCATATATGTCTTTATGAAAGCTTCAGTATTTTATACAGCTTCAGCGTGGATTATTTTAATTATTTTTCTTTGCATCTTTGCTGTAACCGACGCCAATATTTTATTTTCGTTCATAATAAACTAAATGATTAAAATCTCTCGCCATACATTGCAAAGGATATTCTGTGACATTTATTCAAAATAACGATGTGTATTGAAAATATTAAGGGCGAACATGTTTTTATTTAGATGTAGTATTACACCTGGATTAACGAGTTGCTAAACGATATGCTTGTTTTACACATCATTAATTCCAGTGTGCAGATCTCATTAAAAATAATTCCCCGAACGACAACAATACGAAATTCTCTGATTTATGGCCGGGATTTTGTACAGTACGCTGGACAACATTTCCGCTGGTCTGTACTCGTTGTTTCCGTCGCATTGTGATTACGTGGCTGCAAAATTTGCAAAGCATACGTTTATATTTCGCGATTTGCGCTGATATGCAAGTACGGAACATCGTCCATGACGATTTGTGGTCTGGGTTTAGTATCCGGCCGGAATGAATATACACAAAACACTTCCGTCGAATTTAAAGTTTCTTGTGCGTGTCAAATTAAACCAGAATTATTCATTCGTCGAATATTACCGAATCGACCAGTTCGTAGTTGGCGTAGTTTGGTAACTAACTGCAGACACTTCGAACGCTCTCCAGATGTCGGAATGTGCTTAAGGAACGAACGTAGTGGATGAGCCTCGCATTCGGGACAACGTGGGTTCGAATCGCCGTGCGTTCATCCAGAATTCATTTTCTCCAAACGAATGGCGGGATGATTTCTACTGCCGTGTTAAAAACCATACAAATGAGTTCAATCTAACTTGGAAGAGCGTATTAAATGTTTCCTTATTTTTCTATAATTGATTTAAATATCAAATTGTTTACCTTAAAATACGCAGTTGGATCCATTTCTAAGGCTCAGTTCCATTCACAAACAAGAAATCAGAGACGGCTTAAGGTGCGAACCAGCAGAGCCCAACAATTTATAAATTTTCTGATTATTTCAGAGTAACTATTTCAGTAGGTATCTATCATTAAAAACGTTATGGATACAAGCTCTGTTAGAAAAGTATCCGACTTTTTTTTTTTTTTTTTTCAAAAACCTGATGGATTTGAATGAAGCGCGCTTGCATGAGCCGACCCTGGAACCTTCGTGCGCATGCGTGAATATTTTCCCGCCTTTAAATAGCGTCAGTTGCTGGTAAGCAGCATTTGAGTGAGGTTGTGTGAAGTGCTCTCGTCTGTTTTTAATTGCAAGGAAAATGATGGAACGAATGCAGCAGTGCTACTGCATTAAATTTTGCCAGAAACTAGGTGACAGACAGATGGAAACCATTCAGAAGATTCAGTACCGGATTAACCACGTAGCAGGAGGTAGCAAATGCTACGCGCCTCGCGCCTTCTAGGGGGCCTCGCGCCTCCTAGGGGGGCCCCGCACCTAGGCTAGATGGGTGACTTTTTTTTTTTTTAGCTCTACAATTTTCCCTCGGACGACAAAAATCAAGGGCCCCTTCTTCACATTTGCTACGGGCCTCGCGCTGTCTTAATCCTTAATCCGGCCCTGAGAAGATTCAGCTGTCTTTCGATGACGATGTTATGTGCAACACACAGATTAAGGAGTGGTAGAAGGTACAACCGGTTTAAAGATGGCCACACATCCGTGGAGAGCGAGCCATGCTCCTATCGGGCATCAACATTCCGAAATGATCAGGTCATATCCAAAGTGAATACTGTGGCGATGTGGGACCGTCCTATGACTATCCGAGTAATTGCGGAAGAGAGGGGGCATCAACACGTTTACGACACATTTCATTGTGACAGAAGATTTGGTCACGGTGAGAGTGTCGGCGAAATTCGTGCCAAAGCTGCTGACGGCGACGAAAATGCAACTTCGTTTTAGGTCTCGCAGGACATGCTGGACTGCACAAACAGTGAACCCGGCTTCATGAACACCATAATCACTTTTGACGATTCCTGGGTGTACGGGTACAACCCGGAAACCAAATTCCAGTCGTCACAGGTGAAGCATTCCACGTCACCAAGAATAAAGAAGGCCGGACATGTGCGCAGCAACGTCTAAGTGATGCTGACTGCTTTATTTGACTACCACGGTGTGGTATCGCAAGAGTACGCACCACAGGGTCAAACAATCACCAAAGAGTACTACAGGGAAGCCCTCCGTCACCTACGTGATGCTGTGCGGCGCAAGAGACGGAGTTGTGGTCAACAGGAAATCGGCGCCTCCATCACTACAATGCTCCAGCACAGTGTTTCTCAAACTTTTATCATACGCATGGGATAATCAGTCCGCCATTACGGAAATCTTGTTGCGAACCCCCTACGATTAACTGGCGCACTCATAGGGGTTCGCCTACCCCACTTTGAGAAACGCTGCTCCAGCACATTCCTCGCACTTGATTTAAACTATTTTGTCGAAAAACAACAGGCTCCTTACTTTCCGGATATGGCTGCTTGTTACTTCGGGCTGTTCCTAAAACTCAAGAAGCAAGTGCTTTCAGACAAGAGACGACATTATGATTGCATCGACAGCAGAGCGAAAATCCGTTCCGAAAGAGATTTTCTCGGGATGCTTCCTACAATGGCGGCACCGCTGACACAAGTGTTTGAAGTCACAAGGAGACTACTTTGAGGATGATTGGGTTTCCAACGTTCCAGGTATGCCAGTATTTTTCCCCGGCCAAAGGTTGGATACTTTTCTACCACACCTCTTATATTCTCTGTAATGAGAGTATACCCAGAAGATAAACCTAAATCAGTGAACTATTGGTTAATTATCCCTTTATCTTAAGGTGATGCTGACACATTGCACGTTATGTAATATACTTCTCATTAATCGTACACCACAAGATCAGTCAAATTAACTTAATTAAAGCAATGCAGATGATATCTCGACTAACTGTTTATAAGAACGAAGTAATCTGGTTGGTATAATATAGCGTATTATATTATAGCAACATGATTATATCAAATGCATTTCCTTTATGCAGAAACAGTACATCAATCCAACAACATTTCCACGTTACACCAATTTATTTGGCAACATGTTACATTTTCTCGTTAAGGTTGGAGATTTAAAGATCCCGCGATGATATCACGTAAAAATACTGGAAGGAATAGTTTTTTAGCCTTCAAAACCACAAGACGGATAGGTTCAGAACATTTCTCTGATTGGAAGTACATCGTACACCTTAAAACATTTCGGACACAGTATTGTAGCAACTGGAAGACTTGACTTTGATATTAAAGTTCAGATGCTTGCACTATGGATTGCTGAACGAAGGGAGCAAACGTCCAACAATATGTCAGTTTTTTCCTTCTTCTTTCAGACAAAATATATATCGTCAATACTTCCGGAAGATAATAAATGAAAAAAGAGTGATGTAGCTCAATTATTAAAATTGTTGGTATAAATGTTCTTCAGTTACCTAAGGGCCTCCGTACATAACAGTACAACAGCATACTAGCCTACACCACATGATGCACACACTATTCAATTACACCCATATTTGTTCGTGGCAGGAATCATAATGATGACCAAACATGCAAAACTTTATAGTACCAACTTTTACCTCTGAGGTACCGAGCCTACCAGCAAAGAAACTGAAATTACTGATCTAACAATGCAAACTATCGGGGATGTATTATAATGAGTACTTTATTTAGCGTATTAAAAATGTTGCCAAAGGTGAAAAGGTAGACAGAATCCCAAATACTTTTCGGAAAATAATCTAAAAGGATACAAAGGTTATTTGTACCATTCCAATAGTTTGTGAACATTCAGAAGATGTAAATAATAAGCAAAACACCCTCCAAAGTAGATTAAAAAATTGTATCCCCTTCTATGATACTGACTGATAACGTTTCAAGGTATGAGGAAAATAAGAACTCTTACCTTATGTCTTCTTGCTTTTTGCTATCGAGCATTTGAAGAGGAACGAGAACGAGAGAGTAATTTTTATTAATATTATTAAGTAAATTGCAAATACTTAAAGAAAATTCAGTTTTTTTATAAACTTAATTTTCCTTGAATCGTAACTGTTCAATTGGTTATTAACAAAATTGTAAAGTTTTGCACACCTCACACAGAATATACGCTACAAATCGATACAGAATTGGCGAAAATTCTGTCAGATTCCATGCACAAAAAAATGTTGTATATCCAACTCCACCAAAAATTTGAAGTAAAAATTTGATTTTTGTTCACACAAAACGTAACTGACAGTACAGTTGCAGAAATATACCAACGAACTGTTCTGCAAGTGGAGGGCAATAGCGTTCCATATACTGTAACTGCAGATAACCAAAATTTCTCCAAAAAATTGATCAAGAGTGACGGAAATATAATTGCCATCTCGTACCAGAAAATCCCAAATTATTACTTAATTATCTGTTTGCTCTGGAAGAGATTCATTGTTTTTTCTTTTGGGCTCATTGCAAGTTTCCACCCTTTCCCTTTGATTATTCCCACAAACGTACCAATGATTACCACTACCATATTATATTAAAACTTAATTTTTGTTTGCAACTAATGAACATAATTACATCATATATAATTCCCTTTAAAAATCCTTCACTAATATTTGAATTAATTAAATAAATTAATGTCAACTACTTGGTTCTTAAAAATATTCATTCTTTCCGTTCCCTGGCTAAATAATAGAAATACCAACTTGCTGTAATTTTTGGGAAGATAGGTGAACACTGATCCTGAATAGTTATCTCCACCTCTGGCTTGTTTCAAATCGGACATTAAATTTAAACATTTAATTATATCGAGTAGCTGTCAGATCATTTCACAAACTAACAAGATAGAAGTCATCGTAATACTTTGTTTCCTTTTGTATACGTGTGTCAGTGTGTGTGTGTGTTTAATAAACGTGGAACTTATAAATATACGAATTAATCTCTATGTTTTTTGACAGAAAAAAGGTTTTAATGGATTACACTCAATTCTCGTGGGCTTTACGAAAAGTATTATTTCATCTCTTACATTAAATTAACAATTTTTCAGTGAGAAAGAAAATGACAGGCTAATGGCACAGATTAATTTATTAAGAAAAGTAAATATCTTAAATAAACTGAAGGAGATTACGGATAAAACTTATGATTAAGGTATTTCGCATTCTTCTTTAGACCAAGATAACAATTCTTTTGCAGAGTAAAATAAATTATGACGCAGAAACTTTTTCAGTTTGAAATTTTTAATGTACAGTTTTTCATTTCTTGAGGGCGAACAGTGAAAACAGAATATGCAGAGATTTTATTTATCTCAAACAACAATTAACACTATGTTTATTTTCCAGTTACTTTGATTATTCCTAGAGTAAGAGTAACTATATAAACACTGGTTAAGAACTGACTGATTTAAAAAAAAAAAAAAAACAGTACTGTACATTCAATATTGGGCATAGATTTTAAGTATATCACATGGTTTAAACAATAGGTTAATTCACTAATAACATACATGCTTCTAAAAGTAACTTCATTATGCAAATATTTTCAAGTGTTGTGATGATAAATCTGATACACCATTAATGTTCATTGACATAAGGAAAGGACATGTAATTGATTATTTAGGAGCACTGCGTAGAACTAATTTGCATTCTGACATGGTGAAACAAGAGTCTAAGATTTAAATTTGTTTTCGTTTGTCTCTATACTTATAACATTCAAGTGCACACACACCAGGTGAGTGGTAATGATATGTGAGGGTATCAGAATTATGTGGTAACGTGCTCTTGGTAAATTGTAACTAGTTACTGTCAAAAAATTGCAATAGTTCAAATTTGATGTCCCTTTTAATCTCGTGGGTAGACCAATACTATTAGTATCAAAGTGTGGTAGTTCAGTGTGAACCACTACAGCGATTTTTTTTGATTTTTTTTTTTGTTTTTTTGTCTTTATAAAATAAGATACTCGACCATTCAGCTTGTTGGCATATCACATCAACTCGAAAATTAATAATCGTTCATTGAGCAGGATGGTTGGATAATAGCGTGCATTATAGATTTGAACAACGAGGAAATTAATAATGGGGACGAAATTGGAAAGAATTAAGCTGGCCGAATTTTATTTACGTAGACACGTTTATTGAATCGATTTTAATGTATATCAGTGAATATTATATATTGAAGTACAGAATTATTCCTTTCATATTGATTTTAACTACATGATTTTCAAAATAATGGATTAATTAGAACGGATCTGCCTTAACTGCAACGAAGTTAATACATGTATGTTCGTTTGGGATAGCTATGACCATATTAAGACTTCCTTTGGCTTAATTTGCTTTGGATCCACGCCGAGACAGGGATTCGTACCTCTGACCTTTCCATCTCCAGTGAGACGCCTTAAGCATTGAGCCACCAGGCTGCTTGATACATATATTTGACTGATTTTTTTCGCGTATTTTTCAGCGGGTTTCTTTTTACATGAAATATACAGCAATGTTACTTTTTAGAAGGTCTTTGATGGTTAGCAGATAATGTCGTGTATTGTAAATGATCACCTCGGAACAGAAACTGGGAATTACATCAATTGCATCTAATGGAAGTTTGTAAAACAAAGTATTGATCACTTGAAACGACCCCCAGTTGGTGAGTTATGTCCAACTGTTAAGTGGTTAATAGCACCCCAGGCGACCATGTCAACTGCAGAGAATCAAGTTAGCTACTGTAATTTCAGATTACGCCGGGTGATAACTTACACGCTGTAGTTGTCTTACCTGTTAAAGGACATGTCTCAGGGCTTCTACAAATAATTCATTCTATTTTCCTTGAATGTAGTCTATCCAAATTAACTTTCAAATGAGTTTCTAATTATTTTATTTGTCAGTTCCTGATTAATTTAAGTGTAGCAACATATATATTGATTGCATTACATTCGCTTAATTACACTTTTTAGAATACTGTAAATACAGCAGAAGAATGTTTATAATTAAATCCATAGCTTGTAGCTCTTCTAACACTGTCGAGTCTATACAGCATTGAGTACCATAAACATTAATCATATCTTTGAAACAACAAAAATTAATAAAAGAAAAAAAAGAGAAATTATAATAATCTGTTATATTTATAACGGCAGTTTCTTTTTCCTCATCATATATGGATTAGGTCAACAGGCATGATTCGGCGTTGTATTTTGTCACCGGTTGTAAAGATGTCGAGGTTCCCTCTTTTTCTGGGTTAATGCGGAAGAGCTCATTTTGAAATCTGCTGGTGTCCATTATTTCGCGATGTTTTGTCCCATTCTGTTTGTGCCTGTATCTTACTATGTAGATTCCTGATGTTAGCTGCTCCTTCTAATTTTCTTAGTTTGCATCTTTCCAGGGAGTCAACAGACACTTGTTTCACCTGGTTTGGTTGTCATCCAGTTTTCACTCCTATGCAGCAGTGTTGGTTAGTTGCTACTTTGTAAAGTTTTACTAGATTTCCTTCCGAATTTCCAAGAAATTTCTTCGAGCCACATATTGCTTTTTCGATCTCTTTTCAAAGTTGTGTTACCCATCTACATCCCAGTTAGGTGAAATGTTTTACTTCGTCCACAATTACATCTTTTATCACGTTTCTCGGGTGCATCATATATTTTTCCGTAAATATCGTAGCCTTCGTTCTATTGGCGAAAACTTTCAGTTTTTACCCTTTATAATGGTCAGATCGCTTGAGGCTTTCTTTGGGGACCTGTGTCATTATTTCGTCATCAGCAAGGAGCACTGTGTTAAGAGTAGATGTATCATTAATTTGAATTCAGGGATCGGATCTTCGTTTCAATTTTTTTTAAATGATCGTGTATGTAAATATTAAAAAGTTATGATAATTGATGACACCCTTGTCGTACCCTTTGGTTAATACAAAATTTCTATAGTGCTTTATTTTCTATGTCAGTGTAAATGGTTATATAGTCATAAACACCTCATATTACGTTCATATAACGTTGAGATAAACCTCTCCGATTCAAGATATTACATTATTCGTTTCTGTTATTGCGATAAATTACCTTTTTCAAACCTTAAAAGGTCATGTCCGTCTCCAAATTAAATTCTCTTGGTTTGCTAATTACTTGGTTTACGACTAAGACATTTTATTTTCGTTATCTTCCTGGCCTAATAACATTTTGTTTTTCTAACAAAATTGAATCAGCAATAGTCTTAGCGCGATTTGTCATTATTTTTTATTAGATTTTACTTCAACTGTCGAGATAACTAGTACTTCCTATAGTATATCTTTTAGACACCCTTTTTAAATATAGAAATCACCTTCGCTTCATTCCAGTCAGCTGGCACTATCTATTCCCTCCATCACCTATTAATCTGCCCGAAGAAATCGGTATTCAGTGACACTTTCCCTACATTATGTAATCAGATTGTGTGAGCCGTTTGTTTTTCTGTTATTTTGGGATAGAAGGGATCGCTCTGCAAAGAAGACTTGGTGACCTACTTCTCCATTGGCACCGCAAGCTTTTATAGTGGCCTATCTATTGCTGATCTCCAATTATATCAATTCTTATGCTGTCTTTTTCTTCCTTATTTAAGTTTCAGTGTTTTGTAGACCACAATAAAAAGTTGTCACAAAAATTAAATTTAGTTGTATGATACTGTATCGCGCAGGACACAAATGATGGTTAGAATTAAAGTTTCGTTACGGAAAGGATAGTGCAAAAACTGGCTACGGTTGTGAAATCTGGTCTAATATCAGGAATCATGTATTTTGCAGCAGGGAAGCGTTACTGTCAATGAGGTGACCAGGAACAAACTGTTCTGATGGCTCCATTAGATATTGACAGTTTGAGAGCAGGCACAGTCTCCTCCAATGTGGAGATCAATTTTGGATGGACCGTTCTATTCGACTGCGAACTATTAAATTTTCACAGTTCCACGCTGGTCTACAGAACGCTTGTCCCTCTGCGACTCGTCAATCTAGAGTAGAAAAGAATTTCATGAAATTGTCCGGCAATGCGTACTGCTCTTTTTGGAACTCCGACAAAAAAGTAACGTTACTCACTGTCATTTCGCTTCAGACAGTGTGGAGAACACAGTGACTTGTGAGTTGCCAGGCTCTCTCGTTGATTACCATCGCATGTCTATTCAAGAGTACCTACCCCACCTTTCACTATGGCTGCTGTGAATATACGTTGATAAAAAGTCTTTATCTCAATAAATTTCCTGCGGCATTGTGTATTTTCGAAGATTAAAATATCTTTCACCGTCATTCCTTAAGAATAACTTAATCAAAAAATGAGAATTAGAATTGCACATAATGCTACATTTAATTTGAAGGTACAGTACATCGTGGCTGCGACGAGACGACTATAAAAATGATCTTCAAAACGAGGTCAACGAGTGCCTGTCTTGAAAGTGTGACTAACTTTGAAACCATCAGACATGTTAAGTACGGATTTCAATCTCCTTCATACACGTTAAAGGGGGGATTACCGGAGATCCCGATTCCGCCTGGAGTTGGCATCATAATTCTGCGGTGGTCAAACGCAAGACACCGAAAGAAATTCTTTCCGAAGTACATTTAAAGGTTTCATGCTGGTCCAGGCTGCATCACAACCTAATTTCTAGCTGAAAATGATGGTCCAGGCTGTATTTACAACGGAATTGCTGCTTGAAAATAATACATCTTGGGACTGACTACGTCAGTATTACAGCGATATTATTAAATGTTTGTTGTAGCGGAATCGTGATCTCAAATGGACCCTTAAAGGGTACACAGTGTATACGTCTGTCGTATAGTCATTTCTCAAAATGCGGTTTAATTTTTTAAATTTCGCATCCAAATAAACAAAAAATTGTAACTGTCGAGTTTATAATTAATTATTGCTCAACGTTACGTAATGACAGCGTGGTGTATTGAATATGCTGTTGGTTTTACAATTTTCTTACTCTAGTTCAAATCCACGCAGAGTCAAATATT
This sequence comes from Vandiemenella viatica, assembly GCA_031002005.1. NCBI lineage: Eukaryota > Metazoa > Arthropoda > Insecta > Orthoptera > Morabidae > Vandiemenella > Vandiemenella viatica. Next base: position 100,822,131 of record JARYHS010012519.1, on the reverse strand, counting down.
TTTTATTTATTTTATCTGCAGAAATTGCCAAGTTTGACTTACTTATTTTGTTTAAACTCCATTTACATACTTTTATTGCGTGAAATAATAATTAAACAAATCATATCACCTACAATTCAGTGTTATTTTCTTTAGTAATGAATTCATGAATCTACCGACGGATTGTCTTTTCACAACACCAATTGGCCGCACCCCCTTTAAAATTTCATTGCAATCAAACGTCAGAAAAAGTCTAATTTCTTACATTATTTTTTCACTTTTTGTTCATAAGTTTATTGTTTCGATGCGTTTTCAATTGAAATAGTTATTATCAATTTATTTATTTAATCTTCGTCGTTTTTACTTGTATATCATCAAGAGATATTTTAAACGAGATGCGTAACACTGGGAAGATAGTTTTTTCTTTCTTTCTTCTACACTCGATTTGTTCCAAGAACGGTCGCGTGGAATTAGTTGACCTATATATCACGCTACCATTTGATAAGGCAGGGCAATAATTAGTTAGATACCCGACATTCAAATTTTTTGTTTATTTGCATGCAAATATCTCAAAAACTAGGGCGCATTTTGAGAAACGAATATACCATAGACATATATGCTGTGTACCCTTCAACATATATGAAGGAGATCGAAATCCGTTCTTAACATGTCTGATGGTCTCCAAGTAAGACGCTGTTGTCGGGATTAACAAGTTAGTAAGCAGCGTGTAAATGGCGGCATAGTGCAGATGAACGAACACCATCACATCACCATTTTGGAGAGGGATATCTCATTTGACACTTCCACTAGGAAACTACAGCATTCTGTTATTCGATTTTTGCGTAATGACAATGTGAATCCCATTTAAATTGATCGATGAGTGGTGGAAGTTTCTCACAGCAGCAAGTCTAAGAGTGGAATATGAAGTTTGCAAATTGTGTAACTTAAAACGTTTCTCCTCCTAGCCTGTGAACATTGCAGCAACTGAAGTCAGTATCACAAATCGTTTGCACTTTGAGGGCCATGGCAGAATACCCTGAACTGAAATATTGATGTGTCGATTCAGGTGAATAACCTCTACGGTGCTCTGAACGAGAGAGTTTCTTGCAAGAATCGTTACTGGGACAAAACGTGAGTTCACATCTACAAATCGAAATGAAATGAGCAAACAAGGAATGACGCCATTCTTCATCCGCAAAGCGGTGAAGTTTACGTTATCTTTTGCATTGAACAGACCAGTAACCAGCGCATTTTAATCAGATCTCCTAAAGGAATATCTTCGGGCTACTATCAAATCAAAGTGACGTCACTCCGCAACATTACATTGGAAGGCTCCATACCGGTCGTACAACAGATCTCCATTTTGTATTACATCCCGCCTACCCACCTGACCTGTCCCAAAGCTACTTTCACGTGTTTGGAACACTAAGAGAAGCAATGGGAAGAAAACATTTTCGTACTGAGAAAATGATACTCCACGCGGTCCATGTTTGTATGCGCGGATTACAAGATCCGGCTGCATCTGTTATTTGACTGAAATGCAATTTTTATGTATAATTATTACTATTCTGCCTGGTTGCCTATTAAAATATGGCCGCAAGTATTTTTAATTAGATTTAAAAAAATATAAAAAACCGTTCACTTGTTTTTCTTATTATTCTTATAATTCATTTCAAAGAGTGACATGTAAAGAACATAAAAAGTATGAGTTGCCTAAGTTAAAGTGGCCACAAGTAGGGGTTACAAGCTGTTAAACTTAACGCATCACACCGTCAGACAGACTGTGAGGTGTGCTAACTCTCTCTCTCTCTCTTAGAAATCTTTAACAGCTGGAAATCCTTACTTGCTGACACTTTTACATAGACAGCCAAAACTTTTTATATTCTCCACGTGTCTTTCTTTGAAATGAATTATAATTTATTTAAAAAACAAGTGAACAAAATTGTTTGTAATTCTTCTTTTTTTATTGATAATTTAATTAAAAATACTCGCGACTGTATTTTGACAGGCAACCCGGCAGAATCGACTTCTGCTCGGGGCTACTAATAATTATACATATCTAATAATTGCATTTCAATCAAATACCAGATGGACGTAAAAATCTTAGGCTAAACCGATACATTTAAAGAAAAGAAACCATGCTCTTTGCAAGCACCGGAGGATTGATCACCGACGAAATTTCGTTGTAAAAGTATACAGCTATGTTCTACTTTCACACAATAAATAATACTTTAAATATATTGAAGGTTTTCTCTTAACTCGCCCTCGGAAAGCGGACTGATTTTAGTTTCAAGAGACAGACAACAGATGGTGAACTAGTATCAGGGATGAAATGTAAGCAACGGGAAGGATGCGGCTTAGCTGAGTTCGTCAGAACGAAACAATATTTCGTTCCAAAAAAAAAAACGAAAAAGAGGACCAGAGGGCGGCGTGTGTTGCTAATGGCGGTACGGTTCATGTGAGCGAGTAGAAGGGGGGGGGGGGGCTGTGCGGAATGCGTCATTTCAAAGCGGATTACTCTGTTGTCATTCCAACGCGCCAATAAAAACAAACGGTACGTGGCGCGGCAGGCCAAGTGAGAAATCCGAAATTGGTTGCCCTGACCAGAAAAATAGCAGATAGCGACGACGCGACCGCAGGAAGCTATTAAATCGCTCTGAAATGCTTTGGCACGCTCACGGGGTTAAACCACAGTGCACGGCAGTTCGTAACAGCGGCAGCCGCAAAGCCAAGGGCGATAATGTTTTTAATTTTGTGCGAGGCGTCAGAGCGGTGATTTGTTTGATGTAATCATCCAGATTTCTGACTTTAATTTGAGGTATACATGCGACGGCCCATTTCATCGTGTGTTATGAAAACGAAACGCAATGCTTGGCATCGTCAGTTACGTGTAACTGTTAAAATATCACATTTGTTTAATTAACTATAGCTGTGGCCAGGGTAATTGGCGGGTGAGTGCAATCGCGGTGTTGCCGAACTTTGGAACTTTCTGGCGTAGCGCTCTCTCTCTGACACTGCAAAATGGCAACGCTGAGCGTCCTGTGTTGCGTAGTTCGAGCGTCAACGCACAAACTGTTACTACAAGTTAACGGGTGAATTTAGCTGTTAAGTTCGTGATTTGGTAACGGCGCGTTTGAAGCAGGCCGTCAATACTTCTGGACACAGCAATAGCGCTATGTAAACTATTAAAAACTGCGTGATATTGCAATAGAGGGCCAATTGGTTGGCTGTAGTGTGGAAGAGAAATTATTACTTTTGACCTAATACTTGAGACGACTATCTTCTTTCTTGATTTTCATTGTTGAATACTTCTATAATTATATCTGACCACTAACCTAATAAATAATGTGAGCGTCGTGGATGGAATAGAGGGAGCCGACAACTGAGGGTTACTTGGCTGTCAAAGACGCAGTTGTGGAAACCTTATTTGATACTGACTGAAAGAGTTACAGTCGATAATGTTCATCAATACTGAGGCATGTCGTTACCAGTTACAATCTAAGGGATTGTGCATAAACTACGTGGCTCGGTCTAGGGGGGGGGAAGCTAAGCTGGGCTACGCGGGGGGGAAGAGAGGGGGGGAGTTCAGAGCCGGGCCACGTAGCTTTTCTTTCATATTATTTGTCACAGTAAAAATGAGATACAGAACACACAGAAGCATGTAAATATTTATTTCCATCATTTAATTATCCCCGTGTGTAATTTACGATAGTCTGACAAGAGAAAACAGTGCAAAATGTCTTCTGGAATCAGTATGGAAAAAAGCTACGTGCTACGTGAAAGGGCTACGCGGGGGGGAGGGGAGAAGGGGGTTTCACAGGAGGGAAAAATGGAGCTACGTGGTTTATGGACGCTCCCTAATCAGGAGGGATCACTGATTGGTCACACTGATAAAACTAACAGAGATGGCAAGGTGAGTGTGGGGTGTAACAGTCTAACACCCTCCAATAATTTTTCGAAATTAATATTATTACTATTATTATTTTAATTAAATGTATATTACATATTTATATAAATGTCTGTAACCTGTTGTATGTAATTTCCGAGTTTACACAGATGGCAGTTTGTAATGTAATTGGGGTAGCTTTAGTTTATAGCCTTTAAGAATTTATATTGCAATATCTATGGCCCGCTACAGCTGGACAGATTATAAAGCGTTCGCTGGCAGAACGAATGAGGCGAATGTGGAGCACCGCATAGCTACTGTCGCGCGACACGAGTTTGTGCTTCACTGTAAGGAAGCTGTAATCTTTATATATATAAAAATCTCGTGTCACGATGTTCGTCCGGGATGAACTCCAAAACTACATAACCGATTTAGATGAAATTTGGCTTACTGTGTGTAATTTAGTCCAACTTAAAAGATAGGATAGTTTTTATCTGGATTATAGACCTCAATATTTATTATATGTGAAATGAATGTTCATTAAATGTTTGTCATAGGACAATGGTTTGAAATTATTTGTAAGCCACCAAAGATAAGCGGTCTGCTGGCTTAGTGGTTAGGGAGTCTGACTGGAGATGGCAAGGTACCTGGTTCGAGTCCCTGTCGCGGCGGGGATTTTTATAGACACTTAACCCGGCATTAATCTCCGGTGCAGCATGCTGTGTAAGGTGAAATACGCCAGGACAATACTGTGGTTCGGATTCGACATTAAAATGTTGGTCTCCTGTACCAGGCAGGATGGGCGAGCTAGGTAAAGGCGCCTACGACAGTGGCAGAATGCCCAGCCAGTAGAAACCATGTCACCAGGTCATTACGACCACACTAAATTATTATTATTATAGTTCTATAAGTTTCTAAGAGATGGCGATGTGTTAACTTATCGATAAAACACGTGGTTAGCTAGGTTGGGTAATCATCCAGTAGATCAAGTTCTGTTTCAATTTATTTATGCTACAGTTTATTCCTAACAGATGGCGGTATGTTAATTTATCGAACCATCCAGTAGATGGGGTTGTATTTCGATTTAGTTATGCTAAAGTCTATTCCACGCCATATGTGCGAGTTTCTTCAATTTTAATTGTGCTGTGTATTGTGTTACAATTATACCGTATTACTGTTCATCGTTTGTGTGTCATTATACCTAACGACACATGAATATAACATTGAAGAAAACGTTACGATAAATTCGAATCGTGTAAGTATTTCTCGCTAGCTTATCATTTTTCTTCTTCTTTCTGTTCAGCTAGAGACCACGTGTCAATTTCAATTCCTCAATTTTTCTTTCTTCCTCCCCAGTACTCCTTCATTATTGCACTCCTCTCTACCTTTGAATCATGCCATATTCAAAGTCTGCTATCGAAAAAAATTTCTTTCCATACAGTTCACTGGTATTATTTCTCTTCAAATCTTTCTAAACCTCTTGAAAGCCTGGTGTCATTGATGCTATAAATGTATCGAAAAAAATATAATTATTCTTTTTTTTTCTGTTATTTTTTCAATGTTATTATATATTTCCTCATTAGTTCTTAGCTTCCATTTTACTGTATTTTTAGGGCGCTAATAACCCCGACGTTGACGCGCCCTAAGGCCCCAACAACAACAACAACAACAACAAGTGTATTTTGCAATGGATCCAAAAATTCCAGTTTCACCTCTATATTATAGTGTCTTTTTTTAAGGCTTTCGGAAAGGCACTTTTTGTTGTAATTAAAATATTTTTCAGTGAAATGTCGCCAAAGAATCTAACCTCGAGAATGCGTGTAGGGGAGAGGCACGACGCACGACGAGAGAGCTCATCAATCAGCAACACAAATCGCGGCAAGTAAGGAAGTTCAAAGAATCAGGAAAGCTGAACGTCGTATGCAAGAATCTGGTGGCTTCCGACAGACATTACCAGTGATTCCTCGCTCTACTTTTGCCAATGAGATTAACGTATATTTAAAACAATCGTTTTTATAGCGGAATGTCGAAACACTTTGATTGACCATGAACATGCGAGTACAGTTGCAAAATGATCCATCGGCACAAGTATTTTGTAAGCAATTGCTGGATATTGGAAAAGGTGAAATAGAACTGCATCGAAATACACAATACATCAAATTGCCAGACAAATTCTGCACTGTTGTTCACTCAAAAATGAACTAACTCAGCGTGTGTTCCTGGATATATCAAATAATTACTTAGATCATAATTGGATGAGTAATCGTGCTATTTTGGCAGCAAAAAATGTTGATGTCAACGAAATTAACTTCCAGATACGACAGTTGTTGCCAGTTGATCTGATGTCTTTTAAATCAATAGATACTATTGTAGATGAAATTGAAATCGTAAATTTTCCAAATGAGTTTTAAACTCTTTGGTTATAACAGGAATGCTGCCACACAATCTCGGGTTAATGATTGGTTCACCAATTATTCTTCTTCATAATTTGAATCCACCTAGATTATGCTACGGTACACGTTTGGTGATCAAAAGGATCACCGGAAATGTTCTTGAAGAAACTATTTTGACTGGAATGTTTAAAGGAGAAATCGTCCTGTTACCACGTATTCCAATGATACAGTCAGAATATTCAATACCATTTAAAAGGCTTCAATTTCCGATTCGTTTGGATTTCGCTATGACAATAAATACGTCACAAGGCCAAACAATCTCCGTTTGCGACTTGGATTTGGAAAATACGTGTTTCTCCCATGGGCAACTATATGTCGCCTGCTCACGTGTAGGGAAACCATTAAATCTATTTGTATTAGCAAAAGACAGGCTAACTAAAAATATTGTGCACCAATTGGCGCTTAGTTAAATTAAAATTATAAATTGTAATAATTTAAAATAATGAAAATAATTGTTAAAAATGTTTAAAAATCAACTTCATAGGCCTGATTTATAAAACTGAAATTTAAGTTTAAATAAATAAATTATATAAATAAATAAAAATAATTTTTATAAATATCAATTTTTATATAATTTCAATTAAGTAATTTGCAATAAAATGTAAATTAAATTTTTTATGATCGTTTGTCCTTAATTTCAACTCTCCGTAAATATTTACCAATTACATTTGAATTTCCAAATCGAATACAATGATTTGTCTTTATTAGTGAATATTAATTTGAATACTTTAGGAAATTTAGAACAACATTAATCCAACGTACTATAATTACTAAGTCACAGCAACGCGTGACCGGGTCAGCTAGTAGATTATAAAATGTGTTAAGAAGTTTGTCTAGATTTTATAGGAGTGTAAATAAGTGATACAAGGAGTATAGGTTATTAAATCCATTGGTATTTGATCAGAACATTCCATTTTCATTTGTGACTTTGTAACAATACCTCCCGTTTATCGGTGGTTACATAGTTTGCTATATTATCATCATCATTTATTGCTTTTCATGGACCTTTGAGGTCTATCGCAGAATACCCAGGGTATAGGCCGTCCGGCTATTCCCTGGCCCATCTTCTAACCCTTCTTTCATTCTCATTTGGGCTTGGGACCTACAGTTTAACGTGGAATCCGAACCACGGAGCGTCCTGGCATAGCTCATATGACCAAACACAACTCTCAAATTCCTGCGCCCGCCGGGATTCGTGCCCGGGGCAGGAGCAGCGAAACTTTTGAAAGCAAGCGCCTTAGCCACTGAGCCACCAGAACTCTCAGTTTACTATATTAACAAACAAAAAATTGTCTAAGCTGACTTCTCGCACGTGGTGAGTGCTGATAAAATGGGCCTAAGTCATGCAACAACACACCGGCGTCGCCGATTGGTGTGGCTGTTCTAATAATCAACGTAGACCTTCGAGGGATGTCTTGGATAATAGTGAAGCCTATATTTTGACTTGAAACTGCAATACCAATTATGTGTAAAGCACATATGCGGCAATATACAATCCAAAGCTACAGCAAGTGAGCTTGTCGCCGTTCTGTAAAGAAGTAAGATCGATTGATAATTTGCAGCCAGCTGGTAAATTTCACTTGGTTTGAAATCCCAGCGCTGCACGTGTAGTTAGCCGTACTTTGAACAAATAAGATCACGCTGGCTCAGACTCCAGTTGATGCTTCCGCTGGCGTCGGGCGCGGCTGAACGTGCGCCAAGGGTAGGTCCGCGCTCGGTCGCTGCGGCTACCACATTGTTCCCTGCGGGGGCGGGTGGGGCCGGACGCGCGTTGGACTCGCGGAGAAGGCTGTCACTATACGGTCAGGTTTCCTCTTCGGCCTGGTCCGTGGCAGGCGCCGCATCCCCGTCGCTCCCCGCGGGCACCCACATGGGTGGCGAAGTGTGCCTAGCCTCACCATCCCTGCTATATTGGCGGTTGCTGGAGGTAGATGGCTGGGGGGGGGGGAATCCGTGAGGGAGTGATAAATATCAATTTCGGTACTCCCGTTGACCGGATCCATCTACCCTGCAACTGTTGTTGTTGTTGTTGTCTCAGACTCCGCGCGTCACTGTGAAACATGACAAAATTGTAATATTCAAATGTTATAATGATGTCCCGCTATAACAATAGTTTGTAGGTGCTGCAGGTGGATCTGCGTCCTAATATAACTACGTTTCTTCTGACAGATTTCGGACTTTTTTCTGCGCTACGAAAAGAATTTGCAGGATAAGACGAAGCGCGCTTTTTCGCCAGAAGGAGGCCGCAACATGTAGATCAAAACATCGCCATTTTCTATTAGAATCAAGCGCTGTTGGGGCATTATAGAAACTATTCACTATAGACACGGAGGTCATCGACTCGTAATCTACCCTCCCATTTCACGTGATTTCGACTGCACGTTACGTTCCAAATGTTCGTCCTTTTGTTTCTCTCTGCTATTTATCACTGATTATTTTTTACTTGATGCTTTAATAGCTCTTCTCCAAAGATGCATAAATTAATTAGCCAGGACGCTCCGTGGTTCGGCTTCCACGTTAAACTAGGTCCCGGTGGAAAGGAACTGGAGATCTTACCTCTGACACAATGGCTTAGTAAGCCTCCTTCGGGAGGATCCAACCAACCTTCGGGTGGTCTAAGTTAAGTTAATTCTAAAACATCAATGTTTCTGACTATTCCTACCATTTTCTAGAGTCTTTTTTTAAATTATTCCCCGAACCAGTGAAAAATAACTCGATGTTACAGATTGCAATGTGTAGTAATTTAAGAGGGTTATAGACCGTCGATAAGCTCTGTGATGATTCTTTGCTCTCTCGTAATAGTGCAATTAATGTTACTAAACAATAGTAACCGCAAAATAAAGAAAATCAATCTGTGCTGAGGTTTTGATAGCATCGTTACAGATTCATAACTGGATCACATAGTAAGCTTAAAGTTTTGGTTAATTTTTTCCAATTAAACATGAACTTGATAAATGGACTGATTTATTTTCAGACCGGGCGCTTGGTAAAACTTGGGTTTATTCCTATTAGGGAATCCTGATACAGGTTTTTTATGACTCCTTGAACAGAACGTTGGTAGATTGTGCGAATATCCAATCTAATATTAGACTCGTCTTTATTAATACCAAACTAGGATGGATTCATAGTTATATTTTGTTGGATGCAGTATCGTATAGATCTTCGAAAACACATTGGATACGCAAAAGGATAAAATAAAGATTACCTACTAAAAATGTTGCTAGCTTCACGGATCAATACAAATTAATTTTCTGAAAATAAGGCTTTCATGTTCGTTTGTGACGAAATGTCGTGATATACAGAAATCACTCGTATCCTCATTGTATTCTAGTATCCTGTAGGCTGTTGAAAATAAGACAAGACGTTTCATATATTATGTTTTACAATTTATTTTTCAAAATTGTCTCATTTTGCTCCATACTTCACCAGAAAGCATTGTAAGATTGTTATGCTCAATCTTCTTCCATGGGAGTCTTTGCAGATGTTTTTACAGCAATCGTCGGATGTCATCGAACCCAACATATTGCTGCAACTAGTAACTTCAATTTATGTAATAATCATATATCAGTAGTAGCAAAATCTAGAGAATAAGGCAGTAGCCAATCGTCAGTAGGCTTCTCTAAGCAAAAATTTAACATCATTGAGTCACTGGAGCTTGGTATTTTTATGACTTGTGGAGTCAACATAAGAATGCATTAAAATTAATGGCATCAGTTACCTAAAGTATGTCATCACAACATTTTTTGATTTATGGTTGGAGTCACTGATATCGAAATTAAACCATATTTCACTAACACAGCAGTGAACAAAATCGGAAGAATGAAACATTTGCGTGATGCTTGAAACTGCTTAACATTGTGTTCCTAACATTATCCAAGATACTTATCCACTTGTACTTAATTTTGCGGAGTACTAATATTGACTCCTTAAGGTACATGTAATTCGCATGTTTCATTCATCAATGTCCTCACCACATATTTTGCTGTCACATCTTTCTTTATTCAGACTTATACGAAACACACTTTTTTTGCTTTCAGTTTACACCTCTTCGATTTCGAGGTCATTAGAGGCTAGAAACTTCTGAGGACAAGGGACGGGAAAGAATTCGGCAACGGCCTTTCGAAATAACCAGTCCTGCATTCGCCTGGAGAGATTTCGATAAACAATTGAAAACAGAATTCTGTATGGCCGGACAAGGATTCTAACCCAGGTCAAACACCGCTTTTGACTATCTTCTTTGCTCTGTCTTTTTTCCAAGCTGTCCCATGTGGAGTTCTGAATGGGAGACTATGTTGCCTCCGTAATATTTAACCCAGAAATAAAGCAACAAGAAATGTTATATTTCCTCTGGATTTGGTGTGAGTCTATAATGCGGCGGTTTTCCATTGCTTCTGCATTACCATACCGTTAATCAATTTCATTCGTGCATTTTTAAGAAGATGCATTGCACTACTGACGCTGTTAGCGAACGTTAGAATAATCTTTTTATGTAGCGAATATTTCATCAAAATCAAACTAGACGTTTCCGTCTGTAAACAATAAATAAAATAATATTACCATTTGAAGTGGCAATTACGTACAACACACTCGTTGCAAACAATTTTATCAGACATTATCTTCAATTCCTTCTAGATGATTCAGCCGACTCATGAAATAAATTAATTGAGGGTGTGGAAAGAAATTAATGAAAACACAATCCAATTGTCAGAGTGTATTTTTGAGTCCCTGGTAATAAAATTTTAATCAGTAATATGCAGATACGTTTTCGAAACAATAATGTGTATGACATACGCCGTTATTGTTCTGCACTACAGTCATCATCAACATCGTGTTGTACTTTTATAAGTGGTTTATGAACTTATTTAAAATTTAATAAAATAAAATAAATGAGCAGGGCATTTAATGAAATATGAGGATATTGCATGGTGCTCATGTAACTAAATTCCACTCAAATGGGACGCAAACAACAAAATGTAAATATTCATTTTGAATAGAAACAGCATACTGCAAAAACTTAATCCTGCGTTGCAGAATAAACGTAAACTAGGTTTGGCCAGGCACATAAAATTCGAAGGAGAGCTGAGTTTTATGACTACCTCTTAAAGACGATCTTAAAGTGCAAGAAGCGTATAGAATAGTCGATAATAAAACTGCACCATAGTCCTCATGTTCTATTGCGCTTAGAAATGGCGTTTGAAGTCAAAGTAGTATATTTTATCCCCAAAAAGATTACTGGAAACAAAATCGTACTCTGTTACTTTATTAGTATAAGATTGCGCTTCATAAATGGATCGTCACATTTATAGAACCAATAAAATTTGTCTTTTTTTAGAATAATTTATAAACAAATATCACATCCAACATTCGATATTATTTCATATGTACGTAGAAACATATTAATTAAGTTGTTTTTTTAATGAAATTTCTCAAGCAGTTGATCTGTTATGTCCAACATGTAAAATTCTAAGCATTAGATAAACATGTTGGGATAGAACTTTTAAACAAATGTAATTCTTTCCGGACCGGTCGGGCACTGTTAAATCCCACCGTTATATGTTATTAATATTTTGCACACGGTATTGTACATTTCCTTTCCTATTTGATGATCTCTGCCAGATTTGAAGATTTAACTGTAATCTCGTCATAACTATAATGTACCGAATACATCGTTGTTAAGTGTTCATTATAATAACAAAGGAAAATTATTTTCCTTCCTACATGCTTATGACGAAAGTTTTAAAGTTATATTTGCTAATAACGTATAACAGATGTATAAGCACGTCATTGGTAAATTTAATCATGACATGGTAAAAGCTTATTACTATTTAACACATAGATAATTTACGATACAATACTACTGTCGAAAACACTTGTAAATAGACACCAGGTGAAACAGATTGTCAAGATTTCTACGAGAAGAACAGGATCTTTGATTGTTGATCTGTATGTCCTGGCATCATACAGAAGCTACTAATTAGATATTTGAGAATTTTTTAGTTTGGAAGCTTGGGACCAGACATAAAACGTACTATTACTATGTACTATGACACCATGCCAACTGAAGCCGGAAAACTAATTTCTGTTATGAACAATAAAATTTTTACCTGTAACCTGGCGTAACTCGAAAACTACTGAACCGATTTTGTTATTATTGAAATCTTACATATAATCTTATAATCTACACTACGGCACATAGAAACGGAGAGACTCTACTGTGTTCGGCCTCAACTGGCGGTTCAAGGTGATGTTCTCCTGGTCCCCCTCCTCACCTCACCATCCAATCACATTGCCTACCCCTCCTAACAGCCGAATAACAAATTTTCCAGTGAGACGTCTTTCCACATAGCGTGTGGGGGTAAGGGCAGCGGAGTGGGGATAGATCAGACTGGCCTTGAGCCGCCTATGTTAACTGAATGCACTATAATCAAAACCTTTTCTGAACATGTAATTATTTTATATACAATCTGGCATAATTAAAAAACTTCTTAATAGCTTTCTTTCGGGCTTTCGTAATTTGAAGTTAAAGGTCTAGTGAATAATTTGAAATATTTATTATCATATTACCTTCACTAGTGAAGGAGCAGAAAATTAATGTCTGTTCGAAAAAGTATCAAGGAAATATGTCGCTATCCTAATGCCATCTATCAATCCTTTCTACAAGTACTGGCTACTTAGCGTCCATAAGATGGCCGGTGGTATCAAGTCATTGTAAAATAATCAGGGACCATACGCACTTTAACAAAAGGGAGACTACTTTCATGAACCGTAAATACACTGCTTAGCGACAAATCATTCTTTATGAAGATAGTTAACTCTCCAACATGTTTGTCACGTGCAGAAATGGAAGATGTATATCATTTCATGTTGAGATGCATAATATACCGAGCAGAAAGACATTAACTCATAGAAGAATTTTTACAGACACATCCGCTCTCTCATCCAGACGCTTGCCTTCCCGAACAATAAACCAACAAAATTACTCTTCTCCTTTGTCTCAAGAACTAAAGGCTATATATAATTCAAAATAATTCTTCTGGAAGCTTACTATAAACATGGCTGAATTAGCTAGTGGCTAAAGGCAATTGTGTTAAATCTGATAAGTCGTAATGATAACGAAATTATCGATTCGCAGACAAGATTTTACTTCATGCAGATTTTTAAGGTAAAATTTGTTAGGTCAATAGTGAGTGCTGTAATGAAGAAAAAATCCACGTACGACCTTGATTCATCATATAATTCGTTTGAAACGTTAATAAATTAACTATAATAATTAACGAGCTGTCAAAAAACGAACTTTTTTAACGGGTTTGTGTCACCTTCTTTCAATCAAAAACTGCTAAACAGAATTTGATGGTGTTCTCACATGTTGAACCAGACTTGAAATCTCAGTTACGTCGCAAGACGCTAGTCATATAACGTCATATAACGCCGGATCGTGAAACTGGAATCTGTCCTAAACTTCTTTTTACTTATCACCAGGAATAGCTTGAAACCAACTGAACAGAAATTAAAATTGTTCATTGGTTAGGTTCTAAAAATCAGGCGTTAAAACACAACCGTACCGGATAGAGTAGATACAACGGGCCCAGGTTCAGCTCTCAATTGCGGTTGTTAGGCAATGTCTTCCACTCATCTAAGCAAATTCTGAGATGGTACTAAATCTCCCATTCACTAACAAAATTTATACGTTTCAAACAAAATACAGATTACACAATTCACAAACTGATAACGACATTTCAACTCCTCCGTTAGGTTAAGCGTACATTCAAAAATCTACCGGAGCCTATAGGGATTTCCCACCAAAAATATATTTATATATATATAATATATTTAGATCGAAGATATGGATTATCACGCTGTGTCACCTACCTGAAGCAAGAAATTAACATTTCTTCTGAGCATCGAATTATTATACCTATGATTATAGGCAATAATCTAGCTTAGCTTGAAAACCAGAGAGCAGAATTTAATGATTTTTCCACACTTCGAAAGTTTAGATTTTTCCTAAAAGTTATGAAATTCCCAAATTATATTATCAATTTTAAAGTTCGTTTGTTTATGATTCAGTCACATGGAAATAGTTAAAGCGTTTTGTGTGAAATTTGAAACGTAACGAAACCACACCCAATATTAACATATGAATTATTTGTCCCTAAAAGCAATGCAATTTCTGAGAGAAAAAAATAACAAAAATTTCTCAGTGCATAGTTTTTATTTCTTTGCATGTATGGTCCAATGTAACCCTCTAGACTGTGGGATGTACATTGTTCTAAACCCCATTAAACTCCAGCAGTTTTTTTTTATGTCAATTGCGATAAACGAAAAATTGATACTAATTTGTGGGAGCTTTTATCTTAAATTTCTCACCTTTTCCACTTCACATCTAAATGAAAGTACCCTATTTTACCCACGTATGGCTGTACAATTTCGTAAGCGCTTTAAAATACTACCAAGAGTTTTTGTATGAACGGCGTTAAACTAAAAAGGATACTAATTTGTGAACACATTTATTTTAAATTTCTGAAATTTCAGATTTCGCGTCAAAATGAAATATATCCTGTTTCACCCCCATCCCCACCCCAGACCATGGGTTGTACATTATTCCAAATCCGCATCAAAATCCTGGCCGTCATGTTTTCGTGGATTCAGTGAGATGTATATAATCGAAGTCAACGGAACGTAAGTTGCTTCTCGCAGTCAAAATGTTTATCGAACAGTATATAAAACAAACACGTAGCGTTAGTTAAATGCTAGAAGCAACAAATCTGTACAACAATTATATGATCTACAATCTTTGTACCTAAGTCCCATTCTTTTTACAATTGAGAACATCTTGCGCTGCTTGACATTGTCGAAAGTCTTCAAGTTTTATGAAGGCTATTTAGATACACTTGTCTTTCTTTATACACTTCTTGCAAAGAGCTCTAAGATAGGGATGGCGATTCTTTCCGAAAAGATCAATTCTTGAATCGATTCGAATCGAAATCTGATAAATCGATTCAGATTCTAAAAATCGATCTTTTTTCCATTTGCTTTTCGAGTTCGTATTTTCAATAAATCCAATCATAGAAAATAAAAAGGACTCCATGATAGTGGATCTTTTATCATTTTTAAACTAATTAAAGTTTTTTTACAACTAAATCAAAGTATTTTATATGGACTATATACTTGTCTAATTGTTTGTAACTAATTTTAATGTGGACTATTTTCGAGGTTTGATATTTTTACTTCACTGTCTTTGATGAAGCTTTGGGAAACGCGCGGTCGCCATTTCTATCAAGAGTAGGGTGACTGAAAATTTCTGGAGTGGATGAAAAATAAGTTACTGGAGAAATGGTTGATAAAATAGAAATGAATTTGGATGATGTAATCAAGTCATCGAAGATGTCATCTAGAAGTGGTGATTGTCGAAGAACAGGTGGCAAATCTCGATTTTCAAGGGTGAAGAAATATCGATTCACTAGATCGATTCAGTACTATAAATCGATTTTAAAAAAATCGATTTGTTTGGCCCAAAAAATTTATTCTTCGATTAATCGATCTAAGAGCGCAATGCCTACTCTAAGAGCCAAGATTGCTTCTATGGTGCCCCTTTCCTAAAAGCAACGCAGTTTCTGAGAGAGAAAATAATAAAAGTTTCTCGGCTTCCCGACCTCTTATCAAAAGGAAAAATCTGATCTTTGGTTAGCTCTACATCAATTAGACGTTGGACTATTACTGTTAATATTTTAGATACTTGATTAACCAATCTTCGAACGTCTTCACATTTATTTGCTGTTGCTTTCTTTGGTGTAGGTAATACAATACTCTTCCTGTTTTGTATATGTAACAAATCAATTTGTACAATGAGTCCTTTTTTTTACTCCCTGATGTCTATACAAGTTCACCTGGAATCTTATATATAACTGGAGCTTTCCTCTCTATCAACAGTTCTAATGCTTTTTCAAATTCGTCCCCCAAAATAGAGTCTCCTAAATCATTTTCATCCAAATCTATTTTCCTTTCCAGTGTTGATGGATTAAGTTCTTCGTTATCATATAAAACTGCAAGGTATTCTCCCAATGTTTTAGCAATATCTTCATGGTCATACACAATTTCTCCCTTTGGATTCCTCATTCGGCCACTTTTATTTCTAGTTTAAATAAAAATTGTTTTAACAGATTTATACGCACCTTCCTGATAAACTGTTCTACTTCCTTGCACTTGTCCTTTAGCTTTCTTGGCTTCCGTGTTGATTGCATTTCTGAGACTTCTACACTTCCGTTGCCCTTCTTCAGTTTTATAATTCTTATGCTTTCTCCTTTCCACCACCATTTTAATCACATCTTTAGTAATCCATTCTTTTCTGGCTGTTGTTGTTACTGCTCCTAGCAATTAATTTGCTTGAGCATAGTTTTTATTTCGTCGCATGTATGGTCTACATTTTTTTCTGCAGATGTAATAGTACTTTCATCTGCCTTTCTTTCGAATTTTGAAACAATCTCTTCGTTTGTTTTAAGTCTGTTAGGTTCTATCGTTTCACTCTTTTCTTCTAAAGTTTCTTCAGCTTCAAATTATACTGTATTTCCTTAGTTTAGATTTGCTTTCGCAAATTGTATTGGCATGATAAGAACTACACTCTGCAACAGTAACGCAAGGATATCGTCCACTACTAGTGGAAGGAACCAAAATTCTTAAGCGTCCTCAGGACGTCCAAGACACAGCTCTAGCATCTCTGCTGACAGTGTCAGCTAAAGCTGTAAGCTCTTTCATTCAAAATTTGGACAGGTTCGCACCGTCCGAGAATGATGGAACAACAACAGTATAAATTCAGTCTTTATTCTATATCTATCACAGTAAACATTAAGCGTCATAATTCACACAGAACATTAGGAAAGCAAATTTTGCAAGCATCTCCCGCTCTCAAAACATCTCACCGATACCACCGTCTATTGCTGATTTCCAGCCAGCCTCATCTCCCCACCATTCGAAGAACACACTTGAGACATTCAGATATTCAAGGAATTTTCCATGCGTCGCTGTACCTTACAATTCATTTATTACCAACAGTTCCACAGTGAAACAAAATCTACTACTTTTAGGGTTTGATAGAATTTTACAGTTAAGGCAGTGAGAAGGGAAAACAGCGCCAATCTCAATCATGGACAGCTAACAAAACAGCCAATACACCAGCGACCACCAAATCTAGCTCATCTTAAGCTTTACTCGGAGCTGAGTACAAATGATGACCCCAAGCGTTTATCCTAGCTAGCACCGGATAATTTAGCTTCGAATAAGAGCAAGGATCGTTTCGGGATTTTCTGGACCGCGGAGATGGTGGGAGTAGAGGTTTTTTTTTACTTATGGCTTTACGCGTCGCCGACGCCGAGGTCATTAGAGGACTGGGCACAAGGAACGGGAAGGAACTCGACCATAGCCTTTTTTAAGGAAACATCCCGGCATTCGCCTGGAGTGATTTGGGGAAACCATGGAAATCCAAAATCTGGGCTCCCGAACGGGGATTCGAACCGGCGTACTCCCGAATGCAAGGCCATAGCGTGAACCGCTCACCCACCATGCGCGTTAGGACTAAGGATTGCAATCCTGCAGTGTTTTCAATCCCGCGGGATTTGCGCCAATCCTGCGGGATCCGTGCGGGATTGGTACAAACAGTTTTTTAACGCATATATTTAAAACATAGTTACTTAAAACGTTAATAAATTAAATAATAATTAAATTAATAAATAATTTTAATGTAAAACGATAAAAATTAAGAGTTAACAATATTTTGATTGGCAAAATGACATTAAAACTTTTTAGCGTGTCTTAAGTGTATTTCGAGGTTTTACATTTTTTGTTTTTTAATCTAAACCAATTTATAAATAAATAATAAAAATGGGAAATATTGAGTCTTAGGTCATATTATCTGCCTTACAATACATCACATAAGTTTAAAAATATGGTTTGCTTAATGGCCAAGTAACAAGATCTCATAACTCTTTGTCATTGCACAAGCACGAGACTTGGCCTTTTTTGCGTGATTCATTATTATATCTCCTGATTCCTTGATTGATATTACAGTTGATTCAATGTTATTAAAAAAACTACTCACCAACACGTAAACTGTCAAGTATTTCAGATTTACTTATGTGGTGTAACGACGTTTTTAGAGTGAAGATTATTGTTTTTTAGTAAGAAAGAAGACATTCTTGGCGAATGATTGCCGTGAAGTCCTCATAGGTTGTATCTCCGGATTTCATTGCAAACACACGAAATTACGCTCGTGAGGAAGACGGCGGAGGCAGCCGTCGAAGTATGGTGGTTCCTACAACACAATTCGTCGATACACCCGTGAAAATTTCACTATAACTTTTTTTACCTTTCGAAATAATAACAAGGAGAAGAGGGATTAATCGAAAGCCTGAGCGGCAATTGTAAGCAGGTGGCTTTCTTCAAAGAAACGCATTGATGCAGCGGCCAAAACAACAATAAGTCAAAGGATATACAATTTCCTTTTGATAGCTGTTAAATAAATAGGTACGCGATCGTTAAAATTACGATAACATTAGTTTCATATCAACGAATAATCAAATTTTCAGCCGCAAACTAGGAAATTGTCACAATTAATTTATCTGCAAATACAGAAAATGGGAATAATGAAACCGTGAATAAAAAACTGTAACCGTGTAGTTCAAATAACGTGTGCGACGCTTAAAAAATAATTATATAGTTAGAAAATCATACTAAATACGCACCATAACTCAAATTACAGAAATGTGTACTCGAAACAAACGTAAGTTTTGATGAATACGTAAAAGTGTATTTATTTACTTACGAATGATGAAGGTTGACAAAAACAAACGCTTGTTCAAATACCATGAGTCAAATACCAACTGCTCTGGTACAGGCAAACAGTGCAAAATATCCGACAGAGACCGAGTGGGGCAGCGAGTCACGCAGACTGACACGCGTTTTCGCTGGATTTTGCGGATTGCGGATCCGCTTAATTTTTGTGCGGGATCCGCCAGACTGTCTAATGATGCGGGATCCCGCTTTGCTGGATTGCAGTCCCTAGTTAGGACTAGATGTGACAGCCTATCAAAAACAGAATGCCTACGAGAGAGATCAGGCGTATGCAATCGCAAATGAGTTAAACAATAGTAATACTGCCAATTGCTCGTTTATATGTCCTGCCAACTACAGAGACTGATAAATTGTTAGACTAGGATGAGAAAAAGTTTTTGAACAAGGAAACCAGAGGTTCGGATGAGCGAACTCCGGTAGAACGAACTGGATGGGGGAAGACTCGGGAACTTGGCATCTGAACTCGCAAGAGAGGAGATGACAGCAACTCCTAACAGGACTGAGAGAAAATGGTTTATGATGAGTTACACTAAGCGTAGACGTTGAGGTAAATTTCTAACACTGTGTACCAAGAGTATTTTGGCTTACAAGTGGAGCTCATATGATCTGTGTTCGATTTTCGTTACGGTGAGCCGTACCGTAAAGGGCTTCAGATGGAACACGTAGCAACCACCAGACTGAACGCTGCTGAACATTTAACTGTACTAGCTTTTCTCTCGTAACCTGAAACTGTCCTGCGATTAAACGTTTTGTTCTCATCAAGTGGGATGTGAGAATTTCGATTTGCGAGAGTTACCATGTCTCATGTATTTTCGTATAAATTGTAACAATTGTAATTATGCAAAATCATAATCTAACTCATGTTTTATTTTTGATTATTAATTCAGTCTTTCCATCTATCTATATCTACAAAACGAAAACCAGATAAATTTGAAAAATAAAAGCTCAGAAACTACTGAGCTGATTTCGATGAGATTTTCACAGTTTTAAAGCTTAGAATCTCAATTCAAATGTTTGGTATGTCTCATATTTCAACATTACATAATTCCAGAGATCTAAATGAAATTCTGAACTTATGATGATAAATACCAAAGTTTGTACCACTAGAAGTTGCATACTCCGCAGTCCGCACAAAAGACAACTACGATGATAGATAGGTAGATATGTTCATTTTGATCCCATGTGAGAATAATCTCGGGGATGTGGAACAGTACATACACTTATTAGTAATGTTAATATTACTATATAATTGATAATATTATTATCTATTGACAACAAGTTAGCAACGACCTGTCAGGGGCGTAAATGAATAATAAATAAATTATTAATTCAACGGAAATATGGCATAAGGCGTTGGCTGATGCGGGCTTGCATCACGACGCGGCTTGGGAAACCAGGTCGCTAGAATTGCTGATCGCGGATCGCTGACCGAGCGGGGTGACGCACGCAAGCAACGCCTGCAGGACAATGAGAGCAGCGAGGTCTCTTAATAGCTGCTAGTGACTGAACTTGTGATTCGAGACTGACACATACGCCTCGGGCCGACCACCGACCCCGCGCTACGCCGATATCTTGCCAATACTTCCGTTAGTCAGAAATTAATAACGAAAACAAAAACAGAGATTTTCTTTGACCCCAGTCTCTGTTCACAATTACAGTCTCTGGCTATCCTACACGGTTTAGGAAAACTGGACGTTTTCGTATTACATTCTGCACTACACACGTGAGTTTGTGACACAATCTAGCTTTTAATCGTATTATAATCTATTTAAGTTGTCGAGATATCGAATGTCATACAAAATATCTGGCGTTTGGAACTGAAAGTAGAATCATTCTGTTCATAATTATTATTGCGTAAGTTGATGGTTTTTAATATAAATAGAACGATGTATTAAGCCTTTAGTGTTTCAAATAAAAACAGTTTCGGACAACAAAGCAGCTTTTCTTCATTTTATTATTTATTGTATTGTTTAGTAATGCAGTTTCTATGATAACCATGGCGCCACAGTTTGTAACTTCCTGAAATATTTCTTTTTTCATATCTCGCTTATTTCTGAATACTTGATATAAAACTCTGAATACCTGATATTCAACTGTACTGGTGCGGAATATATTTTAATTTTGAGCTACAGTGCCAGATGGAGTATGTAACGAACGCGTCTTGTGACCGCTAGTTACATTAATAAACTATATGTTTATTATTTAAAATGTGGAATATTTTAGTGGGCATTTGGGCGCAGTGTACAAGTGTGGAGCGGCAGATCTGAGGAATGCCAGCAGGCCGGTTCCTCGAATTAGCGAGGGGAGTGTGTCCCTGAGAGGGGAGGATTGTGCTAGCCAGGTAGATAAACAGGGTGATCTGCGAAAATTTCTGTTTTCATGTGGCACGGAGGAACATTCGGAGGCCAGCCGGCAAGGACGATCGGTCGATGTGGACTGTCTGTGCGTTAATGAGATGTGCTGCCTGGAACGGGACATCAGCCACTTTGTTTGAGCGGAGGTGCTCAGGCAAAGGATGTTCTGAAGAACTGTGCCACACTGTTCCGTAGCAGAGCAGAAAACTTCATCCAGTGTGTGTGGCCGACATCAAAATTCGGTAATTATATATCGCCATATGAAGGACATTGTGCCAGCTACAAGTGCAAGTTCATAGCATTGCCCAGCTACGACCCTGCAGATAAGAGCTCTCATAGCCCGGAGCAAATATTTCTTTCAGAAGTGAACAGTCAAAATGTTGAATTTGTTTACTGTTAAATTTTGTGTATTTTATATAAAATACCCTGGCGCCCGTAAAAAGGACAACTGATTAATTTTAACTAATTTTTTTATATATATGTCATGTCAGTAATTGAAATAAAACCATTTTTGATTTCTCATATAAAGTATTCATGCAAGTTCTACCTTTCATGATAATAAAATAAAATAATAAAATTAACTTAAATCAGGTAACGAGGTCAGAACGCTATAAGTAACATAATGAGAATTTCTTTAGCTCCAGCGGCAGATGAGTCAGCTCAGTGAGATACATCTAATGTTTGATACTACGAAAACTAAAAACTTCTCGGGTTTCAAGCCGCGTCAGAATTGAGCCGTCTGGCGACGTTTCGGAAGCTTGCACTGCTTCCATTGTCAAGCCCCCGCTTAACATTACTGAAGTCTGCCGCACGGTAGTCTATTATATAGCGCCAGCAGCCGGGAACGGAGGGGAAAGCGCGTGGAGGGGCGATCTAGTTAGGCCCTGCTCGCTTGGTGACGTCACGATCGGGTCACTCGTATGCCCTAATATGGCTCGATTCCGTCTCGTTTGTAATAATCCAAATGCTGGCTTCCAAGCTTGGCTTAAATTGAGGCCTTGATCACGATTAATAACATTGTTGCTAAGCCTAATCTCAATAGCCTCCTTCACAACACTGTCCCAAAAGTTATTAGCGTGACAAAGGCGTGTCGTTTTGTCGAAGCACGGCTCGTGTCCGTTGTCAATGGCGTGTTCGGCTAAGTTTAAAATATCTGATGTGTTCTTTTCGTCTTTCATTAATTGTCCGTAAGGTTTGCCCTATATAAGAAGTGCCGCATTCACATGGAATTTTGTACACTCCAGGAGCCCGAAGATTGAGACTATCTTTCGGAGTTCGCAACAGCTGTCCAATTTTTGGCGGAGGTCGAAAAATTGAACGGATGCCCTGTTTGTTGAGTAATCTTGCTATTTTTGACGTTACTGCTCCACAGAAAGGTAGAAAGGCACGCGGCTTGTCTTGATCTCTGTCATCTGTCTTGGTTCTGTTGTGTCTTCCGATGGTTGCACGTCGGATTTCTTTAGTGCTATATCCATTGGCACGAAATACGCGTTCCAGGTGCTGCAGTTCCTCCTTTAAATGTTCATTGTCGGACACCACCTTTGCCCTATGGACAAGAGTATTGAGCACTCCCAGTTTCTGAGAAGGATGGTGAAAACTTAGAGCATTAAGATAGCGATCGGTGTGTGTAGGTTTTCTGTAAACGTTGTGCCCTAACCTTCCATTAGGCTTCCGACGCACTGGAACATCTAAAAACGGAAGTGATCCATTCTTTTCGATTTCTACCGTGAATTTAATGTTAGGGTGAATCCCATTAAGATGGTTCACGAATTCATATAATGCCGGAATTCCATGAGACCACACGAGAAACGTATCGTCAACAAACCTGTAGAAACATTTAGGCTTCAAAGGAGCCGTGTCAAGAGCTATATGCTCAAAATGTTCCATGTAGAAGTCAGCTACTGCGGGAGACAACGGGGACCCCATAGCCATGCGTCTGTTTGCTCGTAGTATTCGCCCTGGTACACAAAGTACGTAGACGTGAGGGTGTGTCTGAATAACTCCACAAGTTTCGGATCAAAATGTTCACTAAGTAGTTCAACAGTTTCCCCTATATTTGTCCTTACTCAACGAACAATTTTCCTCCTAAAATAAATAATCAACAAATTTAGAATGTTAACAAGCTGCGTTTGAAATAGACGTTTCCGAAGTGTAGAGTTCAACGAGAAGTCCTTCATCAGATTCAGTTTTGAGAAAGTCGTATCTGATGTAATCACAATAGGCCTACATATTTAAAGGCGTATATTGCTCTGAACCTGTTTCAGCAATTTATGTAATTTCGTTGGAATAAACTCATTCATCTTTTGACGTTTCAAATAAAAAGTTATTTAATTAAAATGTGTATACCTGCTCACGTTTCTCCAGCCCCAAAAGCGTATATGTACAAGCAAAGAAGGAAACAAAAAAATGTCGTATACAAAAAGTGTATTATAAATGTAATAATTATAAAATTTCATTTTACACAATAGGCACCAGCACTTAACCAGAAATGAAAGTGACAGTAGTTGGGAGATCCATATGAGAAGCATTGATAAAACACCAAAGATTCGGCGAAGTTGGACCCGTTCAGCTAATACTCAATAAACTGCTGACCCGTTTGTACACAGATTTAGAGAAACCTCAGTCCATCTCTTTGATCGTTGTTTGAGCTCTACACACAGATTATATATATATGTGTGTGTGTGTGTGTGTGTGTGTGTGTGTGTGTATAAAGTCACGAAAATTATCAAACGTGTAGGCAAAAGTGCATCTAGAAAAGAAGTAGGGGGCCCCGAAATCAAAGTTCGCAGGGGGCCTCTACATTCCTTAAGCCGGACCTGTGTACTGCTAATCACCGTTTAGTTTAGTACCGGAAATGGCCGGTACGAAATCAATGAAGCTCGGTAAATATGTATCTGTTATCTGTTCAGATGAATAAAAATAGTGTACAGGTAAATCAAGTTAAACCCACTTCTTTCTTGGTAGAGTGCAGGTGTATCTAGGTATGCTTTAATTCCTGAAATTGGTGGCGCGAATTGTATGAAATTTGATACATGTTTCTCATTGCGTAAATAAAAACAGCGTATGGGTAAATCAACGCCAACTAAATCGATAAAGCAATGTTCAATATTGTGAAAATTTATCCAGTTTCAATTTGTAATCCAAAATTAATAATTTAAATTTATTAATCAGTAAATTAATCAAATAACCCATGTAATATTTCAGACTGTGCTATCCATATTCACATGTAACAATTTTTTGCAGATTGGCCGAATTATAAGAATAAATCAAATTCTAGCGGTTAATTTTGAAGAATTTCAGCCTGTACTGTAGTGGGTGCTAGATGAAATATTTGCGATCTGTTCTTCACTTGAGTTATGGGACAGTTGGAAAAAACGAGGCCTTTGAGGTTTTTCACAAAAAAAAACAGATATAAAGTACGAAAATAGGAAATTCGATTATATAGACCTATAGTCTTCATTAATTAAAACGTAATAAAAATTACTAAAAACTGCTTATCTTATTGTACTATTCGTCAATATCAGTGTCCACACCAGCAAACCAACAATAGCCTTCATTTCTATATGCTTGCCAGTGTAGGGGTTAATACGCTGGTCTCGCTTTGTAAAGGTCTGAGCTAGTGCGTGGGTGGTATTAATTAAGTTTTGTGTTTTCTTCATTCAAATCATATGAACCTGACACAATAGTTAAGCACAAAATATACTGGAACTGGATAAATGGTTGCAGAAACCGAAGGCAGTGTTAAAAATGAAAAGCTTAAAAAAAAGCTCTAACTTTAACGGAGCTAGAAAATATATAATAATGTAACAGTCACACACTCAATAAATGATAAATCTAATTTTACTTACTGCGTCCTGCCATGCTTTTTTCAGTAGGTACAGTAGATAAATAATTTAAATGGCGTTTCAACAATTATAAAATCTTTGGCACAATCCCTATCCCATCTTGATATCCCTTCTTACCCTACCTTCCCATAACTAACAAAATGCTGCTTTTAAATGTTTACTGAATTAATGTGAATTTGGCTTGTCTCACATGTCTCTGTACTGAAAATACCACAATAAGCAAGTGTAGCTAATTTCTACAAAATCACACTATCACCACATAACTCCATTAAATTGTACTACAACAGACAGTGTGTACATTTAATGCTGAAATAGGTGGTGACAGAAATATTTCGTAATCTTATTCCTACACATCGTTAATTTTTAATTAATAAAGGTACATACAGAGATGAAGTAATTGTCACTGTACCTACGTATCCTGCGAGGAATCTGTGCATCCAGCAGAGGGTAATGTCCGCATTCAAAGGTACCTGCTCAGGCCATTGAGTTTCGAAGACTGTTAACAAGAGGTACTTACGTGAATAGAAGTACCTCAATTTGTACATGTACTAGTATCTGTGAATGGTTTGTACGTGAGACACGCGAAATTCAGAATTGACAGAATTGATAAAAACGAACGTCTCAAAATACACCAAGACCAATTATACAGAGATACGCTGGATTAGGGTTTTGCACGTACACTGAATTGTGAAATCAACATTTCTGATTGAATCGCAAGATTTCAATAATCTTTATTCAACCACCTTCTCCGGAAGACATAACAGTCTGTCACTCATTCGTTCTTTTATATTATGGACATAGTGGTTCTCAAATGCATGTTACGACTTTTATGATTTTCAGCTATTTCTACCTTCTTCTTAAAAGTTAGACGAATTAACTCGAACAACTCTAGATTTATTACCTTCTTGCAACTACTTCTTGAATTTCAGCATTTTTTTCAGTTTACTGTACCGTACAGTGGAGTCATCAAACCGGGGATAAGATGTTTTTTATGACTGAAAGAAAAAATGCCCTGTATTAGAGAAATTCCGGAGAAATATAAAAACCGCAAGCGTGAATGGCAAGAAAGAAATTAAACTGAGACATACCAGAACGTTGGGACTGAAAGCTACCACACATTTTAAATTTTAGTTCAAATATTCGCCGGATGTTTGTATAAAGACAGAATTCTCATACACTTTCTGTAGGCAGGTAAAGGTTGATCGGTAATTTAACATCATCTCACTAGTCTTCAGGATGCTAGGGATTGCTGGGTGTCTGATGACTTCCGCAGGTGGGTGGCTGGAGAAAAATGATACCATAGTGCGCAGCGTAGCTCCCTGTCGATTAGGGTAGCTATTATATAATTCAGCGTCCATTAATAGCCCTTCGTTATGCTCACTAATTAATGAGTCTGCGTTACGTGGGGTGGAGTTCCCTTCCGGGGAGTGGCCTGGTTCTGCACAGCTGGCAAACTATCCCACGCACACGAGTAGCTCAGCTGGTTGGATGTCAGAACACAACTGGCACACGTTCCCCGTAGGCAGAACTGCGCCGAATAACATAAAATCGACCAAATCCTAGATTTCCGGAACATAACACTTCTTTAGTCTTGGTAAGCAAAGGAAAAGTTTATAATGTACAGTTTACCGGTCCTGGCAGTGTAGGGGCTGTCACGTTGTAAGGATCATCGGTTCGAGGCCGGCCCCGGGCTTGGGTTATTTTAATTGAGTTTAGAGTTTTCCTTACCATTCCGTCCCAACATTTCATGAGAGTATACTGATACAATGCTTAGTTCGCTATATGCACTGTAGCTAGCTAAATGGTCGACCAAGATCCAAACATAACTTTAAAAAAATGCATGGTTAAATTGATCTTCACCTCCAACAAAGCACTGCTTTTTGATATTTACTAGAACGCTATGCTGTTTGAATTTCATATAATAATTTAGTACTAATGCCGGATTCGGCTTAGCCACAATAGAAACTTAACAAACGAACAATCTTTCAGGATCTACAGTATCAAATGTATTTTCTGTTTCCTTCTGTCCGTGTTTAAGAGAGAAAAAAACATTTCGGTCAACATCGTGCAAATTACAGGAGACTTATAACTCCTCATACGAATACTTCTTGGTCTCTTTGACATTCACAACAGAAGAAATAATAATAATAAGAAAAAAACTTTTTAATGTACCATGTTTTTATAACGGACTAAAAAATATAAAATAATTTCTCTAATCCTCATGAAGGATAAAAACACATACAGAATTCTAACTTCGCCTAAATTTTACTGAAAATTTATACTTTAACTTTTTGATAGCTATTAAAATACTTGTAAGAATGGTGACGAAAAACATGGACAGCATGCAACAGTTAACTGATGCATTAATAGCTTCAGTAACAATTTTATTGCACCGCAAATAATGTGAACTGGCAAGTAAATTCTTTCATTGATAGGTACTCTCTACTCTTCTTATAGTTATGTATTGCATGCGCTCCATGTATTTCGTCCCCAATCTTACAAGTATTTCAATAGCTATCAAAAATTTCTAAGTATAAATTTCCAGTAAAATTTAGAAGAAGTTAGAATTCTGTGTGTGGTTTTATCCTTCATAAGGATTAAAAAAAATATTTTATATTTTTTAGTCCGTTATAAAAACCTGGCACATTAACATGTTTTTTATTTTATGAATATTTTCTGCTCTTTAGGATTATGTGAGTGAAAATTTGAAATTGGTTTTAAATACTTTGATGAAACAATCACAGAAACATGCGACATGCAACAAATTCCAGATTTTTTTTTTTAATATGAAATATTTAATTAAGGTATTTCCATCCCGGGGAAACGAGGAACAAAACAAAAAGGAATTATTCATATCCATCGTTTGACTTAAAAGTTATGGTCTTGAATTTGAACAAAAATCCAATAGAAAAAAGCTCTTCTAGTTCTCCCAGAATTTTTCAATTTTTCAGGGAGCATTTCCAATTTTTATTTCTCTAAAAATATTATTCAGACTACTGTAAACATATTTTAAAAAATAGCCTGATCGGTCCATAGAAAATGTACTTTCAGTTGTTATCGAATTTACCGGGCAACTTTTCCATTTTTCTTTCTCTAAAAACCTTATTCAAACTATAAAATACATTTAAAAAAATAACTAAATTGGTCCATACGAAAAAATATTTTCAGTTTTTCCTGAATTTTCCAGGCAAATTTTCCAATTTTTATTTCTTTAAAAACTTTGTTCGGACTTGATAGCTACTGTCCTTACTGATTACTGTAAGCATATGTAGAAGTATAAATTTCAGTTTATTTTTAAATATTCCGAATAGATTATTTTTTACGTATTACCAGAATTGTGGAACGTAAGAGGTTTCTGATGACAACAAATAGAATTGCAATGACTACATAGGCGACATGGTTTCAAAGTATTGGTCTGACCTTTTTTATTATAATATCCTTCATTAAATGCAAATGATCGGAAAAGGGACTAGAGAAGCCTTTTAAATTAGTTAAAAAGTGTAATAAATATAAAATTTACATCTGAAACTCACATACATAAATTTAGTTTCAAGCTTAATCGAGTTTATTTTCCAAGGAAGTTTTAGTTTAATTCTACCCTCTGGTTAATTTTAATTTCACATAAATAGGAATAAGTTTGTGTAAAAGTAATCACACAAAATCCTTTATTGAGAAAATAGGTTCAAGTCTCGTGGGGGTTTACCGCTAAAACGTTATGAGATCTTGTTCCGAACGAATACTACACTTTACAGTGTGTATTCACTTTCTGAAAGAGAATAATTTCTCTTGGTGTCATCGATCGTGGATTTAAAAGGTAAAAAAAAAAAAAAGGAATTAAGAAAAAATCAGTTTATTTTGCCATTATACGCGACATAATCTTTACTAAAATGATTGGCGTGATGTATATGATATACTCTAACGCTTTCAAAACACAAAAGAGTTGCGAGGGAAATCTTGGATTTTCTGTATTTGCAAGACTAATAAAAGCAACAGAATTAAGGTATCTATGATGCAGAAGTTTAAAGTTTAGTTATTGGTCGTTTTGAATATTCATTTAGGCATCTATAATTTTTTTCGATTTTTTTAATTTAACGATTTTACTATTAATCGACGTAGGGTCAGTAGAGCCGAAATAAGGTGGGTAGAAAGTAAAGGGAAGAAAATGGGACAAAGTATTAAAAAATTCTTAATTTTCTGCTTAACGAGATCTTGAAATTTATACCTCACAAGATGGAATAAGTGGAAGATATATTTGACACCATTACTTCTGCGTAAGCCCCACAAAATAATTCTACAAAATTTTAAATACAATATTCCCTTTGTGGTCAAATTTCAAGTCTCCAACTAAATCCGTTTAAATACAAGAAGCCTATGACTGACAGATTGACAGCGGAGTGGTACGAAATTCTTTACCTGAGAACTAAATATTACCACTACAATTCCTGTTCGAATATGAGAGCATCAATAGGTTTATTTTGTCCAGATTTTTTTTTATTTAATTGATAATTTTTTATCGAATAATATTGGAACTATGTGTTTTCTTGAAAAAATGATCCTAAATACATCTAACTAATAATTTCATTAAGAGCCTACATTTTTTAATGAAACTTCTTTACGCCGTTCATTCAAACTAAAATTCTTCGCTATAACTGAAGACTTTTTGAATGCAACTGATGTGTGACGTCACAAGGCGATTAAAGATGCTATACAACGAAGCGATCTACATCATGTGGCGAGTCTATAACTATTTTTTTAAAATCATATTACTATGTAGTGGATGAATTCGGAAAGGATTTTAACACAATAAAAATGAATTGACATTGTTTAGTTATAAATACCAGCGTGTCAGAAAACGTGCCTTGAACATCAAAAATGAAATCAGAAATCACAGAATTGGTTTGTGTGGCCGGAATCTCCTGTGTGAAATAATGGAGACACTGATATCCAAAAATTCGATTGCACAGCACAATTCGAAATTAACAACGTACGAACAGATTCATACCATTACTAATGATCCATGGAATATCTTTAATTCAAATATGGGTACGCTGCTTCAAAATGCAAGAGAAATCGATGTAGATCAGTCAGCTTTGAACACTTACTTGCTTCTTATTGTGTCGTGTAAGTGGGAAGAGAAATAACCATGGTAATAGTAACAACGGAATAATGCCATGAAATATAATAAAATTGTGACTTAAAAAACTCAACATCTGTAATCTAGTGGGTTCTGTAGAAATAAGAATTACTATGCTTTATCCGTTTTTTGTAGATTTTTAATTTAAGCTTTGCATCTGATGTTTAACTGAATTTTAAATTTAAACAGCAATCCAAAAATACGTATATTGGACGAGATATACTTGCACTGTTTCAAAACTACCATCAAAAAACATTTTTTGGAACTTTAATTTCAATTTCTGCTGTCGTAGACCTATTGCGTCATTTCTAAAATTCAAATTATAAATATCTGAAACGAACGATTAAAATGATAACATTATTAAACTTGTTTTTTTATTACACATAATATCAAAATAAAAGGTTCACTTCTAACGTGCATTCCGAACAAATACTTTTTATTATTTATGTAAGAACGTTTATTATGTTGAATATTTCTGAATTAGAAGCGAAGAGCTTAGAAATGCTTTATTCTGTCTAAAATTATTACTCAAATCCATGAATCTCGCACAACGAAGGGCGCCACAGATATTGTTAATCCTACAAATTCATGGTCAACGAATTTCTGTACTCGCATGATAAGCGCCGAAATTATACAGCTGATGCAAATTTCTGTTTCAATTCAGTGTAGAAAGGCGAAGGCTTTTCGTGTGAATGAGGACTAACGCGACCTTAATCGTCACAAAAGCCAGAGGACGGAGAAAATTACAGGCTCCCCCCATAGCTTTCCCTGGGCTTTTGAGGATGAGTTATAGCCGTGAGTGAAATTGATTGCTGCTTTATTACTAAGCTTATCTGGCCGTGCAATGCAATTATTCAAGTTTGGTAATGATACTTTCGCATGTAGCAGAGAAAACTAAATTCATTCCAGTATGCGAAATTCTAAAAGGAGAGAGACAAATGAGTATAATTGACGAACATAGGGAAGAAATCCTAGTAATTAAAACGTTATTTATAGAATATTCAAAATCAGAAAATAATGTTTCGCATATATCAAAAGTGAATACAGTGTGCAGGAAAGAAGAAATAGCATTTCGGGTTAAGATGGGGGAGTACATGTGGTGGAACCTCACCATCATCACATTACAGAAAATTGTGTATATCTTTTTACAAAGAAGAAAACGATATGGGGCTTATAATACGGATGAATCTATTTTATATGAAAAGTTTTAGGTGCCAATAAAAGATTTTTAAATCATCCACGAATTATTCTGAATGATGATGTACTTTTTTTTGTTAATTTAGAGCAACCTCATTGAAAAGATTACGGAGTGAGAATTTAAACCCTGATGTAGGCTACAATTTTAAAATTTACGTTACGAATGTTTCCTTGTTTTAGTCAGAGTGACAAATTGGCTGAATATACAATAACAGATAGGATTACTGTGTATCATTGGCAGCAATAACACAGACGAAATACGATCTTCCTTTCGGGCCTCCCGGAAAGTAATGAAATTTTTTTATTTGCTTATCTTTTACTTGATGCTTTACGCATCGTCGAGGTCGAGGTCATTGGAGGCGGGATGCGACTAGGGGACAAAGAACGGGAAGGAATTCGACCATGACCTTTTGAAGGAAGCATCCCGGCATTCGCCTGGAGTGATTTGTGGAAACTATGGAAAACCCAAATCTGGATGGCGGGACTAGATTTCGAACCGGTGTCCTCCCGAATGCGAGACCAGAGCGTTAACCGCTAACCCCACCACTCTCGGCGGTTTAAATGTAACTGAAATTATTATTAATCATATTCCTAGGGGGGAAAAAATATGTGTGCAAGATTTTAACTTGGTTTTAGCCATTTTCTGCGGCTGTTTTTTAAAGCTTTTTAAAGACCGTCTTCTAATGATTTAAAATCCTTTAGATTGATAACTATTTGTGTATAGATTTCAATCCCATTACTAACCTACAGAATCAGATATTGGTTTTCGTCATATTTGTTGACACAGTGACGAGCAGAATATATGGGTCGTGTTCCATAAAAAGTAGAACTGATACAAGTCAACCTCGAACAATAAAAATTGTATCACGAAAGAAATTGGAATATTGAAATTTTTTACCATTATATGAATAACTTTGTTTTAGATCAGTAACATAGGAACCATTTTATTGACTGATGATCTTACTGCAATTTGAAGATCACACCATCATTTATGATGCTTATCTCCCGTTGTGCCTCAATATGCGCAGCTCAGTAGGCGAATGATTCTAGTATTTAACTTGTAAATTATAGCTTCTATTAAAAACATTTACTTCATTTTGGGAAAAAATTGGTATAATAACAAATTTTGTATTACACTTTTAGGATAACAGGAATAACTTCCCCATTTCCAATCATTAGTTCAAGGTGTTTGGTCAGCATCTATTAATACGTTATGAAACATATCCAATAATATATTTAATGTTACTCTTAATTATGTTCTGAAGCGATTGAAGTAAACTAAGAGCAGTGTAATGACAGCAAAACTTGGTAGCAAGAAAAAGTTAACCACTGAAACCAATATTTTTTTCTCAAACTTACTTCCGGATGCCAGTAGCTAAGAAAGAACAAATTAATACTCTTTTCAAGTTTCAAACAGCTTTCTTTTGTTGCATAAGTACAGTAGTAAAGATGGGACACATTCTTGACCATTATTTCACTCTGTAACTGAAGTACAACTATACCCCAAAGATATTAGTGACGGCGATGCAGAGATGCTGTTGAGGCGTGGACGTGATACTTTATCAGTGTGGTCAATTAGAGAAGACGTGTGGCGGGGGCGTCAAGGTGTCGGGCACAGCTGTGAACTCCGCCCCCTACAGATGTACAGTGGCCCCACGCCCCCACATATCCTCAGCAGCAGCAAACACCTCCGCAGTACCAGCCAACGGCGTCAAATTAAGCTGTCTGATAAGTATGTTACCACATCGGCGACAGGCGGTGTCTGAGATACAAACAGAAATTATGAGACTTTCAACATTTTGCACAAGTCTGTGAAATATGCATTTGCAATTGAGATATTCACCCGTTTCCTCCCTCTTTTTCAGACCACTTAATTCTAGTAACTTGAAGTTATGGACTCTATTGTGGTCGAATTAGGACAATGTGCCATAAAGCTCTATATTAAGCGATTTCTTAAGTATACCGCGTACATATATTTCCTAGGCTTCATGGTCCGCCAACTAATCCCTGTAATATCAGCTAAGCCTTACCATCTTTTCTGATGAAGAGTCCGAAGTATCTGGTAATTCATTGTTTCATGTAACTACTTCAACTCGATAAGTACAATTACGAAGACAGTCCAATGTTTTATGTATGGCACACAAGGAGACTATCCGAAATTGTCAATATTTGACTCTAGAAATATGCAATAAATTCACCTTTTCCTTTTTTCAAATTAAAACAGTGTTTATTTTTCTAGAGCAAAGATACTGAACAACTCGAATACACTTCTTTTCCTCTATTAAAAATTTAAGAATTAATATCTTACACAAATTTACAGAATACAAAAATTAGTGTTCCATTACAAAATGTGATACCTGGAAAAGTATAGTGGTATGAAAGAATTCTTATTAAATAAAATTAAAAAATGTAATGAAACGAAATATTAAAAAGTGTTACGAATTTTTTGGTACGCTGAAAGCATTTATTTAGTCTGAACGATTAATTACAGCTGGTAACATTTTCTTTAAGTCGGTTAATTTTTAATAAGGTTCTAAGACTGCTGATTATACTTTTTGTCATTAAATATATTTTTATACACAAAAAAAAACAGAAACACTGATAAAACAATTACATTACTGTTGACAATGACGTGAGACGGTTTCAACGCAATTTGTGTTAGGTGACACTTAAAAATGATATAGGAAAGTACAGGGCGTTCGCCGGAAAACGCTACCCTCCCAGTCTGTTGCCGTCGGCAACTTGCTCGGTCAGTCGTGCCAGCAGTTTCCGCCACACGACACCGTGAATCACCGCACTGTTTAACACCTCCGCTGCCCCAACAGTGCAGTGCAGTGACCCTTACATTGTTAAGAACGGTTTCTTTGCATTGTAGATAGTTTGTGACTTCAGTCTCTTATTAATCAGTGTTGTGAATAAACGTTTCTTTGCGGTTTGGCTGGTTTGGGGCTTCATACTCTTATTAATCTGTACCGTGTTTGAGTGTGAGTAAAATTATGGTACGTTACAGTTTGCAACAAAGAATATTTCTCTACGATACATATGTGAAGAAGAAGTCGTTTAAAAAGTGTCGCAGTAAATTTCGTCGCGAATTTCCTGGCGCTTTACTGCCAGCTAAATCAACAATTCTGCGTCTGGTTAAAAAAGTAAGAGAAACGGGTTCATTTTTTAACAAAAATAGACTGTTGGTCAACCGTATTCTCACAGAGGAGAAAATTGACGATATCGCTTTTCGACTAGAACAGTCACCCAAAAAATCATTAAGTCAGTTAGGGCAGCGTGTGTCTCGAAATATGTTCAGAAGATGTGAAATGTGCATTACACAAGAGGGTCAACACTTCCAGCATCTTTTATAAGGTAAGCTAATGAATTACGTCACATTTAAATGCTTAGCACACAAGTTTATGAAGTTTATGAAGTGTAATTATTATGAAATAGTCCGCGGCCGACGGTCGAACAATGCCAGAAACTGAGCGCTCGCTCGCCGGGAGCAGTTTCTTCCTTGTAGCGCTAACAGTGGGTTGCGTTTCCCGGCGAACGCCCTGTATTTCCTCATAGTAAAACATGTCTTCAGTTTGAGGCTGCTTTCACACCAAACGCGTCCAGTCGCGTCGAGCCCGTCCAGTCCCGTCAAGAGCGTCCAGCTGAGTCAACAGGAAAATCCAACATACCTACTCCCCTTTGTTCATTCGCACAGGTAGCGTCTCAGTCCCGTCCAGCTTAAGCCAGTCCCGTCGAGTGGAGGGGGAACCCAACCTGTCTTGATTCTGGAGCGTCCAGTCCAGTCCAGTCTCATTGTTTCCGACTTGGTGCAAAGTGCGTGATTTGTGTATTTTTTTCATAACCCTCTAAAAATGGATGTTGAGAAATTAATCGAACTGGTTAGAGAAGGAAAGGAGATCTATGATGTTAAGCATCCGAATCACCGCAGCAGAGATTTAAATGCTGCCATTTGGAAATAAATTGATCAATTGAAAACATCTGGTCAGTTATTTTTATTATAAATTTTATTTTTTACAATTATTACTCTAATTCGTTCCTGTTTTTTAATTGATTAAGTAACAAATATATTTTTTTAACTGCTTTACGTCTTTCAACAGCGAGGTCTTTAGAGACGGGAGTAACAAATAAAAATTAGATGTAACGAAGTGATATATGTCCGTACTTCAACAATCAATTTGATCATTTTGCCAAGGCACAGATCCTATTGGCGAGATGAAATAGTTAAATGTTTCCCTGAATCTGATGGCTTCACAACTACCTCTTCTTTCAGAAGTTGGTGGGATAGGGTGAAGCTCATTCACTTCTCTCATCTCGTCCAGAAATCGCTTTTTGAATGCATTATTCTCTTCATTTCGTAGAATGTAACTATGCAAAACACAGGCACTACGAATCATATTCTATTCGAAAATAAATATAAAACTTCAAAGGATCGTTCACCAAGTCCGGAAACAAATGAATAAATACGCCATACATATATCTTCTTAATTTGATTGGATGAACACACAATCGACACGTTGATTTATTTACTTTTTTTCGACTGTTTATCCGTCGCAAAACAATAAATTTAAGCAGCTCAACAACCATCATAAAAATTTTGCTACAGCTGACTTGTATCGACTGGACTGGACCGGAAGCGTTTGGTGTGAAACAACAGGACGGGCTTACACTTGACGGGCCTAGACGTGACTGGATTGACTTGTAGAGACTGGCTTGGTGTGAAACAACAGGACTTGACTGGACTGGACTGGACGGGCTTGCACTTGACGGGCCTAGACGTGACTGGATTGACTTGTAGAGACTGGACTGGACCGGACGCGTTTGGTGTGAAACAACAGGACTTGACTGGACTGGACTGGACGGGCTTGCACTTGACGGGCCTAGACGTGACTGGATTGACTTGTAGAGACTGGCTTGGTGTGAAACAACAGGACTTGACTGGACTGGACTGGACGGGACTGGACGGACTTGCACTTGACGGGCCTAGACGTGACTGGATTGACTTGTAGAGACTGGCTTGGTGTGAAACAACAGGACTTGACTGGACAGGCTTACACTTGACGGGCCTAGACGTGACTGGATTGACTTGTAGAGACTTGACTGGATGGGCTTACACTTGACGGGCCTAGACGTGACTGGATTGACTTGTAGAGACTGGCTTGGTGTGAAACAACAGGACTTGACTGGACACTGGACGGGCTTGCACTTGACGGGCCTAGACGTGACTGGATTGACTTGTAGAGACTGGCTTGGTGTGAAACAACAGGACTTGACTGGACAGGCTTACACTTGACGGGCTTAGACGTGACTGGATTGACTTGTAGAGACTGGCTTGGTGTGAAACAACAGGACTTGACTGGACAGGCTTGCAATTGACGGGCCTAGACGTGACTGGATTGACTTGTAGAGACTGGCTTGGTGTGAAACAACAGGACTTGACTGGACAGGCTTACACTTGACGGGCCTAGACGTGACTGGATTGACTTGTAGAGACTGGCTTGGTGTGAAACAACAGGACTTGACTGGATGGGCTTTCACTTGACGGGCCTAGACGTGACTGGATTGACTTGTAGAGACTGGCTTGGTGTGAAACAACAGGACTTGACTGGACAGGCTTACACTTGACGGGCCTAGACGTGACTGGATTGACTTGTAGAGACTGACTTGGTGTGAAACCAGCCTAAGAAAAGCTATCTACACAGCAAAGATGTGCTGTTTCCTTGGTATAAACTTTAAAAGAAAGCAAACTGTGCAGACTATAAATATAAGTAGTATTTAAAATTAGGAAATTTAAATGAGTTTTCTAATAATACAGATGCATATGGCCAGCGAACTCCAGCAATCTATACTAATATGCGAAAGTAACTCTATCTATCTGTCTGTCTGTCTGTATGTTATATTTCCAGGGCTAAACGGCTAATCCGATCGTGATGAAATTTGACAAGGAAATGCTATTTGACATTAGGAAGGACATAGGATACTTTTTTCTGTATAAATAATGCATATAATTTCGAAAAATTATTGAACTGCGATAGACAGACGTGTAGGGTGTGTAAGTAAGTCTCTGTAGCACCTTTCGATACAGCGGTGTGGTAGCTCAGTGGTTAAGCCGCTTACTATTCATTCGTGCGTGGTCTCCGGTTCAAATTACTGTAGAAGAAAATAATTTTATGAATTGTTTTTGATAGTATGAGCCACGCCTGGACAGTCAGTAGCTCGGAATCCATGTTAAACTATAAATCCCACAAATTTAGTGGTGCAATGCCTGGAAAATTAGATGGTCTAACAATGCTATATGTGTACAGTTTTTTTTACGATATATTGATCCCTCAGGCTTTTGTTTATCTCGCAATCAGTCTGCGTGTGATCTACACTAATAATATTATAAATGTGAAGTAAGACTTTGTCTCTCCTTTACGTTTTGCTGACTAAATGGCTATACCAATATTGATGGAATTTGACAAGAAAATACTTTGTATCTTTAGGAAGGACACATGCTAATTTTTCGGTATGAATAACAGATTCATCACGAAATTTAATAACTTATGCGAATGCGTGTGTATGTCTCTAATGTTACATCGATCGCTCAGGCTATGCTTCTCAGTGTATGGTCTCTTAATAAATTTCATTTACAGATATAAATGATTATTTATTGTAGATGTCGATTTGCGCTGCACTGTACTATTAATTTGTGTCTTCCCGAAAGTATCTGGCATAAGGTTATTTTGTCTTCTTTTTTGACATGCATCGCAGGCGTAAACCTGACCTAAAATGTAGCTCTAGCAGAGCACGAGCTGATGAAAGTTGTTAGAACCCAAGAATCAGATGCTCATGCTGAAGAAAGTAGAAAAGACCAAGCTCAAATATAGCTTCCTTGAGTTAAACCCCCCACATCCCCGCACCTTCATTTGTTTTTCTGTTTTTTAATATGTTGAAAATTGATTCTCTTCATGGTACAGGTTCAACGGTAGAATGATATAGTGATGACTTTCTCGTCATATTATACCGACTCAGTGTTGTTTGGGACAAATCTTATGAATTATGTGGTGATCCTAAGAGGCGAAGTTATGTCAAGGTACGACGAATGTTTTTATATATATAGTTTACATAGCGCTATAGCTGTGTCCAGAAGTACTGACGGCCTACTTCAAAACGCCTCGAATTTTGGTTTGGAGGGAGGGGCTTGAGCGGATTTCAATTGGGGCGCAGGGGGGGCAGGGGTAGGTTTTATAGTCATGCTGCCCTTAAAAGATCAGTAAAGTTAAAAAAAATAGTCTCTAATTACGATGTTGGGGATGGACATAAATACTTTTGGAGGAGGGGCTTGAGTCCCCTAGCCCCCTACCCCCTAGATCTGCCACTGCTTACAGCTTTCTATATCCAATTCTGGCAATGAAATTCTAATTCCACGTGTACGAAGTCACGGGTAACAAATAGTCTTTCATAAAACATTCATTTATACTATTTTTCATATTTTCGTAACTTGTTTAAACGCCCGTCGAAAATAACTGGTATCATCTATGGTGATAGTAGGAATTCTAAAGAAAAACGAATATCAATTAATTATCTTTTTTATTGATATTTTTCGTGGTGTTAGTAAACTTTCTCGTATTAGATTCTTGAAGTATTTGTTTAGGATTTTTTTTAAATAACTCCGTTTAATTTTGTTTGATGAAAATTTTTTGTTATGAAAAAGTTTCAAAGTATAACTTTAATAATGATTTTTATATTAACGATTACCAACGTTTCATGTAAAATTTCTCTGAGTTTTAATAAACTTCTATGTTTCTAACAATCTGTCCAAAAAACTAAGATTATATGTAACCTAGTTTTAATAACTGCTACAAGGAAAATAGCGCAAACATCGAATGCTCTAATAACTTCTACTATGATGGTCCAGGAAGAAATTAAAAATCTTTTGATTCCTTACGGTATTGAATGGATATAACACATTTTGTTCGTTTACGTAAAAATTAGGAGAAAGAAATTTTACTAACGTATTCCAGAAGCGTCGAGGTCGTTATTATTGCAGTAAAATCCTTGACAGATTACAAAATATTTTTCCTCTCCCTCTAAGCCAGCTCACTGCGAAGTGAAACACTGGGAAACTCTTCGGCTCACTCCATTTCCTCGAGGAAGGAAGACGTTGGCCTAAAAGCATTTCCTCCGCTCCGGGGCCGTCAGTGTATTTCCTTCATTGCGCAGTCCGGACGCCACTCCGAATACTACCGGTGCTTTAATTAAAACGGGACCCATTTTAATTATAATAAACAGCGGCCTTAATTAAAAAGAACGCCGTTGTGGGAGGCCGAGAGTATGGCGCTTGTAACGACGCCCTTGGGAATACCCGCGTCGGACGTCAGGAGTCGCTGCGCGTTCGCCGCGGCAGCTGGACTGGAGTCTCTTCCACTGCTCGCAACATAATCTTTGGCCGGACAACCACTAGATCTGTACTGCAACCTGCATACGTATTAGAGGATTGCGTAGTTCACTTAGAGCGGCAGTTAACTGACATCACTAAGTGAATGGATTAATCACGTGCTAATAACTAACATCTCTTTTACCTGTATATTGCCATGCTGTGCCCACAGTTGTTCACGGTAATTTTGGCAACAAGTTATTAACTTCGTTGGAGCAGAGCTGCAGCATATGATTGCAGACTTCTTCCAACGTGAATGCTACTGGATCTAGTCGATTAAATTAATTAATTTCTTCAATTGCTTGTTTGGCACCATACAAATACAAAGTATCACGGATGAAAACAATTTAGTTTTAAATGGTTTTAATTAACAAATTTTAAAGTGATGGGGATTTTCCGATGCTACCCTCTATTAAAACTAAATCTGAGCAACATACGTCTTCAATACATGAATTTATTCAAAGAAATATAAGATAAATTTAACCAAACATTTTCGGAAATAATTACAGAACAACGACTATTTTTACCATTTAGTTATGGCTGTGTAGCTACACTTGATATGAAACCTCAACACACGACGTTTACATTGTAGAGCATGGATCGTGGAAGAACAGACATGGTCAGTTCAATATCATTAGTTTTTGTTAACATGTTTGCTGGCTTCTGTGTTGACAGTTATATTATTTCCTGTATAACGGAGATAAAACGAATAAAGAATGTTTGCAAAAATCTGTTATTGATGAAAATAGACGTTTCGTGCAGGTAAAGGCTCATTCGGCACATCACCAGAAGAGTTCACTTAAATTAATTAGCACGCATAAACTGTGTAGTTGAAAGAAATTTGCTGTGTGTTTTCATGGTGACTTCTGGCCAAGTGTGTATTCTGTTTCTTGCTATTAAGTAATTAGTAACTATAGTGATATTTGCTGAAACATTCATTAATTTAACGTATTTTATGTGGAACTTTAATACTGACATCAACGGTCACTGAGAAAATGTTGGTAATTTGATTTTTAAAATGAATCTCTCGGGGGAAAATATGAAGTGCTCAGAAGGGAAAGAGTAACCGAAATGGTTCTTCACTGTTCAGGAAGTATGCAGTGTTATTTCATTGATTTACTATATCGAGTCAAATTTACAAAGATCTTGGCAGTATGAGCCTCCTTATCATTATGACGTTACACTACCCTACAACCTGTATGGCTGCACTGATTCTGTTAGGTAAGACGTCATAAAGCAGATGTACCTTCTTCTGAAGCAGCTGCAGAACTTTCCAGGACTTTTGTAACTGGACCTTAATATCTGGGATACTGGCAGTGGGGCGGATCTGGTCCCACACTTGCTCTATCGAGGTCTGATCTTGGAATCTTGCTGGCCTCGGGATTAACTCACGCATATAGCTCACAGAGGCACGTGTCGTGTATGGAAGAACATTGTCCTTTTCCTTCTATGAATTCATTGCCTAACGACAGTTTTATGGTCACTATTGAAGAAACTTACTAATTAAAATGACAAAGTAGCTGATTTGGGAGGCGTTCGAGGACTGGATGCAGCTAAAGAAATTGTTGGGTATGCATGAGGCGTAGAATTACCACGAGGCCTGGAAGGATGTAAAACGAATAATTAGGAGTAGTGTTTAGAAGGAACGACAGGATTACAACAATTAATTATTTCTTGAGATCCCAAACATTAGCAAACAGCTTAATACGTGTATAAACAAACTTCAACTGAAGGATTACTTTCTACACCAGGGGTGGCCAACCCAAATGATCTCACGGGCCACTTTGGAAGTGCTTCATAACTCCGCGGGCCGCATATAAAATTGTATGTCCCCACTAGAGACTTCTTTTGAGGCGAAACATGAGTTATTATTGTGTTTACTATTATACTTACATGTAAACATAGATAATATAGTAATAATGATACTAAACGCACATTGTAAAGAAATATATGACACTAAAAATTAAATATAAAAAATATTTTGTAAAATCGTGATGAATCTCGCGGGCCAGAATAATGATCAAGGCGGGCCGCGGGTTGGCCACCCCTGTTCTACACTGTTACAACGTACAGTTGTCCTACTGGTGTCAGTATTTCCCACACCTGCTTGTCTCAGGCCAGTCATCCACTGGCACCGAATTCGTCCGACTGACTGTTCGGCCGAATATGGCCGGATATGACCGACTAATCCCGAGACAGATAAGGGCATTGTCACGCGTCCACTGGATACGACCTGCTCGGCCTAATACAGCCGAAGACGGCCAAGTGACGGACAGATCCCATTGAAATGGGATTAGTCGGACGTATTCGGCCGAATGGCAAACGCATGTTGCGCTCCTAATAAACAAGTCTTCATTTTTTATCTTTTATTTGATCTTGAATTGTATTTTTTCAAACTTTATCATACATTGTGGTGGTAAGGAGCCACTATAAATGTTTTAATGAAAATATCTACGGAAAGGACAATTATTACAAGTGCGTCTACGCAATTGTAATAATTGTTTTACTGAAAAATTTGTACAGTACAGGACAATTGTTTGAATTTTGTACTGGAATATTCTCAAACGATTATGAAATAAATGTTTGCTAAGGCGCTTGTTGGGACCGCATTTAGGCAGAGGCTAAATAGGCTGCAGCCCATCAGTCAGCAACATAAAAACAAAATTTACTTGTATCTTGTTTTTTTTCTTGTATGCTCATTTATTTTCAAATTTGAAATATTGACTTTGCGAAATTGGCAACGTGAACATAACTCTCAAGTTCTCATTCTTTTTCTTGTATAATTGTTCAGAGCGATGTTAATCAATTGTATTGGATATCTTAATGATTATCAATTGTTTTCATTTTATCTCAACAATTCTATATTATTCTAGATACGATAGAGTAAAATATTCTACAGTTAAATAATAAATTTCAAATGTTTATTTTAGAATTTTGGTTAGAAAATAACTATAAAACTTGAGATTAAATTTCAAAATAATTGCGGGGCAAGGCGCGCAAAACAGGTTCAGCCCAAGGATCCACACATCCTAAACACGGCCGTGACTCTTGTAATATTTCGCGAGGGCAAGGTATCGTCTATTTTTACGAATTGTAGACATTTTATATAAACACCCCGTTCGCTTGGTGTTGAAGCACCAATGACGGATCGGCAATATGTGTCGGACGTTATTCGGTTCCAGTGGAAGACCAGACTCAGCAGCATAGGTAAAATTATTACTGAATTCTAGCAGTCGGAGTAATAATTTTCGAATATGGCTGATGAAATGTATACAGAATTTTGGAGGGGAAAGTATTAAGAGAATCTCTGTTATGCTGATTTTGGTTTCGTTCATACGCGTTCCCAGCTGAAACTCGAAGAAATAACGAAGGGGAAATGCATCTCTGCCACGACGTAAGCGGCTCGCATCATGTAACCACCGACACAGTTTTCCGTTTCACAGCGATTCGTCTCCGACCCGCCAGCAATCCCGGGAAGTGCACCACGCAGTGGTTTTTCCGTCGGGCCTTTGGAGTGTGGCGTTGCGCGCAGCAGCGTGCCTGCCCTCTGGAGATCGATCTCTGTTGAAAGTTGTCCCGCGGTGGGAGACACGCTAAAAGCGACGACCGCTCCCACCTCACTTTTGTCTGGTATCGCGTCGCGCACCCCTCCTTGCTTCCGCCCGTCACTCTCCTGCCTTGTGTGCGAGCCCCACCGGAGTGGCGCATCGGTTACCTCCCGCAGCCGGGAGACAAAGAGATAGACACATGTCCCACGCGAACAGGAATAGCGTCACTCAGTCTTCACCCTGCATCGCGAACAGCTACGTCCGCTTTACTACTAAATATAACAGTAAGAGGTTTTTAATCAAAGTCCAAAAATCTATTTTTTGAAACCTTAAGGTGCTGGCCAGATTTTCCTTTTTTCTGGAATTTTGTAGATAGGAAACAATTGAAATAATCTCATCCAGCATTTCTCAACAGTGAAGATGTGACAGGTGATTTGAAGAAAGAATTTCCAAAATTTAGGATATCATATCAAAATAATTGTTAACGCAAAATGAATATGGCACTAGTGCTGTTTAAGGCTGTAAACTAGTATAACATCTAAGCAAAACTTCCTAAAAGCCACTAATATTTCAACAAACATCAGGTATTTCCAGATATGTGGATATGGCTGCATTGTTAATATATATATATATATATATATATATATATATATATATATATATATATATAGCAAACACTCAAGATCGAATAGGTTGATATTCCAAGCAGAATGCCTCATCTATGGATCTAAGTCCATTGCGAAAACCACACACTTTACCTCAATGATGACTGGCATTCTGGGGCTATTCCCAGGCTGGACAGCCGAGAGGCTTCCATTTTTCCTCAACTGTTCATTTTCTTTCCTGCACTAGCATTTCTCATTTGATGAACGTCGGCGATTATCTTCAAGTAACATCGTTCCATGATAAACAAGTGACCTCCAGGATGAACGGTCTAGGGCAGAGGTTTCCCAGTTGCTATTGTCAATGTGGCACATCTTCATACTAGTCTTGATAAAGTCTTTAAACCACTTTCTTTGACCACCAACACCGTGCTTACCTGCCGTTAGCTTTTGATTAGGAAGGTGAGTGTTGGGCATTTGGACCT
This sequence comes from Vandiemenella viatica, assembly GCA_031002005.1. NCBI lineage: Eukaryota > Metazoa > Arthropoda > Insecta > Orthoptera > Morabidae > Vandiemenella > Vandiemenella viatica. The sequence goes on along the minus strand of JARYHS010012519.1, from coordinate 100,777,386 downwards.
CGTGGCCGGCCCATCGCAGCTGTCGTTTTGCAATCATGGATTCTGTGCTCGAAGATTGGGCTCCTTCAAGGCGTCTATCCTGCCATGTTATTTGAAGGATTCTTCTCAGGAATCTTTGATGGTATTGTTCTGGCATCTTAAGATGTCGTCTGCCTGTAGCATGTCCAGCATTCAGATCTGTAAGGAAAGGAGGGAATAATAATAGAATTGTACACAAGGATCTTAGTTTGAGTGTTGTGAATATAATAGTTTGTTCATTAAATTAATATAATAGTCTATTCAGTAAATACGTTTTTCAGTTGGGTTGAGAAACGTTGATTTGATCCGTAAGATAATCATTAAATAATAAATATTGATTAACTTTTTCGCCAATGCAACTGTTTTTGATGCTATTTATTTTCTTACACCTTTCTCCTCGTGTCCGAAAATAAATATCATAAATAACAACTGGTCTGGAGTAGGCTACTCATTAAAAAAATATTTATTATTTTAGCAAGCAACTGCAGAAGAAATGGCAGACAATAATCAAGTATCACGTGCTAACTGGTGAAAAAAACCTTTCGACAAGAAAGCATAATTAATATAAAATTCAAAAGAGCACCGCACGCCAATGGTACTTGGTAGACGGAAAACAACAGACCCCGCAAGAGCTTTCCAGCAACATCATCAGCATTCAGCAATACGTGTCTTATTTTGTTTATCAGACAGATTACGGGAAAACTTGTTGTCCGAAGACATTTCCTGCAAACTTCGTAAGTATTGATCGCTTTGCTTTCGGTGTTCTTTCTTGTTGCTATATCTGTTCCTTCATTGTTTATCCAAAAGTGAGAGTGGACTCCTGTAGTATTGTGCCAGTGTCGCTTTTTGGAGGTTTTATAATCTTTGGGTATAAATACTATGTTTCCAATTAAGATATCCTTTCTCGGAGCAGTGGGATACATGCATTTGGAATTTGTTGGAGACGTAGTTTTCATCTCAGCGCCGTGTTCTGCATTGTTGCAGTGTTGCAGTATCGGCTCTGCCGTTTACTTCCATACTGGTCACGCGCACTCCAGAATAGGGGGGTGAGCGGTAACGCGCTGGCCTCGCATCCGGGAGGCGGGTTCGAATCTCCATCCCAGCATTCAGATTTGGGTTTTCCATCGTTTCCCCAAATCACTCCACGCGAATGCCGGGATGCATCCTTCAAAAGGCCACGGCCGAAAAGCATGATAGAAGCCATTATATTTAACGCAACCACCCTTAGGACGGATCACCATCAACCTTGTCGATTAATCTCATTCTATACGCACTTCGGAGCATTTGAGATTTAACGCAAGACTTTATCATTAGTTTAATTGCGATTGACCACATGCTCCGGTGGTAATTAACCTTGTCATCTAGTTACCCCCTTTATATTATTATTTTCTTTAAATTATTTTAAATACACTGAGAGTCAAATTCCACCACCTATCTACACATCGATTTACGAATTTTTATTTTAATGCCTTTAGCGTTTTTGGTAAATTATTCATTACAACATTTGGAAATATATTCCTGTTATTGACACCCTCACCCACAAAAGAAAATTTCCCCTCTCCCTTATGCATGAAATCGAGTGCCACTTTGTGATCATGGTCAACTCTTCCCTTCCATGCACCATTCCTAATCCTTCGATCAATATCTTTTCAAGCCCCATCGCCAACATATGCCTTGTACAGTACACTCCCAACACTCTCTTCATCCTCCTGCTCACTTCCAATGACTCCTAATCCAGCTCCTTTATCATATCTGATACTGATTGGGCCCTGCGATAATTTCCACAAACCAATTTAGATTCTCTTCCTTGCACACCCTCCAACTCCTGTATTTGATACTCAAAATGTTTATCCCATACTACACCACCATATTCAAGCAAATATTCTGACCAAAGTTTCGTAACTGTGTTCCTTACGTTCTTTGGTATATCCTTTCATCGCCCTCTCCAGTAAATGAAGGAGTTCATAACATTTTCCTACCAACTGCCAAATGCGCTTTGCCCACTTCAGTTTATTATTAAACCTCATGCCAAGATATTTACACTACAAGCCTTCAACGAGCAGTTTGGTCCCACCTTACAATCACAAACAACCTTTAGTTTTTTTTTTTTATCTGTATATCTAATAAGCTGACTCTTCTTGGCATTTATCTTCATTCCATGTTGATCTAACCATTTAGATATTCTCTCTCTCTTTCTTTTTTTTTTTTTTTTTTTACTTATTGCTTTACGACTCGTCCACGGCTAAGGTCATTAGAGGCGGGATGGGACTGCGGTCAAGGAACGGGAAGGAATTCGGCCATGGCCTTTTTGAAGGAAGCATCCTGGAATTCGCCTGGAGTGATTTGAGGAAACCATGGAAAATCCAAATCTGGATGCCCGGTCGGGGATTTGAACCCGCGTCCTCCCGAATACGAGGCCTGAACGTTAACCGTTCACCCACCACGCTAGGGTCAGATATTCTATCCATGTCACCCAGCATCTCTTCACAGTCTTCTCTTTTTTTGATCTTATTATATCCCATTATGTAATTTACAAACAATATAAATTCTGACTTTAAGCCATCGACAGAATCATTCATTAGCATAACGAATAGCAATGATCGCAATACACTTCCATGCGACGCTCCCATATTCACTTCCACCTCTTTTGATAATGCATTTCCTACTCTAACGCTTTGCTACATGCCTCACCTCCCCTGCAAGCCAAGACCGGAATTATTAAAACCACCACCACCGGTATTCAAATCAGATAATTCAGTTGCAGGCACCAGACATCATGAACGGAGAGTAAGAAGACAAACAGGTTAGAACATAATTAACGAGATAACTCAAGAATTAAAAACCTTCATCTGAATCAGGTCATAATTAAATTATCGTATTCGCACAGTTCATGAAACCAATATTAGCTCCATGCAAAAGTTTTGCAATATCGAAACAAAAATTTTGATCGAGTTCAAAGAAACGTGGTATATGGGTAAATGATAAAGCACAAAATCTAACCTGACATAACTTCTTGATTGTTACCAGATTGTGTGGTTTTGAAATTGTAATATGGAGAAACGAAAAAAGGATATAATTTTGAAATAGAATCAGGACCTGTTGGATATTGTGGTGTCCCGTGTGCAGCAAACTTTGCAGCACCAACTTGAGAAGTGGGTGGAATCCGTATGTTACCAGAGCGACGCATGCCCGCCCCCTTTGTTGACGAAGCTAATTAAGCGGGCCACCTCCCCTGTTTTGGCCGCCTCCTGAGGTTTCCTCATTACTTCACGACACTTCACGCATGGCTTTCACTTTATTAATAAACTGCGCGAAATATCGAACGAGGTGAAGGAGCCACGTTAAGTGAAAGGCACTAATTAAAACGACGTTCGTACAATGTCGAGAGGAGGAGATACCACTAGGTTCATTAAATCCTGCACAAAGAGTTTACGCTCTACCTTCTGCCTTAACCAGGATGGTTCCTAATAGCTTTACCATGTTAGCAGCCCATCTGCTTGTTTCTCTGTATAAATTCGAAGCTTCATAATTTAACATTTTATACGGCTATTTTGGCTAGACCTGAGGCAATATAAAGAGATCACGGCCTGAATATTAAATGCACTTTCCTCCCCTTATTATGCCGCGAAAGTCACATCGTGTCAGTAAAATACTGCCTCATAAATACGTGCCCCGTGTGCTAGTGGCTCTCTGATCCGAGCTTAGAAACTTTTAAACTCATTTTCTTTCGCTACTGTTCGGGGATTTCAGGGAAGAGATTTGACGGTAATGAAAATACTTTAGCAACTTAACCTAATTTTAATTACTGTTTCATTAGCTTTTAATTATAACTATAACTGTCTTTACTGTATTTACTTCAATTTCTTCTAATATAAAAGAAAAGTAGCTGATTTATTATGAATGATTTACAATTGAATTGTATACATAGATCATACTTTTAGCGAAGATCCGAGCGTACGGTATATCTGATCAGATTTTCGAATGGATACGCGATTTTCTAACTGGTCGGTCACAATATGTCGTTGTAGACGGGGAAGCCTCTTCTAAACCAGATGTTACTTCGGGCGTTCCTCAAGGAAGTGTAATAGGACCACTTCTTTTCTTAATTTTTATAAACGATCTCGGTGACAACGTTAATTGCAGGATGCGATTTTTTGCTGATGATGCATTATTTATAGGGAAGTGAGATGCTCCGACGATTGCTTAGAAATTCAGCGTGATCTGGATGTTGTTTCGGAATGGAGCCGACCTATTTAGATCGGAATGACAGGAGGGATAAGATTAGAGAAATAAGATGCCGTACTGATTCATTTATGTATTCCTTCTTTCCTCGATCTGTTCGGGATTGGAATGCGCAGAATTAGGATTGGTGCTTAGCACCCTCTGCCACCCACAGTATTTGTGATTTGCATAGTATAGATGTAGATGTAAAGGAGAATCGGTATGGAGATTCGTAAATAAACCTGTTACATTTTAGTAAAACAAACTGCTTTCTAAAAGTATAATCTTCAAATAATAAACTAAACTCGTCAGTCGTATCCATGGCATTGAATCTTGGAATGAAAAATATAAAATTACATCCAAGACACGTACTGGTAAAAATCATTCTTCTATTTATCACTCTCTACCTACAGTTGAAATCTACGAACAGTGCATTCAACTTTTCGACCAAATAATTTACTTAATATACGCGCTTTGCTATGAGATGACAGTAGCCTCAAATTAAACAATAATTTATCCCATCTACTCTCACGCACTGTCTTACCCTCGTCTATGTCAACTATTCCTCCTTCTATTTCTGCTGCCCGGATAGGCAAAAGGAAGGCTGTCAATACAGTGATTCCTCTCTCTAAACTAGCTAATAGCGACGCTGTTACATACTACAGAGACGAGAATTGCACATTAAACCAACTTTAATACAACTATACATAACAAAGTCTTTAAGTTACTTCTGTATAGAAACTTCGGACGTTAGTACGACTTCAGAATATCGTTTGCAAACTCATTCTGACAATTAATACAAATGCCATATCCGGTGACAAAATTAGAAATTGTGTGATTATACAGTTGATAGTGAATTTGATCTGGAACGTATATAATTTAAATATCGCCCTGTACCATTTGATGATAAATTTAATAATAAGGTAAGCTATTTGTTGTATTTTTCTGTTCCGATTACTAGCTTCGTTTTTATCGTGCTGTTAAAAATTCACATTTAATTCGCGGTGTGTTCAGGAAGTCACCGCAACGGTCTCTAGGCTTCAGTTGTTGCCGCACCGTGATCCAGTTGTCTCCTGCCTGTGTAGCACCTCATCTCCACATTACTGTAATGGTTCCATAATCAGTGTTTGACAGTAAACTCCACACTATGACCAGATACCGTCATATTAGGGGGCATTCATTATTACGTGAGTTGAAATATGGGGGGGTCCAGCGAAATCTCACCAAGGGGGGGGGGGGTCTACGGAAGTCGATTTCAGAGGAGTTTTTCGTCGAAAATTGGGGATGTAACCGGATTTTGAAGGGTGAGACCTAACAAAAAAGGTCTCCAAAAGTTTCGAGGAGTCCGGAAATCCGGACACCTCACGTAATTTATGGATGCCCCCTTACGAGATCTCTTTCACTCTACTCAAATCATTTCCGCCTGACCATATATATATATATATATATATATATATATATATATATATATATATATATATATATTTTTTTTATTTTTTTTTTTTTTACGACTCATCGACTTAAAGGTCATTGAAGGCGGGGAAGGAATTATTCCAAGGAATTTTTAGAATGAGCCATACCGGCATTCTGCTGAAGCGATTGGGGGAAACCATGGAAAACCCGAACAAGGATTCGAACCCTCTTCCTTCCGAACGCGAGGCCAGAGCGATACTAGGAACTGCCACTTTCTCATTCGTATTTGATTCCAAGCAATTTTCAGAGATAATTTACAGGGATTTGCAAACCACTCGAGCATCACTTGATCTTGTATTTCCGTCCGTTTATTATTATTATTATTATTCCTGCAATTCCTTTTTTGCTGGAATCTAGTACTTTTAGCCAAAGTGGTCACAGTTCAGGTCTGATGTGGCACCTACTCTTAAGCCCTTGGCGTCTCCACTAGCCACATAGGCCAATGCTTTCATTACCTGGGTTGTGGGAACATTAGAATTCGACGGAGTACAGAAATTGTTATAATGTTGGAAAAAGTCTGCCACCTTCCTTAAAATAATACCGATGAAACCACGAATGAGCGACTAAAGCTGTAACGGTAAAGCAGTTCATTCGCAAAGGTGTTCCCAGTTGATTTAAGTTCTTCAATGGAAATTAATGTGATATCCGATGTTCTTGAAATTAAAATAAGTTGAAACACCCTAATTAAAATTTAGAGAGTGATTGAGTGAAGCAAGACAAAGTTAAAATTTCGGAACATTTACTAAACAAAATTTCTAACAATTTCATAACTTGCTTCGATATTACCAATTAAAAATGTTCTACAACCTACAAGGATTAAATAAAAATGTAAGGAGGATTCTAGTGTAGATGCTCTAGAAAGACTGAGGAAAAATTATTTTGATAAAAATCTCAAATCACAGATTCGATGGTGTAAGTACCAAGGTAAAACCAAACATAGCAAACATGAACCATAAGTATTGAACAAGGTGTTATTTATAAAGAATATTTCAGAGTGTGAGGGTACCTTGAGAAAATAAAGAAAACAAGTAAAACAGTTTGGACAGGAGAAAGTAGGAAACAACTCAGTGAAAGACGAAGCAATAGCGGGAGCAAAGAATAGAAAGTAAACAATTGATATTACTTCCCTTAATCCGTTGTTTGCTGAAGTCAAGAAGAAATTTTGACAATATCACATCCCACCAATCTTTTTTATATTATTTTGTTAATAATATTTTTCTCTAATTAATTCTATGGGTTTAAAAATAATTGTACTAATGTCTGTATTTTAATCTGTAATAACGTAGGAATTCCACAAGCGCAATATGTATAGCGTTTGGAGTAGCAATAAGTGGTGTAAGAATCTTTGGCAGGTAAAAGCTGAGAGTAGAGTGGGCGAAGTTGGTGCCACATTGTCGCAAGGTATGGCCTCACATCAGAGCTCCGCTGGATGGAGGCTGTGACTGGTGTTCCGAGCATTTTAATAAGTGCGAACATTTAAACGTTTATTTTGAGTAATCATGGTTAAGTAAATTGAGTGATTCTTTATTCTGGAACAGTGAATTTCATTTTCATAGCAACAACAATTCCTATCATTTTGGTGCATCTAAATTTATTAACAGCATTTTAATTAAAAAATAAATGAGCGGCAGTATGCATGTGTTCGCGCTAAGGTGTGTCTCATAATCCATAACACGTTATAATTCCCTATAGTGTGGAAATATTATTGATCTACGTAAATTTTCGGGAGCTGGTGATTGTTGGCAGCCAATTACCCACACTAATTAGCGGAAAGCTCAGAAAGTATTGACGATCCTGGCCTTTGAATTCTTGACTTTATAAAGATTGAGTTTCAATTATGCAGTATCAATGGGAGGTATTTAGAAAACTGTGAACTCTTAGAAGTAACTCTCCGAGCAACAAGTGCTTGGCCGTCACACATGAAGTTAACAACAAAATCGTCACCGACGACAAATCCCTAAACGCTTTTTCCCTGCGATGAGACCACACGGACTAATTAAAATCGTGCGCGCAAGCACGAGGTTTCATTAGTGAAGCTTGGAAGAGCGCTTTCAGGTAGACCAAGGCGCCGGGAGAGTGAACAGGACCGGTTGAGGACTCGTGCGACCATCCTGCGCTCGTTTTAACAGGCATCCACTAGACGCGTCACAGCGTGAAAAGAAGACGACATACCTGGCTCCAACGTCGGGCAAAGAGGCCCTTAAAATGGGAGCTCGTACTCTCTCAAAGAACCTTCAGTGGTTAAATTCTGAGAGTAGGACGGATGTATTATAAAATTTCGTACGTGCCCACTTTCACAACCGGTTAACTGGGTGCCAAGTAACTTCTCCCCGCCACTAAACCTCACGCATTGCAGCCCACATGGTATTCACGGGATTATTGGTTCGAGCCCAGGTGACGAAAGAAATTTTTTAGCATTAGGGATAGGAAAGATGTTGAAGGAATCCTGTCCACTAAACTGCGTGCGAAAGTTTTGGGTTTGTTACCAAATCTCTCCGCAGTTCGTAAGGTATGGAATACCACCTGTATTAGATATTGTTGACAGTTTTATCGATCGGGTGAACGATTAACGTTCTGGCCTCACATTCGGGAGGACGCTGGTTCGAATCCCCGTCCGGGCATCCAGATTTGGGATTTCCATGGTTTCCCCAAATCACTCCAGGCGAATTCCGGGATGCTTTGTTCAAAATGGCCATGGTCGAATTCCTTTCCAATCCTTTTCCCCAGTCCCATCCCGTCTCTAATGACCTCAGCCGTCGACGAGGCGTAAAGCAATAAGAAAAAAAAGTTTTACTTGGTCAACTGTTTTGGAAGATTAGGCTTGTACATCGAATCAATAAGAGAGAATGATTAAAGGAAAAAAATGAGATAACCTGATGTAGCCGTTATCGCATTTCGTTTGTTAAGATCAGTTCGTATTTTTCTCAAATATCTGAGAGTGCCCTTGCTTTATGGTTAATTTCTCCTACCTTTACCATGATCTACCACATAATTATAACCGCTCATATATTACGTTTTATTTACTTTTCGCATGTTTAATTACCTTTTACATTTCGCAAAATATTTTCCCTATATCAACACAGGGTTCTTGCGAACATGGCAGTACAATTGATTCGTCAAAATGTTTGTAGAAACTGAACACTCTTCCTATTTCCATTTGTGGATTGAATATTACTCCAGAAGCCCCGTTGATTTTTTTTTGTGTGGTAATTAATATATATTTATCATACCAGAAACCCTACGTGAGACTTCATTCAACCACAGAAGTTTTAACAACATCTTACATTTGTTCCGTCACCTCTTTAAGTTTCTAACACTTTATTTGTTTTTGCTTATGGCTTTGCGCTTCTTCCACGTCGAGGTCATTAGAGGCGGAAAAAGACTAAGGACAGGCAACAGTAAGGAATTCGGCCATAGAATTTTGAAGGAAGCATTCTGGAATTCGCCTGGAGTGATGTGGTAAAACCAAGGAAAACCCAATTCTGGGTGCTCGGAAGGGATTCGTACCCACATCCTTCCGAATGCGAGGCCATAGCTTTAATGCCCTCCCACCTCGTTTGGTAAGTTCTCTAACATATGCACCTTATTCGGATTTCCGACAAACTGTGCGTGGTTTTCCAGGTTTCCCTAAATCTCTCCAGGCGAATGTCGGGATGGTTCAAAATCCTTCCCGTTCCTTGCTCCCACTCTTTCCTGTACTCATTCGTCTATTTTCCCTAATTTCTTTTCATTTAACCTCACCGATAACAAGAACATTTAAATGAAATTAATTCATTTTCCTCTTCAAGTCTTATAGCCTTCCTACACTATTCATACCACTTTTAATATTCCATGCTGCCATTGATCTCTTAGAATACCACAATCAAAATTATATCCATGACATTTTACCAATTATGTAATTTGAAAAGCTTTAGGCGCAATGATTATCCGCTACCTTCTTCATACATATGTTGTTGATAATTTGTGATTCGTCATCATGTAGGGGCGGTTTCTAACTTTAAGCGAAAGTGGATGTCCCAGACACCTCCACATCCCTCTTCCTTCTTTTCAGTAAGCATTTGGCAAACAATGGGTGACTTCTTATTCCGGAAATCTTTCATTAGTCTGAGCCTCACCCAGGGAAACAGGATACGCGGCGTAAAGCAGAAAATGATATTTCATTGGAACAGACTAATATAGTTTCCTTGAAATCCTAACACCTGCGAAACATATAACGATTAATAAAAAATAGAATTCCTAGATAAATTAGCCATTTATTTTTATCAAAAATTCAATCACCACTAATCAAGCACTTTTAAGAAGTGTGTACATGAATTAAAGAATATTATGAAAGAAAATATTGGACATTTAGGAGGCCAAAAGATTGTTGTAATACAGTATATACAGCTTGTAATGAATTGTAAAGTACAGCTTATTAGGGACCAAGTGTTCCCACGGTCTGTCTGAATGTTGACGGTGCGCCATGTGAAACAGACAGGTATAGGTGAGTCAACAAAGTGTCCAGAGTTCCACGTCCGGTGGGTGACTAAAAACGTTCTACCTGACTTGGACATTCAGTGGAATTTATTGCCGACCATATATAACTAAGGCTCGCTTTCTATCTGGGCGCGTTTCGGAAAAGACCCGCCGAATACCGCTAACTGGTGCCGGCGACCGAAAATGTATCTTAGCGGCATTTGCTAGTAAAGAGGCGCTTTCGGAAAGTGGTGGGAGACGACCCAGCCAATAGAGAAGCGGCCTACAATTTATTAACGTTATGGTGTTTTTTGTTTGTTCTGTGAGGCTATCAGATGCTAATACTTTGGTGGGGAGTGCTGTAATTCGTCAATGCCTGGAGGACACATCGCCGTGAGAGGAGAGAGAGTCTTGCTCGTAGCGGAGGAACGGAGGAACAGACATTCTGGAGCGGGTCCTCATCTGATACAGCAGCAAGTGACCTTCCCGAGGCCTGACCACTGCACGACAAGACGCGGCCTGGGGAAGTGGCCACCACGTTCCGCCAGTCGAGAAAGCTGGCAGACCCCTGTGCCGCCATTCATGCTTGGGTCCACGGGATAGGATTAGTGACCTTCCCTTTCAAATGGACAGGAAGCAATTCCCTGTCATTATGGTATTTGTACAATTAACAAGTTGCAAGGACAGACCTGGATCAAGTAGTTATTTCCCTCTCTGAATCTGTCTGCTATCAGGAACTATTCTAGACCAATGACCATATCTAAAATACGATCACGGTTTTCTGTTCAAATAGATGCTATCGGATATTCTTCCATTACTCTCCAGTTCTTCTCATCGTTATTCTCAGATGCTTCAGGGCATCAATATTTTTTGAATCGACTACTATTTTTTAACAGTGCTGTGTAACACAATCAAGATTAATATGCGTATTTAGGTCGACCAGCGACGAGTATATGATGATCTTATCGGTTGTCATATGCTCTTTGCCACTCTTAAGAATTACTCCTCAAAACTGGCTCCATCTTCAGTATGTAGCCACAGATGATTTACAAGTAACGGTGATAAACCAAGAAACGTAACAAACAGACCGAGTTCTTACGCAGTTGTTATGTAGTCAAGATAAGGTCGTCTTCTGCGTATTGCAAGACGCTGTTAAATCATTGGGATTATTTTATGAGATGGCTCCCACTCACCAGAGCTTGAATCAGGTCACTTGACTCCCTCCAAACCCATTATTCCATCGTCTTTGAAGGTAGTTACTGACTACAATGAATAAAAACTGAATTTCAAACATTTAATAGGAGATAATATTTATTTCTGTAGAAAATTACTGAGAAATCATCTGCATCATGACTTGTACAAAACTCACATCTCCAGAAATATGTTTTAAATTTTTAATCTTCATTAAAGAAAAGGTTTCATTACTTCAGGCTTTATACCTCTTCGACGTTGAAGTCATGCTTACCCTGCAAGTTTTCCTATCATAGCGTGACGTGTTAGATCGCGTGATTTGTAGTGCAGTTGGTATGAAGTTTATGTGTAAATTGCCAGTGTTGACTCCAGATTGCACAGTTGACTGTGACCGTCAAACTAACATATTACCACACAATAACACAGCAGTGAGGAAATAAGTTTGACTCATTTTCTTACTCATTATGGTGAATTCGCAATAAACATTTATCAGCTCAAAGATACACATTTGGGGCAATAACGTTGTCATATTTCGTCGTACGGTATACGAAACAGTCTTCTCCCATTGGTCTCTACTTCCAGCCTTCGCTTCCCATCCGAGATGACAGTCCAGTTCCGTCTTGGTCAACTTTTTCACAAGCCACGCTCAGCCACTGAGCTTAACTATGTCTATCCTAATGCCAAATAGCATCTCCTTGTCAAATTTCATCACGATTGGATTAGACGTGTTTAGCTCAAGAAACGTAACAAACAGACAGAGTTACTTTCGCACACACTGACTGCGAGAGTAACGACCTCTGAGGGATCAATATAACATAAAAGTGTACACCTACAGCATTGATAGACTACCTACTAGTTGACACGCATTTCACCCCTAAATTTGTGATATCTACAGTTTAACATGCAATCCGAAAAACTAACCGTCCAGGCGTGGCTCATACGATCAAAAACAATTCTTAAAAATCTTTGTTTGGACCGGGATTTTAACCGGAGACCGCGCTCCAAACATTAGTAAGCAAGCGCATTAACTCCTTTTTTAAAAAATAGATTTATTTATTGAAAAATAACGCAATTACATTCAATATCATAATTTGCCAAGATGATGAAGAAGATAGTTCCCAGTAGGCAACCTCTGATTCCATAACTCCTCCGTTGTCACAGCCTGTGTGGTTCTATCAGTTCTGCACTTTACAACGAGTGTTCAACGATCTATCACTCGAACGTGGTGGGGAGCAGATCCCACAACTTTACTGACCTTATATCGCTCCCTAATACGCCCAGTACTAGACTATGGAAGTATTTTATTTGGGAATGCACCAAAATATGTTCTAGAAAAACTGGATAAAGTACAATTCAGAGCTATAAGATTATGTCTAGGAACAATGATGTCAAGCCCGACAAACGCACTTCTGGTAGAAGCAAAAGAAATGCCCCTCCATCTTCGCCGAGAATTCCTTACAAGCAAATACCTTATCCGTACAAGTGCTCTAAAGGAACATCCAGTACAAAAGAAGCTGTCACAAGTGTACAGCGGAAATAAAGATAATGGTCCGTCTTTAGTGAGGAGAATGCCCCTATTAGCAGAAGGACATAAGGAATATGAAAAGATCAGACCACTGATACTAAAAAGCCACATCATCCCAGACTTCCTAAATCCATACGAGTTTATGTTTTTGAAACTTCATATATATTACTTGCCACAATATATCACCCGGAATTAAAACATTAATACAACACTTTCACACTTCCTAAACGTAACCTGGCCTAATTACACCCACATATACACTGATGGATCTAAAACCATGGAAGGAGTTGGATACGGCTATTATTGTCCTTCCACCAATGACTACGAACAAACAGCATTACCTGCAGAGACGTCAATATTCACAGCAGAAACCCTAGCAATCTGCGCAGCAATCAAGTATGGGTTAGACAAACAATTTGCTAGAATCCTAATACTCACTGACGCCAAGAGTGTGCTCCAAAAACTACAAAACCCAGTACGCAATACGAAGATGCACCAGTACTTATATGAAATTATCAAACTTGTCTCAGAAGCATATTCAACAAGTATACAAGTCCATTTCCTTTGGATCGAAGGTCACACAGGAATACTGTATAACGAAGCAGTCGATCAGCTGGCGAAACAGAGTATTAATGAGGGAAACTTCTTAGGCATTCAGTTACCTCGGACCGATTTTATAGAACTACCAGGAAGGCATACAGTAAGTGGAATGAAGACTGGGCCCAGACACAGCTACTAAAAGGGAAACATTATGCAGCAGTTCAACCAACAATACCAAGGACACCATGGTTTAAAAAATTCAATATAGCAAGAAGACACATAACAACAATCATTAGAATGAGATTAGGACACGGGTGCTATCCACAACATTTATACCGCCTCCGAATAATTAACTCCCCGACATGCACTTTTGATCAAGAGACCTCAGATCTTAATCATATCATACTCTCATGTTCGCAATACCAAGCTCAACGTAAGCGACTATACAAACAATTACAACAGCTATCGGTTAGTTTCTCAGCGAACCTAATTACCATTCTACAATCAAAAAATATACAGGTCTACAATGCAATCATCCGCTTCTTACAAGACACAAACATAAAGATCTAAAGCCCATAAAATGTAATGCAAAATAAATTTGTTACCTCAATGATGTCCTGTAAAGTTACCTCTGTAATGTTGCTATTATAATGTTATCGCACTATTGTTACAATGTTATTATAATGGTCTTTTACCATGTTGCGATTGTAAAATTGTTATTATAACATAGTTAATGTAAACTGTTGTAGTTGCAAGATGGCAAAATGGTCGCAGACCAAAGGCCAATAAATAAAAAATAAAAAACGAGTGTTCAAATAGCAGCTCTGTATTCTTCCTGAGCTACCTGAGCGCTATGCGGGAAGGTACTACAGAGACTTACACATCCTACAAGTCTTTCTATCGCCGTTCAGTAATAAAATTATATGACAACATGTTTTATTTATGCAGAAAAAGTATGTTATGTCCATCCTGATGCTAAATTAGCATCTCCTTGTCAAATTTCAACACGATCGAATTGGTCATTTTGCCCAAGAAACGTAACAAACAAACGGAGAGACAGATAGACAGCTGACCGAGTTACTTTCGTATTTATAATATTAGTATAGATGTGTACACGAAAATTTTTTTTTATGAAAGTGAAAATTGGCATTTGGGAGGGCAGAAAAATTGTCGTAATATACATAGCTCAGTAAACCCATAATATACCAAATTAATATGTTGTATTAGTAGTACATTATGTAAGCAAAGGTACTTATTTAAGAATATTTTTGAAACGAAAAAAAATATAGAGAATTGTAACGTGCTTCCTCAAACCAAATTATTTGTCAAAGAACGACAACAATTTGATTAAAATCTGTCATTTAGCTTCCTCCCTTCGCAAACGTATTTTTTTAAAAAATTACCGAATGATGATGCCATTTATTTATTCATGTTATCAGCAATTGGGGAAAATTATCCATAACTTCCAGATATAAAAAATAATTGTTTTTGATTGTTGCCAAATATAACAATTATAAGATGCTATTTCACTTACAACGTGTATAAATACGATAATACTACAACAATGGCTCTTGCGGTCAGCTTGTTGGGGGGAGCAACTGAAGGGGGTTAAGAGGTGAGAAGAGGAGCAAGGGGAAAATAACCTTGAGTCGCCAGTTCAGAGCGACCAAGATTTTTTTTATTTAGTACCGAGCGGGTGGGTCAGCGTTAAGGCTCTGGCCTCGCATTCGGGAAGACACAGGTTCGAATTCCCCGCCCCGCCATCCAAATTTCGGTTTTCCGTAGTTTCCCGAAATCATTCCAGACGAATGCGGGGATGATTACTTCTAAAAGCCATGGCCGAATTACTTCCCGTTCTTTACCTTCCGCTTTTTCCCGCCTCTAGCATATGGCGTTTTCGATTACGTTTTATTTACAAGTTAGTAACATCGAAATAGTGTTAATAGTGCTTCAAACATTTGCTGCCAGTTACATTTGAGTAAGAATTTAGGAGTATTAGAATAATACATATATGCATTTTGATACAATATGAGAGCAGTCATAGATATTAGAACATAACATGTAACATGTCGATCAAGTTATATTATTATTTTTTTAAAAATATTTAAATTAAACTGCTGCCAACTGCTGTAATGTCAAAGTTATTTTGACTCACCATAAATTTAAATCTTATCATAACTTCCGCTGACATTGGTGCTCGAAAATTAAAACTTGGATCTTAAAAACTTATGGACAGAAAAATTTAGCGATGTCATCTACCTCGAACAAATATAAATAAATAAAAATCAAGTAATTATTAATATATTAATTCAAGCACAAAACGTAGGTGATTTTCTTTCAGTTTTTTTGCATTTAAGTCGGATGCTTACCATCTAAATAGAACTGTTGATAAAAAATAAGCACAACTTTAACTTGGTAGTAATATCTCTGGAAGTTGCAGCCCGCCAACGACAGCCGGGAGCCTGACGTAAGCGTTACGGTCGCGCTGAAATAATGACACACTGACCAAGCTTAGCTTTTATAATTATTTATTTTTTAAATATATTTAATAGACAGATAAAAGAGATATTAGTCGACAGTTTCCAACCCTTGAAGCCAGATCGATTATTTCCAATTCGGTAACCAAAAATATTTGTTTGAATGAACAGTCGCAAAAATATTACAAATTTGAGAGATTTTAATATTTTTTTCGTTTTTCTTTGCATTCCACTAATTTCCACAAAGTAGTTATTAAAAGTCTAGATCACAGTTATAACTCATTCCCACATTTACCTGTAACAGTTAAAGTTGTACATTTTGCCGCAGAATAAGAATCACTTCCGCCAAACAGACTTTACGTTTCCTTTTGATTTATTAATCTCTTTTCAATCGTTGCTTTACATAATAATTAAAAGTTTGTAATAAATATGAAAATTATATAGAATCGATAAAATATCTTAATGAAGTGTACTCTTACAAAATAGTTAAAAATAATACATTAATCGCATAACACAATAAAAGTCTTTTAAAAATTATTTTTCATAAATACAACACGTTAAATTCATTGGATAAAATGTTAATAGGTAGATTGAAAAGTCAGATTTTGGATCATGTATGAAGGTGCGAACAGGAAAATCTGATTTGTGTGTTCCATTACCAGAATCGGCTGCGTCAAGTTCACTATCTTAGTAAGGAATCTACATGACAGGAGAAAATTCCTCTGGGTCCATCTCAAACATTACACAATGAGCTATGTTTACTTCTTTTCAAATACAAAACTTAATCATTACTTGCGATTAATCAAAAGTTTTGGTCTATTCATTAAGTTTAATAAATACCTCAACGAAGTAACAAAATTTATGGAGTCTATGTAAATCTTATCTTACATATATATATATATATATATATATATATATATATATATATATATATATATATAGACGTGTGTTTTCCTATATTTCACTTTTCAGGCACCACTACCTAGCACAGATCACTGGTGTTTGTGTGGGGAAGTAGCATGGAGTTTCCTGTCGTGCACAACGTTGGCCGAATGCCGATAGCTGTGGGGATGTGGGAGATATGATGGTTAAAAGTGGTCGATGCAGGGCATTTTCATATTTCGACCAAAGACATGTGTCTCCGTATATGTCACTCTGCTGCCACAACTACATAGCATAGACCCATGGTGTTTGTGTGTGGTAGTGATATAGTGTCTCCTATCGTGTACTATGGTGGTTAGATGTCGGTAGCTATGGGGGTGTGGGAGACTTGGTGGTTGAAATTGGTCTACCTGCGGCACTTTCATATTTCTACCAAAAACTATGTGTCATGGTGTATCACTTTTCAGCCAAACATATCTATCGCTGATCACTGGCGTTTGTGTGTGGTAGTAGCACAGTGTCACCTGTCGATCACAACGTTGGCCGAATTTCGGTAACTGTGGTAGTGTGGGAGATATGGTGGTTGAAAGTGGCCGATCAAGGATATTTTAGTATTTCGACCAAAGAAATGTGTATATGTATATTTTACTTTGCTGTCTGAACTACATAGCGCAGATGACTGGCGTTTGTGTGTGGTAATAGCATCGAGTCTCCCATCGTGCACTATAGTGGTTAGATGTCGGTAGCTGTCATTCCAAATTCGTTTAAAATACGAACGAAGTCGTGGGTACCAGCTAGTTAAATATAAAACTCTATACTCTCTACTTCATTACTACGTGCATAGTCCCAGAACGCCTAATATTTCTGCTAGAATTCGGGAACAGACTGGTTGATTCCAGGTACCAGATATTCAGTTTCCTTGGATTTAACAGGTAAAACGGAAATGGTTCCTTCACAAAGGCCATGGCCTTCGTGTCCGTTGTCATAAATCCTCCGCTGGTTTAGATGTTCTAGTTGCAGATAATCGGTAAAGATCTCTAACAAACAAAAAATTAAATCTTTTTATTTTTTTTTTTTATTTCGTAACTAGACTACTCGAATCGCAGTCAGAAATAATGGTCATTATTAGGGAATAACTTTGATACATCAGCAACGCAATACGTTATACAATACAGTAAACTCATTTTAAGTTAAATTATAGTAAATGCCACTATAATGTCTTAACTATAACAAAATTAACTCTCATTCAACTAAAAGATACAATTATTTCATCTTTCCAATGTTAGCTAACGCTAAAGGTAATTTTTCCAAACTCTTTACGCGAAGTTGCAAAATTACCGTAAATCGTCTGACAACATCAGTAGTTTTCGAAAATAGATTAATTCTTAACTGTGCCGATCTCGTGCAAATAAACACGAACGAAGATGTTAAGCTATCAAAGAATTTCGCATTTGCCACAACTACACTAAATCGGCATTGGCTGCTGCCAAAGATATCGGCATGACAAGTGTTTAATGTGTTTAAAGAGTTTAATGTTTTTGAAAGTACGAAAACCTTAACATTCAATCGTCCGTATCTTAATTTCTACATAATGTTGTAACCATGACACAGCTCACTTATTTTCGAATATTAAGTTTATCATCTTGTTTTCCTTTTACGCTTTGGTAAAGTATTTAAGACTAATAATCATTTCCTAGAAGGAATGTTAAGAGTGTTTCCAGAATTTGTGATTTCAGGGAATTATTTCGCTCACAGAAAATACCTGTGACGTAACTGAGTTTCAAAATGACTCAAGCACTTCTCCTTATCTACTTTGTTTAGTTTCGTATCGCTGAGATGCGATTGTCCCATTTACATTCCTTATAAACACCTGGGTTTGTCTGTAATTCAGTTCACTGTAAGTTTCGTTCGTTTCTTCGGTGAGTGACAACAATCTACAATATGAATTCTACAAGTTAAAACTGTATTAGTTTTATTTTTTCATATAGAAGTGATTATAATTTTAAAAGACAGTTAGTTGTCACTTCCTGTGCCTGCTAGTTTGAGCCCTTGTTTAATTACATTTTTTCATTAAAGTGCTGTACTAATCTAGAAAACAGAAACCTTTGCTGCTGTGTAGTCATGTCTTAATATGATATAATTTTCTTTTCTCTGACTTCAAAAACGTCAAATCATTACCATCCATGAAGAATATACTAAACATATTAAGCTATAGAATTAATTTCGATCTTACGAGTAAAAGCCATGCAGTGGAAGGTTACTCTATTTGAGGTACTGACCTTTGCTGCTGCCAATCGATTTTCCTAATATAAAATTAAAGGGAACGATGATTAATTATAGATGTGTCATTACAATTTTATCCATATATTTGTACCTAAACTTATCATCCAAATTGGATATTCAATTTGTTTTTACTATTACGTTTCTGTTTTATTTCATATTCTTGTCCTGTTTTTGTTTACATTTTGCTTAACTTTTTTGAGTACCCATTGATGTCATATTTTCAAAAACCCCATTAATGCCATTTGCTAATAAATCTAGGTCTTTAATTCTTTGCAAGGACAGTTCCAATAATTTATTTGCTTCTAGTTTTTGTTGTACAGTGAAATTTCTCTTTAAAAATCCCTTTACAAACAATTTGAATATCATGGAATCAGTTAAAAGCAGGAAAACGAGTTTATCCGAAAACAAAAACGCTACAATTTAGAAAATTTATCTTAAGAAGATAAATTTTCTGCAGCACTATCTGGAGTAAATCTGGGAAATTATCCAGAAGAGTCAAAAGTGGATTTTAATTTAATTTAATAACGATGCAGGTCGAGCTTTAATGGTATTTTCCTTACTCGCCTAGTTACCCCCATATTCCTATTATTTTTTTCCTTTACGAAGTTTAAATTTAAGTTCTTTCAGTGTATTTGGTAAATTATTTATCACCTTCCTTGTTAATTTATTCCAATCCCTGGCTCCCTTACCTAAAATAGAACATTTTTCCCCTCCCTTGTGGAGTTTGTGCTCTTGTTCATCTTTTCCATTCCAGTCACTACTCATAATTCTTCGACCCATATCTTCACCGATCTACGCCTTACTCACTCCTAGCACTCTCTTCACTCTTCTCCTGTCTTTAAATGACACAACTCCAGCTCTTCTATCATATCAGTTACCGACTAAATAGTGTGGTAACAAATCTAGGAAGTTTTAACCTTTCCCTACCACCTGCCCAGTCTGCTCTCAGAGAGTATTTGAGCTCAGCTTCGCTAGCTTCTACAGTGAGTAACAACAATCTATAATCTGGAATCTAGAAGTTAAAAATTTATTATTTAGGGTAGAAGGTATTTCATATCATTCCACCTCCTTACAACATGTTTAAGGATTCGCTCAGAGTTCAACAAAACTTGGATCGTACATGTGACTTTACACTCTAATATGCTTTATAAGAATTTAAACTAAACTTGGAATTTGATAAAGTGCTGTGCTAACCTAGAAAACGAAAACCTTTATTACTATGTAATTGTGTGTTAAGAAGAGAGAATTTTGTTTTCTAACTTCAAAAATGTCAAAGCATTACCATCCGTAAAAAATATAATCAGTTTATTCCCGTCAATGATTGGTTTCGGTTTAGCTGATTCTAATCTGCTTTTCACACAGATCTAACAGAAATTTAAATATTACAGCGGTTAATGACAGATTTACCTCAAAACTAAAAATATTCTCGAAATATTTGTACCAAATCTTGTGAAGCAAATTTGATATTAGTTTGTTTCTATTCTCGATCCTTTCTCACTTCATATTTTTGTCTTGCTTCTGTTGGTAATTTGTTTGATTATGTTCTGAAAATTACTATTGTCGTTACGTTTTCAAATATCTTTTTAATGCCTTGTGTAACATATCTAAATCTTTGGATACCATCAGCTGAAAGGACAGTGCCTATGATTTATTTGCTTCAAATTTTTGTTTTTTTATTGAAATTTCTAATTCTTTACTAATTTCTTTACATACAAGTTGAATAACACAATATCAGTTAACATCAGAAAACATGCCCTCGAACTCCTGTATTTGATACCCAAAATCTGGGTCCCAAATTACACCACCATATTCAAGAAATGATCTGGATATTTATAATATCACTTCTCTGGTACAACCCTTCATCACCCTCTTCAGTAAATGAAGGATTTTGTAACCTTTTCCTACCACCTGCCCAATATGACCTATCTAATTTATCATCAGATGTTATGCCAATGTATATAAATTTCAAGTCTTCTATCCTCACCCTATAATCATAAACAATTTTTGTTTTTTTTATCTGTATACCTAATAAGCTGGCTTTTTTTGGCATTTATCTTCATTCCATGTTGTCCTATCCAATGTGATATTCTATCCAGGTACCCTGGAGTTGTTCACATTCTCTTTTTTATCTTATTACATACCATTATGTCATCTGCAAACAACATAATTTTTGTCCGTAAACCATCAACACAATCATACATTAGTTAGAATATTTTTAGCAATAGTCTAACGCGTACCGTGTTTCACTCCCATAATTACTTCCACGTCTTTTGATACTCCATTTGCTGATCTAACGATTTGTTTTCTGTTGTTTAAGAATTCCTCTGCACGGAAAATCCATTTTTCATCCACACCAACAGATTTCACCTTTTTCAATATCATTATACGGCTCAGTATGTCAAATTCCTTGAAAATATCTAGCGTTATACTGTCAACTTGGTCCCTTAGTCTTAAATGTTGAATATGATGAAGGCAAAATGGAGCGGTAAAGTTCTAAATGATGACGTAATGGTAATAACCAAATAAAAGATACTTACGAAGAATATAGGTAGCATTGTCATTCAAATCTTATATATGCAGGAAGATTAATTTGCTAACGGATCCAATAAAGTCAAAGATTAGTTTCCTTGAAGAAGATAATTGAGAACGCAAGTTATAATACAAGAAACCGTCAATCTATTGGTAAACTTTTTATATGAATACGTTTAATATTCAAGTAATATATAAAAATGAAATAAACCAACCTAGAATCGGCAGAAAGTGTTAAGTGAATCTTCCAAGGATGGGTTGTGTTTAATCTACGCACAATCCTTCTAACACAGAATAGAGTTGGTGATATTCGTTTTAAAATGGACAGGAAGCAACTTAAAATCCTGCTGGTACTTGTAATAACAATTAACAATTCGCAAAGGCAGACTCTGGCTCACGTAGGTATTTATCCCGTCTCTAATGAACTCGACATCGACGAGGCGTAAATCCAGAAGCAAATAAATAAATAAATAAAAAGTATTTATCTGCCAATAGGAACTACTGTAGACACACGACCATATCTAAAACACAGTCACAATATTCATCCAGACTCCAGACGTAGTCGGCTATTCTTCCATTACCCTCCCCTCCTTCTCATCCCTAATTTCAGAAATTTCAGACTAAAGAGGCTATAGATATTTCTTGAATCAACTACTGTTTTGAAACAATGTTGTGTAACATTATCAAGACTATAATGCATATCGATGTGTCAAGTTGGCACGCACAGTTGGGGCACTGCCGCTCCATCCAAACTACAAAGAATACAGTCCCTACAAAACAAATTTCTCCACACTATTTTAAAAGCACCTTGGTTTATACGAAACTCACAACTTCACAGGGAAACTGGACTCCAAACTATTAAAATTCTGCAAAAGTCTTTATAAATTGCCTAGAAGCAACTCCTGCAGCACAGAACTACAATCTAAGCTGCAGATCAACAACACAACCACGTCTAAAAACGTATCGCCTACCACAAAATATCTTAAGTGACGATGTGTAAGATGCCTTCTGACTCTCTCTGAACACTACATAAAAAGTTATCATACCCCTTTCCCTACGTGAGTGCTACTACTAATAATACATCTAAACTATATTACCATTATTATTAAAATTATCTAAACTCATACTTGATTTGTTTATGAATTTGCGAATTGTATTTTTTAAATAAACTTAAGAGAGGTAAGACGATGGAAACACCAAATTTTAAAGCATAAACATTTCGAAATGTCTAACATTAAATTTTATTTTAACCAGCTTTAAATCAAACATCTTACATGTCTTGTAAATTCACATTTTATATAGTAATATAATTCAGATACGGAGGAATCCAATTGGATTGACCTCAGGCCAGGCGATGTAAATAGTCACTTTATAAGATCAAAAACCTGTATAGAATAAGTTGGCATCATCTCTTATCGATCATTGTTAACTCTTCGTTGCACTTGGCAATTTTTTTTTTTTTTTTTTTTTTAACGACTTTACGCCTCGTTTACATTACAGGCAGGATGAGACTGGGGGCAAGTATCGGGAAGGAATTCGACCATAGCCCTTGTGAAGCATCCCGGCATTCCCCTGGAGTGATTTGGGGAAACCATGAAAAACCCAAATCTGAATGTTCGGACGGGGATTCGAACCCCCGTCCTCCCGAATGCGAGACCAGAGCGTTAACCACTCACCCACCACGCTCGGTTTATTCCTTGAAACTGGCTCTATTCTTCAGCATGACTTACGACCGACAGTTATAAGCCACGGAAGTTCTTATAGAGCTGTCATGTTTCCGAGATAACGATGTCCCTTTTTAAATCCTTTGAATCATTTTATGAGCTAGTTCGTTCTCACCAGAGTTTGAATCGTGTTGCTTGACTCCTTCCACTACCATTATTTCAATGTCTTTAAAAGTAGTTGCTGTCTACAATAAATACAAGCTGTAGGAATTTGAGTATCAAAACTTTCATTGCAGATATTATTTATTCTTGTGGAAAACTGATGAGAAATGAGTTGATAAGAACTGCTTTATGACTTTTACAAAACCGCTGTCACAAGAAAAAAAAAATTAAATTTTTATTCTTCTTTTAAAGAATAGATTTCATTTCTTGAGGGCTTATGCCTTGACAACGTTGACGTCATTGCAGGTGGAAGAGGAATTGGGACAAGGAACTGGAAGAAAGTTGGTATTTTGAAGTAAAAAAGATGGTGCCTACCAGAAATGATTTCGGGAAACAATGAAAACCTATATTTGGATGGCCGAACGGGGATTAAAACCCGCGTGATCCAGAGTGCCTATACCGATAGTTGTCGCTTAAAAAGCAGCAGTCGTACTCAACCAGTGATTATCATTGGTCGTGGATCCATCTCATTGGCTCCAAGTGTCTAAGCGCGATTGTACACACTTTGACAATAAATTTGGCCACCGCTGAAAAATTCTATCACTCTTATTTTGCACAATCTGACATCAATGTCATCCTAAGAAACAGTAACGCACTACTGGCTTGCCAGCATTGCATTACTGTGTCCTGGGTAGACACTGATGTCAGATTGTGCAAAATAAGAGTGATAGAATTTTTCAGTGGTGGCCAAATTTACTGTCAAAAGTGTGTACATCTTTAAGTTTCTAATGTTGCAAAATATTGTGAATTGTGTTTGTTGTGTAGGGTGATGAAAAACATGTGGAACTGAAATCCGGTTCTGATTTATAAAATCATCACGAAAGCGGCAAGAGAGTTCCCGTGATTTACTTCCCTTCCGACAGATAAATCACCACCAGCAACTCTGCATATCTTCCTTCCAAGAGTTATGCAAAGAGACCGGGAATTAATTTAAATCTATAACGCACATTTAAGTGATTATGAAATACGTATCTATTGGTCCTTGTATTTTACCCACTACCGGTCAATAAAGTCAATTCGTGTAGTCTTACGATATAGTCACACAGTTTTGATATGACACACATCCGCCTTTGCATAGATGCTCTTGGAGTTTAACGTGAAATCCAAACCCCGGAACATCTTGCGTACTCCTGTGAACAAACCATTGGGATTCGAACTCGTGATAGGCTACTATAACGCTTTAAGTATTTCACATATAAAAGTTTTCTGTTTGAAAACGATAAACAGAAAGGCAATTCAGTTTCAAGGGAAATCCATGCGTTCATCTTGTAAAATTGACGTCAATAGCATGTGACAAGTTTATGCAATTGCGTCAACACAAAAATGTAGGAAGAAGTGTGATGTAATTGGAAGTCGTTCAGGGAGAAGACCACTTGCGATTCACTCCGTCGTAGTAATTCAGATTTGCTCTTTCACGTGGAACGAGTGGGGCTACATCCATTAATTCAGTCGTACAAAAGTAGTCGAAGCAGATAAGACAGTCTCTGCAGGACAGATGACGTTTAAAACAAACGGCCACACATTGTGCAGATATCAGAGCGTTTGTTTAATTTCAATCATGACTCTCCCGATTTAACGTCCCTACTCCAAATAGTAGTTATCTATAGAATCATATCAAGCGAACATGTCTCGTAGATATTCATTACTAGCTGTTACCTGCGACTTCGTACGCGTGGACTTCGAATTTTATTAATGGAATTGAATATAGAAAAATGTAAGTTATGTAAAAAGTGTCACAAAAAAACAGAATAATATGGCGGAGAAGCTATCACCATATCGTTCTATCGTCGAACATGTCGCATGAAGAGAATCAATTTGCAGTATGTTTAAAAAATTAAGGGAGAAGGGGGTTAACTGAGGGAATCTTGTCTTTCAGTTTGGTCTTGCTTTCTTTCTTCCGCATGAGCAAGTTCAGATTCTTAGTTTCTAATAACTTCAGCTGCTCGTGCTCTGCGCGGCATGTCAAAAAATAATACAAAATATACTGATTCCAGAAACATTTAGATAAACACAAAATAATAGACTGGTGCAGCGAAAATCAACATCTATATTATAAAATATGTATTGTCTGTAAACGAAATTTATGAATGGATCATGCACTAACAGACAGCCTGAGAGATTGATATGGCATTACGGACTTACACATCTGTTTGGCACCATTCAGTTAGTTTTCAAAATTTAATTTAAAAATGTTATTTCTCCCTTCCTAATGAAACAAATTGTCAAATTTCATCAATCTCGGCATAGCCGTTTAGTCGTCAAAATATAACTCACAGGTAGAGAGAGACAGAGTTACTTTCGGATTTATAATATTAGTGTAGATCATACATAATCTGATTGCGAGGAAAAAAACCATTAGCGATCAATATAGTATAAAAAGTAAAACTCGTGTGATATTGTTGGGTTGCGGAGGATTGTTCGGGCTCCTACGTGACAGTGTTTCGATTTGGCACGCATTCCGCTTCTATCGTTTCCGGACCTACAGTTTAACATCGAATTCGTACCACGGAACGTCAGTCATATGATTAAAAACAACTCTTAAAAAATCCTTATCCCAACGAGATTTAAACCCAATCCCCGACGTAGGACTTTTACGAGCAAGGGCCTTAACCATTGAGCCACAAGCCGACTCTATAGAACAGTGTTAAGGCTCGTTCCCAGGGCACGTGCTAGGGACCGCCTGTCATCTTTGCCGCATATGCTAGCATGGACGGCGCGCCTCGACCCACCGCCAGGCGGTAGAAGATGAAAGGCGCGTACCTCGGCACGTGCTAGGGACCGCCTGTCATCTTTGACGCATATGCTAGCATGGACGGCGCGCCTCGACCCACCGCCAGGCGGTAGAAGATGAAAGGAGCGTCCCCCGGCACGTGCTAGGGACCGCCTGTCATCTTTGCCGTATATGCTAGCATGGACGGCGCGCATCGACCCACCGCCAGGCAGTAGAAGATGAAAGGCGCGTCCCTCGGCACGTGCTAGGGACCGCCTGTCATCTTTGACGCATATGCTAGCATGGACGGCGTGCCTCGACCCACCGCCAGGCGGTAGAAGATGAAAGGCGCGTCCCTCGGCACGTGCTAGGGACCGCTTGTCATCTTTGCCGCATATGCTAGCATGGACGGCGCGTCTCGACCCACCGCCAGGCGGTAGAAGATGAAAGGCGCGTCCCTCGGCACGTGCTAGGGACCGCCTGTCATCTTTTATGCAAATGCTAGCATGGACGGCGCGCCTCGACCCACCGCCAGGCGGTAGAAGATGAAAGGCGCGTCCTACCTTGCACGCGCCATGGGAACGAACCTTTACAGAGACTTATACATGCTAAGCGTCTATCTATCAGCGCTCAGTTAGTTTTTAAAATTACATGACAAAATACATGATTTATACAGACGAAAGTATTCTATGTACTTTCCAATGGCAAATAGTATCTTCTTGTCAAATTTTGTCAAGATCGGATTAACCGTTTAACCCTGAAAATGTAACAGACCGACAGACAAGAGTTACTTTCTCATTTATAATATTACTGGGGACTTCACTTACAATCAATCAAAATTACTGTTTCTTAAAGTATGACTAATCCATTAGTTTAATCAATGGAGAAGGAGTTCGGTCATGGCCTTTCAGAGAAACCATAGCAGCATTCGTCTGGAGGGATTTCCGTAAAACATGGAAAACCGAAATCAGGGTGGTTTACTTAACAGGCGCAAGAGCTACCAGCGCCAGAAAAGCCGTCCATGGAGCATAGGTAAGCCCCACCAAAATGGAACAGCCTACCCACAAAAGAGCAGGGGTTAATTTACCCGTAATGGATAGCGGGCATGAAATGTTTTCATAATCATCCCACGGTAAATGACTGCACGCTCTTTTACGCTAGCAATCTTCCACTCGCACACTGCGACAAATTCTGAAGAGAAAGGCATTCAGCCAATTAGGAATGACGCGATTAACGTTCACTTTTGGATAAAGGGACACGAAGTAAACGTGTTACTAATTGTGTAGACCACTGCACCACAGACGCTCGATGGTGTTAAAAACACTCATTTGAGCGCAGCGATATTCCTAAAAAGAATCATCACTCAGTTTCCAATTCACTGATTGTGTCCTTTATTGCGGCCTTTGGGAACGTCCATTAATGACATGAGGTGTTTTTTTCTTTTTTAGGTCTCAAGCTCCGAAGGGCGGTTATACCCCCCCCCCCCCCGGGTTTGGGACCTGGACCAAAATCCCCCCTAAAATCGACTTTCGCGTCATTTGTAGACTTTTTTTCTTTTTTTTAACTGTACAATTCTAATAGAATTTCAAAACCTCACGTGAGATTTTCGTTAATCCCCCTCCCCCATGGTGAGGTTTCGTGAGATTTCGCCGGACTCCCCCCCCCCCAAATTTCACCTCACACAATTAATGGACGCCCCCTATCGACATGTTGGTGCGTTCCGTAACACCATGCTTTACAAGGTTCGCGATTCAGATCGAAAAATTCTTCTTGTGATATAGATCTATATCGTTTTAAAACCTTCGAATGTTTTAACACATATGATTTCTTTTACCCGCTTTGCTATTTTCACAAAAGTGTGTACCGAATTAATAATAGCTTAAAGAAACGCATTGTGCAGTTTAGAAATTTGTACAATTTCACAATCCGCCGTTCATTCAATTGTCTGAAACACAACACTTTTCAAACATCCTGTTCATGTAAATATCTGAGTAAGCTTAACAGATTAATTTTCTGTTACAGGTTGCACCATTAAAACATGAATGTCCATATTGAGAAGAAGGCGCTGTCACCACCGTGGATGAACAAGGAATATTTCCAGACATTTCTTCGCAAACAAGAGAAAAATATCAGTTTGGTTGTCACCGACGTTACTTTTCAAGAGGCCGTCGCAAAAGCGGAAAATTACCTTAGTTCGGCACTGCGTGTAAAAGTGTATTACACAAGTGACTCTAATAGCGAAGTGATCAGATCACAGTCTGTGTTCATTAAGTACTACGATCTTGACAGCCACTTTGTGAAGATTCTTAGCGACGCTGGTATGTATAAAAGGGAGCATGATATTTACGATCGAGTCTTACCAGAAATTAACAAACTATTCCACGAACCATTGCAGATCAGCCCTCGCGCCATAGTTTGTGATGATACTAGGTGCTTAGTGTTACAAGATCTGTCTGAAGAAGGCTATAAGACTGTAAACAGAAAGGAACAACTTGATCTAGAACACTCAATTTTTGCCCTTAAGCTTTTGTCAAAGTTCCATGCCGGATCTGTGGCTCTCATGAGAAGACAATCCAATTTCGCAGACACGTACACTCAACTCTACATTGTAAATAAACATAAACACTACCTCGACAACCACTATGCAAGGAGCATTCACCACTTATCATCCGCTGTGAGTAATTGGGTTGGTAGCGAGAAGTACGGGGAAAAGATCAGAGAGTTTTCAAATCATGTTGTCGATAAATTGATAAACTTTTTCGCACCAAGGGAAGATAAGTTTCAGGTGCTAATTCACGGAGATTTCTGGACTAATAATATTCTGTACAAATACGACGATGTAACACATGAAATAGTTGACATCAAACTGATTGATTTCCAACTGTGTTCTGTAGGACACCCGGCATTGGATTTGCAATATTTTTTCTTCACTTCGCTCCGAGATGATGTTAGGGAGAATCACATGGACAGTTTGATACAAGAATACTATACTGCTCTTCGGAAGGAACTTACTATGGTCGGCTGTGACGACGCTGTTTACACGATAGAGCAGCTGAAGGAAGATCTTGACGAGACAGTGGCTCTGGGTTTCATCTACGCTAGCGTTTCCCTCCCATTGGTTCTCGCTGACCCAGAGGACACGCCTGACCTTTTTTTTAGCATACGAAGAGAATTCAGAAGATATGCTGCTTACAGCAGAACCAACAGGCAGCCAATTCATTGCTATCTATAAAAAACTGCTAGATTATTTCGTAAAGAAAGGTGTTTTTGGGTAACCTGCAGATTACAATGAAGAATCATGGAAATCATCACGTACCTTTTTTTTTTAAAGAACTTGCATCTCTTTTTTACTGATCTAACTTGTATTCCCAGCTTACCTGTTTAATAATAATAAAATTAATCTCTGATTTCATTCTAATTTCAGCTATTACATATTTCAACCATGAAACATTTTATTCTTTTCAGTGTCAGAAGCTTTCACTTTGGTCCCAGCAGCCCCTATTAGGAGAATTGATAAATTTGGTTCAGTCAACCAGTTTTTTCAATAATTTGCATCATATGATTGGAGACAATTGTAGTCTCTCTTTAATAAAACGTGTAAGCCATTCAGTATTCACTTTCCTATTATATACGTTAATGTATATGCTTGTTTAGAAACCCTGAGTTTTGTATGATCCAACAACTAAACTTAATAAAAGCCTGATGTGTTTGAGAGGTACATGTGAAACTGTGGTATTGTATGAGCCATTAAAAATTACTGCCTCAGTTAGAACAGGGCATAAAATTCTTTTAAGCATATATTTTATTGCAAATTACGATTGTTGTGTATCATTTCTACATTCCAAGTTCAGTTTTTTTTATATGTATTACATTCCCTTTGTCCTAAGGATTAAACACAAATTTATTTTCTACTGTTTCATACTCATTTGAACAAAGTTTGTAGTGTATTGCTACATTACATCGAAATTTATTTGCGAGAAGCTGGACCCGTAGCTCGCACAGATGGAAAGTGCCAACAAAGGTAAAGGCAACTGCCCGGCTACGTTCTGGAATATAACTTTGGGCTGAGTAGCCCTCAATGAAGGAACGCAGTGTGCCGCTAGGATAACACGGTGGGGACGTTACAGTGCATTGGGAGCTGTGTGATGGGTACTGATCTACCAAGAGTCACCCGAGAGAAAATCTCATTGGCCGGCTCAGCTTAATCGGTGTAAAACCTGGCAACCAATGTAAAATGAAGCCATTGTTGGATTTTAAGTTGTTTAATTGTGTCATAGTATTTGTAATAAGATTTGATGAATAATAATTTGTAATAAATATATATTAATATTAAACGAAGGTACATCGGTGTTTTTAATGTGTAAGGCAACATCCTGCTTCCTCATATCAGCAATTTCAATCATTAATAATATTTTCATTGATAATTTATGCAAACAAAAATTGAATTAATTTTCAACAATACGGAGTACATCTCAAGTCCTTAAAATTGCAAGAGCCCGTGGTGATCATTGACCTGGGGTGGGTGATATTGTCAGGTTCTTTGGTGGTTTAATTAAAATAGTAATTAATTAAATAGTCCACCATACGGTTCAGTTTAACCTTTTTGTTTATTTTCAAAACAACATCAGCGATATTGTTTACATGCAAAGATACAATCCAGAGATACTACTGACGCAATCTTTGGCAGTTCCAAAGTGAATCTGTATAAAACTACTGTAAACTAAGTCTGTCCTTCTGCTGATTTCTTTATATAGGCTCTATCGAAATTTCTGGAATTCTTCAAAAGCTTCCGCGAGATATTTCTCGAACATTAACAATTACTCAAACAATTAAACATATTAAAAACAATCAGAAATAATACATAATCACTTAACAACATTACAAAATGGTCAGAAATAATACATAATCACTTAACATCATTACAAAATGGTCAGAAATGGAAATTAAAGATACTTAAACACAAAATTATTTACAGAAATCATTTTAAACTAGAAAATTGTCCTGTAGACATCGTAACTTGCATTAATACTTGGAATTACACACATTCAAGTAATTCTCTTGTACCGATCTGTTCTTAAACATATTAAATGGGCTTTAAACAATTTCCTTTCATAAAACGAAGTCTATATACACTGATTTACAAGAAATTGCAAAACAAATATACCAGATCATATTCAAGCGAACTTTAGCTCACTACAGATACTTCATTAAATACAATTCTATTTAAAGTTCAGGTATGAGGGCTGTTACAATATGAGCTGCTAATTACTTTCGGCGTGTTATGGATGACTGGCCCTCTTGGTCATCACGAACACATCTAGCTGAGCAGCTCTTACTTTTAGTCACTAATAACTGATATCGCGTCGGTTGATATGCACACGACACTAAGGATTCCTTATACCGACTTCAAGAAATCAATTTCAACATAACATTACTGTTTACTACAATACTCACCAAAATAATCTCGCGGAGCCCATGAGCGAGCTTTCCCGCGAGAGCATGCAACAACTCGTCAGCGCAAACACTGTGTTATTCTAAGACTCAGCAACGAAGATACTGTTGCTGCCCAATTCACTACTCAAACTACAATCTGTGGAACACTTTCAACAGAATATTATTAATCCTATACATTTAATATTAATTTAATTATTTACTAAGGAAAAACATATATAAATAACAATTATTATACAAAAGAGTGAGACATAAATGTCACTATGAACCTAGTTGCGACCTTTCGAGAATTTACTAAACGTCTCCTTTCCTTCAGAATAACTCTAAAGTTAATCATTCCGTTGACGATCTTAATCTGTATCTGAAGTAAAATCACTTAACGTGTTCGTTACGTCATATTAATTAAAATACGTAGCTACACAAACTTGGCGTAAAAAGTGAGAATGTGGTGTGTGAGGATAAACAACATGACGTTTATGTTACTACTAGCTTCTAAGCCCGTCAAAAATGACGGGTTGACCGTAATTCATTTCTTTGCCGAAGCTTTAGTATATGGAATTGTTATTACATACAAAGGGGTATCAAAAAAACTGAATTATTTTGTAAACGCTACATATTTTCATTTTTTTTTTTTTACAAACCAACCTTATTCCCTTCAAAATACTTTCCATTACAACTAATACACTTGTCCCGCCGGTGCTTCTGCTTTTCGAAACATTTTCTTTAGTCATCTTTAGAAATCACTGACAGCTCCTCCCTCGTTTTTTTCTTGACCTCTTCAATGTTGTAAATTCGGTGTCCTTTCACGCCCCTTTTCATCCGTGGAAATAAGAAAAGTCGCACGAAGCCAGGTCAGGCAAGTAAGGTGTGAAAGGCAGCGGAACCATGCCATTTTTAACCAAAAACTGCTTAACAGAGACAGCTGTGTGTGGAGGTACATTGTCGTGGTGAAAGAACCAGTCTCCTGCCTGCCACAAATCGGGTCTTTCTTGACGAACGCTGTTGCGTATTCTTCATAAAACTTCCAAATAAAAGGTTTGATTGACGGTCTGATATGGGGGAACAAGCTCTGAATTAACTACGCCCTTGGCATAAAAAAAATTAAAATTTTGTTTAAATTAATTAGCATTGTTTATTTGTTTGATTTGACTTGACGAAATTTTTTGGATGGGGTGACAATGAAGTCTTCCATTGGCATTACTGTTTGTTGCCTTGTTTCTAGGTTCATAACCTTAATTTTGTAATGTTGTACATTAGGAATGTTTGGCCAGCCAACGAGATGCTTTCGAAGAAATTGTTGCTACGATTGATGATCGCAGTCCTTCAAACTAAATAAAAATTCTTCAAATTTTGCAGAGCCAGTTTGAGACAAGCGTCTACGACCTTTGAAACAATTTTACATTAGCACCATAGTCTCTACCCTTGTTTAATACCTCTACTAATCTCAAGAAGAGATTTTATTAAAATTTTGCCGAGTGGACCCTTAGGGTGAACCGCAAGTCAACTTCATATTTGACAGATCAATATGTCATAACCTTTGACCCTTAAAACGGCAACTATTCTAGACCCCTGACCATACGGAAGAGACGGTCACAGGATTACACCAGCATGAATACAATGTTCTGGGATTACTAGCCGAGTTAACAAATGATATTTCGGCGGTCAAAGTTCCGTCACCATCTTCAGGTGAGTAGGCTAGCTTTATCAATTCTCATCTACAAAAAAAAAAAAAAAAAAAAAAAAAAAAAAAAACTTTGTTCTGATGTATAGGGAATAATGACTTACGTGTTCTGTACATTGGTATAAGAATAACTATCGTAGTGTTAAATATAAAGAACAGAAACAAAACTGAAAATCACTTAACAAATCAATTATTGAATCATCTTTATTACTTGCGGAAGATTCGTAGAAAAAACAAGTAACTAAATAAGCACCTCCAGACAATGTATCACAAAATACACAATTAAATAAAATTGTTATATAAGGATATTGATCGCATTTTTACTACTTTCATTTGCGTGGATACATGTGAGTGGTTCAATTTAAATTATAAATCTGAACAAAAATAGTAATTTAAATGAATACACTTTGATTAAGTTCGTGGAAACTATGAATTGGTAGTTAGGTGAATTCTGTAAAAATAAATTCGTAATGCAACAAACAGCGAATAGTAGGAGAAATAAAAGCACGCAGAAAAATAAATTAACATATTTTCGACCTGGAATCGAACCTGAGACCGCATGCTTTAGCAGGAGCAGTTAATTATACGCTCAATTTTAATGTCTTTTCGAATGGTTAAACAAACAGAAAATTTTGTTCACAAAAATAGAAGCAAAAATGTTGAGGTTAAGAACAGATTTAATTTCATTTACGGCTCCGGTGCCAGGTTACGTGGAGTAATAATACATGCCACAGATTTCAAGTTAGATCATATGCTTTAAAACTTTGAAAATGCTATTAAAGTTTTCAGTCGTTTTTGCGTGGTGACGGATAAAACGTAGGACCGTTACAAATTTATGAATAGAGAGAAGAGACGATGATTATGTCTGCAAAACACTCTTGTGAAGAAAAATGTTTTGGTACTGTGCTACGGCTCACAGTGAATCAGTTAAAAAAAAAAGTTATGGAAGATAACATATATTTCAAGTAAATATCCAGTGGGGCTCGGTGCTGAGGCGCCTCACACTGGATCTGGGAGGTACAACGGACCAGGCACGAGCCCAATACCATGCATGCCGGCCGTCCTGACTGCGTTTTTAGGAGGTTTTCCACAACCATCAAGATGTATCTCCGACTCATAAACTACAGATTTCACAAGTAAAAAATGCACTTATCACGCTCTGAACATAGTTACACGTATGACAAACAGATGGCAACATTTCATTTCCCCCATTAGTACCTATGATCTATGTATACAATTCAATTGTAAATCATTCATTTTCAGAAAGCTTTTGACTCTGTACCACACAACCGACTTTTAGCAAAGATCCCAGCGTACGGTATATCTGATCAGATTTGCGAATGGATACGCGATTTTCTAACTGGTCGGTCACAGTATGTCGTTGTAGACGGGGAAGCCTCTTCTAAACTAGATGTTACTTCGGGCGTTCCTCAAGGAAGTGTAATAGGACTACTTCTTTTCTTAATTTTTATAAACGATCTCGGTGACAACGTTACTTGCAGGATGCGATTTTTTGATGATGATGCACTTATTTATAGGGAAGTGAGGTGCTCCAACGATAGCTTAGAAATTCAGTGCGATTTGGATGTTATTTCGGAAACGTGCCGTAAATGGCAGCTTACACTTAACTGTAAAAAGTGCAAGGCAATGCACATAAGTAATAAAAAGACCCCGCTTGCTTAGGAGTACAAAGTTAACAATTCACTTGTTGACACTGTGGATTCCCCGAAGTATCTAGGCGTAACAGTACAAAGCAACATGAAATGGGACTTGCACATAACTTCCGTTGTAGGCAAAGCTAATTCCAAACTACGATTCATAGGACGTATTTTGAGAAGTTGTAATGCTCATACAAAGGAAATAGCGCACAAAACACTAGTGCGTCCGCATTTGGAATACTGTTGTGGAATTTGAGATCCTTATCGCAAGGGATTGATTGACACATTAGAGAAAGTACAGAGAAGAGCCGCTCGATTCGTGACTGCTAGTTACAGGCCTTACGTTAGTGTCACAGAGCTGATTCATGGGTTGGGCTGGGATTGTTTGGCGGACAGACGACGTCGTTTTCGTTTGAATTTGCTGGAGAATATGCGAAAATCTTTAAGTTACGAGTGGAACGAAATACTTCTTCCGCCAACCTATTTAGATCGGAATGACAGGAGCGATAAGATTAGAGAAATAAGATGCCGTACTAATTCATTTATGTATTCCTTCTTTCCTCGATCTGTTCGGGATTGGAATGCGCAGAATTAGGATTGGTGCTTAGCACCCTCTGCCACCCACAGTATTTGTGATTTGCAGAGTATAGATGTAGATGTAAAGGAGAATCGGTATGGAGATTCGTAAATAAACCTGTTACATTTTAGTAAAACAAACTGCTTTCTAAAAGTGTAATCTTCAAATAATAAACTAAACTCGTCAGTCGTATTCACGGCATTGAATATTGGAATAAAAAATATAAAATTACATCCGAGACACGTACTGATAAAAATCATTCTTCCATTTATCACCCTCTTGACAGTTGAATATCTACGAACAGTGCATTCAACTTTTCGACCAAATAATTTACTCAACATACGCGATTTGCTATGAGATGACAGTAGCCTCAAATTAAACAATAATTTATCCCATCTACTCTCACTCACTGTCTTAGCCTCATCTATGTCAACTATTCCTCCTTCTATTTCTGCTGTCCGGATAGGCAAAAGGAAGGCTGTCAATACAGTGATTCTTCTCTCTAAACTAGCCAATAGCGACGCTGTTAACTTTGTGGTGGTTACATACTACAGAGACGAGAATTGCACATTAAACCAACTTTAATCCAACTATATATAACGAAGTCTTTAGGTTAGTTCTGTATAGAAACTTTGAACGCTAGTTATATTCTTTGCAAACTCATTCTGACAATTAATATAAATGCCTCATACGTGTCAAAATTAGAAATTGTGTGATTATACAGTTGATGGTGAATTTGATCTGGAACGTATATAATGTAAATATCACCCTGTACCATTTGATGATAAATTTAATAATAAGGTAATTTATCTGTCGTTCGACTACTAGCTTTGCTTTTATCATGTTGTAAAAAATTCAATTTGAATTCGCGGCGTGTTCAGGAAGTCACCTCTACGATCTCTAGGCTTCAGTTGTTGGCGCACCATGATCCAGTTGCAGTGGCGGATCCAGGATTTTGGTTTTGGGGGGGGGGGCTAGGATTTGGTTTTGGGTGGCTTGACTCGGGCGAGGAGGGGGTGCCAATAGAAATCTCATTATTCCAGATTGCCGCCCTCATACAAACAGGAGGGCCAAAAAAAAAAAGGGTCTCCAAAATCCATGTCGTCGGGGGTGACCTTGGTGCTTTTGGGGGGGGGCTATAGCCCCCTAGACCCCCCCCTCCTGGGTCCGCCATTGTCCAGTTGTCTTCTACCTGTGTAGCACCTGATCTCCACATTACTGTAATGGTTCCATAATCAGTGTTTGACAGTAAACACCACACTATGACTAGCTACCGTCCTATTACGACATCTCTTTCACTGTCTCTTTCACTCTACTCAAATCATCTCCGTCTGACCATTTTTTTAATTTTTTTTACGACTCATCGACTTAAAGGTCATTGAAGGCGGGGAAGGAATTATTCCTAGGAATTTTTAGAAGAAGTCTTACCGGCATTCTGCTGGTGCGATTTGGGGAAACCATGGAAAACCCATATCCGAATACCTGAACGAGCATTCGAACCCTTTTCCTTCCGAATGCGAGGCCAGAGCGATACGAGGAACTGCCACTCTCTCATTCGTTCTTGATTCCAAGCAATTTTCAGAAACAATTTACAGGGATTTGTAAACCACTAGAGGATCACCTGATCTTGTATTTCCATCCGTTTATTATTATTATTATTCCTGTAATTCCTTTTTCGCTGGAATCTAGTACTTTTAGCCAAAATGGTCACAGTGTTCGGGTCTGATGTGGCACCTTCTCTTAAACTCTTGGCGTCTCCACTAGCCATTACCTGGGATGTGGGAACATTAAAATTCGACGGAGTACAGAAATTGCTATAATGTTGGAAAAAGTCTACCACCTTCCTTCCAGTAATACCGATGAAACCACGTATGAGCGACTAAAGCTGTAACGGTAAAGCAGTTCGTACTCAAAGGTGTTACCAGTTGAATTCAGTTCTTCAATGTAAATTAATGTGATATCCGAACTTCTTGAAATTAAAATGAGTTGAAACACCCTAATTAAAATTTAAAGTGTGACTGAGTCGAACAAGACAAATTAAAATTTCGGGACATGTACTAAACAAAATTTCTTACAATTTCATAACTTGCTTCGATATTACCAATTAATAAAAGTCTAAATCAATTAAACTTGTGACAGTTCGAATCAGAAGAGTGTGTGCCTAAAGACGTCTTAATTTGTGTTATCAGTTGAATCTTGTCGCTTGTATCACGGCTAGGGAAAGTGCCATGGTTAACAGTCAGGTGTAATGTTTCTAAACCCAAGTGACTGCATTAGAGACTGCACAAACAGTGTAAATTAATTAAAAAATTGACCGGTAACTGAAAACATTAAGTACCATCTCTCCAGAAGTTAGATGATAATAATAGAGTGAAGGCCGTTGTTTAAATCAGTTCAAAAAAATATTCTAGATGCTCTTTGACATTTCGCCATCTCCCGTCAACATTTAATAATTTGGTATATAAAACAATAATGTTGAGTAATAATGGTGAAGATGGTTTGGGTTGAAATCGATAATGTATAAAACAGATTGTATGCCTACAGTAGTCACAAATTCAAAAGAATTTATAAAGGTGTCTTACCAGCAATATTTCAGTAGACGAAGATGAATATTTCTCACACCTACCAAATGAGCAATAGAGAGGAATAATGAATGCGCCATCTCGACTAACCAACTAACGGGACACCGTGTTTGTAGCAAAAACCGCTGTTGACTCACCCAGACGAGTATTCTTTCAGCAAGCGAAGAATTTGAAAAAAAATATCTATAATCTAAGTCCTGCCTCCTCCACTCAGTATGAGCCAGATGTGTTCATTGGTTATAGGACTGGTATAGAATTAGAGCTCCCATTCTACATCCCCCTCCCCTACCCCCCAAAAAAAATCAATTTTCTGCTTACAAACTTGGAGAAGATCAGACCTCTGTCATGGTCTATTCACAAAACCGCTTGATTGGAGTGATTTCAGTTGAATTATAGAAAAATGAAATCTGTAGAACAAATTTTACTTCTACAATAAAATGCTTATTACACAACAATAATTTGTTTACAAGGACATGTTAGAAACTACTATAATATCTCAATATACTCCTTGAACTGAGCATGGATTAAATATTCCTACAACAAATAATACCGAGCGTGGTGGGTGAACGGTTAACGTTCTGGCCTCGTATTCGGGAGGACGTGGGTTCGAATATCCATCCGGGCATCCAAATTTGGGTTTTCGATTGTTTCCCCAAATCACTCCAGGCGAATGCCGCGAAGCTTCCTTCAAAAAGGCGATAGTCGAATTCCTTCCCATTCCTTGTCGCCGGACCCATCCGCCATTAATGACCTTAGCCGTCGACGAGGCATTAAAACCATAAATAAAAAAAAAATGTATATAAAAACCTCTTCAGAAGTGCAATTGAACCATCTCCGAATGTCCTACAGCCACAAATTCCTTCTCCTCCCAGCACATCTTTTCCCTTGTATTTTCCCTTCAATCATGAGCTGCAGTAGCTGATACCTTTCGCCTCTCATAATGTGTCATAGATATTGCGTTTTTCTTTACTTTACAGTGAGCAGCAATTCTTTTTGTTTACATTAGTTAGCGCCTGCTTAGTTTTTAATTTAATTTAATTGCACAGGCTCCGGTGGAAATTTCCCTATACCCCCAGTCTTCCCCCTATCCTGCACCCACCTACATTTGCCCTCTACAAATTTTATCTTTAAATTTTTTCAACATTTTCGGTAAATTATTCATCATTTCTCTTGGTAACTCATTCCAATCCCTGACACCCTTACCTAAAAAAGAGAATCTTCCCACAACCTTGTGCCTGAAATCAAGTGCCAGCTTATTGTCATGGTCATCTTTTCCCTTCCATGCACTACTTTTCATACTTACTCCAATATCTTTCCATGCCTCATCGCCAGTATACGCCCTGTACACTCCCATGACCCTCCTCATCCTCCTCCTGTCTTGCAATCAATCCCATTCCAGCTCCTTTATCATATCCCTCACTGATTGCATTCTGCGATAATTTCCAGAAATAAATCTAACAGAACTTTTTTTTGCACCCTCTCCAATTCCTGTATTTGATACGCAAAATGATTGTCCCATACTACACTACCATATTCGAGCAATGGTCTGACCAAAGTTTTGTTACCCAATTCCTTTACTTCTCTAGTACTGTACATCCCCTCTTCACTGTCTCCAACTAGTGCAGAATTTTGAAACCTTTTCCTACCACCTGTCCAATGTGTCCTGCCCAGTTAAGCTTGTTATCAAATGTAATTCCAAAATATTTACATTTCAAGTCTTCAGCAAGCAATTATTTCTCCACCTTATATTGATAATT
The DNA here is from genome assembly GCA_031002005.1 of Vandiemenella viatica. NCBI lineage: Eukaryota > Metazoa > Arthropoda > Insecta > Orthoptera > Morabidae > Vandiemenella > Vandiemenella viatica. The sequence continues at coordinate 100,737,490 of JARYHS010012519.1, read as the reverse complement.
AACCTTTTGTTTTTATTTGTGTATCTTTGCATTTATCATCATCCCATGTTTATCAACCCAATTAGATATCCTGTCCAGATCACCCTGCAACTGTTTACAATCCCCTATCCTTTTGATTCTTTTATATAGCATTATGTCATCTGCAAACATAGTTCTCAACGAAATTTGATACTGTATATAGGTATGTTGGATGTTTACAACTGAAAATGAAATCAACAAATATATATATATATATATATATATATATATATATATATATATATATATATATATAATATATAATCAAAAATATATAATCACCTACAACAAATCAATAACAAGTAAAAACCGTTTCAAGTAATTGGACCTACCAATGGGTGTGTAGAATTAAATATCGAAACAGTCAAGATACGAAATAATTTTACGTTATTTTGTGTTATACTAAGACTACCAAAATTTAGTCAAATCCAGAGAGTACAATTTCTGAAATAATAATAAATTCGGTGTTAACTGATCAAAGTACACAAGAAATGGTCTTACCAAATATGAGTCACACAATATCATTGCAGGGAATTGGAATAAAATGGGACTTGATATCCATTAGAGTCGAGTGATTTCAGGAAATACGAACTTGAAATCAAGATGGTGGGATCAGAAATCGAGCACTTCTCCCCCTTTCTCCTCCCCACTTCCTCCCCTCCTACGAATACAAGATGTACTAACCGCAGGACTCTGACATCACACCAAAAGTAATTAAAAAGCGCCTTTCCAGGGGACCCGAAAGGCAAAAATCAGATCCATTGACAATGTTCTACAACCTACAAGGAGGAAATAAAAATGTAAGGAGGATTCTAGTGTAGATGCTCTAGAAAGACTGAGGAAAAATTATTTTGATAAAAATCCCAAATCACAGATTCGATGGTGTAAGTACGAAGGTAAAACCAAACATAGCAAACATGAACCATAAGTATTGAACAAGGTGTTATTTATAAAGAATATTTCAGAGTGTGAGGGTACCTTGAGAAAATAAAGAAAACAAGTAAAACATTTTGGACAGGAGAAAGTAGGAAACAACTCAGTGAAAGACGAAGCAATAGCGGGAGCAAAGATTAGAAAGTAAACAATTGATATTACTTCCCTTAATCCGTTGTTTGCTGAAGTCAAGAAGAAATTTTGACAATATCACATCCCACCAATCTTTTTTATATTATTTTAATAATAATATTTTTCATCTAATTAATTATATGGGTTTAAAAATAATTGTACTAATATCTGTATTTTAATCTGTAATAACGTAGGAATTCCACAAGCGCAATATGTATAGCCTTTGGAGTAGCAATAAGTAGTGTAAGAATCTTTGGCAGGTAAAAGCTGAGAGTAGAGTGGGCGAAGTTGGTGCCACATTGTCGCAATGTATGGCCTCACATCAGAGCTCCGCTGGATGGAGGCTGTGACTGGTGTTCCGAGCATTTTAATAAGTGCGAACATTTAAACGTTTATTTTGAGTAATCATGGTTAAGTAAATTGAGTGATTCTTTATTCTGGAACTGTGAATTTCATTTTCATAGCAACAACAATTCCTATCATTTTGGTGCATCTAAATTTACTTAACAGGATTTTAATTAAAAAATAAATGAGTGGCAGCATGCATGTGTTTGCGCTAAGGTGTGTCTCATAATCCGTAACACGTTGTAATTCCCTATAGGCGTAGTGTGGAAATATTATTGATGTACGTAAATTTTCAGGAGCTGGTGATTGTTGGCAGCCAATTACCCACACTAATTAGCGGAAAGCTCACAAAGTATTGAGGATCCTGGCCTTTGAATTCTTGACTTTATAAAGATTGAGTTTCAATTATGCAGTAATCAATGGGAGGTATTTAGAAAACTGTGAACTCCTAGAAGTAACTCTCCGAGCAACAAGTGCTTGGCCGTCACACATGAAGTTAACAACAAAATCGTCACCGACGACAAATCCCTAAACGCTTTTTCCCTGCGATGAGACCACACGGTCTAATTAAAACCGTGCGCGTAAGCACGAGGCTTCATTAGCGAAGCTTGGAAGAGCGCTTTCAGGTAGACCAAGGCGCCGGGAGAGTGAACAGGACCGGTTGAGGACTCCAGCGACCCTCCTCCGCTCGTTTTAACAGGCATCCACTAGACGCGTCGCAGCGTGAAAAGAAGACGACATACCTGGCTCCAACGTCGGGCAAAGAGGCCCTTAAAATGGGAGCTCGTACTCTCTCAAAGAACCTTCAGTGGTTAAATTCTGAGAGTAGGACGGATGTATTATAAAATTTCGTACGTGCCCACTTTCACAACCGGTTAACTGGGTGCCAAGTAACTTCTCCCCGCCACTAAACCTCACGCATTGCAGCCCACATGGTATTCACAGGATTATTGGTTCGAGCCCAGGTGACGAAAGAAATTTTTTAGCATTAGGGATAGGAAAGATGTTGAAGGAATCCTGTCCACTAAACTGCGTGCGAAAGTTTTGGGTTTGTTACCAAATCTCTCCGCAGTTCGTAAGGTATGGAATACCACCTGTATTAGATATTGTTGACAGTTTTATCGATCGGGTGAACGATTAACGTTCTGGCCTCACATTCTGGAGGACGCTGGTTCGAATCCCCGTCCGGGCATCCAGATTTGGGATTTCCATCGTTTCCCCAAATCACTCCAGGCGAATTCCGGGATGCTTCGTTCAAAATGGCCATGGTCGAATTCCTTCCCGTTCCTTTTCCCCAGTCCCATCTCGTCTCTAATGACCTTAGCCGTCGACGAGACGTAAAGCAATAAAAAAAAAAGTTTTACTTGGTCAACTGTTTTGGAAGATTAGGCTTGTACATCGAATCAATAAGAGAGAATGATTAAAGGAAAAAATGAGATAACCTGATGTAGCCGTTATCGCATTTCGTTTGTTAAGATCAGTTCGTATTTTCTCAAATATCTGACAGTGCCCTTGCTTTGTGGTTAATTTCTCCTACCTTTACCATGATCTACCACATAATTATAACCGATCATATATTACGTTTTATTCACTTTTCACATGTTTAATTACATTTCGCAAAATATTTTCTCTATATCAACACAGGGTTCTTGCGAATATGGCAGTACAATTGATTCGTCAAAACTGTTTGTAGAAACTGAACATTTGTGGATTGAATGTTACTCCAGAAGCCCCGTTGATTTTTTGTGTGGTAATTAATATACATTTATCATACCAGAAACCCTACGTGAGACTTCATTCAACCACAGAAGTTTTAACAACATCTTACATTTGTTCCGTCACCTCTTTAAGTTTTCTAACACTTTTTTTTTTTTGCTTATGGCTTTATGGCTTTGCGCTTCTTCCACGTCGAGGTCATTAGAGGCGGAAAAAACTAAGGACAGGCAACGGTAAGGAATTCGGCCATAGTATTTTGAAGGAAGCATTCTGGAATTCGCCTGGAGTGATGTGAGAAAACCAAGGAAAACCCAAATCTGGGTGCTCGGAAGGGATTCGTACCCACATCCTTCCGAATGCGAGGCCATAGCTTTAATGCCCTCCCACCTCGTTTGGTAAGTTCTCTAACATATGCACCATATTCGGATTTCCAACAAACTGTGCGTGGTTTTCCAGGTTTCCCTAAATCCCTCCAGGCGAATGTCGGGATGGTTCAAAATCCTTCCCGTTCCTTGCTCCCACTCTTTCCTGTACTCATTCGTCTATTTTCCCTATTTCTTTTCATTTAACCTCACCGATAACAAGAACATTTAAATGAAATTAATTCATTTCCTCTTCAAGTCCTATAGCATTCCTACACTATTCATACCACTTTTAATATTGCATGCTGCCATTGATCTCTTAGAATACCACACTCAAAATTATATCGATGACATTTTACCAATTATGTAATTTGAAAAGCTTTAGGCGCAATGATTCTCCGCTACCTTCTTCATACATATGTTGTTGATAATTTGTGATTCATCATCATGTAGGGGCGGTTTCTAACTTTAAGCGAAAGTGGATGTCCCAGACACCTCCACGTCCCTCTTCCTTCTTTTCAGTAAGCATTTGGCAAACAATGGGTGTCTTCTTATTCCGGAAATCTTTCATTAGTCTGAGCCTCACCCAGGGTAACAGGATACGCAGCGTAAAGCAGAAAATGATATTTCATTGGAACAGACTAATATAGTTTTCTTGAAATCCTAACACCTCCGAAACATACAGGGTGCTTCAAAAAAATGTATACACACTTTGAACTTCCATAGAAAATTTATTTACCGTTCTACAAAGTTAAATTTCAGGAAAATAGAAAGCTAAAAGTCCAATGTAAATCAAACATAAACAACAAATGTTAATACTGTTCAAATTGGTGACCTGCAGCATCAATACAATTCTGAGTACGAGTCACCACAGATTTTGTACATTGTATCAAAACGTCCAATGAGATTTCTCTACACACTGCTTGAATCTCATTCCAAAGAATGTCTAGGTTACGTGGTTTACGTTTGTACACCTCATCTTTTACTGTGCCCCACAAGAAGAAATCCAGTGGTGTAAGGTCTGGAGAGCGTGCTGGAAACTCGATTGGCCCCCTGCGTCCTATCCACCGGCCCGACAAATTTTGATCCAGGTAAGCTCGTACGTCCCTGTGATAGTGCGGCGGAGCACCATCTTGTTGAAAATAAAAATCATCATTACCGTATAATGCACGAATGGCAGGAAATATGGAATCAGCAAGCATTGTTAGGTAATTAATACCAGTTACAGTGCCTTCAAATCGAAAAGGTCCAATGAGTCCCCTTGAAGACAAACCGCACCACACATTTACACCTGGCAAATTTACAGCTTTTTCAATTGTAATGTGAGGATTTTCTTCACCCCAGTAAACACAATTGTGCCTATTGACAGTTCCATTAAGTTTGAATTGGGCTTCATCCGACCAAATGATGCTACCCATAAATCCCGGTTCACGTATCACCATCTCCTGAATCCATTCACAAAATTGCAACCTTCTATCTGGATCGTCGTCACTTAGCTGTTGCACCAGCCTTGGAATGTAAACACGATACTTGCCTCTCTTCAGAATGCGTAGCACGCTGCTAGCACTTACATCACTTTCACGTGCCCCTTGCCTTGAAGATTTGTTAGGAGAGCGTTGAACAGTTCCAAGACTGCCATTGATGACTCATCACTTGTAGCTGTTCGAGGCCGACCTGAATGACCTTTATGCACATCACACACTGTTCCATGAACTTCGAACTTGTCTCGTATGCGTGTAATTGTTAATCTTGAAGGTGGTTCTGTATCATACTCCCTTCTCCACTGTCTTTGAACTTCATTTACATTCTCAAACTTCCAGTACCACTTAATAACCTGCTTACGTTCTTCAAAACTCAAATGTACGTCCCCCATGTTGATATTACAAATTCCAACAACAATAGTTTAAAGTGTGTATACATTTTTTTGAAGCACCCGGTATAACGATTAATAAAAAATAGAATTCCTCGATAAATTAGCCATTTATTTTTATCAAAAATTGAATCACCACTAATCAAGCACTTCTTAAAACTGTGCACATGAATCAAAGAATATTATGAAAGAAAATATTGGACATTTAGGAGGCCAAAAGATTGTTGTAATACAGTATAAACAGCTTGTAATGAATTGTAAAGTACAGCTTATTAGGGACCAAGTGTTCCCACGTTCTGTCTGAATGTTGACGGTGCGCCATGTGAAACAGACAGGTATAGGTGAGTCAACCAAGTGTCCAGAGTTCCACGTCCGATGGGTGACTAAAACGTTCTACCTGACTTGGACATTCAGTGGATTTATTGCCGACCATAAATAACTAAGGCTCTCTTTCTATCTGGGCACGTTTCGGAAAAGACCCGCCGAATGTCGCTAACTGGTGCCGGCGACCTAAAATGTATCTTAAGGCGGGTTTACACGGTTCACTTTTCGCCTTTTCGCAATCACTCCGGATGAATCACTCGCAGTGTAAGGAAAGTGAACTGTGTAAACAGAGAATCATCCAAAGTGATCATCCAAGATGGTGGATGAAAGAAGTTGGCTCGGGCTCAATTTTTCGTTCACTTTTGGTGTTTCACTCGGATGAATCATCAAGAGTGACGCGTGTAAACAGTCAAAATATCGAAGTGAAACATCTTCCTTTTTTTTTTTTTTAATGGCATTTGGCAACGGAGGCCATACAGCCAGCTCAAGGTAATTATAATTGCTTTCAATGTATGGACGCCACAGGACGTACAGGACATTCACACAGACACACAACACTTAACATCCACGCCCGCGGCCGGATTCGAACCGGCGGCCTTCGGCACGCGGAGCTAGCACTCTAGCCCCTACGCTACCGAGGCCGACAAACATCTTCCTGGATCGGTCGCAATTGTTTGTTCCTGATTGTTGTTATTTTGAACACATAATTGTTTTTAAATGGAAAGTAGAAACATTTCTTTATTTTTAAAATATTTCCGTTACAACCATTGTTTATAGAAAACACAATTTGAAAGTTATAAAAATAAAAACATAACTGGCAGGTCATGATTAAAGAATTGAATCTCCCATTTTTTACAATAGAAGACAAGTAATATTTTAAATCTTTGCGAACCAGATGATCTAGCGAATTAAATTAAGTTTTAAAACCAGAAATAAATGTAAATTGTGCTTCTATGTGAATGTGTTTCAAAGCAGTTACTAGTTGGAAGAAACCTGAGAGTAGTTTCTAGCTTCAGTTTAACCGGAAGACGTTTTCTCATTAGTGACCAGTCTTGTAATTAGAGGTAAGCTATTTGATAGCAATTCTTTGTGACTCACACATTCGAAAATTATTTTTAAATGTCGTTTTGTTCTGTAATACCCATTCTACCACGCCGCAAGCCTCAATTTTTCGCCTACCAACTTCTCTTTTTTCAATTAACTTTTTGCAAGGTTTCTGAAAATTGAATCCACTCCAACACGCACTAGTTTGTTTGTCGCCATCTTGAAGTGAATTGAATGGTTCATTTGTGATGATACATGTAAACGAAAAGTGAATTCACTTTCACTTACACTGCGAGTGATTCATCATGAGTGATTGCGAAAAGTGAACCGTGTAAACCCGCCTTTAGTGGCGGTTGCTAGTAAAGAGGCGCTTTCGGAAAGTGGTGGGAGACGATCCAGCCAATAGAGAAGCGGCCTACAATTTATTAACGTTATGGTGTTTTTTGTTTGTTCTGTGAGGCTATCAGATGCTGAGTGCTGTAATTCGCCAATGGCTGGAGCACACATAGCCGTGAGAGGAGAGAGAGTCTTGCTCCTAGCGAAGGAACGGAGGAAGAGATATTCTGGAGTGGATCCTCATCTGATACAGCAGCAAGTGACCTTCACCGAGGCCTGACCACTGGACGACAAGACGCGCCCTGGGGAAGCGGCCACCACGTTCCACCAGTCAAGAAAGCTGGCAGACCCCTGTGCCGCCATTCATGCTTGGGTCCTGACCTCGACAGCAGTGCAACTGTAAAAACTTCGCCCTCTACGAAAACTTATTCAATCAATACCACCCAGTAATCGACCCTGAGATATTTCTCTAACTGTGTAACATTAACAACATTCAACGAAGTGTATTTGTTTATATCTTAATAAAACAAACTTCATGTTTGCATAATTACACAATGATCAAGTTTTAATAAATTGTACACCCACTTTTCAGTTCTCCTACTAAAAATAATAAAACGCGTATTATACCAAATTAACATATTGTATTAATATTGAGCAAGGAAGGGTTTTTGTTTAAGAAAATTTTTCCATTTAAAGAAAAGAGAGTTACGAAGTGTCTCTTAAAAGCGAAAATTTGTTAACAATCAATAAATTGTGAAATTTTTTATCAAAATCGGTGAGAATGATTTCGCATTCTCCCCTTGTAAATATACTTGCGTTAATCTTCAGATGTCTATACTGATTCTCTAAATATATATTATTTCTCCATTTTGGTTTACACAACATTAAGGGCAATCCAGTAGGAACATAACGCTTCATTAAAAGCGAACATCCCCTTCTTGAACCGGCGACATTGCAACTTTGGGCCAACACGTTAAACGCTGCGCCGAAGAACTGTTACGTTATTGTAATTACAGGAGGTATGGCGTAGATTGTAACGATTATTTCCGTAACACTGCTTAGATGCACCACGCATGTCAATCAACACTTCTTTTTATGCAAAAACCCCTAAACTTAAACGGTCCTTTTCTAAAATGCATAGTTTATGTGCTATTGACAAGGGCCGATAAGCAAATTTGCGAAGAGAAATATTCATCTACAATCTCCGTCATTCAATTGGAACATTTAAGGTAAATAAATACCGAAAGCCTTATGGTTAGAACGAAAGTTAATTGTGTCCTTCACAACACCGAACCTTCTAGGCTCACTCCGGCTGCTTGGGTTTTAGGGATCGCGTTTGGATTGTTGGTAATATGACTCTACAGTACCAATCACGGTGGATAAGAGTTAACGCTCTAGCCTCACATTAGAAAGGTCGCAGGATCAAATCACTTTCCGGCCATCCAGATTTCGATTTTCCATGGTTTCCGAAATCACTGCAAGTAAATACCATGAAGATTCTTTCAGAGTGCCATAGCCGAATTCCTTCACATTCCTTTCCCTCAGTGCTTTTCCCTTTCTAACATACGGAGTTTCCAATTATTTTTTTTATAAGCTCTGTGTTTCTAAATTATAAAAAGACATGAACAAAGAATGCAAGACTATGAAATCAGTAATATATTATAACTAGCTCTGTGTCCCTGGTAGTACCAGGCTTTTTTCTAAAAAAAAAAAAAAAAAAACCAAGGAAGGCAGAATATTATATATAATTTTTTCGTTACTTGCATCGTAAACAATGTTAAAACTTTTTCATTGTTTTCAGTTGTATTTGACTAACAATCTATAAGTATTAGAATATAATATATATATATATATGCTTTCTATGAGACAGTATGGGAGCAGTTCGAAATATTGGAACAGGACATAATGTTGGAGGCCACATAGATTACGATAAACGTGAAAACTCTTTCATACGCTTGAAGTTACATTTCCAGTAACATGGCGCTCAACTTAAATTATTTAAAAAGAAACTTAAATTACTCATGCCAACTGCAGATTCTGACCCAGGTTAAATTTGAATGGAATGAATGCTTTCGTTGAATTTCCTGCTCGAAAATTTTAGTTATAATCTTAAATATCTATGGACAACGAATTTTACGAAACATGTGCCTCGAACGAACTTAGAATAAATAAAATGCAACCAATAATTAATATTTTAATTCAAATGCAATACATAATTTTCTTTCATTGTTTTGACAACACATTTCTTCGAGGATGTTTAATGAAACAGAACTATTACTAAATAACGGGACCTAAGTTGGTAGTAACGTCTGTGTTCATTGCAGCCGGCCAACGAAGGCTGTGGGCGTGACGTAAATGTTACGGTCACGTTGAAAATGACACAATGACCAAGCTTAGTTTTTATTACCATTGTTTTTTAAATATCTCAGATAGATGTAGGTAAAAGAGATTTTGGTCGACAGCTTCCCACCTTTAAAGCTGAATTGTGTGTTTACATTGGGCTTAGTAAAATTGCTTATTTGCATGAAAACAGTACAAAGTGAAGCTCACAGGAAAAACTACCACGGAAATTCTGAAAGACAACCTCCTCTGGGAAGACTGGACAAAATGGTAGATGCTGTGTCAGAAGCAACCAGGGAGCGGTATCAGCTTCAGCATAGTCAGCAACCTGTCAGGATACAGCGAACCATATAAGGAATGAGTCTAGATACCCAAAACGGACATGTTATAAACAACTAAGTGGCTTCTGGAATTTACCGAAACTTGTTCTTTAACGGATGCCAGCGTTAAGCGAACTTAACTTTTGAAAACTCAAGAAGTTTAGTTCTTTAGTATTATTGGGTAATAGATTTTATTAACAGGTTGTGATAACTTACAGTGTGTAGTATTAATAGTAAATTATTTGTAGCATTTTCGTAGTGTATAGGATTTGTGTTTACCTTTCAAAGTTTGGTAAGTATAAAATGTGATTATAGTATTATGAAATAACGGTTTGTTGTAGACTCTAGTGAACAAACAATCAGAATGCACATATAAATAACTTCACCAAAGCTGTACTGGTTGCTCCCAAAGTTATCGACAATATCTAAGTGTTCAGTAAAAGACAAAAATGTGATGTTTTTTGAAACTACGAAAACCTCAACATTCCATCGTCCGTATCATAATTTTTACGTAATGTTGTAAACATGAGACAGCTCACGTACTGTTTTCGGATATTACGTTTATCATCTTGTTTTCCTCTTATGGTATGGTAAAGCATTTAAGAGTAATAACCATTTCTCAGAAAGAATGTTAAGAGTTGTCGCTAAAATTTGTGATTTCCGGGATGGTTTCGTTCACAGTAAATACCAGAGAGTTGTGATGTAACGGAGATTCACTACGACTCAAGTACAATGTCTCTTCCGCAGAATTTGTTTCCTTTGTTTAGTTTCTTATAGCTGCGATGCGATTGTCCCAACACGCCTGATATAAACACATCCAAGCTGAGTTTGTTGCAATTAGTTTCGTTCGTTTCTAAGGTAAGTGATAACTATCTACAATCTTGATTGTAGAAGTTTGAAATGTATAAATGTATAAATGTATAAATGTATAAATAGAAGCGGTGATAATTTCAAATGTATTTAATATAATTCCTCTTGTGCCTACTTTGAGTCTAATCCCTTGTTTCGTTACATTTCTGCATTCACGAATTTTCAACAACAAATATTGATATATTTATTTTCTTTCAACAAATTGAACTTAAAAGAACTTCATTTAATCAAGTAAATAGAATGACACACGTGATTGAAATTACACATTAATTAGTGCAATAGGTCTTAGCAATTCATGTTTGGTATAGCTCAGTGGAGAGTATGAAACGTCTCAGGCATTATTGGGCTTTAGGGCGAAAACTGTTATGGAACGGGTTCTCTACCGTTCATGGATGACGACTGTCGGCAGTGCAATAACACAACGGCAGATTAAAGACGCCGAGACTTATAAGCTATTGGGAATCAACAAACCAATGGAATATCCACAAAAAAGAAATTAACGACCTATATTCGGAGATCGAACCATGGCAAAAAGCGGACTTATCCACGCGTGTGCATCCAACCGTCACACTAAAGATGACAGAGAAGAAATTCTACATGTCAGAAGAGGCGGTTCAAAAGACGATGGAAATTTTAAACACTAGATGGAATAGCTGGTCGCAGATTTACACAGATGGAGCGAAGGTGGGAGAGGAGGCCTGTGCGGCCGCCTATGCTTACCCGGCGAGCAATATCATAGAAGCATACCGCCTACCGGACCAATTCTCGAGTTTCTCTGCCGAACTATTTGCTATCCTCAAAGCGCTACAATTCATCGGAAAATCAGATTTAAAGAAAGTGGTCATCTGTTCAGACTCCAGAAGTGCCCTACAGACAATCTTGGGAATCCCAAAAGGCAAAACTAAAAATTATCTGGCATACGAAGTAGCCCGTGAGATAAAGAAATTAACAGCACAGGACGTGGATATAATACTTCAATGGGTGCCAAGCCACGTGGGAATACACGGTAATGAAATGGCCGACAGGGCGGCAAAAACACAGCTAGTGGCCAATGAAAAATAGGAGGTGGCCACTCTATTCACAGATTTCAGACATTGGACAGCAATCCGGATAAGAATGGGAAGAGAAATGGGAAAACAACAAAGGCACAAAAGGACTTTGGCATCGGGCAATAAGTAATAAGATCAACAAGAAACCATGGTATGAAATAAAAGAATTAAGCAGGAAAAACATTACCCTAATTAACAGACTGCGCACAGGACACACCCTATTAAATGATAAAAAGTACATTATGAAAATCACGAACTCACCGAACTGCTCCACATGTGGGGCAATAGAAGATATTTATCATTACTTTCTCAGATGTGATGAATACAAAGAAACCAGAAAAGAACTAATAAGAAAAGCTACAAAAATTACAGACATAATATCCCTAATGAGTACTCTTTCAGAACCAGACGCAAAAGCCATCAACTCAATACACAAGTACGTTGCAAAAACCAAAAACCTAATATAAAGTCATTATAATAAAGAAAACTAATAACTAAAACCCAGTATCCCTACTCTCCGCTCCTAGCAAGATTAGCCTAAGGAAAAAAAAAAAAAAAAAAAAAAAAAAAAAAAAAAAAAAAAAAAAAACTGCATATTACAATTGCGGCGCTTTTGTCTGCAACAGTCGAAGAAGTGCAGGCGCCAAACTGCTTCCGCCCAACACCGTATGTGTTGTCTCGGCCTACAGCGTTACCCCTGGCGCCGAATGTGCAAGCGTGATACGATGTTGGTTGATCGGCCGCAAGTCGGCACTCATCAGGCGTTGGCAGGTTGCAAATACTGGCCAGCAGACGACAGTCGAAGATCCAAAGCTTGAATGCCTCTCCAGGCGACATCTTCTCCGCAACAAACCTCGTATCCCACCTTCTGCATCAGCGCCGTCCAATCGTTTTATCAGAAACCAAACTCGGGGGCCGATACGGAAACTATTTAGTGTATTTTCCTGCGATACTGTTATCTTATTCGCTATTCCATTTTCACTTCTCCACATACAGAAATTGTTACATCCACTCAATCGTATCCGCCATCCCCACCATATTCCGTTCTATGCCACCTGGTAACTTTCCATACATCTACGAAATACCCATGACGCCAGCAAATGGCGATAAATTGTCTTTGTTTATCTCGCCTTTCATTCAAAATTTTGGGGGCCCTCACAACTCAGATCAGGTTTTCCCGGTTAATAACGCCTTGGTAATGTTGTTCGCCTACCTCCCATGTAGCTCGATAAGCTGTAGTCAGTGTTCTGGTTTGTTGTTTCTGCCCTTGTGAATAACATGCAAGTATTTCTTATGAATTATTCGCGAGCTTCTCTAATTTTCTTACGTGTTAATATGATAAAATTTTATTTTCTCTGACCTCAAAAACATTACCATCCACAAAAAATATATTTGTACTAAGAATATAAAGCTCTAGAATTAGTTTCAGTTTTACGGGTAAAAGGTGGAAGGATACTCATTTAGAGCAACTAATCATTACTGATGCCAATCAGCTTTCTATACAGAATGTGGCAGAAAATTAAAGGCTACGATGATTAATTATAGATGTGTCACTAAAACAACAATATTATCCAAATATTTGTACTTTTTTATTTGTCACCCAAATTCGATTATCAGTTTGCTGTTACTATTCTCGTTTCTGTTTCACTTCATATTCTTATCTTGCTTTGTTTTATAACCAATTTTCTGATGTCCTTTTAATGCCATTTGTTAATAAATTTAAATCTTCAGTTCCATCAGTTAAAAGAATAATTTCAATGATTTATTTGCTTCTATTTTTGATGTACAGTGAAATTTCTCTTTCCTTACTTCTCTCTTTACAAACAATTTGAATATCAAAGAACCAGTTAGTGGTCGTAAAACGAGTTCTTCCGAAAGTAGAAAATTTATCTTAAACCATCATTCTAAAGATTTATCTGCTGCATGCAGTACTACATGGACTGAAGCTGGTACATTTGATACTCTCTGTAAGAAATAAATGGGATCCTAATTTAATTTAATGAAGCGAAAGTTGTATTCCGGTCGAAATTTCTCTAGACATAAATTTATCCATTTCTTCCTAACATTATTTTATTATCTTCTATACTATGAGTGTAAATCCCAAAATTCTACTTTTTCAATTTTCGAATTTTAATTTTAAATTCTTTCAATGGTTTTGGTAAACTATTCATCTCTTCCCATGGTAAATTATTGACTCCCTTATCAAAAAAAAAAAAAAAAAAAAAAACATAACCTAATTTCAGCTTGTGCTCATGGTCATCTTTTCCCTTCCATTCTCTCCACCTAATTCTTCGACCAATATCTTCACCGACACACACGCCTTATACACTCCTAGCATTCTCTTCACCCTATTCCTGTCATTGACTCCCAGTTCAGCTCTTCTATCATACCAGTTACTGACTGAGTACTATCCTAATTTCCACAAGAAATCTAGCTGTCTTCCTTTGCACGCCCTCCAATTCCTGTATTTGATAACCGTAATGTTGGTCCCAAACTACACCACTATATTCCATTCTCTCCACCTAATTCTTCGACCAATATCTTCACCGACACACACGCCTTATACACTCCTAGCATTCTCTTCACCCTATTCCTGTCATTGACTCCCAGTTCAGCTCTTCTATCATACCAGTTACTGACTGAGTACTATCCTAATTTCCACAAGAAATCTAGCTGTCTTCCTTTGCACGCCCTCCAATTCCTGTATTTGATAACCGTAATGTTGGTCCCAAACTACACCACTATATTCAGGCAATAGTCGGACCAAAGATTTGTAACCCATTTCCCTCACTTCTCTGGTACATCTCTTCATCAACCTCTCCACCTGCCCAGTTGAATTTATCATCAAATGTTAAGCCAAGATATTTACACTTCAAGTTTGCTACAATCAATGCTGTCCTTATACTATAATGATAAATAACCCAATTAGATATTCTGTTGAGGTCACCCAGAGGTTGTTCAGTCCTCTCCCGTTTTGATGCTATTATATACCATAATGTCATTTGCAAACAACCGAACTTCTGATTGTAAAAATCAACACAACCATGCATTAGAACAATGCATAGCCATGTTCCCAGCACAAACGTGTAGTACTTCCACATTCCCTTCCTCCTCTTTTGATACTGCATTTCCTACTATAACTCATTGATCTCTTAAGAATTCCTCCACCTAGCAAGTTGCTTTTTTATCCATTACAATAGATTTAATCTTATTCAATATTATTTTTTGGCTCACTCTGACTAATGTTTTCAAAAGATCTAGTGCTACACTATCAACTTGGCCTCCACATGTTAAGCGCGGTGGTAAAGAAAAGTGATAAAAGCACAGCGAAGTGGTAAAGTGCAAAATGACAACCTACTGGAATTGAAGATTGAATAAATAACCCAATAGAAGAAGCTTACTAAAGAAATAGATAGCCTCGTCGTTCAAACCTTGATACATTCAAGAAGATTAATTTGTTAGGTGTTCCATGAAAGACAAAGCGATAAGACAGAAGATAATTGAGAACCCAAGGTATACATCGAGAAACCGTCAATATATTGGCAAAATGTTTATATGAATATCTAAAGTATTCAAGTAATACGTGAAAAATAAATTAACCAACATACTGGGTTACATACTGCCAGGGAAGGAAGGCAACTAAAAAACAATAGCACGCCAAATGAACATTCGATCCTGCAAGTACAACAATAAGTTAAAGTGATGTATAAATAAAGAACTTAAAAGTTAATTTTTAAGGACGTTTTTCTTGCAGTTTTACCTATTTGTGTAATCACTTCCTAACTAGGATTTTCGGTCATTTGAAGTTTATTTATGCTCCCTTCATATTCAAGTTACAGAAGTTCCACTGTATTTATAGATAAACAAAAGTGTTGATTGAAACACGGGACAGAGTTGGATACCTTACTTTTCAATTGGACAGGAAGAAACACTGGATAGGATTAGTGACCTTCCATTTCAAATGGACAGGAAGCAATTTCCTGTCATTATGGTATTTGTACAATTAACAAGTTGCAAGGACAAACCTGGATCAAGTAGGTATTTCTCTCTCTGAATCTGTCTGCTATCAGGAACTATTCTAGACCAATGACCATATCGAAAATACGGTCACGGTTTTATACTTAGCTTTTTCTGTTCAAATAGACGCTATCTGATATTCTTCCAGTACTCTCCAGTTCTTCTCATCGTTATTCTCAGATGCTTCAGGGCATAAACATTTTTTTGAATCGACTACTATTTTTTAACAGTGTTGTGTAACATAATCAAGATTAATATGCATATTTAGATCGACGAGTATATGATGATCTTATCGGTCGTCATATGCTCTTTGCCACTCTTGAGAATTACTCCTCAAAACTGGCTCCATTTTTCAGAGTGTAGCCACAGATGATTTACAGGTAACGGTGATAAACCAAGAAACGTAACAAACAGAGTTCTTACGCAGTTGTTATGTAATCAAGATAAGGTCGTCTTCTGCGTAATGCAAGACGCTGTTAAATCATTGGGATTATTTTATGAGATGGCTCCCACTCACCAGAGCTTGAATCAGATCACTTGACTCCCTCCAAACCCATTATTCCATCGTCTTTGAAGGTAGTTAGTGACTACAATGAATACGAACTGAGTATCAAACATTTAATTGGAGATAATATTTATTTCTGTAGAAAATTACTGAGAAATCAGCTGCGTCATGACTTGTACAAAACCCACGTCTCCAGAAATATGTTTTAAATTTTTAATCTTCATTAAAGAAAAGGTTTTATTACTTCAGGCTTTATACCTCTTCGACGTTGAAGTCATGCTTACCCTGCAAGTTTTCCTATCATAGCGTGACGTGTTAGATCGCGTGATTTGTAGTGCAGTTGGTATGAAGTTTATGTGTAAATTGCCAGTGTTGACTCCAGATTGCACAGTTGACTGTGACCGTCAAACTAACATATTACCACACAATAACACAGCAGTGAGGAAATAAGTTTGACTCATTTTCTTACTCATTATGGTGAATTCACAATAAAACATTTATCAGCTCAAAGATACACATTTGAGGCAATAACGTTGTCATATTTTGTCGTATGGTGCATGAAACCGTCTTCTCCTCTTGGTCTCTACTTCCAGCCTTCGCTTCCCACCCGAGATGAGAGCCCAGTTCCGTCTTGGTCAACTTTTTCAAAAGCCACGCTCAGCCACGCTGAGCTTAATTATATCCATCCTAATGCCAAATAGCATCTCCTTCTCAAATTTCATCACGATTGGATTAGACGTGTTTCCCAACGTGGGGCCCACGCCCCACAGGGGGGCAATTTGGTTTTTTTAGGGGGGCAATTTAGAAATTAACTTGATGCGACTTTTCCAGGCGTGGCTCATACGATCAAAAACAATTCTTAAAAATCTTTGTTTCGACCGGGATTTTAACCGGAGACCGCGCTCCAAACATTAGTAAGCAACCGCATTTACTCATTTAAAAAAAAAATAGATTTGTTTATTGAAAAATAACGCAATTACCTTCAATATCATAATTTGCCAAGATTATAAAGAAGAGGAGGCAACCTCTAATTCCCAAGGTCCTCCGTTGTTATGGCATGTGTGTTTCTACAGTTCTTCAGTTTACAAGGGATTGTCAAGTACCAGCTCTGTATTCTTCCTGAGCTACCAAAGAGCTATGCGGGAAGGTACTACAGAGACTTATACATCCTACGCGTCTGTCTATTACCATTCAGTAATTTTTCAAAAAAAAAATATGATAACATGTTTTATTTATACAGAAAAAAGTTTTTTATGTCCATCGTAATGCCAAATAGCATCTCCTTGTCAAATTAATCACGATCGGATTGGCCATTTAGCCCAAGAAACGTAACAATCAGACGAAGAAACAGCTAGACAGATAGGCAGAGTTACTTTCGCATTTATGATATTAGTATAGATGTGAACACGAAAACTTTTTTTTTATGAAAGTGAAAATTGGCATTTGGGAGGACAGAAAAATTGTCGTAATATACATAGCTCAGTAAACCCATAATATACCAAATTAATATGTTGTATTAGTAGTACATTATGTAAGCAAAGGTACTTGTTTAAGAATATTTTTGAAACGAAAAAAAATATAGATAATTGTAACGTGCTTCCTCAAACCAAATTATTTGTCAAAGAACGACAACAATTTGATTAAAATCTGTGTCATTTTGCTTCCTCCCTTCGCAAACGTATTTTTTTAAAAATTACCGAATGATGACGCCATTTTTTTATTCATGTTATCAGCAATTGTGGAAAATTATCCATAACGTCCAGATAAAAAATAATAATTGCTTTTGATTGTCGCCCCATATAACAATTATAAGATGCTATTTCACTTACAACGTGTAAATATGACAATACTACAACAATATCTCCAGGCCCGCCGCTAGCTGTTTGAGCGCCCGCGTGCAATCCCGATTATGCCGCCCCCTGTCTAACTACAACCAGTGGTGGACCTAGGAAATTTCCATGAAACAGCTATTGCGCTAAAAAAAAAAAAAAAAAAAAAAGGTCGCCGCTACATAATACGCTGCAAATTTCGTCGCGGCTACAATGGAGTGGCAACTATCGCGGGATCACTCGTTTTGCCGCCCCCCTTTATGTGCCGCCCGCGTGCGGTGCACGCCTTGCACGCCCGCTTACGGCGGGCCTGAATATCTCTTGCGGTCAGCTCGTTGGGGGGAGCAACTGGAGGGGGTTATGAGGTGAGAAGAGGGGCAAGGGGAAAATGACCTTGAGTCGCCAGTTGAGAGCGAACAAGATTTTTTTTTATAGGACCGAGCGGGTGGGTCAGCGTTAAGGCTCTGGCCTCGCATTCGGGAAGACGCAGGTTCGAATTCCCCGCCCAGCCATCCAAATTTCGGTTTTCCGTCGTTTCCCGAAACCATTCCAGACGAATGCGGGGATGATTACTTCTAAAAGTCATAGCCGAATGACTTCCCGTTCTTTACCTTCCGCCCTTTCCCACTTCTAGCATACGGCATTTTCAATTACGTTTTATTTATAAGTTAGTAACATCGCAATAATGTTAATAGTGCTTCAAACATTTGCTGCCAGTTACATTTGAGTAAGAATTTAGGAGTATTAGAATAATACATATATGCATTTTGATACAATATGAGAGCAGTCATATATATTAGTACATAATATGATGGTCTAGACCAAATAGATCGCGATAAATGTGGAACTACTCGTAATTCATCAGCATGAAGTCATGTTTTCAGTAACATGTCGCTAAAGTTAAAAAAAAATCTAAATATTTAAATTAAACTTCTGCCAACTGCTGTAACATCAAAGTTATTTTCACCCACCATAAATTTCAATCTAATCAAAACTTCCGCTGACATTAGTACACGAAAATCAAAACTTGGATCTTAAAAATTTATAGGCAAAGGATTTAGCGGTCATCTATCTCGAATGAATATAAATAAATAAAGCAAGTAATTAGTAATATATTAATTTAAACACAATACATAGGTGATTTTCTTTCAGTCTTTTTGCATTTTATCTCGGATGCTTACCATCTAAATGGAACTGTTAATTAAACAATAAGCACAACTTCAACTTGGTAGTACAGTAATTTCTCTCGAAGTTGTAGCCCGCCAACGACGGCCAGGAGCCTGACGTAAGCGTTACGGTCGCGCTGAAATAATGACACACTGACCAAGCTTAGCTTTTATTAATATTGATTTTTTAAATATATTTGATAGACACATAAATGAGATATTAGTCGACAGTTTCCAATCCTTGAAGCCGGATCAATTATTTACAATTCGGCAAGCAAAAATATTTGTTTGAATGAACCGTCGCAAAAATATTATAAATTTGAGAGATTTTAATATTTTTTTCGTTGTTCTTTGCATTCCACTAATTTTCACAGTTGTTAAAAGTGGAGATTACGGTTATAGCTCATTTCCACATTTACCTTTAACAGGTAAAGATGTACATTTTGACGTAGAAGAAGAATCACTGCCTCCAAACAGTATTTACATTTCCTTTTGTTTTATTAATCTGTTTGCAGTCGTTGCTTTACATAATAAATAAAGTTTATAATCAATGTGAAAATTGTATTGGATTGATAAAATATCTTAATGAAGTGTACTCTTACAAACAGTTAAAAATAATACATTAATCGCATAACACAAGAAAAATCTTTTAAAAATTATTTTTCATAAATACAACACGTTAAATTCATTGGATAAAATGTTAATAGGAAGATTGAAAAGTCGGATTTTGGACCATATATGAATGTGCGAACAGGAAAATCTGTGCGTTCCATTACCAGAATCGGCTGCGTCAAGATCACTTTCTTAGGCAGGAATCGACATGATACGAGATAATTCCTTAGATACTATTCTCTCTGGGTCGATCTCAAACATTACACAATGAGCTACGTTTACTTCTTCTCAAATACAAAACTTAATCATTACTTGCGATTATTCAAAAGATTTCTTGAAGTAACAAAATTTTGGAGTCTACGTAAATTAAATCTAAAACTCTACACTCACTACTTCATTAGTAAGTGCATAGTACCTGAACGCCTAATGCTCCGGCTAGAATTCGGGAACAGACTGGTTGATTCCAGGTACCAGATATACAGTTTCCTTGGATTTAACAGGTAAAACGGAAATGGTTCCTTCGCAAAGGCCATGGCCAATTTCCTTCGTGTCTCTTGTCATAAATCCTCCGCTAGTTTAGATGTTCTAGTTGCAGACAATCTTTAAAGAACTCTAACAAACAAAAAAATTTTTATTTTTTAATTTCGTAACTTGACTACTAGAATCGCAGTCAGAAATATTTGTCATTATTAGGGAATAACTTTGATACATCAGCAACACAATACAGTAAACTCAATTTAAGTTAAATTACAGCAAATGCCACTATAATATCTCAACTATAACAAAATTAACTCTCATTCCACAATAAGATACAATTATTTCATCTTTCCAATGTTGGCTAACGCTAAAGGTAATTTTTCCAAATTCTTTACGCGAAGTTGTAAAATTACAGTAAATCGTCTGACAACATCAGTAGTTTTTGAAAATGGATTAATTCTTAATACTGAACTGTGCCGATCTCGTGCAAATAAACACGAACGAAGATATTAAGCTATCAAAGAATTTCGCATTTGCCACAACTACACTAAATCGGCATTGTCTGCTGCCAAAGATATCGGCATGACAAGTGTTTAATGTGTTTAAAGAGTTTAATGTTTTTTAAAGTACGAAAACCTAATATTCCATCGTCCGTATCGTAATTTCTACATAATGTTGTAACCATGACACAGCTCAGTTATTTTCAAATATTAAGTTTATCATCTTGTTTTCCTTTTACGCTTTGGTAAAGTAATTAATACGAATAATCATTTTCTAGAAAGGATGTTAAGATTAGTTGCCAGAATTTGTGTTTTCATGGAATTATTTCGCTCACAGAAAATGCCACAGAGTTATATGTAACTGAGTTTCAAAACGACTCAAGCACGTCTCCTTATTTACTATGTTTAGTTTCTTATCGCTGCGATTGTCCCATCTACACACTTTATAAACACCTCCCAGCTGGGTTTGTAGACAGTCAGTCTGTAACTCAGTTCACTGTCAGTTTTGTTCGTTTCTACGGTGAGTGACAAAAATCTACAATCTGGATTCTACAAGTTAAAACTGTGTTAGTTTTATTTTTTCAGATAGAAGTGATTATAATTTTAAAAGATATTTAGTATCATTCCACCTGTTACTTCCTGTGCCTGCTTTTAGTTTGAGCCCTTGTTTCATTACATTTTTGTATTAAAGTGCTGTCGAAGCTAGAAAACAGAAACCTTTGCAGCTGTGTAGTTATGTGTCAATATGATAAAATTTTATTTTCTCTGCCTTTCAAAACGTCAAATCATTACCATCCATGAAAAATATACTAAACATATTAACCTCTAGAATTAATTTCGATCATACGACTAAAAGTAATGTAGTGGAAGGTTATTATTTTTGAGGTACTGACCTTTGCTGACGCCAATTGATTTCATACATAAAATTAAAGGTAACGATGGTTAATTATAGATGTGTCTTTAAACCAACAATTTTATCCATATATTTGTACCTAAACTTGTCATCCAAATTGGATATTCAATTTGTTTTTACTATTATGTTTCTTTTTTATTTCATATTCTTGTCTTGTTTTTGTTTAAATTTTGCTTGATTAACTTTTTTGAATACCCATTGATGATGTCATATTTTCAAACACCCCATTAATGCTGTTTGGTAATAAATCTAAGTCTTCAATTCTTTGCAAGGACAGTTCCAATGATTTATTTGCTTCTAGTTTTTATTGTACAGTGAGATTTCTCTTTCTTTACAACTATCTTTACAAACAATTTGTATATCATGGAATCAGTTAAAGGCAAGCAAACGAGTTTTTCCGAAAACAAAAACGTTACAATTTAGAAAATTTATCTTAAGAAGATAAATTTTCTGAAAGTTTATAGGCTGTCTGCAGCAATATCTGGAGTAAATCTGGGAAATTTAATATATCTGAAAGAGTTAAAAGTAGTTTTAATTTAATTTAATAACGATACAGGTTGAGCTTTAATGGTATTTTCCTTACTCGCCTAACACCCCTACCTTCCTATCATTAATTTATTATTTTCCATACTTTGAGTGTAAGCTATCCAATACTGTTTTTTTCCTTTACGAAGTTTAATTTCAGTGTATTTGGTAAATTATTCATCGCCTTCCTTGTTAATTTATTCCAATCCCTGGCTCCCTTACCTAAAATAGAACATTTTTTCCTCTCCCTTCTGGAGTTTGTGTTCTTGTTCATCTTTTCCATTCCAGTAACTACTTCTAATTCTTCGACCAATATCATCACCTACCTACTCCTTACTCACTCCTAGTACTCTCTTCACCCTTCTCCTGTCTTTATATGACACAACTTCCAGCTCTTCTATCATATCAGTTACCGACTACATAGTGTGTTAACAAATCTAAAAAGTTTTAACCTTTCCCTGCCACTTGCCCAATTTACTCTCACAGTATATTTGAGCTCAGCTTAGCTAGTTTCTACAGTAGGTAACAACAATCTATGACCTGGAATATAGAAATTAAAAATTTATTTTTTAGGATAGAAGGTATTTCATATCATTCCACTTGTTATTTCCTGTGCTTGCTTTGTTTCTGATCCCTTTTTACATTTTTTTTTTATTCAAATGTTACAAAATATTTAATGATTCGCCCAGAGTTCAACAAAACTTGGATCCCACATGCCTACATGTGACTTTACACTCTAATATGCTTTATAAGAATATAAACCAAACTTGGATTTTGATAAAGTGCTGTGCGAAACTAGAAAACGAAAACCTTTATTACTACGAAATTGTGTGTTACGAAGAGAGAATTTTTTTTTTCCTAACTTCAAATATGTCAAAGTATTACCATCCGTAAAAGATATAATCAATTCATTCCGCTCAACGATTGGTTTCGTTTTAGCTGATTCTAATCTGTTTTTCATACAGAGTTAACAGAAATTTAAAGATTAATGACAGATTTGCCACAAAAATAAAAATATTCTCGAAATTTTTTTACCAAATCCTGTGAAGAAAGTTCTATATTCAGTTTGTTTCTATTCTCGATCCTTTCTTTTTTCACACTTTTGTCTCGCTTCTGTTGGTAATTTGTTTGATTATGTTCTTGAATATATATTGTCGTTACGTTTTCAAATATCTTTTTAATGCCATGTGTAACATATCTAAATCTTTGGATACCATCAGCTGAAAGGACAGTGCCTATGATTTATTTGCTACAAATTTTTGTTTTTCACTGAAATTTCTAATTCTTTACTACTTTCTTCACAAACAAGTTGAATAACACAATATCAGTTAACATCAGGAAACATGCCCTCGACCTCCTGTATTTGATACCCAAAATCTGGGTCCCAAATTACACCACAATATTCAAGAAATGATCTGGAGATTTGTAATCTCACTTCTCTGGTACAACCTCTCATCACACTCTTCAGTAAATGAAGGATTTTGTGACCTTTTTCTACCACCTGCCCAATATGACCTATCTAGTTGAGTTTATCATCAGATGTTATGCCAATGTTTTTAAATTTCAAGTGTTCTACCCTCACCCTATAATCATAAACAATTTTTAGTTTTTTTTTTTATCTGTATACCTAATAAGCTGGCTTTTTTTTGGCATTTATCTTCATTCCATGTTGACCTATCCAATGTGATATTCTATCCAGGTACCCTGCAGTTGTTCACATTTTCTCTTTTTTATCTTATTATATACCATTATTTCATCTGCAAACAACATAATTTTTGTCCGTAAACCATCAACAAAATCATACATCAGTTCGAATATTTTTAGCAAAAGTCTAATAGTTACTTCCACTCTTTTGATGCTGCGTATCTTAATCTAACGATTTGCTTTCAGTTATTTAAGAATTCTTCTGCCCAGAAAATCACTTTTTCACCCACACCAACTGATTTCACCTTTTTCTAGTGTTATATTGTCAACTTGGCCCCTTAATCTTAAATGTGGTACTACAGAAAATGATGAAAACGAAGCGGAGCACTAAAGTACGAAATGATGACGTACTGGTAATAACCAAATAAAAGAAACTTACGAAGAATATAGGTAGCATTGTAATTCAAATCTTAATATACGCAGGAAGATTAATTTGCTAATGGATCCAATAAAGTCAAAGATTAGTTTCCTTGAAAAAGATAATTGAGAACACAAGTTATAATACAAGAAACCGTCAATCTATTGATAAACTTTTTATATGAATACGTTTAATATTCAAGTAATATATAAAATGAAATAAACCAACCTAGAATCGGCAGAGAGTGTTAAGTGAATCTTCCAAGGATGGGTTGTGTTGTCGCGAATGTGTCACGGATATCGTGAAATAAGCACAAATTAGTTAGGAATATTCAGTTGCGTGAGAAGCCGCAAGTATAGGAAAGAGCCATTAGTGAGGCAACGACTAGAAAGTCTCCAGAACACAGATCAACAACGTCATTAGGCATGGAAGATACCAAATGAGGTATCCGGGAAGCAGCCACCGGGGGCCCAAATAGGTGAATAGGCATGTGTATTGCAACGTGACCCGGGAGAGTACGTGACAGAAGCTACAGAAGCTTCTAGAAGGCAGATTAAGGACGCAATCAAGCGATATATAAGGGGGTCGTTTGGCCATTGAAGCCAGAGTAGGACCGACCGCCAGAGTGTGGGGTCGGAGCTGACCAGTGCGGGGCATGGCAGCTACTAGAGAGTAGGGCCAGCAAGCAATAGAGCTAGTTAGGGACCAGCCGCCAGTGAGTGGGGTTGGAAGCTGTCCGGAGCGGGGCACGGCAGCTAGATTAGCAGGCCTTCGACTCTCCCCTTCAGGCTTCATGAGGAAGTAGGATTTAGGTTCTGGCATAGGCTCTGATGCCATTATATGACTTAGTCGACGGAACGACATGGTCGAATAGTACTTTGAAGCCACGCACCTCCCTGGGACTTAGGTTAAACAAATGTAGGAGTTGAACTTAGAATTCAGAACTCGCGCCTCCCTTACCCTTAGACTTAGACTCCCTTAGACTTTGATTTTCTTAGCAAGCCTTACCGACGGAACTTAGGTTTACAGATGTAAGTCGGTCTTCGTGAGCTGCAAACTTGTCGCTGATAATTCTTGTGTGTGTGTGTTTTTATTTCTACCAGTTATTCCACTCCGAGTTCCCTAGTCTGAAGTGACTACCCATGTTGCAATTGATTCTAATATCGAGCTCTCATCTTCCGAACCGCTCGCGGAAGTAAAAGCCAACCAGGACGCAACAGTGTTTAATCTACGCACAATCCTTCTAACACAGAATAGAGTTGGTGATATTCGTTTTAAAATGGACAGGAAGCAACTTAAAATCCTGCTGGTACTTGTAATAACAATTAACAATTCGCAAAGTCAGAATCTGGCTCACGTAGGTATTTATCCCGTCTCTAATGAACTCGACATCGACGAGGCGTAAATCCAGAAGCAAATAAATAAAAAGTATTTATCTGCCAATAGGAACTACTGTAGACACACGACCATATCTAAAACACAGTCACAATATTCATCCAGACTCCAGACGTAGTCGGATATTCTTCCATTACCCTCCCCTCCTTCTCATCCTAAATTTCAGAAATTTTAGGCTAAAGAGGCTATAGATATTTCTTGAATCAACTTCTGTTTTGAAACAATGTTGTGTAACATTATCAAGACTATAATGCATATCGATGTGTCAAGTTGACGCACAGTTGGGGCACAGCCGTTCCATGCAAACTACAAAGAATACAGTCCCTACAAAACAAACTTCTCCGCACTTTTTTAAAAGCACCTTGGTTTATACGAAACTCCAACTTCACAGGGAAACTGAACTCCAAACTATTAAAATTCTGCAAAAGTCTTTATAAATAGCCTAGAAGCAACTCTTGGAGCACAGAACTACAATCTAAGCTGCAGATCAACAACACAACCACGTCTAAAAACGTATCGCCTACCACAAAATATCTTAAGCGACGATGGGTAAGATGCCTTCTGACTCTCTCCGAACACTACATTAAAAGTTATCATACCCCTTTCCCTACGTGAGTGCTACTACTAATAATACATCTAAACCATTATTATTAAAATGATCTAAACTCATACTTGATTTGTTTATGAATTTCCGAATTGTATTCTTTAAATAAACCTAAGAGAGGTAAGACTATTGAAACACCAAATCTTAAAGTATAAGCATTTCGAAATGACTAACTTTAAATTTTATTTTAACCAGCTCTAAATCGACGTCAAACATCTAACATGTCTTGTAAATGTCACTACATGTCACATTTTATATAGTAATATAATTCAGATACGGAGGAATCAAATTGGATTGACCTCAGACCTGGCGATATAAATAGTCACTTTATAAGATCAAAAACCTGTATAGAACAATTGTAATTGCTGGACGTTTTACAATAAACCATAGTTATCTAAAATTTTGACATCATCTATTATCGATCATTGTTAACTCGTCGTTGCACTTGGCCTTTTTTTTTTTTTTTTTTTACATATGGCTTTACGCCTCGACGACATTAGAGGCGGGATGAGACTGGAGGCAAGTATCGAGAAGGAATTCGGCCATAGCCCTTTTGAAACATCCCGGCATTCGCCTGGAGTGATTTGGGGAAACCATGAAAAACCCAAATCTGAATGTTCGGACGGGGATTTGAACCCCCGTCCTCCCGAATACGAGACCAGAGCGTTAGCCACTCAGCCACCACGCTCGGTTTATCCCTTGAAACCGGCTCTATTCTTCAGCATGACTTACGACCGACAGTTATAAGCCACGGAAGTTCTTATAGAGCTGTCATGTTGCCGAGATAAAGATGTCCCTTTTTAAATCCTTTGAATCATTTTATGAGGCGATTCGTACTCACCAGAGTTTGAATGAGGTTGCTTGATTCCCTCCAGTGCCATTATTTCAATGTCTTTAAAGGTAGTTTTGTCTACAATAAATGCAAGCTGTAGGAATTTGAGTATCAAAAATTCCATTGCAGATATTATTTATTCTTGTGGAAAATTGCTCAGAAATGAATTATAAGAACTGCTTTATGACTAATACAAAACCGCTGTCACAAGAAAAATGTTTTAAATTTTTAATCTTCTTTTAAAGAATAGATTTCATTTCTTGAGGCCTTATATCTTGACAACGTTGACGTCATTGCAGGTGGGAGAGGAGTTGGGACAAGGAACTGGAATGAAATTGGTATTTTTAAGGAAACAAGATGGTGCCCACCAGAAATGATTTCGGGAAACAATGAAAACCTATATTTGGATGGCCGAACGGGGATTAAAACCCGCTTGATCCAGAGTGCCTATACCGAGAGTTGCCGCTTATAAAGCTCGGTGGTGGTAAAACCACTCATTTGAGCAAAGCGATATTCCTGAAAAGATTTAATTTATCTCTCAGTTTTCAATTCTCTACTTGTGTCCTTTATTCCCGCCTTTCGACAGATCGGTGCAGTTCCGTAATAGCATGCTTTACACGTTTCACGACTCACATCCAAAAAAACTGTTCAAAATATTTTCAGAGACCTTCTTGTGGCATAGACCTATATCGTTTAAAAACCTTTGGATATTTTATCAAATAAGACTTGTTTTACCCGCTATGGTCTTTTCACAAAAGTGTGTACCAAATTAATAATAGCTTAAAGAAACGCATTGTGTATTTTAAAAATTTGTACAATTTCACATTCCGCCGTTCATTCAACTGTCTGAAACACATCACTGTTCCAACATCCTGTTCATGTAAATATCTGAGTAAGCTTAACAGATTGATTTTCTGTTACAGGTTGCACCATTAAAACATGAATGTCCATACTGAGAAGAAGGCGCTGTCACCACCGTGGATGAACAAGGAATTTTTCCAGACATTTCTTCGCAAACAAGAGAAAAATATCAATTTGTTTGTCACCGACGTTACTTTTCAAGAGGCTGTCGCAAAAGCAGAAAATTACCTTAGTTCGACACTGCGTGTGAGAGTGTATTACTCCAGTGGCTCCAATAGCGAAGTGATCAGATCACAGTCTGTGTTCATTAAGTACTACGATCTTGACAGCAATTTTGGAAAGCTTCTTAGCGACATTGGTATGTATAAAAGGGAGCATGATATTTACGATCGTGTCTTACCCGAAATTAACAAACTATTCCACGAACCATTGCAGATCAGCCCTCGCGCCATAGTTTGTGATGATACAAGGTGCTTAGTGTTACAAGATCTGTCTGAAGAACGCTATAAAACTGTAAACAAAAAGGAACAACTTGATCTAAAACACTCAATTTTTTCCCTTAAGCTTTTGTCAAAGTTCCATGCCGGATCTGTGGCTCTCATGAGAAGACAATCCAATTTCGCAGACATGTACACTCAACTCTACATTGTAAATAAATATAAACACTACCTCGACCTCCACTATGCAAGGAGCATCCACCACTTATCATCCGCTGTCAGTAATTGGGTTGGTAGCGAGAAGTACGGGGAAAAGATCAGAGAGTTTTCAAATCATGTTGTCGATAAATTGATAAACTTTTTCGCACCAAGGGAAGATAAGTTTCAGGTGCTAATTCACGGAGATTTCTGGACCAATAATATTCTTTACAAATACGACGATGTATCACAAGAAATAGTTGACACTAAACTGATCGATTTCCAACTGTGTTCTGTAGGCCACCCGGCATTGGATTTGCAATACTTTTTCTTCACTTCGCTCCGAGATGATGTTAGGGAGAATCACATGGACACTTTGATACAGGAGTACTATACTGCTCTTCAGAAGGAACTTACTATGGTCGGCTGTGACGACGCAGTTTTCACGATAGAGCAGCTGAAGGAAGATCTTGACGAGACAGTGGCTCTGGGTTTCATCTACGCTAGCGTTTCCCTCCCATTGATTCTCGCTGACCCTGACGACACTCCGGACCTTTTTTTAGCATACGAAGAGAATTCAGAAGATACCCTGTTTACAGCAGAACCGACAGGCAGCCATTCATTGCTGTCTATAAAAAACTGTTAGATTATTTCGGAAAGAAAGGTGTTTTTGGGTAACCTGCCGATTGCAATGAGAACTTGTTTTACAATGAAGAATCACCGAAACCATCACGTATCTTTTTTTTTAAGGAACTTGCATCTCTTTTTTACTTATTTAACTTGTATTTCCAGCTTACTTTCACTGTTCACCTATTTAATAAGAAATATTCTAAATTCAGTTATTACATATTTCAACCACGAAACACTTTATACCAGCAGCCCCTACAGGAGAATTGCTAAATTTTGTTCAGACAATCAGTCTTATCAGTAATTTGTATCATATGAATCGAGACAATTGTAGTCTCTCTTTAATAAAGCGTGTAAGTCATTCAGTATTCACTGTTCTATTGTTTAAGTTAATATATATGTTTGTTTAGAAACCCTGATTCTGGAATGATCCAACAACTAAACTTAATAAAAGCTTAATGTGTTTGAGAGGTACATGTGAAGCTGTGGTAATGTACTGTATGTCCCATCAAAAATTACTACCTCAGTTAGAACAGGTGATAAAATTCTGTTAAGCATATATTTTATTGCATATTACGATTGTTGTGTATCATTTCTACATTACAAATTCACTTTTTTTATGTGTATTACGGTCCCTTTGTCCTAAGGGTTAAACACAAATTTGTTTCCTACTGTTTCATGCTCATATGAACAAAGTTTGTAGTGTATTGCTACATTACATCGAAATATATTTGGCGAGAAGCTGGACCCGTATCTCGCACAGATGGAAAGTGCCAACAAAGGTAACGGCAACTGCCCGGCTACGTTCTGGTATGTGACTTTGGGCTGAGTAGC